>JALDNG010000012.1:2130000-2730000 GCA_024349245.1 Neodontobutis hainanensis | reverse complement strand
GGGTGAGAACAACTGTATTATAATACCACTAATAATTATAATTGACTCACATAAACTATGCAGATTAACAAAAAACGTTCATTCATTCATTCATTCATTTTCTACCGCTTCTGGACTGGAGCCTATCCCAGCAGCTTTGGGCCTGAGGCGGGGTACACCCTGGACAGTGGCCAGTTAGTCGCAGGGCTGACATTTAGAGACAGACAGAGACATACAACCATTCACTCTCACATTCATTCACTAGGGACACTTTAGATTTGCCAATTAACCTGTACATGCATGTCTTTGGACGGTGGGAGGAAGCCGGAGTACCCGGAGAGAACCCACAGTAACACGTGGAGGACATGCAGACTCCTCACAGAAAGACCAGAGTTGGCCGAGAATGTTTGAGTCGGCCGGGTTTTGAACTCACGACCTTCTTGCTGTAAGGCAGGAGTGCTAACCACTCTGCCACGTGCACCCCAAAAAACGTCTTAAACCTTTTTATTTATTGATGACCTGTATGAGAATCTCAACTGACACTATACAGACTAAGTCGATAAAACTGTATGCACCTCCTCAGCAGCCATGCAAATGCCCTGTTTTGACTATTTTCACAAACAGGATTTGTTGCAATGAAGTCACAAGATGTTTGGAAAGTAACCTGTAAGTTTATTTTAAGTAAGGCCATATAAAACCCACCTCCTGGCCGTAGCGTTCCCTAAACCTGCGAGCAGCTTCATGTCTCCATAGCTTGAGACACACAAAAGCTCCAATCAGATACACAAGCGTAGTGACAAAGAGGAAGATGATGGCTGCAGTCTGGCCAGCCTCTGTTCGGCAGAATGCACCACTGATACCATTGTTGAAGACCGGGTAATAGCAGAGCCCTCCTCGGGTCGTGTCTCGGACATAAACAATTCCTGTTAAAGAAGGGCACAAATTATTCCTATACTCAAAGCACTTAAAAGTTAAAAGGATGGTATCTGCAAAGAGTTTGGAAAGAACCCTCATCCAAGGAACGTTGTCAATTCTAAAGCAGACTGGTCTGTGAGATGATTATTCTCAAAGCAAAAAGCTGGCCACAATATGCTACATATAGCTGTGCATACATTATAATATAATGCTCTTAGTAACATTTTAATATGAAGTTACATAGTTTGTATTGTGTACCTGCTGCCATGTACAGGACAGCCAGAGCCAGGTTTATGGTGAACTCAGTCAGAGGCCACCAGGTAGAGTCCAGGAGGATGGTACGGTAGTACATTGTCATCCCCAGCACCAACATGATAACAGTTACCAGCCAGGCCAGTCCCGCTACCACCAACACAAATGGAGTCTTCGGACCAGAGTAGTACTCCCCGCCTGTACCTGCACCATATGCACCGTATGACCCATATGCCCCCCCTGGAGACGAGTATCCAAACATGTTAAACCACTCGTTGTCTTTGTGGATGTAGGCACAGACACAGGCAAACACTGCGGCTCCAAGCAGGAGCTCCACACAGCCCAGGATCCTCAGCAGTCCGGCCCAGGACTTCATGTAGGCGTAGCGCTGCTGGTACTGCTCCACTCGCTCACTGTAGGTTAAAGCAGTTTGGTACGTACGTCCCGAAACGGACTCGTGAATGTCCTGTCCTTCCAGAAGCTCCTTGCGGGAGTTGTAGCTGCCACCTGAGCCCCCATAAGGATCACGATAGGATCCAGGAACAGGAGAGCTTGGAGGAGAGCAGGGGACCCCTCCTGATGTCCCGTTATTGTTTTCATACGAGGATTCCGGCATAGACGAAGGCTTGTTACTGCTGCGATTACTCCCTCTGAAGAAGTTCTTCCAGGAGTCTGGGATGAAGCGGTGCACTGGTTTTATGTCAATGGCAGGGTCGGTGTTGTCTTCACTGCCACTCGGCTCAAACTCAGGACCCACGGGGGGCTGGTCTGGCAGAGGAGGTGGAGGCAGAGGATCTGCACTCTGAGCAAGACCCCTTGAGGTCTCCTCCGTCAGTGGTGGAAAATCTCGAAGTAAAGAGCCCTGGGGGACCTGGTCATAATGGGGCGCCTGGCGAACTCGCTCAGTGCGTCCGGAATAGCCTCCTCCATAGGACATGAGTATGGTGATGGGCCCTAAGGAGTCACAAACAACATGCTTATAACTAGATTACTTTTGCCTTTGTATATTTTGTTTTCCAAATTTGTCTATAACTATATAAAAGGTGAGAGCCCAAACCCAAAAAGCCCAAAGTAATATGAAAAACAAAAAATGCAGCAGTCATGCAACAATCCACCAATGTTCAACCATCTACACATCGGCGAGCCTGAGGAAAATAAAGAAAAGCCCACAGCGTTATTGAGTAATCTGAGCATCTCCCATGCAAGCCCAGTCAAGAATGTATTTTTGTGCTGCAAGCCAATAGGAGCAGGAGACAGTACATCCATGTGATTGTTACTTACCAGTTGTAGTCGCAGACTGTACAAAAATACACCCTTGACAGACAATAAACTTTTTAAAAGCCCAATTCTTTATGTGATCTTCAGTGGTAAATATAAAAAAAAATATACGTAATGACCGTGCTTTTGTACCTCTTTCACACGCAGTCACTCACTCAACACGACTTACATTGGCTTGCAGGTCACAATGCAAACCATTTAGAGCGTGGTGTTGAATAACCTAAAAAAAAACAGGAAGACAGAGAAGAAGGTGAGTTATAAAAACAGAGCTGGATAGTGTTTCTATAATTACATTGAGCCCTTGTATAAGAAGCCTAAAATCCTACAGACAGCTTATGTTTGGCCTTTGAGGTTTTTTTTTGGTAACTTTCTGTGTGTTTTTTTTTTTTTTTTTGAACGCTTGATAATGACCAGTTCTAAAAAATATTGCAGACAGTGTGTTGTTCTTATTGTGTGCAGTCAGAGGCCTATTGAACCTGTGGTAGTGCTCCTGGCACAGTGCCACGGGGCTGGGCCAGACGGGGGCAAAAGGCAACAAAATAAACACTGAACATGTTCTTAGGACGCTGCGTGTTGTTCTGTGGAGGCGTTTGTTCAAAAGCCAAACTCAATGTGCTTATTGTCGCTTTCTGAAAAAGTTGCGGACGATTGTTTGGAGCAGGTTTGGTTGTTACGAGAAGCGGTGGCGCCTGAAGAGGTAAACTTCACTCGAAGCGCCTTAATGCTACTGACTTTTCGACGTGAAAGAAACCTTTACAACCAACTCGACATACTTGTGGCACTTCTCTAATAAATGCGCTATTCAGTTTCCAAATGATGTTGTACGTTTAAAAAATAGTTTGGTTGCTTACCTTGTTTGCTTTCCTTGCTTTCCTCCTCTTTCTCCCATTTCAGTAATGTTAAACCCAGGTTTCCCTCGGACTCACCACGTGACCTGCCCATCCCTGTGACGTCGCTGATACGAGGTACAGTGTTTGGAAATAAGCAGCTCACCTGAAGCAATAATACTATTACTAAGACTACATTCAGTGGCACTGTTTCACAAAGAGGTTGAACCAACTCAGAGTTATCTTACTCACACCGGCCCAACTCAGTTTCCTGAAACATAAAACAGGTTTAGAGTTAGTTTGGGCAACTCGGACTTCATTCACTCTGAGTTGAGGAGAAAAGTCATTATCAATGGAGCCAAGAAACAGTAATCCAATGAAGGATACCATGTTTGAGGAGAGTAAAGGTCATGTGATTATGGAGAGACTATATTTAAGTTTAAGTTTAATTTCTTTTATAACCCAACATTAACTAAAGGTGTTAGTGATGCAATAAAAGAACTGAACTGAACTGTGTTTTATATAATGATTGTCATCTATAAAATCTGAACTAATAATCTTGACCTTTGTTGAAGTTATAAAGTGAATTTCTTGATGGAGACTATAAGTATACAGTACAAGTGAAATAATTCACTGTTGACCTTTTGTCAATAAGTTTAAAGAGTATATTCTCAGTAATTTTGTGAATAAGGAAATGGATAATCCAATCAGAGAGCTCCTTTTGGGCAAAGCAAAGAAGGAGACTAGGTTAGAAGAATAAAACCTCAGAAACTAACTTGAAGTTCATATTAACTCTCTCTGTGAAACTAAAAACCCAGAGTTTCCCTTTTTCCAGGCTTAACATACTCTGAGTTTGGACTAAACCAACCAAACAGGGCCACTAAGACTAACACACTCACTGTGGCATCTTCTCATGCAGCAGCTTTATCAAGAAGTGTATTATGGTGCATGATGTGTCACTTCACTGGAATGCATGCACAAACTGACTTAATACCTGCAAGAAAAAAGTGTAGCCTACTTTTTTAAGACAGCAAAGATGGAAGATCAATTGCTTTTGTGCAGCATAACAGACCGCAAAAATCAAATCTCACACTACCCCATTCACATGTGATTGCAATCAATCAATCAACAAGTTTAACAATTAACCAATTAATCAATTAAAAAAGAAAAACGCCCTGCGTCAACTGGCCACAGGGCTGCCACACACACAGCGCTCATGGCCTTCTCTGACCACCACCAAACACATCTCTACAATCACACACATTCATAAGCCAGTGCTGTACTGGAGGTAAAGTGGCTTAAGTGTCTTGCCCAAGGACACAACGACAACATGAACTCTCTGAGCCACTGCAAGCTCTATTAGAGCAATGAACATCTATCTCGCAGGAGGTACATTATGTGGTTGATCTAAACTTGAGGTAAATAACATGTAATAATAATCTCATGCACATAAACAAATGTATTATTTCTGTGGCCATTTAAATGAGGTAAATCAAAGTATATGTAATAGGCCTAGTGTTTTGGGAGCTACCAGTAAGCTTTAGGTGTTGTGTCTATTCCACGGCAAAGTAGCAAGTCAAGAATAACAGAAAATGTAACAAGTATTTTTAAGGGCAGCTTGTCCTGGTAAAAGGCTCCCCTGTCACCTATAAAGGTTAACAGTGGCAATGCAACAGGTGTCAAAAATATTAGACATGACCTTTTCCTTACAATTTAAGACCACTTGGCAAAAGCAATGTTTCATTTTTTATCATTTAACTTGTTTCTAGGGAGTCAACGGTTATTGCCCCTGAATGCACTCACCAGCAGAAAGAAAAACCATTACACACATAGAATTTGAAATTATGCAAAACTAGTTTAGCTGAGCAAAGTAATTAATGTATGAAGGTAAAAAGAAAGATAAGAAGAAAGACCAAATATACTTTTATTGATAAATCATTGTGGAGCAGTTTCAGAAATGCTCACCTGACAGAATACAGAGAATTGTGCTTGAGTTATATTTGTCAGAACATCAACAGTGTAATACACCGATGTAGCGCACACACGCGCACACACACACACACAAGGAGACAAGATGTTTTCACAAAGTCAGAGTGACGCAGATGATTGTCATCTGAACAGCATTGAATTGATCAAACAGAAACAGCACAGACAAACAAATCAACACTTTCATTTCAGGACAGCACCGGGAAATGTGAACATACAGTAATTTGGACTTGATTAAAAACTTGCAGTGGCATGAAAATGGCTTGATCAAAAATTGATTACACCAACAATAACAGGTTTGAATCTAAGTTTACATTTTACTGCATTTTATATTTTAAATACTACACATTCACCCTTTAATATGCAATTACAGTAAATTATAGCTGCAACAAAGATGGAAGTCAGTACAACACAGCTACTAAATATAGTATTATGGTTCATGAATATATTGCATAAGGTTAGAGATAATTGTCAAGTATTACTATAGCTGTGTCTGTACTAAAGTAGGACTAATGGCTTTTTAATCATCTGCATTATTAGCAGCAAAGTCATTGACTACTATGCAACTCAAATGAGCGTGAATAGGAATGTAATGTTACAAAAAAAGGGGTGCAGCAACTGTTTTCTAAAGGGTAGGCAAAGACAAGAATATGTTTGCTGACACCGGGCCAACATCTCTCTGTCTTTGGGAAAACACACACTAAAAGTTTAGAGCAGCTCCACCTAAAAGCTACAGAAGGTAAGTACAGCAACAGAAGCAGCACAGATTCAACTTTTTAAAACCTTAGAATACAGTCTATTCATAATTTTCTATTTGTTTAATGTAATCTACAGCTTCTGGAGGTGATTTTGTTGCATTTAAAAAAAAAAAATACCACTTAACAATTAAGGTTGATAACTTTACATGTTATGTTTAAAACTACAGTTCCTATTGATTGAGTCAGTACTTTTTATTTTAATTAAAATATCTGATGAACAGTGATCCTAAAGCAGGGAAGGTCAATGACACACGATGAGCTATAAAGTGCATTAAAGAGGATGCCAGCGTAACAATATAATAATGATAAACAGCTAATTTAAACAAACACTAAATATGGCTCCCTTTTGGTCATAGTAACAAACATCAGCATTGTGAAGAAAACACTTAAAGGGAAATCCAAATACCTCCTTAAGAAAAATGAACACATTCTTTACTCTCAGTATAACCGTTTTAAAATGCAGCTGCACATTAAAAACTGTAAAATGAGGGACAACATGGTCTTTTGAAGCAGCAGGCTTGTATAACAACTGACTATAATGTTTGAATGCTGTCAGGTACAGCCACCACCTTATTCAAATCCTACAGAGGGAGGTTTGCATTGCTTTTGTAGAGACATTTGCTGGACATCCAGTAATCTGGCAGGAGACCTTCAATATGGGATTTGGTTCTGGTAATACTGCAGCATGTCGTAGGTCTTGCTCCTGCAGTGAAGCAATTTAACGGAAATAGATTAGAAAAAAGAAGAAAAAAAAAAAGAATCTTTGCCCGACTTAACAAGATGAATAATTTCTCACCTGCTACTAAGGAAACAGCTTTGAATGATTTTGATTATGAATGCTGCTGCCTCTTTCTCACTCATTTGTGGATTGAATCGTCCTCTGTATTGCAAAAAAAACAGACTGTTGTTTAAAGCTGGAAAGTACTCCAAAAAGCTTCCATTAAACCAAGAAAGTTAAGAAAGTTCTGCTCCATTATATCACCATTCACAGTTTATGTATTAAATAGACGTAATACTGTGCAGTACTTACTTCAAGAGCTTAATGGTTTGTCCTCTGAAACACGGAAGTCCAGTGTCCAGCATTAGTGTCACTAATGAAACTACTGCATCCATGTAGGGTCTGTATTTTGAGGGAAAAGAATGTCATTTTTATTTTACAATAGCTGTTAAATGCAGTTAGTAAATTCACCAATCCTTGTGGAGCAGCAAAGACATATATTTTGTGACATACCGTACAGCGAGGTATCCTCTGACGCACATCTCCATGAACCACTTGAAAGGCGTGGCCTCCATCTTCCCTCCCATGATCATTACCATCTCATCAGTCAGCTTGATGTCTGGCTCCCAGCCAAGGTTACCGCCGGGGGAGCTTTCGAACATAAAGCCAAAGTCTGGAGAAAAAGCAAGTTACCCATGTAACTTACATGTAATACGTATTTAAGTCCAAAGAAAATGTTTATGTGCATATTTTTGTACCGATGTGGATGAGGTGTCCCTTGCTGTCCAGCATGATATTGCCATTGTGCCTGTCTTTGATCTGCAGCAGGAACAGTAGAAGGCTGTAGGCGGCCATACTCCGGATAAAGTTATACCGGGCCTGTATAAAAAAAAAAAAAAAAAAAAGGCATCAGCATAAATTATATTAGTCTTAGGTTGTATAATTTGGCTCATACTTTAGATTTACATATTTCCTGTTGCACCTTTTGGAAAGCCAGAGTGGATTCATCTCCATACTGATTACGGAAGTAGTCATACATCCCAAAGTCTGTTTGTCTGCCAAGCTGGTCCCGAGACTTGCAGTCAGGGATACACTCAATCACACCACACTAAAGATATTTTTTAAACACAAATTTCCAAACCTACTATATTAATGTGCTTACATACAGGGGAACAAGTAGAGACAACAAATAGAGTCTGGTCTAGCCTTACCCCTGGAGCAGTGGCTACCACTCTGTACGGGAAGACAAACAGATCCAAACCAACCAGCTGGAAAATATTCTTGAAAAGTCCAATAATTTGTAGAGCAAGCATGTCCTAAATCGTGCAAGAGGGCATAATAACAACTGATACATAAATACTGTCTACTTTAAGAATAAGGCCAGTGAATCTATCAAAAAAAGTACCTGTCTGCAGTCGTCTCCCACTTTAAAAATGGCCGCCTGCCAGCAAATCTTGCGTGTCCCGTCAGAATTCTCCTCTCCGTCTTCTACCAAGTCTGTGGGGCAGCGCAGACCTTCCTTCTCCAGTTCACTCACACCACAACGCTTCACTTTGAACTTAGCAAGATAGGGTGCTTTAGCTGCACTGTAGTGACAGAAAAGCACATTCAGTTGAATAAAATCCTTTAAAAAATCAACTGAATATAAAAATATTTTTTTATATATTAAGCTTCACCTCTGCATTGGTGTTCCTGACTTGTAGTCAATATCCAAGACTATTGCTTCAGGGTTACTCGGTAAGTAGCAGCCTGTGAACATCACAATTTAGCCAACTATTTAAATATCTCCACACAAAAAACATATTTTTTGCAAGCCACTTACCTGGCTGAACTTTAATTTCAGATAGAGCTTTTAGGCAGGCTCTTTTTCTCTCCTCTCCCTTTGGGACTGGCCTGAAAATTACAAATAAATGACATTGTACATTCATTGAAGTCAAAGTGATAATAAAAGGAGATATATTTAAAACAGCTAAGGGCTTCACTTGATAATGGCAGAGACGTTTGTAATCTTGTTGAAAAAGTCAAACTCTCTCTGGTAAAAGTCTTTTGCTGGGCCAGATAGAGAGTTAATGATCTCCTCAACCATTTGCTCCAATAGATCCCCAATGTCAGCTAAATAGATTCAAACAGGAAAAAGAGTAAGTACATTAAACCAGTTGTTCACTTACACTCAACACTACTACTTACGATCTTTCTGATGTCCTTCCTCATCCAAGTAAATGTTGGTCTTCATGTTCCAGATAAACTGATGTGCCAGCAGCTGTGATTTCTGGGCAGCCCAAAGGATGTACTCCCGCACATAACCCATCTGAACAAGAGTGAGTCACTAATTACAGTCTTTATAAAGCAGAGGATGGTACAAAATAAATTAATGCCCTCTGTCAACTGTTAATTAAAGGGTAAAGCAATTTACCTTATCATAACGCAGGGCTTGTACAATCTGGGGAATGTAGAAAAGGATGGCATCCTACAAAATGAACAAAGTAGAAATGATATACTAGCTGTACTGGGAAAGGTAGAAAACCATATCAATGGGATGCTAAATTAACGTGACTTACTGGGGGAAATGAACGTAAAACCTTGACCCCGTACTGAGCAGTTAGAGGATGTGGAGGATACATGCTGCTGAAGTAGGACAGACCAGTGGGTGGGTCAGCTGGAGCCCAACACAAGATATGGCTCAGCTCAGGAGAGTCAGCATCAATAGTGTGCCAGGTCACTAAAAACTGGGTAAGAAACATTAAAGAAATTTTCTCAAAAATAGTAAATGCAAGTTCTGAACTCTGGCTTTCTAAGACTTACTTTCACAGCCTCTGGTACATCACTGACAGCTCCAGGGTCTAGTCTCACCAGCCGAGTCACTTCAGCAACAATAGCCTCATTTTTAAACCTGGAAAATTATTATTATGTTATTGTCTTGTATTTTTAAAAGCATATAAAAAATAAATAGATAAAAAAGGGACCTTGCTGGTAGTTGCATTGCAAGGTAAGGTGCAATACTCCAAGCTAAATTGACATTGTCCTTCCATTGTTTCTCAGTCAGACAGATGTATTTGGACCTCCAGTTGGAGATACTAGTTTCCACTGACTGCTCTGTAGTGATGGCTAGTTCTTGAGTTGAAAGGGGATTGTACCACGTAGTCAGACGTTCAATCTCACTGGCCTGAAATGTCAGAATAACAAAGTTCCTGATGCAGTGAAACTTTTAATGATGCAGTTCTATAACCTAATCCATGCTATAATGATCTAAAACGAGAGGTTGAATAAAATGTCTGTTCAAAGCTCTCACCAGTAAGGCCAGTAGCAGAGTTCTGCGTTTTGTGTAATACTTGTGAAGTTGTGTCCCTCTGTTACTCTTTTTAGATGTGCCTTGAAAGAAAGATATTGTTAGACCAACATGGTAGTTGTGGTTTTCTTTGACTTATGATTATTTACTATATATATTGTATATGCAAGTCTACCTGATTTTTTAGATGTGGTGGACATGCCACTAGACAGTGGGTAGGTATTAATCCATCCCTGGCCACTCTGCTGGGAGCGAGAGCTTGAGTCAATGTTGCTCCTGAGGTCGGCAGCATTCATCACCGACAGGCTGTTCAGTGAAGGATCCTGATTGTCTGTTCACACAAAAACAAAACACACCATCATAATGTACGGCGTATGCTGTACTCGAGAGTACTTTTTATTAAAATAGTATCTTTTAATTTGAATACTAGATTAATATGAAAAACATGGGCAATGATGTGGAAGTTTTAAACAGAATGAGCTCAGTTAATCCCTGTTGTAATGGTCATGCAGGGAAATCCAGCAGGAGTTACACAATGAGGCCAGAAACCACTGATCCTGACTCAGATATGATTTTTATTCATTTTGATTTGCAGGGGTAAATCTGACCCAGGATCTGTGGTTAGAGGTAGATGTAAATGAGACTATGTCTTTATCTGGGTCGTTTGGAATGAAAAGGACAAGCTTTTTGATGGAGAAAAAAGATTTTTTTTCAATTTGAAGGTTCAACTGAGACCAAATTGATAAATAGCGAGGAAAAGCAGGTGGGTGGGCTGATATAATGAATAATCATGCATCTTAACGCAGATGACAAATTTGCACTTTTCCTCACAGTTGTTCCATCAAGGATAAAAAAAGATTTTTAAAAAGAGCTAATATTAACAGAAGAAGGAATATTAAAAAAATGAGGGACCACAGGTGTGAGGATATCCAGTGTCAAATTTGACACGCGTAAAAGCATGCCCCTGCTGCAGTGCAGTCCAAGCTCCACCACATTAGGCTTACTCAAGATAGATATCGGAGAAGTGCTGGACACAATTAGCGATCCAAAAATCCCGGCAGAGAGGGTGCTCGGGGCAGGGGTAGTACCAAGCTCACCAGGTGGGACCAACTGACACGCAGCCAGGTATTTCTTGTCAGAGAGGATGCTCGCGTAGAAACGGATCATGACACTAATGTCCTCACGCAGTCGCTTGTCACCTTGTGTGGGAAACTTTGGGGACCCACTGAAATCAAAGACAGAGTTATAATTTTAATAATAGGGCAGCATTTATATCAATCTTAATCTTCAGGCCATTAGAGATTCCATTGCTTGACAGTAGTTACCTAAAGTAATCAAAAGCTGTAGAGTAGATCTTTTCACGAAGGACATTCTTAACAGTGGCATTGGTGAGCACATCAGAGTGAAGCAATGCCAGACCCAAAGTCAGCAGCCTGCAACACAGAAACATATGCTCAACATAAAGAAAATATATTAGAAATAAAAGTAACATTATAATATCACCATCATACATGTGCTTATGTGAACACTACCTGAAGCGGGGTCCAATGGCAGCTACATGGCGGTTGAGACTACTCTGAGCCCCACCAACGTTGAGCGAGAGTGATCGTTGTAGCAAGCTGCCAAAAATCTCCACTTGATCTGCACTAGAGTATTTAGCTATTTCAAACCTCTGGACCAGAAACTATGGAAAAGTGGCAGAAACACAAAGAATGGCTTTTAGGGGGCTACAATATTGAGACATTTAGACACCCCTGGACTAGTATATAAGTATAAAATCTAACCTCAATCCAAATGTGGTGAGGGGTTACATTCGGAGGGCAGGGGACAGGCTGACTTTCCTCTGATGCAGCCAAAGGATCAGCCTCCACCTGAGCATCTGAAAAGAGGCCCATCTTCAGCTCCACAGTCATCTGCCAAGCTCCTGCCATTTCCCTCATAAACTAAGCAAACAAAGGGCAATAAGTATACACAAATATGTTTAAAGATGATAACTGGCCAAGAAGCTATCTTTTGTACCGGGACTTCAATTCCAGTTCGGGCTGCTAGCAGCCACTCCCAGCAGGCAATAGCGGTCTCCATGCCATGCTCTGTAAACATCTTGAGAGGAGACCAGCAGAGATGATGCAGGAGCAAAGGGTCACAATCTAGACAAGAAGGTTTCCCTATAATCAGTCTCAATGCTAAAGGCAACCACAGGCAATAGGAAAGAAACGGCACAGTTTGGGATGAAAATTAACCTTTGGTGTTGATGAGCAATGCAGCCAGTGTAAACATGGCCTCAGTGAATGCCTCAGGCTGTGCAGAGTCCAAGGCGTCCCCCATCTGTTTGATCATCAGTCGAGTCAAATCTGACTGTCCTTTAACTGCCTGGGCAAAGTGGATCATGCCCGACACCTGCAGAAAAATACACACATAACAAAATAAATACTTGCAGGAATACATTAGTTTTAATTTTTGATGCAGGGTTGTTACCTCTCCGGCATATCTGTTCCTGAGATTTAAAGAGGCCATAAAGTTGGAGTAGTCCTTCTTTACGCAGGCTGGTCTTTCTGTTAGCTGAGTGGTCTGTAGTTTAATAATAAAATATAATAACACCAAAGGAAACAGTGGAAGATTGTGTCAATAACTCAACAACAGCTGGAATAGCTTCTGTCTAGTAGCAGCTGGTATAAAGGGTTTCTACAGAAACTGAAAATGAAAAGTAAAACAACCTACATAGTAAAGTTGTTCGATAAGTTCTTTTTAATGGCAATGCAATGCTGTATTAATTTGGACTGCGATTTTTAAAACAACACTTGTGCTGGTGAAATGTGTGAGTAAGTTTGGCTGTAGGTGTTATCGCCCACCCCCAGTGTGGTGCTCTGCCTGTTGTAGCCAGCGAAATGCCAAATGCTTTCTGTGGCCATGGCCAGGCCCGTGTGCTGAGAGAGCCCTGATACCCAGTTTTGGTGCTTGTTGAGATATTCCTGTAAACAGGTCCAAAAGAAAAAGTGATAATTCAGTGTTTGTTATAGTTTTATTGTTTGCTCTTCTACAAATACCTGTAGATGAGATTTGGTCACAGATGGTGCCCACTTCATTGCCTCTTTAAGAATCTCTCCACATCGAGCAGCAAAATCCTTCACTATACTCTACAATCATAGAAAGACTAGTCAGCATTTTAATACATATTTTATTTATTTTATTGTTTGCATTTTAGACATCAAAGACAGTACAATATAGTGGTAAGTGAATAAAAAATAAACAGATATAATATTAAAACTAACCTCTCTTGCTTCATACGTGTCTGGGACAGTGATTCTGTAAGGTGTGTCTGGGATGTCATAATAGGGTTGATCTTTGTGAATGTCCTACAATGGAATAAAAGCATTTCTTTGTTCATATTAATTATTCATTCTAAACAAATGACAATGATGATTACTTACTGCACTAAGTGAAAGGGAGAGTGTCTGCAGGATATCCAACATGGTCCTGAGCACACGACCACTCCACAACAGGTGAGGAAAACTAAGGAGAATGTTATAGATGCATAGTGTCAATGAGACCATAAATTCTTAATTTTACACATTTAAGTGGTATTCTCACGTTTCAGCAAGCCCAGACAAATATTTGTCCGCCACTCTGCGGATCCTCTTGTGAATGTGATTGAAGTTGACCAGGAGAAACTGAGCATGGCGCTCTAGCTCTTCCTCGTGAGCTTTGGTTTTTGCCTAAAAATATAAAATTATATATAAATCAAGACACAATTTTATAAAAGTTAGTTAAATTAGAGATGAGTTTATATTATCTTACTTTGTCAGCCATCATTTGCAGAAAGACCTCAAAAACCTTGTCACTAACAGCAATCACACACTGCATCATACCTGAAAATCATAAAGGTTAATACAGTGGTATAATTTTACACATTTTCTGCATTACATATGCCCTACCAGATTTATCTTTCTGTATTGCTCTGTCTTCAAAGTATCGAAACATGACTTGAAAACGATCAGAGTCCAGAGCGCGCAGCATCCTAAAAGATCATATAAGATAATATAAAAAATAGATTTAAAGCCAAACGTATATAAAGCAACTGCGTACATCTGACATACCTCATATATTCTAATCTGTAGACTGACAACAGATAGGTGGACATGGCAAAGTCCAATTTGTTGATGAGAGCAGCTACATCCGGAGGAGGGTCCAGCAGGTTGATGATGGTACTACGCAGATCGTTCAGCTCAGCCTGAAATGTGATTACTTTATTAGTCAGAAAGGAATGCCTGTGAAAATGTATGTACTGCTTCATTGCACTTAAGCGTCATACAGCAGTGACAGTGTCATTCTTAAGTGCAGAGTTGTACTGCAGCTCTGAGCGTAAAGGTTCCCCACTGGGAAACGTGAGCAGAGGTGATTTTGTTGCAATCTCACAAACTCCTTCATACCATTCTTCTGGCCACAGACCTGGGTGTCGGGAGAAAATTTCATATATTTTTATTAAACTGGTGAAAAAAACGGCGTCACACGTGATAAAGGTAGTTGTCGCAACCTGAGCCCTCTACAGCAAATCCCATGACCACAGAGTAGAGCCAGAAGTCTCTGAAGAGCTTCTGCAGGCGAGGCTTTGCTTCTTTAATTGGTGGCAGCCTCTTAGTCAACTAAAACACAGAGATAGAGAGAACAAACATGTTAATGTGGATATAATGTAATGTATAATATTGTATACAGTACATAAAACATTAACTAATTTACATTATGAAACAAGTTAACAAAGAGAAAATAATGAAATCTGATATACATACCACTGCAATAACTGGGATTAGGACACCAAGGTTTCCAGCACTGCTTGATGCCTAAAGAGACAAAGAAATCCACCCACAGTGTTGTTATAAACATGTTGCTATAAGTTACTAATGGGCAGCTAAACCCAGGACACCAAACCAAAACTATGATCTTTCTCTGTACAATGAAGAACTACAGGAAATAAGCTCATGACAGAATATAGACTAATTTATAGCCAATAGATTTGATTAAAAAAAAAATGTTTTTTTAGTGTAAATAGCGTTTACATTTTTACATACTTTCAAAGCTGGGCCTTTGTCCGAGGCTCTCTCACTTGCTCTTTTGCCTTCCAAGCCCAGTTGAACAAAAAGTTCCAGCAGGTTAACAAGCAGTTCATCCACCATCAGTTCATTTTGAAGGTTTGCTGCAATGTTGCCCAGAGCATTTATAACAGCCAGGGAACAGTGTCTGAACACAGATCATATATGAATAAGTAATACTGAAAAGCCTTTGGTAAAATACTGGACAATATAATCTCTTTATTGTCAACTATTCACTCTTTTGGTCATAAAGTCACCTATATCCGTGGTCCTTATAGTCTTTGGTGGAGTAAACCATGGAGCTAGCCTTGACACTGATCTGCTGAAATAAATTCCACACTTCCTGGTAGATATATTGCTGAAAGAGAGGAAACATCCATCAGAAAAATACTTTTACATTGTCTTAAATTAGTAGTTACTTGAATATGTACATTGCCTGTGATGACCATGCAGCCAAGTTGATCTATAATGAGGACATCAAGCTGAGAAGGAGGCTGGCAGAACTTCTGCTGTAGGATCTGAAGGATAGGCTCCATTACTCTGGGAGTGTCCCTTAATGCCACAGCAATATGTCCCAAAGCCCTGATTGTGTGGTCTGGGATCAAGTGAGCATCCCTGTTAAAAGGAGGCCAAAATGAATCAGTTAATATTCTTTTGTTCTGTTTATTTAATCACAGTTCCAATAGTTAGATCCTCACTTATCATTCTCTTGATAGATGTAAAGACGGTTAGAAAGACTTGCAAGAAATGCTTCTACAATCACATTATCCATGGTCAGTCCTGCTTTGAGACACCTAAAACACATTGAACAATTTGAGTAGATTCTGCTCATGATAAATTAAAGTACATGTGGTTTTGTAATTATGAACGGAATAGTTATTAACCTGCAAATGTTATCGATTGAAATATCCCTCAGTTGTTCATACATAGAGGGCTGGCTTCTCTTGATTGTGCTAGTGCTCAGTGTTGACTGGGAATGTTCATTGGTTACTTGAATTTTTATCTCAGTCCCTCCTGAAAAAGACATAATTTGTAACAATACAGAGAAATTGGATATAAATATATATATTTTAGTTGTTGGATGTTCTTTCACTACCTGTAGTGTATTGGCTGTGGTATTTGTACAGCTTCACCAAAACAGGAGATGGCACCACCAAGAAGTCTCGTAACGACATGGTGACAGAGTGGGCCACTACAGGGAAGCGCTCACACAGACGCCCCAAACCCTAAATAAAAAAGAAATACACCTTATTATATAAAGAAAAAGGAAATAAGCGCACAGTTGTCTCTTGTCAAAGGTTGATCACAAAATGACAGTGTTTGTGAGAATTAGAGAATGAAAGGCCACCTGTTTTACACACCTGTTTGAAGATAGGGGCTTTTAGTTACCATAATTGCTCCATAATATGTAGCTTACAGGTAAAATGTTTCAGCACTCTTACCTGGAGGCAGCAAATGAGTAGGGGCATGTGTGCGATGATAACTTTACTGGATGTCTTCGACTGCAGCTTCTCAGACAGTTTAGTGCAAAGGTTTTCAGCTCCTAGTAAAAAGGAAAAAAAACATGGTTTACATAAGGGTGTCCAACTTTGTATTAAGGGTAGTCACATAGTCCAAAGCATTACCTTGTTCTTCCGTCACAGCCCACACCATAAGGTCAACACAAGCAGCGTTGGCCTGACAGCGCAGTTTAAGTGGGCTCATCTCACTCTGAAGATACTCTACATCATGTAAGATCCTCTGAAGCTCCGACTGACTGCTGCTGAACTGCTCCAGTACAAAATCGTGAACCTCCTTTACAAAGTCTGTCTGAAGGTCTGGAGAGCGCAGATATATATTTAAATATATATACATCTATACATTCAATTATGAAGCAATCATTAACAATAATGGCAAAAACATGCAAAGACCAACCTTTTAAATTATACAAAGTGTCTCTTAGCATTTTAAAAATGGCTACATACAGTGGATCACTGAAGGTTTTGTAGTATAGGTGAGTATTTGGATTCAACTGCAAAGAAGATTAAAATTAATTACAACAAACATAACAAGAATGGGTCACAATGTTTTTAGAGTCATACCTCTAATAGTTCAGCCAATGTGTCATCCAGTAATTTTAGAAATGATTCTGAAACAAACAGTTCAACCTGAGAAAAAAACAAATAAACTTTCAATGTCGGGACTCAAATAAATGTATGTGTTATATAGTGATTTCTGACCATGTGGAGCAGCTGTCTGAGCATATCAATAGGGACATGAAACTCTCCAGTGCTGCTTCCAGTGAAGAGCGGGGACACAGAAAAGCTTGAGCTGATGGTAGAGAAGTAATACTCGGGGTCCACAGCACTGCCATCAGGAAGGTATGAGCCTGAATATAAAGAAAAGAACTTAAAATACTCTCACTGTGTAAAAGGCTAGACGCATATTTTAGGTCTCTTACCTTCAAAGTACTGTGTAGAAGGATCAACAGGTGAGCTGGGTGTTAGACCTGCTCTTTCTGGGCTGGCCTAAAAACAAAGTGTTGTTACAAGAAGATTTATTGACCAATTCGTTACTTTGCCTCTCATTAATACCTACCTGTTGTGAGACACTGGACACAGAAGAGCCTTTACGTTTTAGAGTGTCACTCTGACACACACTTAGCAAAGAGCTTGGCATAATTGAACGGAAATCATTGAATGACCGCCTGTATGCAGAATCACTTTCATCAGCCGTAGGCAACAACGGAGCCACTGGTCGAGGGAATAGTTTGGAGAGCAATGACTCATCTGTGTTGCTGTATCGACCAAAGGCTCGGGCCACCCCAAGCAGCGTCGGCACCGTGTACCTACAAAGGTAATCTGTCATAAGGAAAGAAAGTTGTGTTGTCATTATGAAGAGTAAACCCTTAAATGGTAGAGTTGAAGCAGGAGTGCAACCTTTATCATGAGCCTCTGGATTCTTGCAAATATCTTGGAGCACATGCATGAGATCCATGACCGCTTCCAAGATCTGAATAAGATGTTTGGCATTTGTTTTGTCACTCTTTTTAGTAAAAAAACTTTGAATTTGTCACACAAAGACAGAAGCCTACCTGTCCTCGTAAAGCCTCATCATACTGGGCAACATCTGAGAGCAGTGTTACGAGACTAAAGCTAAAGTTTTCTGCAACAGGAAGAATCTCTGCCACACAAAGGGTATAATGTTGTAAACAACACATTTGGTATGCACACTAGAATACAAAAAATAAGGAGTTTCAGTTAATTGGCTTTACCTTGTCCTTTGCGTAGGGAGCTTTCCTCAATCCACTGAACTTTAGGAAGTCCTTTCAGCACCCCCAAAAGGTAAGGAACAATGGAATCTTTGTGCTGCACCAAGAGATTAGACGTAAAAAAAATAAATAAATGTGAGCTACTAAATGAAAATAGTTAAACAGTCTCCTGTTTACCTGAAAGTTTGATTCAACCAAAAAGATACCCAGTGCAATGACAGCATCCCTCCTCCTCTCATCCAGCTGGAAGACTCCACGATAATCTACAGGACACATACATTGTAACTTCTGCACCTGTAAAAAGACAAAACGAGTTGCTTGAATGAATAATAATGCATTGGATTAATATAGCACTTTTTTCAAGGGACTCAAAGCGCCCACAAAAGCTGGAAATATGCCATGTGCTTAAACAGACATACAGTATAGTTCATTCATTAAGCTGGCTCCACAAGCAATTAATGATTTTTCCCAGCCTAAATGTGTTATTAGGAACTGAGCCAAAAATCCTGCCTCTAAAATTAAAGGGCTTTATGCTAAAGCATGAAGCTCAACTTTAGAGGGGGATAATAAACCAACTGCACAGACAGCCACTGATACATACAGTACATCCCCTTACATTTATTTAAAGAAATTATGTTACATCCAACAATTAAGACTGAAGTGACAATTGTCTGACTTTCAGTCACTTCAGTTCATCTTACATTTGCGCCTTAGAGAATCAGAAAAGCCAGTTTGATGGAAGCTTTGTTAAAAATGTGCATATCTTTGTATACGACACACATACACAAATTCTAAGTCTACATAATGGAACACAATGTTATAATTTGCATATATAGTTATTTAAACAAATCCCACAAACAATGAGGTCTGTGTTCTAGGGCCACCTTCTGTTGTTGACATCATGTCTAACAAGCTCTACAACCATATAGTCAGTTACACAGTAAAATGGGTGTCAGCTTGTATAATTGCAACCACAGCTTGTTCATTACAGAATATGGTTCCTCCCTGAGTCATGAAAATGTTCCTTCTTTTGAATCTTGTTCTTTTTTTAAATAATGTTTAGCTTTGAACAACTCCAAGAAATGTCTTCAGTCAGACCACTTGCTTTTGCAAACCAAGCAACCAATTAATTAACTGATCAACTAGTCAAACTACTATTATTGTGTGCTAATGTGCGCTGCGACCAGACATTGTTATTTCAAGATTCTAGTTAGTTTGCTTTTTATATTATTTTGTGACATTAGCATTACAACTGTTAGAACTACTGTATAAAATGGCATTTGTCAATATTAATAGATCACCTATTTCAAACAGAAACAATAGTTATTTGTTGCTCAGTCAAATGTATGTCGTTTATTTCCTGTTACTGGTTGCTTAAATACATCTTTGCTCCTGTTTCACTGTTTCCTATTTGCCCTAGATACGTTAGCATTAGCAAGTTACAGACCAAGACAGATTCAGCGGCTCCTCAATGGTCTTTAAACTTAAAATGACAATCTAAAACATACATAATCAAAAGGAAATACATGAAAAGCACGTTTTAGGTTTATGAAAAACAGTGTCGGACAAGAGAAGTTTGTGACGGGCCTAAAGTTTGACTCTTGACAGGTTTTAGCTGAGGCTAGCCATAACCCTACCTTTTCTATCGGAGCCTGTAGATGAGCCGCCAGCGACCGTGCCAAAGATAAAACCGTGTTAAAATAAAAGCCTCTGCTTCCTCCTCCATTGAGAGTCATGATTTAAAATATTAAAAACTGCTAGTCCCAAGCATCTTCTTTGATTAGAGCCTAGCTGACAACTACGGCAAGCGAACGGTCCAAAACGTGCGAAGCAAGGTCACGAACTAAAAAATGCGAAGAAAACAGATTCAAATACAGTACCGCATTCAAATATAATATCAAGAAGAACCACAAACATTAGACTGATCCAAAGTTTATTTATAAACCTATATTGTTGAATTAATTAATCTGAAGGCACAGAACGGGTTTAACAACTGTAGCATTTCTATTGGTTTATATGACATGCAAAGCAATAGTAAAAAGGTATGTCAATGTAAACACTGTGATTACACATGGACATACAATCAATTGCACTACATGTACCATACATGTGACTGCATGCCACTTAAAAAATTAAAACACATACAAAGCAGCAGTTGGCACCATGAACTTTAAGTTAATAAAACTAAGTAAATCCTATTGATATTACACATAAAAACATTAAATTAACTAATTTGCAGAAAAAGCTAGACCACCAGTGTTCCATGGACTGAAGGAAGGCACAATTAAAAGTGTTTTTCAAATATACATATCTATGCAACAGAGAAGTGAAATATCACAAAAAAAAACAACAGATTTTTCATCAAATACTGAAAAGTACGATGAATATGACAAAATATGATAATTGCAAAGCACCTCAAATACTGCATGAAATTTAACAGGCACTATATATAGTACATATATTTCCTTTACATTTGGAGTACCTAAGTACATACAACATTCAATTATTTGTAATCTCAAAATATCTTTGAAGAAACAATATATAGGCACTTTAAGAGCATATATTTTAGTAACTAAATTTAATCATATACTTGAACACCAGGGCACTCTGTATTTTAAGTAATCATTTCCATTACAATAAATCCTAAAATGCAGATTTTACAATCCTTTTTTATTTAAGGCATCTGATTCACAGTGTACCTGTAGCCCTTGGACCATGTGGCATTTAAATATTAATATAAATTTATAGTTATTTTAACATCAAGAGTATTCTTTATTTATTTTTTTTTATTTTTTTTGGGGGGGGGGGTAAATAAATTTTTATGTATTTAGGGCTTTACATTTGGAATGTTTAATTTCTGTAATTATAATTTCTAGTGTTAAAATGACATTATTTTAGGTTGAGTTATGGCTTTCTGTTTAGGCAGTGTGTTAATTTCCCAACCTAAGAGTGTAGTCCTTAATCCAGTCCCTTTCCCTGAGCTCTTACTTCTTCAAGACCAGCTGTTCTGCAAGATTTTCCTATGCAGCAAAAGCTGTGTTGTATATACATTTGAGTCCCTTGCAAATTACTTAGAGCAGAGGTAGATATTAAAACCTGGAAATAGGGTTTGCTTGTGCAGGCATTTCAGTCTGTCTTCCACACTATGTTCAGAAACTTGACAACTTCTTCATAGATAATGAAGACTATGGCAACATCCATACAGACACGACCCAGACGAGGAACAGTGCCTTTGTAGAACCTGAATTCAACAAGCAAGAACACACACTTATTGTAAATAATTTTAAAACAATCATACTGTGAAATAAAAATATAGTTAAATAAGTATTTTAATTTTTATCTATTATCTACCATTATCCATCAATTTAACTTACGCCAGTGGGCCCTCATGCTTCATAATCTTGACAGCACAGTCCATTGTGCTTTTGTATTTGTGAGCTTCAAGACCCTTTGGATAAATGCATCAAAGTTATCTGTTATGTAGAGCTCCTTCCTGACATAAAAAGTTCAAAGAGTTGTACTACCAACCTGCATTCTGGTTTTGATGACATCCAGAGGAGTGTTTCCAAAAACACTGGCAGCTCCAGCAACCGCACCAAATAGTCCAGTTATGACAGGGTTGATGGCTTTGTTGGGGTTATCCCCTGAATTTGAAGAAAAAAACATTTTTGAGAGATTTGGGGATTTTTTTACTTTTGGTTGCATGTGATTATTATATGAATTAGTAATTCACACACCTTTGTACCAGTTCCTCAGTGAAGTCATGACATAAAAACGGATAGCCTGGTTTGAGCCCTGTTTCAGAACAGTGGCAGTAAGTCCTTGGTAAGTGCCCTTTAGTCCTTGACAAAACACACCGGAAAAATTTGTTGCTGAGAGGAAGACCTTGTCATAATATTTTACAACTTTTTGACTATTTCAAAACACCATTTTGAGTATCAAGTAGATAAATAATGTTAATATGGTTAATTTTATTACTAATCAAAGTATTTAAGTGGTAAATAATAAATTTTATAAAAAAAGGTTATTTTGCAAAGATATTAAGTCAGTAGATGGCAGTAATTCTTACCTTGAGTTCTTATAATCTCACGCACCCCATGAAAAAAGCCTCTGTACTTTGGGTTTGCTGATGTTTGATCATGGATGAATTTGACCTGTGTTGAAAAATTATTATTCCATGCTGTAAGTAATAAAAAATGAAGTAGTTAATCTGATATAATCTGTTTGAATATGGTGTTAGGGTTACCTTTACTGTCTCCATAGGACATACGACAAACACAGCCTCTGCAACTCCAGCACCAAGGCCACACAAGAACCCACGTTTACTGTCTAGTTTACCACTCTCATCACGCATTTTATTACTCAGGAACTCAAACACCCCAAATCTGAACCAAGAGACAAGAAGTGGAGATGAATTAGTCAATTAGAAATAAATCATAGCTAAGTATAAGCTATGTATGAGCTTCATCACATATTCTAATATAATTAATTATACTTTCATTATGGAATACAATAGATGGGTAAAATACCTAACAGCAGCTTTAGGTATAGAGCCATACACAAGAGAGCTTAGACCTCTGTATAGACCTCTAACGCCATGGTTGTTCACAGTTTGCTTCACACAGTCAACTGTCAAAGAAATAAAAGAAGATAAATTCAAGAACTCACAGCAACTGAGTGAGAAAATATATATTTTTTGTTCTGTTATCAGAAGTTCTGCCTCAAGTATTAAGTCAATTTACTTTTATCACAAGTGCTATTGTTATTAAAACCCTAAATAAATATTAGAATGCAAGAACACTATCTGCCTGACTTCTGAGTTCATGCTTGCTTTTCAACTTAAATTTTTGCATATATATATACAAACTTAATGCCAAAATGTCAGAAAACAAACAAACAAAACAAGCTACAGTTACAGTTTAGCTATGCTTTTACTCAGGCTTCACAATATCAGAAAAACATGCAATATGTGAAAACGATGTTGAATATTGCTATAACAATATGACTTGCAATATGAATGCTCCCTTTGGCATAGGAAAGGTTGAAGTGAATTGTAACATGTAAAGAAATGCAAAGTTGGTTCCACTGGTGTCACTGACCTTTGGTTGCACAACAGTGTAAGGTTCTGATAGAAAAGGTTTTCTGACATGCAAAGAGTGGATGTCTCTCACACTGAATATCACAAGCACAATTCAAGTATTGCAAAAACAATAAATTTTCAAAACCATTAACAAATTAACTCTGATAAGAGTTAGAAGCCAGATCTATAGACAAATAACCCACCAATGCCTTTGTATTTAGGGGGATTGGCCTTCTCATCCAGCTGCAGCTGTGTTTTAACATACTCCGTTGGAAAGGTGATACAGATCTCTATGCCTCCCGCTAGTCCGCCTGAAATAACAAAAGAACATATCATCACATGAAAGAGGGGAATCATAAATGCTGTACTGCATTAAAAAACTATTTATGACATTCATTAACACACACAAAACCAGTGTATTTCTATTTTTTTACTAACAAATACTGGCAGTGGTAGTACTAAAATATTACATTTAATATAAATGAAGTTATAAATTTGTGATTCTGTAATAATTGCCTAATCCACATATTTGTGCTTCTAAATTCTTTAGTTAAAGAGCAGTATTAAATATTTTAAATTAAGTCCAAAATAAAAGTGACCCTCTTGTGTACTGTGGTGTTTTTTAAGATCTCATTCTGCACAGACTTTTCCACCTTAAAAGGGGTTTCTGTCACTCATCTGCAGTTAAACAGCAAAAAAAGCTCAGCAGCTGATTGGCTCAGCTGACCTCAGTGTGATTCTGCCTTCAGATACGCCCCTTGGCCTGTTTCCAGCTCAAGGGGGTGTGTGACTTCAGAGCACAAACTGTTCAAGGCATAACATTTAAAGCAACAGTTACCGAGGTTTTGGTGCTGCTCAGTCCGTACTATAACTGAGTAAACTGGCATCAAAAGTGACATGCAATGTCTTAAAATGCCATGCAGACATATTCAACAGACAATGGCTGTCTGCACTCTGACATGCAGTCTATTCGTGCATGTAAAGTACACAAAACAAAGACAACCTTTAACAACGGTATATAGGACTGGCATGAAATGTATTTTGCTGGCACATCGGTGTAGTAACAGTGCTGTTTATGACACACCCAGGCATACCTTTAAGACTGGCTTAACAGCTACAGCAATAAACACTAATTAAGCTAGACTTAAAAGAGACAGACTATAGCTTCCGCTGCAATAAACCTGTAATATGTTACCTGACGATTTCCTTGAATTCAGGCTGAAAAAAACAAACAAACAAACAAAAAACAACAATAGATAACCAGTTTATGCGGAGCAACACATATGAGTCAACTGTTAAGTTAATTTTCCTTTTATTGTCTGCATTTGACTGCTTAAAACTACTTATCAGTTATGACAGTAATTTATATAGTAACAGGAAAGGCTTGAAGGCCTTTATTACCCAAGCATAATTGATTGCGCCAGCTAAAACAGAACAAAGCCAACATTCATAGGGCTTTTTTTTTGATAAATTAAAAGTAACTTCTAACAAACTATAATTTCTTATAGTGATTGCATATAGTGACAGATAGAGCTAATCTGGAGTGAGTCTTATCTTCTTAAGCAATGCTCTTCTTATCTGTCCCAGTAAAAATACAGTTTATTTGTGTGCTTATTACATTACACTCACACTCAAGTTATTTTATCTAATAAGCACCAGATGTGAGTTTATTAAGTTTTACTAAACTGACAATGGTAGAGGCCCATTACATTTAAAATAAGAACCTGGGAGGAGGTACGTATAACAGATTGTTATCTGAGGCATAGTCATTTTAGACATGAGGACCGTAGTTTATACTGTAGTGGCAGTAAGTTGCACCACAGGTGGATATGCTCAGGGCCAGGTCATGGCTTACAGAGCAGATTGTTTTGTCATTGTGGTTCAACTGAAAAGATGCCCTAAGACCTCTGTACACACAGCACAGACTCATGAGGATGAATGAAAGCTTTATTGCCCTAAAGGGAATTTGTCTACCAAGGAACATAAAAAACACAAAGACAGTGACTATTGGAAGACTGACTGAGATACTTATAAATTACATAAACAGTAGGCTATTACTATGTGACACCTATTGATTATATGCTGACAATGTCTGCCTTGAGTTTGAGCATCTGTCAATCATTAATTTGTGAGGCAAGCAGGTTTGGGTTCATTCACGTTAATCAGTTTTCTTTGTTAAAATATGCACTAAAATTCCAGGGATCCGGGTTCAGCTTGTCAGATCACCACAGGGTTCCCCCTCAGGTTGAGAGAATGTGACCTCGCATTGTTGGTGAACCCTGAATAGATTAACACATTGTTCTTTACCATGATAGATTTATTTTACTATAGATTTACACAAATCAAAACTTGCTTTATGATAAAGCAGTGGGGTTGGTCCTTTTCGCATTTATTACACGTTTGTGATCATGGTTAGTCAGCTGCTCCTATTCCTGTGACTAAACACAGACTTTCGTGAAAGTTGTACAAAAATTTTAAAGTCCTGTCTTTGGAGAAGAACCTGTACAAAACTTTCTTACCTGCCAGAATCGCTTTGCCGGGGTGAGTAAATGTGGCTTTTCCTGCAGGAGCAGCAGCGGCCAAACAGTGCGGTCTGTGAAAAGGACTCACAAATCTAGGCTGTCCTGACATGACTGCAATAGCCCGGCCTAACTTTTTGTCACAACACGGAGGACTGTTAGCCAAAGATCCGCTAAGCCTCCAAACCTTGTGCCGCGTGCGTGCTTTGTGCGGGAATAAAGCTGCACACACTCAAAGGCCAGTTCGTGTTGACCATTGGACTTGGTACAGTGCTAACGTTGATAATGTATGTGTACTTTTGACAAGTTGCCTCAGTCCTACACGGAGGCGGATAACGTCGACTCAGAGGGCACGAGGGAGGGGCTCGGCCAGGGCTCAACGACGCAACACTTTCCCCTGCGCGGAAACCTCATGCAAACGTTTAAGGTGGAACGGATTGAAATGGGTTTCATAAAAAATGTACCGTACGGGCAATTACAGTGTCTCAGAAAAACATTTATTTATACATTACAGTAGCCTACAAAAAATAAAATGAGCGCGATTAGGTGACAATTTTAGGCGTAATTAAATATTTTTGATGAGTGGAAAAGGGGTTAATAAAAATACATTTGTGGATAATTTTTGTATTCTATTTTATTGCAGTCTCTGTATCATTATATATATTAAGTACTAAAATGACCAAATGTAAACTTGTTCTCACTCTTTGAGGCTCACTGACATTGCACATGCGCGTTGTGTCTCCTTCATTGTGCCCTGTTTAATCAGTGCTAAGCTATAGCTAGCTGTCAGTTCATTCAGCAGCATCACGCGAGGGACCCGCTAAGCGTCGCAGACTCTTCCTCTTACACCTTTGCACTCGTAAGTAGCATCATCTACTGGACATATGTATTTGCCATTTGTGGATTAATAACATTCATAGTGATCACTAATGACAGTGCAACTTGCCCGAGGTTAGCCTTTAGCTAGCATGTTGCGTGATTTAGCCAAAGGCAATTGTATTATGTAATTCAGTTTAGCCTTGCAATACACACTTTAATCCCCATGTTATAACTAGGTTACTGTAGAACAGAGAGTAAAGTAAAGTTAAATATTTGACACAAAAACTATGTTTTTGACTAACGTAACATAAAGGATTTTTTATTTGACGGAATGATTAATGAAAATTAACTTGTAGTGAGCATTGGTTTTAGTGATATGCTAGCTAGCTGGGGACAGCTGCTCACTGTCACACCCCCCTACACGTTTTAATGGTCCTACTGTTGCCCTTTGTCTTAGTTTAGAGCAGCACAGTATTTATCTTATATGTTAACGTTTTTCACGGCCACTGAAATTTATGATAACTCTTAATGACACACTACTCATATATTTAGTTCTTCTTTTCACATGAGATAGCAGCGTGTGAGATTTAAGGCCTTTATCACAACCTTGAACCATACTGACTATACCCCATCCCCTTTTGTGTGACCATGAGCTGCCATGGCGCTTAATGTTTAGGATTATTACTGAAGATTATTCTTTTTTTATCGCTTGGCAGTATTTACTTGTTACTTGTAGGACCTATACGAGTTCAGTCTTAATGTGCATAGCCAAATGGTCAATTGGCCCATTAGCGTCAAGCTAACTAGCTTTTAAAGGAACAGCTTGTTCTCTTTAGCTGCAGCTCAGTTGTTGAATTACAAAACGTACCTATGAACAGCAGCTTGATTTTTACATTTTGATAACAGCCTCTGACTGCATTGTCTATTTTTTCCCAGCACAATGGCTGTCCCTCCTTCATACTCAGACCTGGGAAAGGCTGCCAAGGACATATTTAGCAAGGGCTATGGTAAGTGCTGTTATATCTCATAGGATAAATTATTAACTGTATCTGAGACCTTTTAGACCCATCTAGTTCCGCCTGTGTATTAAACAGAAACATCTATATTGTTTTGCATTGCATCACTAATAAGTCTTACTAATCTATCAGGGTTTGGCCTTGTGAAGCTGGACCTAAAAACCAAATCACAAAGTGGAGTGGTAAGAATATGCCTCTCTGTTTGCCCAGTTTATCACTGTCCATATTTTTTTTTACTAGCTTTCTCTTGTTTTGCTTTAAAGTAGGCAGTAATTAATGGATTATTCTAACTCAACCTCCATTGCTACAATGGTTACTAAAATGAAAAAATGAAACTCCTGCTCTCTTTTTATACTGCTGTTCTGGATGCTTGCTCTCTAATGTAGATGGTAAGATTGGAGTTTGAACCTACAGGTTTTGTTGTTTTTGTCCCTTTGTGTTTTATTAACATAAATTCCATTTCCTCCATTCTTAACACTGATCTAAATCTAAACATCATTCATCAAAAGCAAATGTAGAATGCTTCCATTTTTACACTAACCATTTCATTGCATTTTTTTCTCCATAGGACCATAGAAACATGCTGCACATTATTATTATATTACATTAGTGCAAGTCTCCTGTTTGTTTTCAGTGCCATGTCATGTGATTTTAACAATATTGTTAAAACTCTTTATCTCTTTTTTTGTTAATTACATTTGTTATTGATGTGTTGCATGGAAAAAATATATTTTTGAATTATGTCTTGTTGGCTGCTGTTTTGTGACTAAAACTATCCTTCCATTTTTTACTACAAACATTCTTAATTACCTATATTTTGTCAGATGTTCTTTATATTTGACAGATTATTTTTTTGATGCGGTATGTTTTGCCAATTAGGAGTTCAACACATCTGGCTCCAGTAACACAGACACAGGGAAGGCGTCAGGGAGCCTAGAGACCAAATACAAGATGAAGGAGCTGGGCCTCAGCTTCAACCAGAAGTGGAACACAGATAACACTTTGGCCACTGAAGTTGCTGTAGAGGACCAGGTACACAGATCCTGATTAATGGACATTGCCATCTTTGTAAACTGTCTATTAAACAGTTGCATTGCAAATAAATGCATTTATATATCTTGACTGCAGCTTGCTCAAGGATTAAAGGTTGCTTTGGATACATCTTTTGTACCAAACACAGGGTGAGAAAATAAATACCATAACATCTATTACATGTTATATAAAGATTTAACCACAATGAGGACACTGTCAATATAATGTATATTTTTTGCAGTAAAAAGAGTGGCAAGCTGAAGACAGGTTACAAGCATGACTATGTAAACTTGAGCTGTGATGTTGACTTCGAGGGTCCCATCATCCATGCTGCTTCTGTGCTGGGCTATGAAGGCTGGCTGGCTGGCTACCAAATGGCTTTTGACACAGCCAAATCCAAACTGACCCAGAATAACTTTGCCTTGGGATATAGGACTGGGGATTTTCAACTGCACACAAATGTGTAAGTATGACTAATAACAAATCAAATCAATAACTCACTTCCTTTGCATTCCTTTGTCCATTACTTGTGTTAACTATCTCTTTAGAACCCCATTCAGTTTATACAGCTAGAACTTAAAACATAAAAAATACAAAGTCAAACAGAAGGTAGCTAATTTAATTTTTCTCTCAGAAATGATGGGACTGAGTTTGGTGGCTCCATTTACCAGAAGGTGAATGAAGAGCTGGAGACAGCAGTAACTCTGGCGTGGACTGCTGGCAGCAACAACACTCGCTTTGGCATTGCCGCCAAATACAAACTGGATAAAGATGCCTCGCTGTCTGTAAGTCCTACGCACACATATCCAATAGCTGTTTGCACACATGGCAGTTGTTCCAAAGGCCCTTTTTATTATACTCCAGAAATATCTGACCATGTCTCTTCCTGCAGGCCAAAGTAAACAACGCCAGTCTGATTGGAGTAGGTTACACTCAGAGCCTCAGGCCAGGTAGATTCCATGTGTTCTCTTAAATGTGTTGTGTTAAAAATACAGATTTTTTTTAAAACTTTTGCTTATTTGCAGGTGTTAAAGTAACCCTCTCAGCACTGATTGATGGGAAGAACTTCAACGCCGGTGGACATAAAGTTGGCATGGGTTTTGAGCTTGAGGCATAGAGCGGAGAACTCCGATTGTCCAATAAAGAAATCAGAAATCATGGCACGCTTTTCTTCTGCTGTCCACCACCAGTTTTTCCCTTTCTGGACACTCCCTACACGTCTCTGCACACACCGGGCCCTGACCGCACAGAGCTCAGAGCATATTTGACAGTAATAGCCGAGTCTCTGCATTATGCTAAAGACAGGAGGTTTTATTGTGATTGTCAAGCTGACAGTGTGTATTTTAAAGTTAAAGGGACAATATTTGTTTCATAGTAGGTCTTGGATGTAGTAGTATTAGGATGTTTGTGTAGTTTGTGTATAAAGTGTAGCTCATTAAAGCTTCTGTATTCCATTGTTACTGTGTACCCCCTAAGCATGTGAGAATGAAAATATGAAAGTTGAAAGCTTATTTGCTTGGTAAAAAATGGTGCTGAATGTCTGTTTTCTACTTTGTGTTGGTTTGAGTTGGAAACTTTTGATCCATATAAATGTTCTGTTACATGTCAACTTTTTAATGGTCAAAGTTTGACTGGTTTGAGTATAAACCGAATGAAGGAAATATTGTAGCCAATACTTTGCAGGAAAAATGAAAAGCTGTTCAGTGTAAATGCTCTGAACCTGTATGATGTCTTTAAAGGTGAAAGCAGTGTTGTAGAATCCTCTAAAAGCATAATGTAGTTATTCATGTTTCTACAATATTGCTTTCATCTATTTAGTGCAGTCCAGTGGTCACAAACCTGTATCAATTTGGAATATCTTGCAATAATATAATTGGCAGGATTATGAAAGCCTGGTGTGCCCTACAACCCTGTTTATTGTAAAACCTTAAATTGTTTCCCCCCTTTTTTCAGATTAGTTATTTAAAGCTAATATTATTGTTGAGACACAGTACCTTGTTTTTTCCAATGTCAATAAAGAAAATTCATTTCATGAAACATCTTGTGCACATTTGTATATTTGCATAAAACTGTCACAGCCACAAGGAACAAATAACTAAAGGGAATAAACTTTTTGTAGAATCTTTAATGTATTTCTTTTGAAATGCCATTACTTGAGAATCTTTCACAGTTAAGACTAAATATTGGTTTTAAGGTCAACAATTACAGATTCTAAAACAATGTAATGTATCCTAAAATAAGTATTTAGCTGATGCTTACTATTAATATTACATCTGGTTAAACAAAAATATTGAGTAATATACCTCCACATACTGTATATTCATAGGCTAGTTATTATCATTATGAACATAACCTTGCATTGCAGCTGGATTCTGGCAAGATTTGAGTTTACCAACCAACAGCACTGACAGAGCAGCATGGAACAGCCTGACATGAGCTCTCTGTATATTTTATATGCAGGAACTTTTACATTCATATCACTCCTCACACATACAGTGAGAAGTCAGGCTTGCCATGCTAATGACAGAGGGCTGTTTGAACAAACTCACAGTTGCAGAGTAAGTTCCAAGTTGATAAAACCAAACAAATTCAAACTGGATAACTTTGTGTTTATCTGTTGCATGACACTGCTTATCAACTTTCTTTATCAACTCAGATTTAAACCTTAAACCAATGATTAGTGGGCGTGTCTGTGAACAGCCAATAGTATTTGGCCTGGAAGGAAAAGGGTTTTCTTTCTTTTTCTGCTGAGAAACCGGAAGCAACATGGTCACAGCCAAAAACAGAAGAAAAAGGCTGATTGTAGAGACAGTAAATGTAATTGGTTCACTCTGATGATGGACCAACTTAAATATTCATGGCCTCGACAGATTGTGATGTTACACTAAATATAAATTGTTTTCACATTAAAACATGTAAAACAGTAGAAAATATATGAAAATGAATAATAAACAATTTAATTTTAATCACATTTTGTAATAAAACTTAGATGAAGCAAAAATAAGGAGGCAGCAAATAAAATATACAAATAAAGCGTTCAAAGTGGAACTGATGTTCTCTACTTTGTTTTGTGCAAAGTTTCGTAAAGTAGCCTATATTCTCTGGACCAAAAAAACTAAAAGTTTGAAGTTGAGCAGCGTCAGATCCATGTGACTTTGCTCATATTTGATTTGTCCACTTTGGTTTTGTGGAATCTAAACCAAAATTAAAGCTGCTCCACAGCAGGGTAGCCGTAATGTTCACTTGCCTATATTATAATTTAATTTTCACATATATTTTACTTTCACTGTACTGAAGATTGTTCTCTCATTCATTCATGGTTGAGCTGCCTAGCAGTGAATGCTTTTTATGTAGTTGAAAGAATCAACATTTTGTCACCTCATATCACCACACTGCATCTATCTCCAAGTCTCTTCTTTTCATTAAACTTCAGTAATGATTTATGGCACTAAGTAGGCGATAGGAATATCTTACATATGATAGATGTAATATGTCTGTGAAAACATGCTTCGGGAAAGGTGACCTCTCCGTTGAAGAACTTCTTAAACCTCATGATGAACACAATTGCTATATGTCTTCAGTCTGAATCACATTTCCTTTTCTGTGAAAACTCATTCTTAAAAGCTTTAATTGTGCCGTTCAAGTTTTTCTCCCTTCAGTTGTTTTATCTCTTTATTGATCAAAATAATATGAGTCATCCACAAATTTTAGGGGAGTATTCACATTTCATAGCATGTTGACTTTAGCCACCACCTGCTTGCAGCCTGTCTTGGAGTATTCATGCCCCCCTATAGCGGGATAGTATTCAATCTCCCCCGCAAGACGCTCGATGTTTGTGTGATCCGGGTAGAAACCCTCTCGAGTCATTTCTTCCAGGAAGCACTCCATCACATGACCTTTCTCCAAAAGGCCCATGAGTAAGATGTCAGCCTCTGCCCACAGTGAGTGAAGCTTTTCTAGAGTATTACGTATGATAGAAGTGAGCTCTTTGACCATGTGGCTAGGGCGACCAGATGAAGTCATTGCCATGGAGATGCTTGATGATGAGTTTTGAAGCACATGTTTGGTGATGTGACCATGGCCCAGGTTGCTCAGAAACAGGTAGATGGCATTCAGGTATTCATTAGACTGTTTGGTGGCAACAAGCTGCCATAGAGCATCCAAAATTTCACTATGCATGTGCTCAACTTCATCAAAAATGAACAAGGGGATCTTCTCCTCTTCTTCAGCTCGCTCAACCATAGCTGAGATGAGAGCGCACAGGTCACGGGCACATTGAAGGGCATCTGCCTCCTGGGGACAGTGGTGGAGGACGTAGTACTGAAGAACCAGAGCCTCCCCCACCACTGAACGAAAATGTCCTGCCAGGAGGCGACCCAGGTGGCTTTTACCCACCCCACCTGGGCCATGCACAGAAACTACAAGAGGCTTGTTGTGGACATAAGTGGACAGGTACTCCTTCAAGTGGGACAACAGGCCCTCCACTGCAACTTGCTGACCAAACACTTCTCGCCGCAACATTTTATCCAAGCCCTCCAAATCATATTTGAGAACATGGTCATCTAGGTTCTCTATTGCATTGTACACCTGGAGACAAACCATAAAAAGTGTTAACTTTTGACCCCAAGGTAGTTTAAAAACCATGTGATGATGTGTTGCATTGGAGGTCTCTTAAATCAATCATATTACTTTACCTGAATAAAGACAATTGCAAACAAGAGATAAAGGCAATATTTTGCTCGGCTGCGCTCCTTTTTTGGAGGGACCCTGCACCCGCTACTGTTAGGATACAACACTCGTTTTTTTTTTCTCTTTTTTTTCTTCTGAGCAACAGATGTGTCCAAGGCTGTAAAGGTGGAAGGGGTTAGTCTGTCAAAGGTAAAAATTTTGGGGCTAGTTCGGACTGGAGCTCCTGTTTGAGTCCCTGTTTCTATATGGCCCATAGCTAGCTCCTGTCGACGTTTCTTCATGGCATGGTATTTCTGTTTGATGCGAAGAACTGCACGCAAGGAGGAGAAACTGGACAAACTTGTAGCATGAGTCTCGTTAGGTTTGTAATTTCGGTCCACCTCTACCTCACTGTTAGTGTCTCCATTTGTGTCTTCATCCAAGTCTCCCTCAAACTCTCCTGTTTGAGAGGCTGAAGCACTGCTTTCCTGGTCACTCATCTGCCAAGAGAAGACAAATTAAGCTAGCAACTTATCACATGAGAAACTTGATTAAAAAAGGCAAACAATCCTGAGAGTTAGATTAGCCCTTTATACAATTACAATAATGCACATAGCTCCAGAGTATTCCTTTATCATTTTCAGAGTTGGATTCATCTGTGTAAAGGAAATTGCTCGGAGTCTTTGGGTGTTGCTGAGCAAGAAGTATTGCCTCAGATGTGTGAAATAGTTGTGGGCTCAAGAGCCCTCCACTATTTCCCCTTGTTTTAAGGAAGCAAGTAAGACAGAAAATGGTTCAATCAGGCTCAATCTACTCCCATGAGTCAAACAACCCATGCAGATCATACTAAACAAGTCACAAATGCATGCAACAACTAAATGATCATCACTCAGGTGTGCTGGACCTATACAAGTATGTATGGTCATTAATGCAGCACTGTTATTGGAACTAGTTTTACCACAATTCTTTGCGTAACAATATGCTTTTAAGCCTCTGGGGAAGGAGGATCAGTTGCACTCCAGGTGGTCAGGTCAAAAGCCTTATTCTATCACAATCTCAAACTAACCTGAAAGCTGGTCAATTATTTGTCTTCTGCGGCTCCCTGCTGTAATTTTAGGTAAGGTAGTTCAACACAAATCGATGGAAGCTCACTAGTTGGATACTGGTCATGATTGAGAAGCTTGGGTCAGGTCAGGTGAATTCAGGAAAGAAAAGAACCGTGCCATCAGGTCTTTTTGTGCTTCTTTTCACATGCAGGGAGCAGAAAATGACAAATGTTGACTGGTTGCAAAACAATTCACAGCTTCACCGCGCTTGAATTCAACTCAAGTTAACTCTTGCTTGTGTTTTTTTGTTTTGTGATAAAACTTTCAGAGATGGTTTAGGCCCACACCCTGCAAACTGTACGTGCAAAGCAAGAGGGGGAAAATGAAGAGAAAAGGGGAAAAGGAAAAAGATAATGCTTGCTTACCTCTTAATGCGTCTTAACTCTTGGAAAGGCAAAACAAACGCATATATTAGTCCATCCTGAAGGAGTTGACTAAAGGAACAAGAACACTACTCGACTGTAACTCAGGAAGAGCCGTCTTATCTGGCCATCTTACCTCTTAATCCTGAACTCAACAATCCACTGGCCCCTCCTCTTTTTTTCTTCTTCTTTCGTTTCTCTTCCTCTTTTTTTTCCTCTCATTTGCCTATTCAGTTTCAAGCGTGTTACATAGTGGCTTCAAAAGAAAAGGGTTTGCTTATACTTTCCAGAACAAGGCCCAAACGTAATTTTGATCTCAAACAAGTATAGAAGGAAGTTGTCATTGCGTTTAATACATAAAACCCAAACAGGAGGAAAATACAGACTTGATGGTCAAGCTATAAATAGAATATGGATGCAGCACAAGTTTGCATACAGAGAACATTAACCTACACTGTCAACCAAATGATTTTTCTTACTGCAGTTTGTTACCTCTACACCCCTTTGCACAGTTTACATCCAACAAGCTGCTGGATGTAAACGGTTCATTTGGTCTGTAGGAGGTTAGTCATGAATGACAGGATAAATGAAGCCTTCTATTACTGGATTACATCAATAAAAAACTAATAAATGCTACAAACGCTTTATGAATATAATCTAAAGTTAAAGAGCAACTCAGGAATACAACAAACTATAGTGTGGATAAATTTCTCTTTTGTTATACATACTTGCAACAGAAATATAGTCTTATGGTTAAAATTAACACCAGTGTTTAAAAAAAAAAAAAAGAATAAAAAAAATCAGCAGTGCAAAGAGTTTCATAAATGGCACATGTATCAGGTGTTTAGGAATTTTAAAATGTGCTTCCTGTCAGCAGCAAAAATGTTTTGTCTCCATCTTTCTAGCCAACTATCTCAGGGCAGAGAAAAATTGAGTATTCAATCCTTGATCAAATAAATAGCAATTTTAAACAAAATATATTCTGCACATGTAAATGACGTTGATGGTAAATTTATATATATATAAAAAAAAAAGATCCAACAACATCCAGCAACATCCAAGTCTGAGCCACTCACTCGGCTTCAAACAACCACACAAGAGGTGAGGCAGAATGTTTGAGACAAATGTTTACAGCTCATTCATTTGCATGAGTCCCACTAAGGGACTTTGGTTTTCTGCCATGTTCCAGTAAATGTGAGCTACTACTGTTACTTCCTCTTCCGACCACGGCCCCTCCTGCCTCTAGAGGAGGAGGAGCCTGCTCCCTCTGGGCCCAGGACACTGTCCATGGGACTGGCACCGATGTTGATTTGTCCTTCTTGGATTTCATTGCGTGCTTCGGGGGGAAGGTGCTCAATATGTTGTTGTGTTTCCAAATAAAACATCACATCTCTCAGTTGCTCTTGTAATTCAGCTATGGCCATGTCTTTGCGATCCCCTGGAAAACACCACATAACTCACATTAACACCATATGCTGCTGTAAAAATCTTGTCTAAACATAGCACTAAAAAAAAAAAAAAAAAAAAAAACATTTGATTCCAAGAAGAATGAAAGAAAACTTTTTAAAATTGTGAGACCTTTTATTTTATTTTTTTTATGTCAAACTGCTTTGTAAGTGCATGAACAAAAACATGAACTACAGATACATATCTAACTAACCTTTTGTTTTGACGGATTAAAGAAAATTACCCTGTCTAAATTATTGTATGGTGCAAAAATCTAAACCTTATCTTCAAAATATGTAATTTGTTAAAGCAGTTCTTGTCATAAAAATCTGAATGAAAAAGGAAAAGGCCAGGTTTTTTCACCCTATAAGAAAAATTTCCTTTTCCTCCTCAGGCATGATCTAAAGTTAGCCTGTGGCAAAGTAGTGATAAACTCACCTCCAACACACAAATGTCAGAGGGAAGCACTCAGTACTCCTGAACCACAAAAAAAAAAAAAAAAAACTACTCAAACTGCAGACACGCTCACAAATTTGTTGACTGTAATTGAACTGAATAAACACAGCTGTTATTTGTTTTTCATTTGCAGATGTCACAGTATAAACAAAGTAGTACTCATGTGTACATCTGGGTTTAATGTTATTAATAAAAATCAAATGTGAAGCTTTTATTTTAAGAAAAATCTTTGCTTTATTTGGTATAGTAAAAACAAACTATTCCATGTTTGTTTAGTGTGTTATGCTTATTTTGAAAGCTTTATAAAACTATGGACTCCACAATGAACACGGATCCTCATTTGTGCAGATTTACCTCGACGTAACTATAATTAGTAAATGTCATATTTTGCTGTCACATCATATTACTACTGACCACTCTCTTTGGCTTTGTGCTCTTCCTCAGCCAGCTGTGACTGCAGCTGAGTCTGGTTGGCGCGCAGGCAGCGGTTCATCTCCTGCTCTTCCTTCAGCTCCTGGCTAAGCTTCGCCACTCGGCTGTTGAGCTGGGTGCATCTGGGCGGACAAGCAGAGTCAAGGTGCACATACATCCACTCAATATTTTATGGGACATGTTTGTTTTTTTTGATAAAACGACTGAATGGCATTAGCGTAGTGGTTTTGTTTGGGCAACTTATTACACGTTTGCCTCTTGTTGGTTTGGGACCATTTCTGAATTGTAGGAAGTCCCTGCTGTTTGTATTTGACATAATCAAGACCAAAACAAAACAAACTAAACTATAATTGGATTGATATCCAATTGCTAAGCTACATAAGATCTGAGCCATAACAAAAAAAACATAAAACAAACATTGTCACCTACTTTTTCTCCATGGCCTGTTTGTCTTTAGTTAATTCTCCTAACCGCCGCTCCAAGTTATCACAGCGCTCCAGAGTCTCCTTGAATTTAGACTTCATGTTGTTTATCTAAAAATAGTAAGTTTGTAATATTGTAACAAATTAAATATACTTCATTGTCCCATGGGAAAATTTGCCTTGAGCACAGTGCCGAGCACCTGCAAAATATTACACACAGTTCCAAACAGACAGAACAAAACTAAGTACATACTTGAATGTACAACACACATTCATTTAGTAACAGTACTGTAAACAACAATCTGTGCATGTAAAGTTATCAGTACCTCCTCTGTTGTCTCTTTCTCCAGATGGACAATCTTATTCTCCCAGTAGATCCTTTGTGAATCCAGCTGACTTGTCAGTAGATACGAGTACTGTAGATGAGTAACAGTGTTACAACAGTTGGTCACTACAATAGTGGTGTAATAATACAAGTAGTGACAAGCTTACTTCCAGTTGAAGTGCATCAATTTTTTCATCATGGCAAGTGTCTCCTTCGCATTCGTACTGTACCATCTTCCCATCAGTCTTACTGGCCACCAGGCGATGCACATAGTTATCTACAAGAAAAGCAACAACTTGAACTAACAGTGAGTACACACACAATGTCTTATTTAGTGGTGGGGAAAACCGGAGTACCTGGAGGAAACCTACAGAGACACAGGGAAAACATGCAAACTCCACAAAGAAAGGCCCTCCCTGGGGATTGGACCCAGGAGCTTGTGAGGCGGGAGTGCTAACCACTCTACTACATGCCGCCCCAACATTAACACCCAAAAATATACATTCTCATAATCATTCAATGGTTCTTAGACATGAGATAGAACCACACCTATCTGACTAACACAGTCCCCTCAGCTGGACAGAAACGGTCAATGTAACTTTTAAACATGTTGCCGGGACCCAGTCTCATTGCAAGAGACCGGGTCCCGGTCATGCTTTACGACACTCAAAGAGAGGGTGCAGAAGTACAAGTAAATTTGCAAAGATTTCAAACAACCTTCTTTCACGTTGTCATTATGAGGTATTGTTTGTAGAATTTTGAGGCAAATAATACATTTAATACATTTTAGAAAAAGCCTGTAACATAAAATGTAAAAAAAAGTGAAGCACTTTTTGTTGATTCATCTAGTTCAAACTGTTTTGGAATTGAGGAACAGACTGTGACGCAGGAAGTTTGTGTTGATCTGGTTTGTTGGGATTGTTGTGTGGTTATCGTTTCCAACGTAATTCTTTTTAAAGTCAGCTCCATTATAATGTTTGGTCTGTTGTAACCTACATGTTCTTGCTGCGTGTGCCCCCCCACACAACCATGGTTTCATAGTTTAATATAGGCTGCAGTGTAGTTGATAAAGTAAATTAAACTAAAATAAACTAAAGGCAAGCAAAAAAATGCTGGCAAGTTATTCCAAAGTGTGGTAGAACTGCCTTTGTAGCGCCCAGTGATGCGTAAATTGACTGTTGCATTTTCCTAAACAGCTTTATTTTGAGCTTAATTTTATTTAAAAATAAATTAAGCTTAACAAAACATAAAAAAAAAAGTTCTAGTTTGAATGCAGGTTGAAGCTACTAAATTATTGCTACTAATTGTTCATGTGCAATAATCTTTATAAAACATTATTAGGTAACATCATGCAGGCTGGTAATAGATTATTGATTGTTAAGGCATTCAACTATTGGTTAAAGAAGATGCCCAAAATGTGGAGCCCCTAGTTCAAATTCAACTTAAACCTATTCTCATTAAAAAGAAGAAAATTAATGTTAAATAAAATGATGTGATACAGATTCAAATGAACCCTCACTGTAAAAAAAGTATCACCATCTCACTATTACTGCCCCTCTCCACTTTGATTTTGGGATCTGCACCCTCTACTGGCTAAAAGTTACACAGGGTTGTTTTAATGTTATTCAAATAGATATGTATACTGTACATATGTCTGGGCTTATGACCAAAATATTACCATCCTTACAAAAAACAAAACAAAAAAAAAAAAAAAAACAGTCACACCAACACAAATAGTACCTCCAGCATAGTCCCAGACTCTGTGGTTAGTGAGCTGCATAGCGTAGGTATGCTGCGTTTCTTCAAAGTGCTTGTAAGCGTGGCGACTAACATAGCGCCCGCAGCCAATATGACCACAGATCAAACAAATCCATAGGTTCTACGGAACAAAGAAATAAAAGTTAGTTACACATCTGTGTTAAATAAGAACAAGAACATTAACAAATAATGTAGACATGGTTAGTTACCTCCTGCACTCCACATTCAAAGCACTTGTTCTCTTCCACTGGTTCTGGCGTTTGACAATACCTGCAAACAGGGCACCTAAAAGCACAGCACATAGTCACCTATTGTTCAAAATGTGGGCTTTTGTATTAAGAACAGGCCAGAAACAAACATCATATTGCATGAAGCCTGCAGAAATAACCAGTGGATTGCGAGTGTAAGGGGAGTGAACATAGTAATAAGGGTGCCTCTCATCAGTCCTTTATCTAAACTCATCATGTTAAAAAGGGGGTGGAAGTGAAAGTAAAACAACTATTAAGGGTGTGTCATTTGTGCAACTCACGAGGCGTCTTCCCACCGCTGGAGACACTGACTGTGAAAGCTGTGGTTGCAGAGTGTAGTGAGGACACCATTAACTGACTCATCCATTCTCTCGAGGCACACTGTGCACTTTGGCAGCTCAGTCAATTCCATCACTGGCAGACTGGCTCCCTGAAGGACAGTGAAAGCAGAAATTATGATATATACTGTACATAAATAAAAAATAAAACATACTTACATGCTCAGATTTTATAACCTCAGCTCTCTCCACATAGACCAACTGACACACTGCCTCTTCTATAGAGTTGAACTGGCGTCCATTACAGGCGGTAAAAAAACTGTCAGCGTCAGCCTGAACCAACACAAGAACATTGGAAATATAGCAACATACCTTTCCATTCGTTCAATTTCTACCACAAGTCAGAACTGATAACTAATGAACACCTTTTTGTGTTTAAGTAAACAAAGGGATTTAAGATAATTTTCCTGAAGTGAGTCCAAATAAATCATGCTTTGAGTGACAGCTGCTGTGATACACTTTCGCCCGTTTAGTCCCGTTAGGAATTGTGGGTGAAGCCTACTCCAGCAACCCAATTTACACTCACCTAAAGGATTATTAGGAACACCATACTAATACTGTGTTTGACCCCTTTCGCCTTCAGAACTGCCTTAATTCTACGTGGTATTGATTCAACAAGGTGCTGAAAGCATTCTTTAGAAATGTTGGCCCATATTGATAGCATATCATCTTGCAGGTGATGGAGATTTGTGGGATGGACATCCAGGGCACAAAGCTCCTGTTCCACCACATCCCAAAGATGCGCTATTGGGCTGAGATCTGGTGACTGTGGGGGCCATTTTAGTTCAGTGAACTCATTGTCATGTTCAAGAAACCAATTTGAAATGATTTGAACTTTGTGACATGGTGTTATCCTGCCGGAAGTAGCCATCAGAGGATGGGTACATGGTGGTCATAAAGGGATGGACATGGTCAGAAACAATGCTCAGGTAGGCCGTGGCATTTAAACGATGCCCAATTGGCACTAAGGGGCCCAAAGTGTGCCAAAAAAACATCCCCCACACCATTACACCTCCAGCACCAGCCTGCACAGTGGTAACAAGACATGTTGGATCCATGTTCTCATTCTGTTTACGCCAAATTCTGACTCTACCATCTGAATGTCTCAACAGAAATCGAGACTCATCAGACCAGGCAACATTTTTCCAGTCTTCAACTGTCCAACTTTGGTGAGCTTGTGCAAATTGTAGCCTCTTTTTCCTATTTGTAGTGGAGATGAGTGGTACCCGGTGGGGTCTTCTGCTGTTGTAGCCCATCCGCCTCAAGGTTATGCGTGTTGTGGCTTCACAAATGCTTTGCTGCATACCTCGGTTGTAACGAGTTGTTATTTCAGTCAAAGTTGCTCTTCTATCAGCTTGAATCAGTCGGCCCATTCTCCTTTGACCTCTAGCATCAACAAGGCATTTTCACCCACAGGACTGCCGCATACTGGATGTTTTCCCCTTTTCACACCATTCTTTGTAAACCCTAGAAATGGTTGTGCGTGAAAATCCCAGTAACTGAGCAGATTGTGAAATACTCAGACCGGCCCGTCTGGCCCCAACAACCATGCCACGCTCAAAATTGCTTAAATCACCTTTCTTTCCCATTTTGACATTCAGTTTGGAGTTCAGGAGATTGTCTTGACCAGGACCACACCCCTAAATGCACTGAAGCAACTGCCATGTGATTGGTTGATTAGATTCTTGCATTATGAGAAATTGAACAGGTGTTCCTAATAATCCTTTAGGTGAGAATTGTCCTTTTGGTTGACCATCATCAACTGGAACTTGTTTGTAAAAAAAAAAATAAAATTCCATAACTCACCTGTGAACAGAACTTGATCAGAACCATGTACTGGTTTGGTGTAGAGTCTCGTATGATCTTCATATGCTCCATGACGTCATTATATGGTGCCATGAGCTTCATAAGATCATGACTGGTCATAGTTGCTGGCACAGTCAGGATGCACACCATGGCACTACGTCTTGCATCTTCAGTCAGGGATGTCATTTTGCTACAAGGTAGAAATGTTATTGATCTTTTCTTGAAAAAGAAAAATATTTATTAATATATATGTGACTGACTTTGTCTTGTAGAGGTGCATGATGCCATGAACAATCTCAACTGAGGGGTTTCCACTAAAGAAGGAGATCTGGTCTGGGAGCTGTTTGGATGGCGAGTCTGGAGTGGCACCTGTAGCAGCATTGTCCTGGGATGTGCCTTCTGCTTCTGCCTTTTCAACAAGAGGCTCACTGTTCTGTTCTGCTGAGTGACCAGACTCTTCACCTCCCCCTTTATCTACAACAGTTTAAGCTAGAAATTAAAATAATATTCTAATGGTTGTACTAATTATATTTAAGGCTCAATTAAACAGAATAGCTTTTAATACAAATATCAAGATTATTGGTCCTTACCTGGACTGGGTTCAAAGGTTTCTATAACCATGTCACCCATGGCCCGGCTGCCAATGTGTTGGTGTAATACTGCTGCTCTTTCTAGATCCGTTTTTCCTCCCAGCGCCAGTTTGGCCAGGCCCAAAGCTTTCTCCTGTAGTTCCTCCTCTGACATGTCTTCTACATAAGTCACAAATAACATTGTCACCGCGCTGCAGCAAATAAACTGGCTACTTGTGCATATCTGGGGATATTTTTAGAAACTGGGTGGTTTGATTCACTTGCAAGAAAAGTTAAGACTGACATCACAAATTAGCTGTGACTTAGGCACTTACCAGCGGAGTATTGAAAACCTTGTGGAAATGGAGATTGGACGGCTAATTCAAGGCGGATTACAACCAGAGACACACTCATCTGTTATGACAGAAGCAGCTACTTCAGCAAAGAACAACAGAGCTAGTAACAGCTAGCTGAAAGCTACATCCAATTAGCTAGAAAAACTATTACAGCAATTTTTTGCTGCGTTTCTGTCAGAAAGGTGGTTTTATATATTGTAATTTTCTTGGACATGCACAACTTAATGAGTAAGCCTGCCAAGACTATGATCATGCTCTTATTAAATGCAACCTAGTTCACAGCTCTTCCGGACTTGCTATTCTTCGTGTAAAGAAACAGTTTAAAAACACATCGAGCGTTATACTGCCACCTAGTGGCAACGGGAGCTGGTGTTGCAAAAATCTTGACAATGAACGAAGAAATAAATTCTGACGTTAATGTCAGTCAGGTCACAATTAACTTTTTATTTAAAAAGATTTTACATTCCAGTGTTTCAATTTCACAAAAAGATGACATTAATGTCCAGATTGTCAGCCATTATTCTAAACCTTGACACAAAAAGTCACAACATACTTTTCAATCCATTCCATTCATTCAAACAGATCAGCTCAAGTCTTCTTAATGGCATTTATTTGCAAATATGTATGATTGCTTACACATCACAGACAGGAACAAGGGGATGGGGGTAATTTAACATTACACTTCCAATTTTTAATAAAAATTTGCACAACATGAAAGTCAAACATCACACTCCTTGCAGTGCCAGTAATCCACCATCAGTGCCCCTTGGTTATAGTAAAACTGGTCAACAGCATCACTGCTTGTTTTTCAGGGTACATCTCACTTGTTCTATCCAACAGGTGCTAAAATGTTTCACATACAGAGTAGCTAATGATATTTTGAGTCAACCATTTTGGTTGGGAATTTTGGTGGGGTGCCTTGAAAAAAAAAGATTGACAAAACATACAAATATACCTATTGAAGCAGTTGTAAAACTCATGGCCCTGTTCACAATACCTTCTGCAGCAACAACTATTTACAATTAGGTCCAATGTCCAATGCCTTTGAAATAGACACGTAAATAACTATTCAAGCAGGTCTCATTACTGAAAGACTGCATGTATACCTTACGTTTTTTTTTATTTATATTTATCAGCTTGATAAAAAGCAAGATCCACTTGAGTGTGTTCTCTACATATATGGCTATTAATAAAAAGTCAAATTATGATTTAGGGGAATGATTGCATACATTACATTTATCACATTGCTGCAAGTAGATTTATGACTGCAGGTTACAGGAATAAAAAAAATAAACCAAGTAGAAAATGTACTATGTTGTTGTACATTTATTTAACCGTAACACAACTCAGGACACATTCACGAAAAAGTTTCATTGAAGGCAAAAAATACAAAAATATGTCCAGATGCCATTGTTGAAACCTTTTCTTGAAGATCTCACTAAATTACAATCAGTACAGTTAGTCATTGTAGCTCAACAGGACTATTTTTGTTTCCACTGGGGCAACCTGATTCTCCAATGACTGGTTTCTACCAACACTTACCATAACAGAAGCAGAGTGCAATTCAGATTAAAAAAAAAAATTTACTTGTGTTGTTCATTATAATACTGTATACTTTCACACTAAAGCACAAATTGAACAAAGCATAAAAGAAAAAGCATAATGGAAAAATGGGAAAACTCCAGTCTGAATGACTTGGGATAGTTATATTGTGCCTACGGTCATGGTTTCTGCATTGAGGTCCCATATTTTAATGAGACTGTTAAGTGTGTCTGCAAAGCAGTCAACTCAGGACCTTTAAAAATCACCAGTTCTTAAAGTGAACAAATAATTAAACCTAAAAAAAAAAACTAAAATTAGAATAGTAATGTATTGTGTTTTATATTGTTATTTTGTCGAGGTGTGGCTCTTTACAATAATTTACTTGACTGCTTCAGCTAAAATGCCATAAAGTGTTCAACAAATGCTCATTTCACAATTTTTTCTTTTTTTGTAAGTGTTCTTGTCAATACTTACAGACTTGGGAGAATGTGTATAAATGGGGAGGTTTGCAAATGTGTATAAATGGGGAGGTTTGCAAATGTATATGGACTATGATTTGTTGGACCTAAAAATAAAATAAAATAAAATAAAATAGGAAAGTCTGGGTGGTTAGCCAATGGCCAGACAGTGTTGTGGGGCCTTCAGATCACAGGTGGGACAGTCAATGATGGGTTTCAGATCTTAAAGTTCTTTAGAGTTTCTGCTCTCTTTTTTAGCAAATCTCCAACCTCCTGTAGCGAGCGAAGGTAACTACTGTGAACCTTTTCCATAGCAGTGCTTGTAAACGATGCTTCCTCCTGAAGGAAAAAAATGCTTCTGTCAGATGCATGCAGCGCAGCCTTAAAAGTAAATGTATGTAGTGTTCAAATGATTGACAAATACCTCAAGACATTTTCAAGTGTTGGCCCAAACCATATCCAGGTACATTATCAAAGAAATTAAAGCAACCTTTCGCTTCCACTGTGTTATGCAAGTATATCAGTGGCTTCATCTGATATCTCACCTGTGTGCATCTTTCCAAGTTCAAACTTGCAAGTTTAAGGGCTGTCATGTTAATTTCTTGTCCTTTAATGTGCTCCAAAGCCTGGTTAAGCAAGTCCTGCAAGCTCCCTGTGAGCTCTTGGAATCCACACACCACTACTGGCTACAACATACACAAAACCAAATACCACAAACAGTTACGAGGCTTGCACAAGTTCCATGCATATGTAGTAGATATATCACTGAAAATATACCAGAGCTGTGCTGACATCCTTTTTCTTCTTTTTCTTCTTTTGTAGACTAGCCTTTAGTGGCCGAAGGATCTTGGCACAGTAGGTAGCCACCCAGAACACGACACACATAGTCTAGAAAACCAATGTGTTACGACTGCACTCAAAAACCCTAATCCGTAAAATTCTGTAAAGATAGAATGCCTCACCTCAACAAAGAAAACTAGATTTTCTAATAAGGTTGGCCTTGTTTTTAATCTGCCCTCTTTCATCTCCAATAACTCCCCTTTACATTTTCTTAGAATTTCTGTGGGCAGAAGTAAAAAAAATAATAATAATCAAAAAACACACTATCAAAATTATTGTTTTTTTTTTTTAAAAAATAAGCCCATTTACCTTGAAGTTGAATTACTACAGAATTAAATTTATTACAAATCTGGGTTTGAAGCTCTGAAGAGTCCTCTAGAAAAAAAAAAAAAGATACATTTAGAAAAAAAAAAAAAGAGCTTTACTTTTCCATTAATGCCATATGCGTACCAAGTCCAGCAGTCTCCATCTCCTGTAGGTGCACTGTGAGCTGGAGGGCATCAGCCTGGCACTGACAGCTTCCACTGGACACAGCTGGGGCCATTCGTGTGGAGGGTGGTCCCAACAGCGGATACTGCAACATAACCATTACAGTCAGTACAAGAACACAGTTCTAATACTGTTAACATTTTGCTACTATAAATAAGTTTAAATAACGTGCCCGTTTTTCTACAAATTGAGTGGCTGTCTGTAGTGTCTGGTGGAGTTGAGAGAGCAGGCTGCTGAATGTTGAGGCTTTATCACCTATCCCATTTTCACTGGTCAGTGAAGAGTTTTGTGTAGGTGTGTGTCCAAGTGCAGCTAAAGAGGCTAAAAGGCGGAGAGTTAAAGAGCGTATCTTCAGCCAGACAGACTCTTCCTCTAACGATTGGTGCCGTTGCTCATCACTTAACTGTCTGTGGATGAAATATACAAAATAATTAGGTAAAAATACAATAAAAAATATGTAAAAGGCAAATGCGTACCGATCTTTAGGGTCCCAGCAAGTAAAAACTGTTAGGTCTCTGTTGTCCCTTAAATTATTCCATGGGATGTCATCTTCCTCTGCAGACAAAGACATGGCCTTCACACTCTCCTCCAGGCTCAACACACTTTAAAACACAAAGAAAAAAGCTTTAGAAGTAACAGCATTGCAGTTTTGAAGCTTTGAGTCAACATTATGTTATATTAGAGTAGATTCTTACATATCAGCCTCCAAGAACAGATCTAGCAACATCCTCTCTGTGCGAACTTGAGCAAAGTGCAGCGACTGGTTTAACCGGTTCCTGAGAGCAATAAACTCTGGGATCTTCTCAAAAGCTCCATATTTATATGCCTGGATGATGTACTCTGAGGTCTAGGGCAAGTAAAAAAAATAACAGCTGTATAAACCAACAAGAACATCTGGTGGTATATGACTTGAATGTTTTAAAGATTAAATCAAGCAAAAGTGGGACACAGACTTACATCTTTCTGGTTAGAGTGAAAAAACCTGAGGGAGAAGTTACAGGCCTGGGAGGCTGCAGCAAACTGGCCTAAAGACTCAGCATAGCGTGTCAACAGATACCTGAAAGACAGAAAACATAAGCTTCTTTCCCCTTAATGCCAAAAAATACTTTTATGTGTGATAGGATCCACTACAATCAGCATTCAAGAGCTAAATCAAATAATTGTGCAGTGGACATTTATCTGCTTCATTTTCAATTGGCCAAAATGTGATTTTGAGACCAAGGTGAACTCAACTGCTGCAGACAAGGAGGAAGTTCTAAATCCTTTGCTCCTTAGATGTTCTGGAGAAATTTGTGATAATATTATAACATACATAGACAGGTACTAATATTTTGGCATTAAGATATTAGTTAACAGAATTGACATGCAACTCCAACTTTAATGCATTTATATTCTCACCCTATAGTGTCATGCTGTACATGCTTGGCATCCAGGCTGGAGTAGAGGTCCACTACAGGTTCGAAGGCTCCCAGACGACAGTAGAGGAGCAGTAGTAGCAGCTTGAACTGGGCGTTGGAGGGACTGTTAGAAAGACCCTCTTGGAGGAGACCTAAACATTGCCACACCATGTTCTCATCCTCTACAAAAACAAGAAATGTGTGATGTTTAAAAACACATTAACAGTCATATTAGACCAAGATGTCTGTCAAGGTTCTCAGTCATCCAGGTAATCATGAAGAAAAAGGTTAATTTAAAAGCATCTGGACTCAAACTGTGTCTAGATGCTTTTGCTTTATCCTTCTTATTAGACCAAGACAATGACTCACCTGTTTCCGTCCATAGATCAATGTATACATGAGCAGCCATGAGACAATACATATCAGAAAACCGCAGTTCTGTTTTTAGAGCACTGTCACCTGTTTTAACACATTAGAACAACCAAATTAGGAACTGTCCATAAGCCAAGCACAACCAATTCAATACAAAACTAAGATCTAGCATTCAAAGCTTGCGTTTCTTTTTTTTATATAAAATTTAACAATAAGCCTTTAGTTATAAGAAATTTTAAATTTTAATGTTTAGAGTTACCGGGGGATTAAAGTTCTCTTCAGGTCATGTCAAATTCATGTTATGTCCTTCGTGCTAATCCAAGCATGAAGTAGACATAACTAGGGTGAGACATGGCTTGACACGGGACTTTTGCTTTTTCACTGGACCATTGTGAACGCCTCTCACCAAGGACGTCACTGTGCTGTATATGATCTCATGTCATGTTTACATCTTTAAGCAAACCTTCTGCTGTAATATTGTACTGCTGCTTTGCTTCATCCTTGCAAGGATTAAAACCTGGCCATTGCTTGTTAAAATATAATCTGTCTCCGTGTCTCTCTGGATAAATATAAAGGATAAAATATATTCCAATAACAGCTTTACTGTTATAGGCCAATAAGGATGGAAGAAGGGAGACAATAGTGTTTTGGCTAGGCAGTTAGTGGCTCAGCCATTAGTGGGTGTTAAAGGCAAGCACAAATGCAATTAGCTTACAGCTGTAACTATGGTTGAAATATAAAAAAAAACAACCAGTCACACTAGAAAATATACAACACAAATATGAGATAAAAACCTCTAAGAATTACTGACTTACCAAATTTTAATCCATGACGGTAGCGAGTTTTAAGCTCTGAGGCAAGCCGGAGTTTACCATCAACACCAAGAGAATGATGTACCCCAAGAGCACGAGCTAATTGACAAAGGCACAAATGCCTCTGAAGAGCTTTGGTATCCTCTGGAAAAGCAAACCCCTCCTCTCCTGGCTCCCCTAATGGAACTACTTCACTCAAACGGTTAATAAACTAAAAAAGGTACCAAAAAGAATAGATTACTTTTTAGTTAACCACAAAATAAATGTAAAAATGCAAAACTTTTACCTGAACATGCTCATCAGGAGAGAGGAGATGTAGATATATTTTTAAGTCTGTGATACAGCAGGGTTTGTCTCCAAATTTTACAAAAAACTGCATCATTAACTCAAAAGGCTCACCTATTGGAAGTAAACAGCATCATACAGCTCAAAATTAAAACACTATTAAATAAAGCTGAAATAAAAATTTTAAAAAAAGTCTTACCAAGCTGCTTTTCATCAGAACAGCCCCGTTCTCTTAGTCTGTGATACAATTCTAAGCGAGCTAAATAAGGCCCTCTTAATGCATGAGACTCCTTGCTGTCCTCTCCTTTAATTCTCTCTTCCACAAACCTCACCACTTCAACCACAGTGTGATGAACAGGCCCCTCGAAGCAGCTAATGGGCATAAACATGTTTATTTAAATATTTTTTAGTCTTACACGCTAAAAAAAAGAAAATAAAAAAAAGAAAAGAGTTTAACACATAACAAGCCAAGATGCACTTGGTAGTTTTAAAGCAACACTAGAAAAACTTTCAGGATTCTAATTGCAACTACACGGCTGCAAGCTCACATGGGACATGTCATACATATCTTATACATTGTGAGGACAGCTGTGCTGATGTGCTGAAGATTTGGTGAGTATTGCTCCATCTAGTAAGAGCGGTTTCTTGTCGGGAATCAGCCAACTTTGAGACTAACCATTAGTTTGAGAGAAGACATTTTGGGGTAAAAGTCAAATAGTGTCACTGTAATAAAAAAGCACTTACTGGTCTCCCTTTTCAGGTGGACACCATGATTGGTCCATTATGTGGAAGAGAGAATTGAAGTAAAAAGCATAGAATTGCCAGTCATCAGGGCTAGAAAAAAAAAAAATACAGGTATGTGAATGCTCAAGTACCTGATACTATACATTTCTTCTTATTCACATATTTTCACTCACTTTTTAAGTAGGAGCTTATGAGCAAGGGCATTGCACTCAGGCCAGCGTTGCAGTTGCTGGTAGAGCATCATACACTTATTTTCTCTGCTCTGTAGTTCACTGGTTAGTTTCTCTGAAAGGACATACAAAAATGTTTTATTTACCATAATTTACACACAAAACACTGTAAATACCACACACTTACCTCCAAGAGGGCCTCTGATAACTTCAAGAGCCTCCTCATACTTTCCCAAGCGCACTAGGATCATGAAATACAGTTGCACCTACCGTTGTAGATAGAATTTTTTTTTAAAAAAGTGGCTTTTTTTTTTTTTTTAGTAAACCTTCTGGTAGGAAATTATAACACTCAGTGCAACAGGTGTATACTTACCTCTGCTTCAGCCTCAATCTTCTCCTCCTTCACCATTTTTTCCACCATGCGCTCAGCAAGCGGCAGGCACATGGTTTGGGCCAACTTTTCATCCTGAGCCGATATGGCCTAAAAGGTCATGAAGGCCATAAAAAAAAAAAATACTGGCTATCCAAATAATATAAATATTAAATGAGCATAAAATAATTATTTGTACACCATGGATCATACCTGCATTACCAAACTCATGACAGACCAAAAGTAATAAGGATTCTTAGGGACAATTTTATACAAGGCCATTCCTGCCTGTAAAGGGCCAAATTTACATGAACACATAAGCAACTACTGTGTATTTTCATATTCATGATCAAAAGTGAATGTGAGCTGCCTCACCTGCTGCATCTTTTTGTACTCTCCTACACGAGCATATGCCATGAAGAGGTGAGAATGATATTCCTCACTAAGAGGAACTTTCTTTACTGCAGCCTCATACAACTTAGTAACCAACTCAGCTGTAAACAAACAGACATTGAACCTGTCCACAAGTATTACTAAGAATTTTATTTGTGTCATTATATTGTACTTACGTCGATGCATCTCTCTATACAAGATGGTCAGTGCCTGAAGTGAGTTGTCATCAGTAGGTTCTAGAGTGGCAACTTCCTGGGCCAGAGTAAAAGCTTCATCTTGCTTTCCAGTTCTCTGTAGGCCAATAGCTTTAAGCACCTGAAACAAAAAGAGATATGGTTTGTGTCAAAGGTTTTCTTAGAAAAATTATTTTATCTTCTGACACGCTGTTTGCAGGAGCTGAATATAAACCTTAGGCATGAAAAAAATAACACAGATTAAATATAGTAGGATTAATATATAGGAAAAGAAACGCATATTTCACCCACCTTTGCACAATGTAGTTCTTTATGCTTCTTAAGCAGTTTATCTGCCTGTTGTATTGCCAGTTTATTATTGCCATTATCAAGATAATCTGAAATAAATAAGATAAAATATGAAAGCAAGAGGTACAGTCAATGAGCTATACACACACAGACACTCGCATTAAAACCCTCTTAATAATCAGGTGTCAAAATTTGCCATTTAAGAGAGCACACAAATTTCATCATGACCATTCTTCGTTAAAACTGTCACCACTGTTGATGTAGGCCAGTAACACTTTCAAATTGCCAGTAATAATAATAATAATAATAATAATAATAATAATAATAATAATAATAATAAGCATTCTCGAAGTTTGCCAGGAACTAAAAGGCGCCCATAATTTTTAGAATAACAAACTAAATCTAAAGATAAATGTAGCTATAAATGACACAGCAGATACGTTACCTTTATTGTTACTACCAAGGTACAGGAAGTTAAGGAAGTTAGTGCACCTAGCGTTAGCTTCTGCAAATGGTAAGCTGGTTGCTAAGCCTACAACCAATAATAGAAGTTGCCCATGCCAACACTAGTTCTTACTGCAAGCATATTTTTCCACTGAACAGTAGGCCTATACCCTACTTTATAGCATAAACTGGGATAACCAATGGTCTGCAGTGTATGCAACAGTCCATGGCTTTGACAGCTGCATGCTATCTAGTTAGCAAGCTGTGAGCTAGCTAGCTCGAAGCATTGTCCCTTTGCCTAAACCATAAACCTAAGATTAGCTGGTGGCAAGATGTAACATTTAACAAGTTAGCCACCAACAGGTGTAAATGCAAACTGAATCTTATAAAAAAACATTAAACCTCAAACAATGCCACAACTCCCGAATATACAAGAGACTATTTAATGTTGTTGATAGCCGCCAAAGTCAACGAAGAGACAATTAGCAATCTGGCTGTCAAATAGCAACCATTAGCAAAGGGAACGGCACTATGATGATAAGCCATGCCCGGCGTCAATTTGAAGGACAGGTTCCCGTTTGCAAACGAAAGAGGCCTGGCCATAGATATACGATTTTAATTGGACAACCATGACAGCAGTTTACAAGCCCGAGTCAGTGGCAGACCGGGTAAGGTGCACTGTCATTGGACACTTAAGCCAGCTCAGTCCGGGGTTGAAGATTGAGGGGCCGCATCAACTTCAATAAACATTAGTTTAAACAAGTGCACCAGTAAAGACCCCAATACTTTGAATGAAAAAACTTAACTCATGCAGGCGTTTCTTACTGTCCATTCAGTGCTTACCGTAAATTGGTCTGAGCCGTCTGTCGTTGGGATCTTGCACATGGCCTCTAGCCGCCATGGTGGAATTACCTGCTGCTGGCTAGTTCACGCATGCGCACTTTCTCTAAGGCTTTGAGTGAGGTTATTCACTTGTGGACACAATAGAGCTCAAGATATAGCCAAAGGAAAGTACTTAAACATACCATAACAGGGCATAATTGTTTCTATATGTATTGTTTTACCAGTATAATTTAGTTTTTACTTTTAACAAAATATAATTTCAATAAAACTTTAAGGTACTACCAACTGCACTGTACTATACCTGACCCCTAAATTAAATTTGCTGTCAAGTGCAAATACTTTGTTGTAATGTATCATAATGTACTGTCTAGACCTGTGTCACAACTATTATGCAGTGCATATGGTAAAATTTATTTTATATATCTATAAATAAAAAATAATGCAGTCTATAATTTTTACAAATGAAGACAGCAAAAAGTTAATACATTGTGTATCTGTTTCAATGGGCTCAGGTATAGTACCTTGCATATGTTTTCCTAATTATAATTTTAAAAAATGTAGAATTTGGGTAATCTGTCCTCAATGCTTTCACCCCACACTGCCAATGCCCAGCCTGGATCTAGGTGGTATTTCAACAAAAACGTACATCATATCTCCTTTTCTCATCTACAAGGAGAAAGTAATTATAACCTGTACAAAGATTATATATACTATACAGATCCAAATCAAATTCACATCATTGAAAAGTAAAGTTTTGCATTTATTTAACATTAAATATCAGTGATATAATGGGTCCATGTCATGCTTGTACATGTGTAAAACATGTCTGTCTCTGCAGCTCAGATGCTTGTGACAATATCTGTCTTCAAAATAACTGTACATTCATAAGCATGGATGAGGTACAGTGGAACCATGGGAAGAAAAACAATGCATGGACAGTATGCTCCATCTTATACACTGTACTTAATAGCACACTGTCCATTGCAATTACCTTTACCACTACAGTATTGAATAAGTGTTCACATGTAACTATGAATATTTCATTCAAGTAAGTGGTCTGTACACTTATAATGGGCCTATTACAAAGTACACTTATTAAACCTAATGTAAACCGTAAAGGTTACATAGAAATATAAGAGACACTTGTTTTTATACCTGATCATAAACAAATGTCTTTTAACTTCAGAACTGCACTAAGCTGTGCCATAATCATACAAAACATTACAAAATGTTACCTGCCATTCATCACGGACTGTATTAAACTGAAGCCAAAATAACAAAAACTAAACTAAGCCTCAAGTTAATGCATTTAGAAAGCAATGAAGGAGAATATATACACTGTAGTTTTAAGATCACTGTAAAAAAATTGAATTAACTTTTTACAAAGTCATTTCATACTTAACTTGAAAGTTTAGGTAACATACCTTCCTTGTAGTTAAGGAATATGAAATGCCCTTTTAATTAGTATACATGGTGAAAACAAAAAGAAAATCACACACTCAAAATGCTAATCAGTCCACAACTGCATAAAACATTGCAGACCTGCCTTGCCTGATTCTGTTAGTTCAGAGAATTGGTAGTTTAATATAAAAATACTACCTTAGATCCATGAACACAACAATGTACAGACTCTCAGCATCATTCGTTTTAGTAAAAAAGAAATAGTTTTGGAGGAGCCTGTAAGCCCTCCAGAAAAAGCCCTAGCCAAGAAGAAAGGACATGCAGCATCAGCATGAGGCAAGTTCAACAGGCTGATCATGAGAGTAGGAGCACTTGTTGAAACCACATTTACCATCTCAGTCCCCAGAGTGACAGTCCTTAAAGAGTAAAGGCAGTTGAGAATACAACACAAAAAATTCACACACCCCACACACACACACACACACACACACACACACACACACACACACACACACACACACACACACACACACACACACACACACACACACACACACACACACACACACACACACACACACACACACACACACACACACACTCTCTAACACAAAGGTGTATTGTATATGCTCCTCTAGAGGGTGCTAACAATTTCTTTAACCAACAAATAAAATCCATTTCAGCAAAGCTGCATTGCAGCAATTGCACACATGCGATGACAGTTAGTGAGGAGTTGTTGTTGTCCACATGCACAAGTTGACAGGTGAAGGGCATGTGAAAAAGCGTGTGCATGTGTGAGCTAAAAATAATTCCATGCGTGAATTGTACTTGTTTTATATGTCCTTGTAACCACCTATAGGCATGGACTAACCATAAAATCAAAACTATACACAAAGAAAACCGTATAAGTATGTCCTGCCAGAAAGAGGAAGCAGAGAGACAAGAGAGGTGGATCTAGACATTTATCCAGATAAAAATAAAGACAACACTTAAGGGAAAGACTAGAGTTGGCGTAGAAACAGTAAATTAAAAAACAGGGGAAGGTATGAATAAAGCTGTTCAGAAACTGAAGTCATCTTTTATGTTTTTTGTTGGAAACTTGTATGGCTAAAAACAACATTATGAAAAATTAAAGGCTTGACTTTCTGAGTCACAGCTTTCAGACCTGAATAAAAACAAAGCCCATTATAATAATCAACTAACAATTACGTATCAGGCAATTTACGTTCTGTGCAAAGAGTTTTTTTTGTCTTTTTTAATGTATGCAAAACCATGTATAATTGTATATTTTTTTCGAAAAGAACAGGAGGCATTTGATTGTGGTGGAATCTGTACAGTACTAGTAACCAATCTTGTCAATCCCCCCCAATGAATCATGTGAGACAGGAAAAGAGTGTCATGGACCACTTCCTCATCAGTGTGGATGTGTCTCTGATGATATCATCATGTCAGGGTTTGGTTGTTTTGCCTCATTGCTCATGAGCAGCACTGGTGCCTCGAATCGAACCTGTTTTACGCAGCTGTGGGATAGACAAAAATTAAAATCTTGTTTAGTATATAAAGCTTTATTTTCTGCATCCATGGATAGTAACAACTCATCCATACCACCCAAAAACACAGGGCAAAACAAACAGAAAAAAATGGTTGTCTGGAAGAATTTGACAGAGCTGTAAAGACTTGCTATGTGATTGTGATACACAGTTAATTGGCAGCAAGCAACAGACTGACACGACAGCACAAAAAGTGAAAAAGGTAATAAACACAAACACACTAGTAATAGCTTTGATGCAGAGGTGAAATGAATGAGCAATGAAGAAAGGTGGTGTGAAAATAAATGTGCAGAATGGCCCATGCAGTGCCAATAGCTTTCCTTTAGACTTACTCAGCCTGCTTCTAGAGTTTGACCTACATCAGTAGACCTCTAATCGTCTGTTGCAGAGGTGCCTCGCACTTCTCCCTTCTGACGCATCTAATAAAATTCAGGAGTAATGTTTTTAAAAGGCTCTTATTTATCTAGATCATACATTAGTTACTTTGAGAAGTAATCAGGAGTAAAACTGTCTGGTTACAGAAAAATAATACCCTGTAAACCTTGCTGTGCTCCGTATGTCTCTGTAGTATAACTTACAATAAAAGCATTTAAGACAGTTACCTCTTCAAGCTCCTTCTGGGTCTCTTCTTCCATTCGCCTAATGTCCTCCATGGTCAGACCCACCCATCTGTCAATCCAGCAGAATAGTTGACGGTGGAAGTTTGTGAAAATACGTTTTTCTTGCTGATGAGGATAAGCAAAAAATATTTCTTTAATAAATTGCATAACATATAGCTAAACAATTTTTTATGTAACATGACTCTGAAGTACACATACAAAATCTTTTTTGGCATTACCCTGTGAATAAAGTTTTCCACTTTAGTCTGCAGACCCCACCATCTAAACTTAACAGTGACCAGTTTGTATGCACACATATATGGACAATCTGCCTTGAGTTCATTCTGAGAAAAAAAAACAACAGTTAATGACATGTAAGTTCCCCAGCATTTTTATTGTTGTGGTTACTTCCATTACATCCATACCTTCCATTCAGGGCCCAAGGGTCCTCTGTCTGTCTTGGTGGAGTGAAAAATAGAAGGATCTTCTTCTGGCTTATAGTCCTGCAGAACAAAAGGAGAAAAATGTTACATTTGTAGCCAAACCTGTCCATTACTATCTTAATAATGTGCAAACTCAATTTGATTAGGTTTTAATATGACATGCTTATCTGTAGATTGAACTACCTTTTGTGTATTTCTTAATAATGAACTACAAAACTAGAAATAAATCTCCTATGAGGTAATTCAACTACTAATCTAATCTTTAAACCACTGCCCTATAAAAAAACTAAAGAATCACCAACTTCAACCCAACCCCCATTCCTAGAAGCTAAAAGTGCAAATGAGATTTGCCGGGCAAAAGGTGGTGCATACCTGGAGCAGATGGAGATTCAGATTAGGCCTAGTTCAACACTGATCCACTTAAGTCATTATTGACAAGAGAATGAGAAACACAAAGTTCCCTGGTATAACCATGACCCACAAAGATGAAAATTAAGTAATTTCGTGGATATAACAATCACAATTAAAAGGGCTTATTAAATGGCTGGCTTTTTATTATTTTATTAACACTTACAAGAAAACAATTATTAGCCCAATAAACCGTAACTCCTGATTCTACCATAAGTGCCATAAGACTGTTTCCTCATGTGACATATTCTAGACAAGACATTTTTCTATAGCCCAATATCACTACAACAGCCGCCTAAGAAAGGCTAAACAGACTGCCCCGGGAACATCCTGTCCTTAGACCCTCCATTAGGGTAAGGAAAAAAATAGAAACCTCAGGGAGAACCACAAAAGGAGGGCAGGGCTCGCAAAATTTCAAAACATCTGGTAGCCTTTTTGACATGTACTCTGTAGATTTTAGTAGCCCGAAATACAGTTGACTAGCCCAAATAAAATATATATTTTAAAATTGTAGAAATTATGACCATCATGCTCAATATGCAAGTAAATGTTTTTTTAATGATCTTCAGATCAAACAGATATAAATACCAGTCCCAAAAACTTTTTTTTACTACAAAATGGACATGAGGAGAATAAAAAAAGATTTTTTTAATGTTTTTTTTTTTTGCAATAATATTCTGAGATATTGTACTTCTGGGTCAATTGGATATACAGTTGTGCTTGATCAAAAGTTTACATACCCTGTCAAACATTGTGATTTTTTTTCAGAGAATATGAATTATAACACAAAAACTTTTTTTCACTAATAGTTAGTGGTTGGGTTAAGTAAAGTTATTTATTTTCAAACAATGACCAAAAGTTTACACACCCCGGTTCTTAACACCGTGTATTGCCACCTTTAACATCAATAAGAGCTTTAAGTCTTTTGTGGTAGTTGTGGATGAGGCTCTTTAGTTTCTCAGATGATAAAGCTGCCCCTTATTCTTTGCAAAAAACCTCCAGTTCCTGTAAATTCTTGGGCTGCCTTGCATGAACTGCCTTGTTTGAAAGGTCCCCAGAGTGGCACAATTATATTGAGGTCAGGAGACTGGGATGGCCAGTCCAAAACCTTCACTTTATGCTGCTGTAGCCAATGACAGGTCGACTTGGCCTTGTGCTTTGGATTGTTGTCATGTTGGAATGTCCAAGTATGTCCCATGCACAGCTTCCGGGCTGATGAGTGCAACCTTTCCTCCAGTATTTTTTTGATAACATGCTGCATTCATCTTTTCCTGTGATTCTGTAGCTCATACATCCCCAAAACATCAGCAATCCCCCTCCATGTTTCACAGTAGGAATGGTGTAGCCTACCTTATATAATAGAACTTTGACTCTTCTCCAAATGTATAATTTATGGTTGTGGCCAAAACTTAAATTTTGGTCTCATCCCTCCAAATGACTTTGTTTCAAAAGTTAATGGCTTTCTTCTGGCAACTCAACTATGTATCCCATTTTCTTCAAGTGCCACCTTATTGTACATCTTGAAACAGCCACACCACACATACATAGTCCTGTATTTCAGCTGAAGTTTTTTGTGGGGTTTACTTTGGATACCAAACAATTGTGGCTCAAATTTTTGGGTTTGGTTTCAACAGAATCCCTCATTTTATACTTCTAAATTAGAGTTTAAACACTGCTGATTGGAATTCTCAATTCCTTAAATATATCTTTTTATATCCCTTCATTTTACACAGTTCAATCACCTTTTCTCGCATGACGTTGACAATTATTTTGCTTTTCCCATGACTCAGACTACAGAAACATCAAGTGCAGCACTGAATGAGTCTTGAAAGGGTCTGTCAGGAGCCCAGAAACTCACTTACCTTTTATACACACACTGATTACAAACAAACAATCACAATTGAGGATGGTAATCTTCAGTAGCCATTTGTGTCGACGTGTGTGCATGTTATCAGGCCAAAATAACCGGGGTATGTAACCTTTTGATCAGGATCATTTGGGTAGTTTCTGATGTAATTATGATTTTAAAAAAAAAATAAACAAAGTTGTTTGATAATGAATGGCTTCACCCAACCAATAACAATGATCCAAAAACAATCATAAATTCTGTATGTACATTTATTAGCACAACTGTATCAACATCAATAACAATGGAGCATAAATGGGGCCTTTGATTAACTTTTAAACCCAATTCGATGTAAAACACAGAGACATAACAACTGTGTATCTGTGGTGTGAAAAAATCTGACCGGTGCAACCAGCTCTTACGAGAAAAATTTAAATAAAAAATACACATTCAGAATTCGGTTATATGATAGCTTCTGATCCCTGTTGCAAAACTTTGTGAGCTACGTCAAAAGGTCATCAGTAAAACGTTCCTTATTGATAAAAGGAAAGGAGCTACAGTGGTGTTTTCACAATCTGATTCACTAACTTCTCAGCGGAAACTACTAACAAACATGCTGCTGTTGATTCATGAGGCTAATGGCTTTTCACCACAACTGGGCGCAGACAATTAATTTAACAGCTTTATGGTAGAGAATAGAGAACGCATGTAAATAAAACATTATGATTACAAAGACTAGTGAGCCAGTTTTTTTTTTTTTTTTTACTTTAGAGAAGTGTCTCGTCTGTTTTCCTCTAACTTTCCATTTATTTAATAATCATGAAGAGCATAACAAGAGCAGACTGGTCTGAGAGGTGGTGCAGTCAGAAAGTAATAATATGCATAACTTAAATTACATTGGTCAATAATAAATTACACTATAGCAAAATGTTATTTAAGTAATAATAATAATATATCAATGTAAGTAGGCTACCAAGTGACACCTTCTAGTGGTTTCTTCATAATAGCCTCAAAGAATTAGCAGCTTTTCTGAGAAAAATATTTTCTGAAAAATCTATTTCGGTCGGGCTCTAAAACTACACATCTCAAAAATGGACATCAGCAAGTGCTCATTATCTTCCGCCGAGTGCTGTGTGAAACAGTTTAACAATTAAGCGAAATAATGTGAGCGACACCAGGTCTGGCCAAATAATCCACCAAAGCCACATCCTTTCCATTTATTAATTTGTCTTAATGACTAGTGAATGCTGTTGTGGATATATGCAAATGAGCCACATGGCTTAGTTTTGTTTCTCACAAATGTAAACAAATGTACGCAAAGCGGTGTTTTACTGCAGCAAACATCAACAGTGAACAATAAAAGTCAGGTAAAAGACGCTGAGGCTCTAGAGCTGTGTCTTTCATAAACTGAGGCTTATGCATATATTTATAGAAGAGCGTAATGGTTGATGCAAAGTTGCTTCAAACTCATCACATGGAGATTGGCTTCAGTCATTTTCGAAAAAGTTCTGGTGATTACATATTACATTGTGGGATGCTGTTAAGCGCCTAGGCTGCGTCCGAATCAACACACTAATCACTATAGTGCCCTATATAGTGATTACGCTAATTTGTAGTGATGTCTTTTTATTTATGTTTTATTGTTTACATGAAAAATGAAAATAAATCTGTCAAATACATAGAATGGATACAGCTGAACACATACTGTATCTTCCACTAACTGTATCTCCCTAATTTGGAGACCACTACAAAATTGCTTAATCACTATATAGTGTACTAAATAGAGATTTGTGTGTTGACTCAGACTCAGCCAAATGTGATGCAGTCAAAAATGTGGGTGCACCTAATTTTTGTGCTGGTGCACTTAAGAAAAAAAGTTAGGCGCACCAGTGCAACTAGTGCAAAAAGTAAGTCTAGAGCCCCAAGCGGTGATGGCCAGTAGACATGGTGTCGTCTTAAACGTGGACTCACACGTCATAAAAGCATGCAGTAATATACTTTATTTCCTTTAGAATTCAAAAATAACTTGTAAAAAATAAATGCGGACATTTTACAAAAACGGTGATATCTGGTCCTGGGTCTAGTAGTATTCCTGAAGCTGAAGACTTCAGTGAGTCCAGACCCAGTCTCTCTCACGTAGGCCTGCGCTTGCACATCTACCTGATCAAAAAGCAGCGCAGACTTTTTGAACAATAACGAAAGAAGCAAGTCATGTTTCAACTGTACTGTGCTGAGCGAAGAAACATGGACAAACGGCGCATGCAGTATGCATACTTGTGTTAAATAGCGCATATTTATAACTGCTGTTATTTGTCAAATTTATGTTATTTGTCAGCTTGTAAATACATGTCCGTCGAGTTCACAGGGGAAATTGGCCATTAAAACCTCTAAAATGACCAAATATCAACTGTGCTTTCATCTCTGGCCTATGCAACTTGACCTATCATACTAAAAAAAACAAAAAAAAAACAACTCTGACCAACTTTGCCTTGTCCAGCCTTTCATTAAACAATGCAGCTCTGGACACACCCTGAAAAGAGTGCGCCATCTTCCACACGCTTAGCGTTTCACGTCATGAAGATCTAGCCCTTGGTCTTTACTGTCAGTGGCTTCAGCAAAGACATAAAACAGACTCATGACCAAACCACATTAATGTCTCTGTGACAACGACAAGCCACAAACAGCTGATGGGCTTAAGTCAGACACTCATTATGAAATAACTCATTGCTCAGAGATGGTTCAGCACCTTGTTTGAAGTTTAGCCTCTTGCTAACAATAACAATTATTCAAGGATTCGCTCCCTCTTCTGTAGGTTAACAGGATTTTGTTGTCCCCTTTGTGTGAGTACGGGACAGAATAACTAGATGGCTATCTATAACTAGACTATGACTGAAGTCATCATAGTCTATTAAGACAAATAAAACACCTTGACCTTATATAATAACACTTACCCCTGAAGCCACTTCTTCATTGTTTGCAATATCTATGGGAACTACCTCTACAGTCCTCCACGTCTGCTCATCCAAATCATGAACCTGCAATAAAGTATAGAGAAAAAGTAATTAGAACTACTAAATTAGACATATGATACTATCAACTTCTAGTATAACTTGTACAACAAATCATATAAAATTTCTTTGATTCACTTACATTTTCTAAAGTTCCCATGTCTGGCTTATGCCACGTCTCAATCTTTATCATGAAGTCATCCTTCATGTACTCGTTCTGAAAAGCAGAACAACAAGTTTTAACAGCTGTTAAGAAGCAAAATAAAACGATAATAGGCTTTTGGTCATGTATTAAAGCAAAGAAATTATCCAATTTACTATAAATATTCAGTATTCCCCATTACTAACAAGTAGTGAGTTTACAAATAAATTACTCACCGTCACAACTGGAAAAAGAGGAAGAAAAAATAAAAATACATTAGATTATTATATCCTTTCTTTATACTAAAATATAATTCAGGATGTATAATGAGACTTACTGGTGCGACAATATGGGTAGGCATTCCAAGCTTTTTCATGAAAAACTAATGCACCCTCTGGTGCAATCATCTTCACGTAAGCAGGGACTTTACTGTAAAGAAAGGAGATAAAGAATTATTAAATTGGTAAAAGTAACTTTACTTTATATATACACCCACAATTTTAAATGTTCTGGACATTCATTTAAATTTTAAAAAATACTTTAAAGCGTTAAGAATGTACCTTTTTAAATGATAAATTTTGTGTGTGTATTGTCCTTTTTCCCCATCCTTTTCATAGGGTTCATTCTTCAGCACCTCAATGCCTTCCCCTCCTCCAGTCTCATTTTTGCTAGCTTCAGCTACAGAGTATAACTGGCCCACTTGATACTGGCAAAAACAAGGAGCAAGACAAGAAGACTTTACAAAACTTACGCAGTGTGAAGTAAGTTTATTATAGCCTATTCTAAAAATACAAGTAAGAAGCTAAATGTGTATGTTAAGACTGGTAGGCAAGTGGTGGTCATACCCACCTCTTCCACTGAGACTGGTAACATTACACGACTGAGGAAAGTCAAGGTGCAACAGGGAACAAGGAGAATAAGAAAACAAACATTAGTTTCAAATGAAAATTTTCATTGATAAACATTAAAGCAATTGAATGTAAAATGTAAAAAAGTCTTTCAATTCTATGAATGCATTTAGTTCTTTCAATGGCAGTTCAAATGAACAACAATGTCAACATGCCATTACTTAAACAAAAATTATAAAAAAAAAAAATAAATCACTCTTCCTTATTCAACAGTTGGGGATCTATGTTAACACTTCTAAACAAATCCTAGATGCTCAGTGAGGCCTTGAGAGTCTGAGATGAGTGTTTGGTATTTCTGAGAGCAATGGATGCCCACTCCTGGTAAGATGTTCTGAATGCTTTTCCTTTTTCTAAAACTTTTCCAAAATGACATACAGTAACAATTGAATCTCTAAGACCAATACATTTCCATTTTGGGGCTGTGTGAACAGAGGCACCAGATGCACTGCTTGTAAAAAATCTGCACAACTGTTCATTATCAATTAATTGGGGGCTAAACTTTACTAAATACTTATCCTGTATAAATCCTATGTAAATTGTAACGCATACTCAGTTTAGACCCTTTTCATATTTAGGCTTCATTTCTTTTAAGAAACCTATGGTACAGTGAAATAAGTTGTTGTTTCATTTATAATCACAATTAACAAACGTGCAGGCAGTAATTATAGTTATATTACGAATGTACTATAATGGCACAAAGAAAACACAGCAGTTCAATAACATATAAACAAAAACGATCTAGTAGTTTACAAATAAATGACAATAACGAAGGAAAACCTCATGAATCACAAAAATCAAGAGAAGAGCTGACTAATCAGTTGAATGTTCTTATCGCCAAGAAACCTGTAGTGGAGCACTACGTGTACAAAAGGTACACGTAAAAGAGATATCTGCTTTAGAAGAGAAGAGGTAGCAGAGCCCTACTTTAAGTCCACCTGGCAAAAGTGTTATTGGGTGCAATTACCGCCAATTAACGGGTTACCACTGGTCTTGTTATTCTAGCGCCAACGTTACGTTAGATTATTAAGTTGGTGGTAATAACATTACCTTGAAGCCTGGCCACATATAGGCCAATATTACATTTCCTCAGGTTCGTCAAATAGACATATTTTGGTAACATTAATCGTATGTTGGCTATAAGATGCTGTTAATGCATTAAATTGGGAACAATGTGCTCTTGTTGGCAGAATAGTAGCAGCTAGCCGGCTGCTACAGCTAGCGTTAATGTTAAATCCGTAAGAGAAGGAACCTTAATCTGTCACTCACGGGACTAAAGCTTATGCGACTTTAGAGCTATAACAAGCTGCTGACTAGATAGCTCCGTGTATGTTTACAAAGTGCTAATTAATAAGACGCGATTTGTACAAATTGTGCTTATGAATAGTTCATTATCCTCTGTATTTCAGTTTTCTTAAGAAGCTAATTAACGTTAGCTTAAGCTAGCATCGCCTAAAAAAGACCGGTGTGTCCCGTTAACTGCGTCCTGATCCGCCCAACTCAAAGCAGGCTTTTTTGAGCTGCAGGAGAGCAAGGCCGCGCAAAAGACAGTAGGAAGCTAATAATTACACGTTTATTTGTAGTAACACGCCTTTGCTGAAAGAAAAACCTAACCGCAAATGCACAAAAATACATTTTTAAAAACACTTCAGACTCACTATTCCTTGATGAGCACCATCTTCGTCACCCCGACTGCGGCTGCGCACTAGTGTCACCCAGCCCCGCTGCCAGAGAAGCTGCGCCCCGCCTGGTCAGCGAGAGAACGCAAGCGACAGGTACGCGTTGTTCTCAAACCTTTCACACCTAGTACTTTAAAAAAAAAAAAAAAAAAGTAAAATAGAATGGTCTAGTCTATGTATCTACATATATAGTAATCATTTCAGACGTTACACAGACAAGTCTATCCCTATTTTAATCAAAAATAAATTTTTTTTGTTTGTTTTTTGCATTTATCAATTCTGCTAATCAAATCACTTATGTGACTATATTTCCTACACAGTTTGTATATATAACATTTCTATTTACTCTGCTGATCAACTCCATTATTTTTAAAGATAAGGGTCTAAGCAGTTCAGCTAGTGTAGTGAAAAAAACAGGCCATTTTATAATTATGTTTTTACTTGATTATTTCTTCCCATCAAAAATTTCCTAATAACCATGAAAGACTGTCTACTACCAGTGGAACCCGTACCACAATTTGAGAACCACTGTGGTAGCCAGTTTTAATGCAGGCTATTGTACAGCTCAATTTATGGTTTTAAGTTCATAAGAGTGCACAAATTAACACTAAAGATCATCCTTAAAAGAACACAAAATTAAAATAAGTTCTCTAACATTTAAAATTTTGAAGTATGAGTCATCTAGAAAAACTAACCTGAACTATTGCGTAGTTTACTGTATATTTCTATGAAGAGGAGACCATGGATAATTGACCCATGGGCCAAGTCAGACCACCATGTATTACAACCTGTGCATAGTTTGTGGGAGAACACGGGGGAATATATTCCCCCACCTCCTAAATTGAGGCACCTCTTTTTTTCAAGTAGCCTATTTTTAAACAACTCTGATTTATATCTCAGTCTGTAGAAATAACCCATTAGTTTGTTAAAGATGCATCTTTTATAAACAAAAAGGTTTTATAACAATTTATGTTACTTTTTTCCCCTTCTTGATGCAGAGGGAATACTTCTCCTAAATATTCTATCTGTGTTCCTCCACCTCCAGCTTAACAAGTTAAGCACTGCACCAATCCTACCCAACTATTTCCTATATTGTTCTCAAGTGTGTTTAGAACAAATTCAGGAACTGAACCACAAAGAGCCGACAGGGTACACAGTAACCTATTTGTATATCCAGGTTAGCAGCTCTGCTAAATTTACAGAGGAAAATTATAGCCTACATTGTCCATATAGCTAACCTATTTAATGTACAGTCTTTTAAATAGTTGAAAATCAATCTTGAATATTAAAAAGGTAGCAGGCGGAGGCTGTAGTAAAGTGATTCTTTTACAAAAATTGTGACTGACCACCTATACCGTATATAGTTATTTTGAGACACAGTATTCACAAAAGTATGTTTCACACTCTGATTAAATCAAAGCACATACAATTTAATTTGCACTGGTCTTGCTTCATTTATTTTTTCATAAAACTCTTAACAATGACTGGAAAACACTGCTTACAATACAAAATAAATGACACAATAGATATTGACATTTAAGAATAATTATTACTTCATTAAACCAAGCTTACATATATTAAGCAAGCGTTTAGTTTGTTACATATAAAATTTACTCTTTTCTCTGCACTAGTAACAAGCATTTAGTCTCAGTCAACATTTCTTTACAGTGTACATAAAGGCATTGAGACACATGCTCTTTAGTCAGTTATGGAGTGAAATCCTCTTACTTTACAGTAGAGTAAGTTGTCCTTCCAGCTCATGAAGTTAAGACACACTTACCCACTTTAACACAATACATACATACAAGTGTAAAATCTATCAATTTAAAACAGTACTTTATCCCTTGTGTTCAGTAGATATTGCTACAGTCTGATTTTATTCTGTTATAAAAAGAGGTTTAGGCAATTTTAAAAGAGCTTGGTCTTTGTGAACAACATGACAATTCAAACTCAGCATTTAGAAGATGGAAAGAAATGTCCTGGAGAAAAAAACTTGTATCCATTTCCAGAAGGAAGTTTTCGTCCACCTTTAGAGTGTGTTGAAAGATTTGATGCTGGAGGGGATTTAGGATCTAGCTTTTGATGACCATTAGGGGTACTGTCCGTGTTTTGCTCATCAGGAGTTTCTATGTGTTTGTTCTGAGACTCATGTCTAGGGGAAAGATTAAGCAAACCTAAAACATCCTTCTGAACTGTACTCATTTTCTTATTCCCACCTGGGAGCAAACTAGCAGGACAGGGCACATCATGTTTCTGGGATGCATGGGCCCAGAAGGTTTTTAAGTTGTGAATTTTATTATTCTGTTTGGACAGCTTCAGTTCAGGGGTGTTTACAGGACTGGAAGAGTCAGAAACAGAGCCTGTGGAAGAATATGAAAGAGCTGGAGATGGGGCTGTGTCAGCAGGAGAGGGTTCTTTGCACACAGGAGAGCTGGGCACATTACTGCAGGTGTGAGAGTGTGACAAAATGGGACTTTTACAAAACGAGGTAGGGTATTTAAGCTGGGCCTGTGTATGTGAGTAAGGCATTTGCTTTTGTAGAGACTGTGAAGGAGATAAATGAAGAGCGGTGTCAGAACTGATTTTCTGCAGTGATGATGAGCGGGATGGCGGTTTAGGTCGAGCTGGAGAAGGTGTTGATACAGTAGCTGAGAGGGATGACAGATGTCCAGTCGGATAGAGAGGAGATGAGGCCTTAAGACTTGCTCTGCTTGGGGGTCTGCTGAATGCACTTGTCTCAGAGGGTTGAAACCCTTGCTTGGGAGTCAATGTTGGAGTGGCAGGGGTTGACATAGGAGGTTGCCTGCCTTCTTCTGACCCCCTAACTTCCTTCCTACTACTGTTGGCTTTCTGCAGATTCTCTACAGCGTGCATATGGCTCTGGGTCTCCTCTAAGATCTTTTGGGCCAGTTCCTGGGGATCCAGTGACCCTGCAGGCCCCGTCCTCTCCTCTTGGGACTTCACTGTGCTGTCGGTCTCAGTACTTGACTGGTCTGACTCGGAGCTGCTTATTTTCCCTTTCTCAGTCTTCAGTGGACATAAACTGGACAAAACAAACAAATCATAAATGTTATAAAAGAGATAATACTGATTCAATGGCTGATGAATGTACATCTGTTGTGTTAAAGGTCCATCTACAGTAGAAAAGCATTTATATTAGTAGTGGCTACTACTAGCAGGCATTTAGGAAGCCACTGCACTACCCAGTCGTACCACTCTCTATTATCCTATCTTTATTGCTAGTTTAGCAGGTGGTTGGTGTTTTCTCCAAGCTTTGCATAATACCTAGCATTAAAACAGTTCAAGTGATTATTCTGCTTTAACACACTCAATATTCTATCAATGGACACAAGTTGTACTAAATGACAGGATCAGGTCTACTCTTCTGCCCAATTTCTCCACATAAGCTGCAGCTATAGTCCTAGAACAGTAGAGATCCACATTATCATTTTTAAGGGCCAAAATTAATGTTGGAAATCATGCTTAGGTGTATACTAACATTAACAGTCTCACTAAGAAGCACCAGTCTAGTGCTAAGAATTCAGTCTCTTGTGGTTTGTACACTTCAGCTAACATGGTCTAAATACATGTATTTCAAGCACCACTGCTTCTTGTTCGTTTCTGGTAATCCTCTGTTGCCAAAATGCAAGCACAGCTCTTCTTCTCTGTCAGTGGTCTATTGGCCACTCACAGCAAAATTCTACTAATTACTGCAATGAAAAAAATATATATTCCCATTTTTTTAGTTGAACTAAGGCAATAATTTATAGTATTTGTGTAAGTGAGCCTCATTAAACTTACTTGTTCTGTCTGGACTTGGGGCTTGTCATAACTTTTAAAGGCAGTGTTGGCACTTTAATTGGAGATGTAGGTGTGCTAATGCTTCCCTTTGAGGAAACTGTGATAGGATATCCATGTCCACCAGCTGTTCCTCTGCCAGCAGCACCTCTGGCATGTTTGTGTCCCGCAGGTAATGGCAGTGTGTCACATTCTCTCCCACTTTGCCCTAAAGGCTCACTGCTTATAATAGAGTACCCCTGGTACTCCTCATCTTCTCCATCTCCCCCCAACCCCCCTCCATGAATGGTCAGTCGACCTCTGGGTAGTCCACCTGGATGGCGATGAGAAGAGTAGAGGCCACTTCCTCCACAGGATCTGTTGAGATCTAGTTGGTTTGGGCGCTGGCTGATGATGTCACTTCCTGCAGGCTCTGGTCGGGACAGAAAACTGAGGGAGGAGGCAAGAGAACTGAGACTGTAGACGGAAATGGCATCACAGGAGAGGTTGTCTGGGCAGACAGGTGGTAAGAAAGTGGACTGTGGTGGGTAACAACTAAAAGAGACGGGTAGAGAGTGTGGTTGGGATGTGGATTGAGAGGATGACAGAGACTCTAAAGACGAGGAACTGTCCATGCTCAGTCGCTTAGGAAGCTCTGTTGAGTCTAAAAAAAAGACACAAATATGAAGTATTTATGTAGAAATAAAAAGCCATATGACCAATGCGTAATTCTTACCAAATAGTGCCAGAAGAGACTGCAGGGCAAAATGCATAGAGCGCCTGCTAGCCTGCTTTCCAGTCTTTAACACAACCTCCTCCTGACCAACCTCACAAAGATCAAACCCTAACAGAGTCAAACACAGGCTTAGGTCATAAATCCATTTTTAATGAGTGCATTTATGATGAAACAACTAAACAGTTAAATGAATTAATGTACCAAGAGCAGCAAGAAACTCATGGCAGCCAGGGAGCCTCCACAGCGGCACACTTATTGACACTTGAATAGGAGCCAGTGAAAAGTCTTGGTCTTTGTCACCTGACTGCAGCTGCACCAGTACTTGGTGTAACTAGAAAAATATAGAGAAGAAGGAAATGAATTAACAAGTTAAACCGCTTTATGTGTTTGTTTGTCTGTGATTAAAATCACTTTTTACAGATACACACAGGACACAATACTGAGAGGTATATCAAATCATTGTTTTTCCGCTTTTCAAACCACACACTCAAGTCAGCAATAATATACTTACCGTTCCCACGATGCTTTTAACTGCCTTTGAGGTGTATATGAGAGGAAGAGGAAAAGGAACTTTAGTGTTTATTACCAAATAATTAGGGGGTTTAAATAAAAAAGAGGTATCACGGTATAAACGATTGGCACAGGCAGAGAACAAGTCTCTAGCCATGGTTCAAATAATTTTCACTGTATGTAGGCTACTGGGCTACCACCCACTGTGAGTGGGTGTAGCACTGCCAACCAGATTTTACTTATAAACTTTAAAGCAACATAATGTTGCGTTTTTATTCAAAAAATGTACCTGTTATATTGAATGAAATGTTACTCTCTTAATTGAAAATATTATAATATAATATTCAGAAAATAATGGCCCTCATTTATCATGCATGTGTATCCCCGTTGTCATGCAAACTGAGACTTGCAACAGTTGTGTGCTGTATTGCAATAAGACCTTCTCACAAGAACATGCAAAAAACTGTTACATCAACACAACATTTCACAAAGATTATACATTTATATATTAATATTCATCTCTAATGGCGCCATGTGTGTTTACAGCAGTGAAGTCGCACTATGAGTTATTTAGTGGGAGAACATCCTGAAAAGTTACTTAGTGTTGATGAGTCAAGTTTGTAACAGTGTTAAAACAATAATGAGGTTAAAATAGAACTGAAAAAATACAAAGTTTATATTAATGACTTGGATCCTCCTGCACGGAACAGGAGACATAAAACTGGAATAACAGCAAGCAAATATTTGCACAATGCAACAAGGAGGTACCTTATGAATAAGCTGTTCCCCAGCCTCACTCACTGACACCAGTTTACACAGAGCCTGAAGAGCAGCCGGAGTAAGACCTAGAGATGCACAAACAGTTGTGTTACTCTTATTTTATGTACTGAATACCTTAGTGCTTATTCTGTAAGACTAGAAGTTTCATGATTAAAAAGTAAAAGCTTTGTACCCAGTAGGGATTGCAGGGTGGTACTGCACTGCTGAAGGCGGTCTCCTGGGTCTGAAGTGGGGAAAAAAACAGCAGCAGGGAGACCAGCACCACTGCCAGAGAAATCCAACCGGAATCCCACAGCCGATAGCAGGGCCTGCCATCCAGGCACTCCGCCAACCTAGTTTACAGGAGAGACGTGGATAATGAAAAGATGTACGTTGTATAATGAATAAAAAACTGCGGCATTCATACCTTATTCTCAACACTCTGCTGTGAAGTGTACATTGGATTACAATGACCACTATGAATGCGTTGTAAAGATTTCTCAACCTGTGAAAACAATGAAACTATCAAACAAGCTTTTCAGGAGTTTATACCATATGCACCAGTGGCCTCACAGTAATCTAATGACAAAGTTTGTGCTGAACTTTTGCACTGTTTACATTTACATTTACATTTATTCATTTGGCAGACGCTTTTATCCAAAGCGACTTACATTGTTCTACAGTAATTCCCAGTTTTACAGTCACGGGAGGCAAGGAGGGTTAAGTGTCTTGCCCAAGGACACAACGACAGTTTGAACTGTGGGGAGAGTGAGAATCGAACCACCTACTTTCAGGTTGAAGGACGACTGCTCTACCCACTGAGCTACTGTTTATCGCCTTATACCACACCTTACTGTAAAAAATAAATGCTGTGTCAAAATAATTTTTTCAGCATTGTATAACCCACCTCCTGAGCTACAATAATGATCTTTTAACCACTTAAGTGCCTGCCTGTCAACCAATCTTTTACTTGTTCCTAGAATGCAGTTTGTCCCCACAGGGCTTTTTAAGTCCAAGCAACTACACTCTGAAACAGTCTATAAACAAGGTCAGCAGATTATGTTGTTGTTCATTGTCACATTATATTATTATATTTGAATACTCTAAAAGTGCTACACCAATGAAGAGTATGAAATCTTACCAAGTGCAAAATCACTCTAAGGGCATCTCTGGCTTTCTCTGGATACTGGAGGATCTCTGTCAGTGCTTGGCCAACCAAAGACATGGGACTGTTCAGCTTTACATCACTGCCAATCAGCATGTAACCTAAAAACAAAGATTAGAAATTGTAACGGTCTATCAGATATTCATAAAATAACATGCATATCTTAGGCCCCCCCTTCACTGTGTGCAGTATTATATGCTCACCGGCCCAGTTTGACGGGTGTGAGAAGTGTTTGCTGCTCTGCAGTGCCTTCATGGCCTCTGTAAGAGCAGAACTGGCTTTGGTCCCGTTCAGAAGAGTTGTATAAAAAGTATGAGTAAACAATTTGTAGGCAGCTACTGGTACAGGCCACAAAGACACACACACACACTGCACCCCTGCTGCCAAGAAGGCTCGAGTTAGTCCCACCACACCATCAGCTGTGACCCTACTGCTAGACTCTGGATACAACCTGGAAACAGGCAATAAGATGTCAGAAATTACATGAATGTGTCATGAATGTAAAATAATCAATACAACTGTTCAGAGCATAGACTGTAATTAAAATCAGGTGTAAATATGTAGGACTTTTTGCAATTTGCAATTGCAATTACATAATAGAAATACTGGAAGTGGAATTTAATTTATATGTAAGCCATCTCTCCTCTCTGTTTCATCATTTTCCTCATTTGTTTACATTGATGGGACATTTGTGTGAGCCAATGAAAGAGAAGCTATAACTCCAGGCATACTATGTATACATTAATAACGCACCTTCCACAATCTGTATATCTGTATAAAGATTTAAAATCCAGTGTTAGAACAATACCTTAAAACAACTAATTTGACATTCAAGCACAAATCCAGTATGTCAGCAGCAGTGAGGAGGAAGTCCTGAAGTGGTGGACTATCACATGTACTCTCTACATCACAAAAACTTTCCCCATCTTCACTCATTTCATCTGCTGCTCTGAGACACTCTGGGCTGCTCTGACTCTTCATGACTCTTCCATCCTCACTTAATGTCTCGCCAGTAGTTGTTGTCCCATTTAGTGATGGCTCTCTTGGTCTCCCATTTGCTCGCTCTACCCCAACATGCTCCTGACTAGGGGCCAGGACCAACGCAGCGAGCTTCCAGGATATGTGAGTTGCAAAGTGAACACACTCGGCCTGACTTAATGCTGCTAACACGCGCTCCTTTGTGGCATTAGCACCAGTGAGGGGATGACATCCAAGCTGATCTCCCAGCCACAGAGCCTCTTCCTGGGCTGAAGGTAAGGGTCCCCATAGCCACCTGTCCATCACACTTGGAGGAAGACGAGGAGCCCCCACTACCGCTGCCACTGACCCTCCATCTGGACAAAGTGATGGTCCACCACGGCAAGGAATATGCTGCAAGAGATAATAAAATGTGTTTTACAGTATATTTTAACAGTTATCTTTATGAATATTTTGTGTTTACCTTTACAGTAGCTCCTAAGCTGGTTAAAGATGGCACAGAAATTAGACTGAACCTTTCATAAAGGTACTCATTAGAGGAGCTTCCTTTGAGCAAAGCAAATGGGATCAGGTACAATTCTCCCTCAAGCACCAAGACCAGCTGTCTGTGTCTCCCCACAGGTCCGCCACTATGCATCAGGCCCTACAAAAATTTATATGTAAACATGCAAACATAAAACTGTGCTTACGTTCACACACTTTCTGCACATACCCCTTCCATTGGCGCTATGAGCAGGTCATAGAGTGCTCGCAAAGGAGGTTTGCCTGTGTTTGATGGCCGAAGAGAGGAGGACAAGCCATCTTTCACTGGAGATACTGTGGCACTGTATAAACTGGTCATGCTCTGACAACTTCTGTTAGAGGTACAAGAAAGTTTTAAAGTTGACCATGCACAAATATATACTAATGTGAGATACCAAAGTAAACCCACAAACCTGTTGAAAAGGTTGTTTCTGGATACCATGCGCAGGTAACCAGTTGGGTCTGTGGATGATGTGAGTTTGTTGTTTAGCTCCTCAAATTGTTGCTCCAATAGATCTCCTGCTTCACTCTCGGTCTCACTGCTGGGGCACACTCTAACGTTTCAGAAACATATCCCATAATTATTTTTTAGAGAATTCTAAGATTTATCACACATTGAATTGTTTCTACTATTCATTTAAACATTCATTATCACTATTACTGTGTGATTTACATTTTTCTAGATTTTGATCATAATATAAATGATACACAATAATATCCTTCAGGGCCATAAAGAAGAACAACGTAAGTGATAAATGATGCTACTTTATATGGTTTTTCTAACTATAGTTTTTATACCATGGACAACTGGCATAGGATAACTGCAAACTGTATTCCTCTTCACGACAGAAATTAGCATTAATGGACAGAAACTCCAGGTTTTCAAAATTCTGTAATGCTCTGACACCCTACACACACTTTTAGTGCTGCACTGCATTACTGCAGTACTTTTCATGTAAAGTTGAGATGCAGTTTGTTAGAGAACATTTGCTTAACCAAGACATGGTAGTAGTTTACAACAGTTGTGGCAACCAAGACCTCGAGATGTGTGGGTAAGAAAATCTGGTAGGATAACACACTGCAAAAATGTTGCCATGAAGCACAAGGCAGTAATAAAAGAAAAGAGTCTGTACAAAAGCTTCATTTGCTGACAGTAATTGACCAAAGTTCATATTGTAACTAGAGTGTTAGAACAACCTGCTGTAGTAGCTGTCCACTCCTAAAGCCTCTCTGGTGTTGGAGATATACTGCTCTAAAGAGAGCGGCCCTCCACCAGCACCTCCACCTTGGGGGCTCCTATCTCCATCTTGGAAGTCAGTTTCTCCAAGGTACACCTCATTAAACTTAACAATACCTGTTTCACATAGGAAGAATGGATGTTTACATTTATAAATACAGTGTAATTATGGGACAATTGGACATTAATAGGAAAATAAAGAGAGCTTACAACGGCTTTTGGTGACATGTGTCTAGTGTTAACAAACTAGAGCGCATTTTGCTGTCTGTTTTTTAAAGCATGGCTTTTATAGAGAGACAACACATTCTGTGAGAATATTAATTTTAATTAATATTCTCATTAACTTGTAACATGGCAGGGATTAGTCTTGTGATGAGCAGAGAGAAAATATTAAATTTACTATGAAGTTAGGGTTTTTGCCTAGGTTTATAGTCTGCATCTTTATTGTTCTTCATCAGCCTTTTCCAGATAGAACATGCAAAAGATTAATCGCCTCTGACAAACCAAATGTGCGGTAGCCTACTTGCTGAAGCAGTACTTAGAGGACAACATACTGGGATGGAAACTTTGCAACTACATAGGGACATTTCCTGGGCCCGAATACACTGTGTATATACAAGTACTGTCAATCTAGTATAAACACAGGACATTGTTATAAGCGGTAATGTCAAATGTAGCAGATAGTATTAATGCCTGCAGTCACCAAGTGTTGTTGTGTGTGTACCTGTCTCTGGGGAGATGAGCCAGCTGTACAGAAAGCCTCCAGCCAAAGAATAGTAGAGGACCGTGGCTTTCTGACCATTGACTGTGTCCAGGATTTGTTCAATAGTGACAGGTATGTAAGGATCAGTCCCTGCTGCTTGTTGAGTTCCTTTCTGGCGTTCCACTAATAGATCAGCAAAGGCCCGAGTACGGCCTCGTTCTGCTATTGCAAGTGCCTCGTCATGACGACCTAGGACCAGACATTAGAAATAATAGATCATTAATACAGTTGTGCTAAGTCAGGATTTTGAGAGGCAAGCCTTTAATAACCTGCAACAGATAAAAATACATAGATGATAAGTAGTCCATTGTGGAGTCTGAAAGTATTAAAACGGTGAGAAGATTGTGCAATCAATGCTTTACATAAAATAAAACAACAAAGTAAAAACAATAAATTCACCTAGGCTGACGAGTACTCTTTGGAGAGCCTGGTATGAACTGGTTTGCAGATCAAACAAAGACAGTTTGTAATCCGTACTGTGCTGCGTCTCGTGACGGATTGTCTCAAACAATGCAGATGCTCTGTATAACTGAAACACAAACAGACGTCATCACACTGATGCACAGTCTATAAGAAGATAGTTAGATAAACAAATACACAGCTGGTGTGACATTTATAGACTACAAAGTTGTTCCATAGAGCAGCCTGTCTTTTATGTCTATCAGACTATTCCCTTTAAGAAGCTCCTTTAAAATGCGTATTATCTCAAACATAAAACCAGATTGTTGTTCCGGTGCTGACCACTAGATGACACTATTCAAATACAAGAAGAAGACAGGAGGACCAGAAAATATTATTACAGGAGAAAACAAAAATCATGTGTTGTTTTTGTAAACCTACATTGTTTGCATTTATTTGTAAATACTGCAACAGTACAAATTAAATCTTCATACTAAGAAATAGTTTTGGATGATATTATAATATTTTTTTTATTTCCTATTGTTTATAATATAACTGGGTGCTCATAGTTCTCTTCAGGTTATGTAAAATCTGATCATGTCATGTCCTTCATGTTAATCCAAACATGTACACTCTCTGGATAATATGGATAAAGAATTCCTGTAACAGATGTGTAATATTTATTTGAAAGGAAAGCAACCTGTGGAAAATCCGAATTCTAAGTTTCCAAAGTATTATAAAAACATAAATAACACACTGTTGTCATCTGCTGATCACACAAACCATGTTTGTATCAAGTGTTGAAAGGAAAATACATAACTGCCTTCCTCAAAAAGTGACAGTAGGGTCACAGTTATAGGGATGTTTAAAAGCTGTTCTGAGAGGAAGAACAATAATTTAGGAATGACCCTGGCAAATCCTAGCCCCATTACACCCCAGCCTGTTATATGTGAGCCCAGCAATTGTTCAACCTGTCTATTTCATTTATGTGTCTTCCAGGAATGTCTTCTTAGTCTTGAGTTTAAAAACCATGATATAGGCCTATGTTGTGTTATTATTAATTACATGTTGTGTGCTGCTGTAAATTTACAAAAGGACAGGTTTGGAGGATCACACACCTGATGCTGAGCTTCTTCAAGGTTCCCACTGGCCCATAGAGATAGACCCATGCGGTGACGTATCTTGGCTTCATCTTCTCGACGACCTAACTGCTCGGCTAGACGTAAACCTGAGGACAAAGAGTAAAAAGCAGAGACAGGAGTAAAAAACAGAGAAGAACCGATGTAAAAATCAAAGTTTTGGGGTTTGCTGGTTCCTTGTAACCTTGCGCTGGAGCTGGATTCTCGCGAGATTTGGGAGTTTCCAAACTTAGGTAAATCTATGAAACAGACTATGTTCTGTGAGCAGTTCTAGGTTCCTTGAGGCTTATCTGAAAATCAAGTCTTTGAAAGTTGTTGCATTTAGATGCCTCTAAAACTGTTGCAGCGTTAAAGCAAACTTATTGAGCCCAGGGCTTTCAAAATTGCCATTCTTTCTCTCCCATTGTTCCATCTTTTCTTTCTGTCTGTCTGCTCAAATTCAAAGTTGTTATATTCTGTCTGTTCGGATATGTTTCATCTCTTTTGCTGTGCAGGAGCAGACACTCGTGGCATTGTATTTAGCTCTCATTAGCCAAGACTAGTTTTTTCAGATTTTTTGGCTGTTATCCTCTTTCTGGCTTTGTTCTGAATCTGTTTTTTCTGAATCTGTTTTTTCTTTCAAAAAGAAAGATTAATTGGAAGCACACACGTAAAAGTTTATTTTTAACTTTATACACAGGAGTTAAATTTATTGATGCTTTTTGACTTAATGAACAAATCAAATTACAGATCTGCATGTTATGTGACCACATTTGCACAATGGAGGTTGAAGGGCTTTTCAAATGAACGCTGCATCTAAATACCCATTGTATTTTTAGTCATCTCAGCTTCAAAAGGGTGTATTTGAAGTTTTGAGACTTGAACAGGATTATTTCTATCAATAAAGTAGTTTTAAAGCTGAAATGAGATGAAAGTCATATGCATCTCAAAGAACATCCAACGTAGACAAAGAATGAAACCTCGGGGGATTATTGACAACAAGCTACCTGGAACACACCACACTCCTGGGTAAACACCAGAGTGCTGTTCCTTTGTTAACCTCTGTCAGACTCTTCTGTTGAAGCATTTTACACATTCACCTCACTGTGTTGTCAGGCCAAGAGCCCAACAATTAGCTTTTAGAGCGGCATGGACAGGTAGTATTGAAGTCCAGAGTTTATTAGTAGTTCTCAAAACCCTATATTTACACACAAAGAAATGGTGCACTTTAGAAAACTGGGCATAGACGTATAACTCATCCCAGTTTAGGTAGGCTTGCAGTTCTTTGTTCCTCTTTGCTAGGAGCCATAAATCACAATCCTACACCCTCAACCCTTTACAAAGTTAACTAGCACTATGTAACACAGTCACTCTGTCTCAGTTATATTTTTGTGTCCTCCTGCTTGTTCACCCTTCTGTAAAATAAAATTGTGAGTGAAATAATATAACGCATGTGGAATATAGAACACATTTGTTAGAAGTACCGTTTGGCAAGTGTTAAAAAGCATGTCCGTGGTTATGAAGGGTTTTACCTTCCTGTAGGTACATGACAGCCTGTGTGTAGTTTTGTAGGGCATGGTGTATCCTCCCAAGACTCCCATAGGCCATGGTTTTAGCAGTCAGATCATTGGTCTGTGCAGCTACACTTAGGTGCTGCTCCTGGAAGACTACTGCCCTCTCATAGTTTCCCAAAGCCTCATAGGTGACTCCCAGGTTTCCATATGCGCGGCCTTGACTCGTTATACATCCATTTCTTTCGGCAATATCCAAAGACCTTTGATGCCACTGCAGTAGAAAAGCTTGAATTATCAACCGTTAGGTAGAAACAATAAATCTGTTTTTCTAAAATTGCACAAACCTGCAATGCAGTCTCATTGTCTGCCATCAGCTGATAAACATGTCCAAGAGTGTCACTTGCCTCAGCTTCAAGGGATTTATCCTCAAAAATTAAGTAAATTAAGTTAGCCACATTTGCTGTACACAATGCATTTACATGGAAAATATAATTTTTCATGTTCAGGAGAAGTGAATAAAGAATAGTTTTCCTACTGATCACTTACCCCTGCTGTACGTGCAATGTTGAGCTGGTGCTCCAGGCAGGAGAGGGCCTGCTCGTAGTTGCCCAACTGGCTGTGTAAGGTGCCCAGCTCGCCGTACGCTTGAGCTTTACCTCCTCCTTCTCCACCAAGCTCGTGGGCTACCACCAGACGCTTCTCAAAGCACACTAGGGCCTGCTGCAAACTGCCCATAGACCTAGGGAGCCAGGGCACATAAAAACAAAATACAATGATAACACAGATTTTATACCATATACCTGTTAGACAAAGTTTAAATCAGCAATTCTTTTAAATAAATTATTTTATTCCAGTGAGATGCAAGTAGGCAATCAGTGAAAGCAAAGATGACAGCAAGTTAGTTCATAACAACAGGATGTTTATATAAAAAACACTTATATTTCCTTAGAGAGAAGAGTATAAGTCTCCACTCACTTCCCTTCACATTACCATCTTATTCACACTTCAACAGATGGATAAAGCAAACCCATCATTAAGTCTTGTTTTGCTTTCAAAATACTACTTGTACACTGAACACTACTTGTACTTTTGAAAGAAGCTGGGTGTTACTTGAATTGAACAAGGAAACCTGCTGGATTATATTAACACATTCATCTTGTAGCTATATCATAGACTTTACTGAGTTAAATAATCTATATATTTATTATATATTGTAAACTGACCTATGTGCATTTCCGAGTCCTCTATAGGCCTTTTCTTGGTCTTGGACATGGTTGAGACTCTGAGCCACTGTTAGGTACTTCTCATAGTACTGAGTGGCCTCCTCGTAGTCTCCTAATGCATCATAGCAGTCTGCTAGGTTTCCATAGGCTCTGCCTCTGTCTAGCATGCTCTCTGTCCCAATCAGCTGCTGCAACATGGCCAGCTGCTGCTCAAAATAGCCGATAGATTCCTCAAATACGCCCATATTCATTTTGGTGATGCCCATATTGCCATGGACCTGGGCTTCTAAACGGGCATCCCTGAGCTCCTGGGCCAAGCCCAGCTGAGTCTCATAGCATTGAAAGGTGGTGGTATAGTCTCCCAGAGCCATGTGTACTGCTGCCAGGTGGCCAAGAGCATGGCACTCCCCCTGCTGGTCATTTAAGTCCTTGCGGACAGTCAGTTCTTGACTGTGAAAGGACAAGGCTGCATCCAGCTGGCGGAGAAGCCTGAAATAGATGACAGCGGTAAGGGGAGGAGGCATGATCATGTAAAAATGGGACTCAAGAAAATTTCTGTTTGTTGATGAAAACCTGTGAACTGATCCGAGAGAGGAGTAAGCGTCAGCTTTCATCTTCTGGTCATTGACCTTCTGAGCGAGGGTTAACTGCTGCTGGTAAAACCTCACTGCTCCAGTAAGATCCCCCCGACTCACACACACATCCCCGAGGTTGCCAAAGGCCCTAAAGACTGCCTATGTACAGGAAAATCACAAGGACACTTATAAGCAATCACATATTACTGAGTGAACACTGCATGAGTCGCTGTGCACCTGTGTGTTTTCCAAGGCTTGTGCTAAAGACAGCAGGTACCGCTGACACTCCTCTGCTTTATTATACTCTCCTAGCGCTTTGTGTGCTAGTCCAAGGTTACAATAGGCTTTTGCCTGTGCTAATTTGTCATGGAGGTCCTTTGCCAAGGCCAGATCCTGTTCATAATACCTGGGAAATAAATAAAAAGGCAAAATATATATCTATGACTGCAGACAACGAAGGAAAATTCAGGAAGAAATTTTAACACAGAATAAAAAAACAACTTCTTCAAAGTTTTTCTGTTGTGAAATGATTTTGTCTCTGACCTGACAGCATCCCTGTATTGTCCAAGGCAGTAGTGAGCGTAGCCAAGGTTGTGGCAAACCTTCCCTTCTCCTTCCAGGTCCTGTAAACTAGAAGCCAAAGCAAGGTACTGCTGGTAGTACGGCAAAGCCTGAGTATATTCACCTCGCCAGCTGTGGAAGTTACCCAGGTTTACTACAGATAAGAGTAAGATTACACATTAATACTTGTTTGTGCCAATTAAAATCGGATAATTTTGGGATGTTGTTTATCCCACCCAGTGCTCGTGCTTCACTCTGTGTGTCCCGGAGCTCTTGTGCAATAGTTAAATGGTGAAGGTAGTGCTGCAGAGCTCTGTCATGAGCACCTAATGCCTGATAGGCCACAGCCAGGTTTCCATGTGTAGAGGCCTGGGATGGACGATCATTTACCTGTAACAAAAAGGAGTCATTATTGAACCCTTTGTGTTTCTATGGCTACATACAGTATCAATAAGGACAGAGCAGACAGTTACCTCTAGTGATATCTGCAGTTCTTGTCTGTGGTAGCGCACAGCCTGGTCATACAGCCCCAGTGCATGATACGCATTACCCATGTTTCCGTAGGCTCGTCCCTGGGCAGCATGGTCCCCTAGCTCCTGGGCGAAAGAGAGATGGGCTTTGTGGAGCTTCAGGGCTGCATCAAACTCTCCTTTCATTTGGTGTATGATGCCTAGAAGTAAAATTTAAGGGATGAAATGAAAAATAGACAAATGCTGATTGGAAGTTTTGCATTTCATAGTTCTTGGCAATGATATATGTTTTATACATATGGTATATCGAATGAGTTAAACAAATATTATACCATAGCATAATTTTAAACCCATTTTCTTTTTAAAATGTCACAGAAATGTGGAAAGAAAATACAGAATTTGAATATATACTTACAAATTTCCAAAAAGATTTGATCAGGAATTATTTATTGAATAAGATATAAATACAGGAAAAAAAATAGCATTTACTCATCATTCCCTTCTTAGAAAAATTACGATACTGTGGAATCAGCTACCCATACAACATTCTTGTGTTTCTGTGTCCAGGAAAAAGGAAAGGAAAAGGAAAGAGAATGATTTGTCTGACTAACCTGGGCTAGTCTTGTTACATGAGTGGAGACGAAGAGCGGGCAGATGTAAGAAGGGCTGTGGGGGGTTTGGAGGACGTGGAGACACCAGATGGCCCATGTGGTTTTGTTTTTGATCAGAACTTACTACTCACTTACTAAAATCTGTCACTGAAATAATAAAAACTAAACTGCGTTAATGACTTCCTTATACGTACGTTTAATGACCATAAACTGGTAACAGGCCAGCTATGAAGTCAACATCATGGACAGGAAAACAAGAGCGTATTTTTTACATCACATTAAGGTCATCATAAGGTCTGTAGGAGTCATCTTTATGCATGATGATTGTGATGATTGTTCATTACACCTACAGAGCGGCATTCAGTTTTCAATACTTCATAAAAGCTTTATGAGAAATCAGGTGGCTTTATCTTAAAATTTGCTGAATTGTACACTTTAACTTATTGTACTGGTTTACAGTATGTTTCCCTAAACAGAAAACTCATGAAATGAGTAATACATGGAAACATTTCAAGCAAGTTAACCAAAGCAAATTGTGTATAAAATGGCAATTAATTCTAAATAAAATAGATAAGATTGATGACATTTGGATTTGCAGCGCATACAAGCAACTGATGCTGTGTAAATGCTAACAAAACAGTTTATGTCTATTGAGTGACATTAATGCAGTGTGCATAGGACAATACGTTAAGAGCAGCATTACAAAGCGACATTATATTATGGAGTGACATAACAATGTCTGAAACAACATGTAGGAGGTTGAATTAAGTCATGAGGAGGCGGCTGGCAGGAAGTAAAAGGGGGACCTCCTTCATAGGGTTCTCACTCTAAGAGGATTACAGAGACGCCTGCAGTGTTGGCTAGGATCACTCCTTATAGCTCCTTATAGCCTCCCACTGTGCTCGTCTAACACACGTGTGGGCTTGTGTACATGAACACAATCAAGAAAATCCTGTCTGAGGTGCTATGCTGCAAACTTACAGTAAGTTAGAGATGGGGCATTTCCTGACAGGCAAGAGAGGACCAGCAAGGAAACTGTGTGAGGAGAATTAGCTGAGCTCTGATGACACTGTATTTGGCTGAGACAGCACCGAGAGATAAGATGAGAAGAGTGGTGAGCTCCACACACATTTGTATCAGCAGCGTCTCAGAGCTCATCAGCTACCTGTGTGTTTAATGTTCTAATGCCACAGCCAATATATTTGTTTTCTATGTGGACACATGGCAAATCAAAAAGGAACCCAAACTGCTACTTTTCCAACCGTAATCATCTATTTATTCTGTGTTTTATTATAGAAAATATTGGCCAATTAATGGTCAAATATTAAATGGACAAAAATACCAATAAAAAAGATTTTGTTATATGGTTTAATCTTGAGGGTACTGCTCTATTTATTGTTTTTGAAGCTCAGTACTCTCTCTTTAGGCTGATATCCAATTACCTAGAAGTGAGGAGAGAGAAAATAAGATGTTGTCAGTCAGCGCATGAGAAAAGTAATCATCCATAAATGATGACCTAAGTCATTGATCTGAACCACAGACTGGAGCTCGACTGTCAGGAGAGTGTCAGCAGCTTCAGCAATAACCTATTAGTCACACATCAAAGCATGTTGTGTGTGTGTCTGCCACTTCACTTTTTGGTTATTACAGATGGCAATAACTTGACTTTTAAATTTGACTCAATTTATATCCTCATGGCTTTGAAGTAAAATATACTGTATATTTTCATTATGTATAATGTGTACAGACAGAGCTAAACTAGAAAGTCAGTTGATTCCTACTTGATACATTAAACACAAGTAAAGCCCTGCTCGTGTTACAGGTGTAATGCAGTACACACAAGTACGCAAGAAGAAAGCACTGAATTATCCACTCAGCAATGGAGTCGGATTCACTGGAGCTTGGATATCACTGTGGCCGCAGAAACCAGAACCAGGTTAATAAAACATGAATGATGACAAGAGAGGCACTATATGGTCGGAGAGGAACCCACGCAGGTCTGTGGGACATGAGAACAGACCAAAGAAGATGGAAAAGAGGTCACGTGATCAATGAATTGTGATGTGGAGCAATGTAAAAGTGAAAAGTTGAACTTCTACGAGGAACATTCATTGATAGCTGTGTGATAGGTGCGTCGGACTGTGATGGTCAGACAAGAGCCCAGTCAGTCTATTGAGTCACAGTGGCGACAGCAGTGAAAGCAATTAATGGATAAACGGCTCTGGTTCACGTCTAATGAAACAATATTCTAAAAAAAGAAGTTTGCAATCTATAACAGTCCATCTGTCAGTTTATAGCTTAAAGAATATATTTTAATTAAAAACTGAAATAAAAAAATTAAGATGAAGATCTGCCCTAAAATGAACCCAAAAGTTTTATAGTAGTCTGTGAAAATCTGTGGCGTCTTGAGAAAAAGCTTTGTTTATTTCAACTTAGCGTGACTTTTGGTCATCATACAGTGTTATATTCAAGTGGGTGTCAGAATCGTGCTGAATATAAACAATCAATTTTAAGCCAGTACGCTGACGCCTCTGAACTCGTTTCTTCTTTTGTTCAGAAGATGCAGACCCTCTCTCTTTTCCCTTTGTTATTTGAGATGCTTTTTTCTCCTACACATGGTGAGAAAAGAAGCAATCTGCTGCCCTCATTCTGCTTGTTGTCATCTATATATCCTCTAGAGTGACAGAACAGCTTGAATGTACAGTCATACTGCCTTGCTGCCCAAACCTCCATTATTTCCAGTTTCCATTTTCATAACTGCTGTTTTTCAGACATACTTTGGTGGTTAGCAAACAAATAACTAGCCCTATTCCAATATGCATTACCCAGATTGGAAGATGCTCTGCCCTGTGCCGCTCTGTCTGCCAGCTCTTCTGCGATTTCCAGTTGTCGTTGGTGGTGCTGAAGTGCCCTCTCCAGATCCTGAGGAGATGTCAAATTTTAGGTTATCAAAAATTAACTGATTATTCACTAGGCTTGGGGTTTTATACCAACTTGCATGCAGCGGGCAGCATGTCCCAGACCAGCATATGCTCTCATCTTGATTGCTTTGTCACTCAGTTCTTGTGCCAACTCTAAAACACGTGTGTGGTACGATATGGCTTTGTCAAAATCCCGTTGAGAGTGGTAGGCACTGCCTAGGTTGCTGTACGCCCGGGCTTCCTCCCGTCGGTTTTCTAACGTCTGCAAAAAATAGAATAAAAAGATTTTATGCTGATTTTGTGATTAAATAGCATGCAAGGAAAACACTTTTCAAAAAACAGCATGACCTCACTAATTAAGCTAATTAACGCCTGGTTAAATACATGTATTTACACAATCAACTCAATATGTCTACACAAACATGTAAACAGGCTTCTTTTCTGTAAATGCCACAGAGAGTCCAAACAAATTTCTTATAGTTTTTGAGAGGATCTGGCAGGTGGGATTTATCATTTTTATACAGATGAAATTATGTGTGTGTAGGGAGTGGGACAAAGGGAGCTAGTTGAGTGTAGCTTAACATTTTATGCCTAACGTTATCCAAAGCTAATTAGCTAATGTGGTAAGAAGCTGGAATTGTATCTCATTGTTCGTGTTAGATTTTTTTCAATATTTAGGGCATCTTGCAGACAAACCTTTGCAATGTCTAGGTGTTGTTCATGACACTGAACAGCATTAGCGAAGTCTCCCAAAGCTGTGTAAACTGCACCCATGTCGCCCAGCTGCCGAGCCTCAGAGATTTGGCACTGCATTTGTCGTGCCAGCAATACACACTGCTTATGGCTGGCCAGTGCATTGGGGTAGTCACCGATAGCTGTGTACACATGACCAAGACTGCTCAGAGCATCAGACGCTGCCTGGAATGAGATCCAATGGAGACATATAGTTAGTTTTGAAAATACTGAAATAAAACATTACAGATGACAAATAAATACTGATCTTAAAAGTGTCCATTTCTAAAAAGCCATGGAAAGAGTACACACTAAGACTGCAGGCAATAGGAGTGAAAGTTAATCTTTCACAACTGATTACAGCCTCGAGTGACAAGTGAGCCTCTGCAACTCCAGCTCACCTAGAGCACTATGCCACTGAACGAAAGGCTTCTTCAAGAACACTGCTAGGAAAAGCTATAATATGTTATAGATGTAGTTTTTCATGCAGTTTCCCTCAAAGCTAACCGGAGCTGTGAACTCACCCACACACACAGACACAGAACATACAGACTGTGCTTGTTGTGATTGTGATTGGGAATATGTTTACAAAATTTTAATGAATCTGTTTTGAGGATGCTCTGTAGAAATGGAAAATTATATTGATATAAGCAAAACTATAACTTTTATTGCAGCAAATAAAGCTGTCCTGTGATTTTCATTTTGTGTTGCTATAATAATGGAAATTCATTTTTATTATTTTGTGCAGCCTTAATGAAGTTTATGTTGGATTTATTGGTGTATATAGTCAGTGGCTTAGTACAGTACTAAGGCAATGCTTGAACAATCTGATGAAACTATGGGCAATGACTGCATGATATATTTATGAGTAAACTCGTTGTCTTTCTCTTTACACATTTATAATAATTAGGGCTATGCATATGATGCTCTCAAACTCTGAAATTAAAGTGTGAATATGACTTTTGAAAACACATAATGAAGGGCAGCAGACAAAGAAGCAGTGAAGCGTTTATGAAACTTATGCAGATTTAAATAATAGAAATAAGAATAGACAGAAGATGAGAGACTAAGGAGTATTTACCATGGCCTTTTTGTGTATTCCTTATTAATTTACATCTATATGGTAAAAAAAAATGCTTAGTGCAAGTCAAAGTCTAATGAATCCTAAAAATTGACCTTCTGTAAATATTACCTCCACTAATTAATACTCATCACCTCCCTCTTTTCACTTCTGTTAAGTCTCTTGGATGTGTCTTTTGTGTTTAGAGCACAGCCGTTACGTCTCAAACACCAATTCTCAGCAAAGTGATGAGTGCAAACAAAACATAAATCACAAAATCCAGTTGATACATCTCCATAAGAGAGAACAGGCCAGAAAAGAGATTAAATAAATAAAAGAGGTTTCATTGAGTACAGTCAATCGACCAGACACGTATTTTGATTTCCCAGTAGGACATAATGTCCTACTGTTCAAGAAAACAGAGATCTCTTTTTTGTGTCTCAGGGTGGCCATGGATGTGTGCATTTTTAAATCTTGGTAAACATTCAGTAAGGGATGACAACCCACACCATTATACACACAGAATATATTGCAAACCAGTAACACACTGTATAGAAATACTAATTACAATGAATACAATAATAAAAATTCAAATAAATTTGTAATTTAAAAAAAAAAATGAATGCTACTTTAAAATAGACATCTTCAAAGATGTAAATGATCTGTTCTGAAAATAAATTAATGGGCTGTCTTTGTGCCACCACATATACAATATATACAGTATATTTATATATATATATATATATATATATATATATATATATATATATATATATATATATATATATATATATATATACAGCTCTGGAAAAAAATAAGAGACCACTGGTGGAGAGCATGCCAAGACGCATGAAGGCTGTGATTCAAAATCAGGGTTATTCCACCAAATATTGATTTCTGAACTCTTCCTAAGTTAAAACATTAGTATTGTGTATAGTGTAACTTATTTTATTTCCATTTGTCCAAGTCTGACAACAATTCTCTTAATTTTCTTAATTTCTCTTAATTTTTTCCAGAGCTGTATTTTTTTTTTTTTTTTTGAGCGACTTTTAAGTAAAAAAAAAATAGAACTTCAAGGTGTGTATTTTAGGGTGTGTTGGTGTTGTGTTGGATAAATATTAATGCTGCCATTGCACACCTAGACCCATCAAAACCGAGGTCTCAGAGTGCTTAGAACTGTAATCTGGTAGGGTCTGATTAAAGTGTGAATCCCAAGCGGACTACAGATGTCTGAATGACAACCCCAAACCGGAAGAGCCCCAGATATTGGCGCCAAAAAGTCAGTAATGCCATCAGTAATGTTTGGTTTTGAAGGTGGGAAAAAACAAACCAAAACAATATGTTTTTATATTTATTTTTAAAGAAAGGAATTGTTTTTTTGTTGTCTGGTCCGCAGTTTAAAATGCCAGCTGTGAACGCTTGCTGGACTGGGGCTTTTTACGAGCAGACCAAACTAAATGGATCATTTTCTTTGTGTATTTGTAAGAAATAATGAAGCGGACTACAAATGTGAACACAGCCTTGGCTACTTTAAAACCTGTTTTTAAGTGCAGCTTCACATGAAAATGTTGTGTTTATTATAGTAATCAAAGTGTATCTTATAAGTAATATTTTCTAATGTGTTATTTTGTTTGGCAACAATAAAAAACTTCAAAATGTTCTGTACAAACCTATTCAGGCATCCAACAAAACTAGGTTTCCACTAAAAACCTTAATCCACTAATTATTTTGAGACGGGTATGAGCAATTGTGCTGGATTGTATTAAATTGAAAATGTCTATTATCACACAAAGCTTTCAGTAGATCGTGCCTTTGTTTGGAAGTGTACTTTGTGAAAGCGCTCACAAAGAACAAATAAACACATGCTCAATAGCAAAGCAAACAAACAGTGGGAGACATGGATTTGTGTCGATGACCATGTTTGAGTCCCCTTAGGCTGTACACCTGCAGAGAAGACGCTCAATAATCATCTGTCAACTAGATAAACACTTGTCTATGTTTCTTCACAGCTCCACACACGAACACACCTGCTCAGATTGAGAGGGCACCCTGCACATTCATATTATGTCTGTGTTCGATCCTGGGCTCCTAGACCAGGTATGTCCACAAGAATAAAGCGACGATGATCAGGAAAAAAGAAACATTGTGCAGCTAGTGTTTGCCTCAAAACTAACTGGTCCAAACAAGTATTCAATATACATTTTCGAACTTCTTAAACAGATGTAATTTTCTGCCCAAACTAAATCTCAATCTTTCCAACGTTACAGTTTCAGATACCAGCGATCTCCACATCTGAACAGAACACTGCCTCCAACCCACTTCAGCATAGTGGCCTTCCTGACCTTCCAGTCTCGCTGCGCGTCCCCAAAGCCTCAGGCACAAGACCCAACAGACATAGCAATGGCCTGGAGAGGATCTGCCCAATCACCAGACCGCTCACACTGCACACTAGCCCTTTGAATAGTTTACATTTAGGACAGTTTTAAGAAGCTCCTTGAGTGAAATTACTGTTTTTGTTACAGGCCATTAGCTTATTTAAGGGGAAGCTGTGGTGTAATGTGAAAGTGATCAGTTTAATTAACATAAAGTACATGCCTATATGTTTTCATGAGCTGTTTGGATTGTGCTGTTGCTAAATAAATGTGTTAAAAGTTAAATAATTTTAGTGAAAGACATCCAACATGCAGCCACTGTAGGGTGGCCAAGGTGATACAACATTTAGTCAAAATATACCATTATAGTCAATTGTTAAATTGTTAATTGTTAAAGCAAAACAAAACAAAACAGAGAGCTTTGTTGGCACAACACATTCAAACTGTATGACTTCTGTTCAAAATAAAAATCTTAAACATTCAGGGCACTGTATACCATGTACATTAGTACCCCCCCCCCCACCCCCCCCACCCCCCCACGTGGCTAGGACTCCGCTGTAAAAAAGATTTATAATCTCAGTGGGACTTTCCAGGATAAATAAAGGTTAAATTAAATAAAAAAAACTAAAAAGGGCATGTCTGGTGTATTTTTATGGCTCCATGTTTTTGAATGTTTTTAGTGATTACTTTATGTTCAGTCACAAAACAACAGGGGCAGCCGAAAGAATAAAAAGTGTTGAAACCATTTTTACAGTTGTGTCATTTGCACATCCAGAGGATGATGTGATTGAAATAAATTCTATTTAAAATTATTTAAACAGTTAGAATACCCATGCACACATACTTCTCTGTCCTTGAGTTTCATGGCCAGAACTAGTTGGTGTCTGTGATTGGCCAGTGCTTCTCTGTAACTGCCTTTGGAGAATAATGCAGAGCCGAGATTCCCATGAGCACGGCATTCACCTGACTGATCACCTGTGATCAAGATGGAGAGGAGAAATGTTGTTTACTTATGACTCTCATTTATCAAATGTGAGGACAACAGACAGCCTCATTTCAGCACAAAGTTCAGCTTTAATCAATTTGGACATGGGTCATACTGTGTGCTCAAAAGCATGTCAAGGCTGAGCTAGTGTACGCAGACATTCTGGATGAGAAATTTATTTACTATCAATACAGGACCAGGAAACACTGAAATACTCAACACAAAATAACAGCATTAACCGTTGATGTCTGGCTGTGCATCTATAGGACAAATATTATAAAGCCTTGCATATGTCAGTTTGGAGCCATAACAGGGAAAGATGTTCACCCAATTAAGGAAGGTCAAGTTCTCTGTGGATTATCAAGTGTCAGCTTTGCTTCAATCTTGACGTAGGAAGCTGACCTGAGCAGTCTATGCAACCACTTTAAGCCATAAGTGAAGGTAAGCACGTTAGGGACATGTTTGTCAAATTAACCTTTTTCACTCAAATGTATTAGCTAGTCGCAGTAGTAGGGATTGGTAATGATCAAATTTAAATAATGCAATTTTCCCATTGTGTGACAAAGATAGATTAAGATAGATTTTTATCTTATGAATCCCACATGCACTGGTTTACAATAATTTTTATGCTGGTTGCTACACAGGTTTGATTAAAGAGTGCTACGACTATCCATGTACTCTCTTTGAACTCACCTAAAGTCTTTGTCACCTCCAAGTCCTGCTGCATGTACGCCATACTTTTCTCTTTGTTGTTTAAAGACCAGTAGGCCGAGCTTAGCGCTGAGAAGACAGATCCACGCAACTTCAGTGAACACGTGCCAATCTTCAGTGCTGCCTCAAGAACTACAATAGAGGCTCCATGGAAACCGTGGGTTAGCAGTTCTTGGCCAATGACGGACACTACCACAAATGGGCTCTTGTCCAGCTTCATCTTCTGTAGCTGCTGGTAGGTGGGTTCAAGAGTGTCTGTCAAGGTAAAAGAATGGGAAACAATTATTTTGGGCTCAAAGATAATAGATGATATTCTCCAACATGTAAGGAGTAAAGGCATATATTTATGAATATTGCCTACTGCAGCTTTGATTCATTTGCTGACCTAATTTTTCATGCCATTACAGCAGTTCAAAAACATACAGAGAAACCAGTCTATCTTAACTGGATTTAACACATTAAATCTTAAATACGAATGACTAAGTTGTGAAGGAACCTTTGGGACACTATGTGATGCCAATGATGCCGTCTGAATTTTTCAATAGATGTTTGATGTTGTGTCCTGAAAAATACTTGATGAGTCTGTATTTTTTATAATTAACTTTTCTGCTGAAATTTACACAGAATTCAGAGGTGCCAGTTATATTTTGACTAAAAATGCTAGGTTTGCAATGGAAGCATCTGGAGCATCACTGACTCTGACTCTGCTGTGAAAAAGAAAAGACAGCTGGGAGAAATGCAACTCAAAAGACTTTGAATAGTAGCTGCAACTGGACCATTGTGTTTTATTCAGTCGGCAAATACCCTGTGAATGCTTGTTTTAATATGGCAAACAATAACACTTTTTTTTCTTTAAATAAATGTAAAAGAATAATAGAAAAGTCACTGTGGCTGTCCTGGATTATTTTAAACTTTGATTTGTCTGAGAAAATCATTCTTTCCAGACTGTTTTAAAATGGATTTAAATCTGATTGAGCCAAAAGCAATTTAGCATTTGTGAAAATTTTTTTGTCCTAAAACTGTCACCTGTGGAGTTGGTTTCCAGAGATGATGAAAGACCAACACTACCTTATATACTTAACACCATTTCAGCTAAATAATAAAAACATAACATATGTGACTATACAATTTATATGTAGAAAGAAAACATGGCAAGCATACACGTAAACATAAATACTCTATTTGAGTATTCCTGCAACACAGTTTCCCTGCTGTTTGTTGAATGTCCATGTATCTGGGCTTCATGTGCCAGTAGCACTAGGCCTGCCGGTATATCCTAAAAATGTTATCATTGTTTAATTTCACCACAAACTACCAGTTTACAGGAGTTTGCTTCAGTGTTCTTTTATTCATTAATTGTCTTCTGCTTTTTCCCGTTAGGGGTCACAGGTGGCTGGAGCACAGCTGTCTACACCCTGGACAATGGCCAGTTGGTCGCAGGGCTGACACTCAGAGACAGACACTGACAGACCACCATTTACTCTCACATTCATTCACTAGGGACACGTTAGAGTTGCCATTTTATCTATACGCATGTGTATTATATATTCATGTGTTTAGGCGATGGGAAGAAGCCGGAGTATCTGGAGAAACCTGAAGAAACCCTTGACCTTTGAACACCAAATCTAATAAGTTCATCCCTGAATACATGAGATCACAATAAAAAGTGTCCTGATTCATGTAAATGCAACAAAATAGATGTTCTCCCACACACAAACATTTTGCTTTTATATATGGGTACTTTATAAAAAGTCTGTTCTCTTATGGTCAGTTACTAAAGGCCTTGTCCTCAATCTCGCAAAATTGGGGGCGGAGAGTGGTGTGAATACTTAACCAGTTCTGCTCTCTGTCCGAGTACAACTGCTAAATTCTATGTGCATAGACATTTCCTACAGCTTGCCAGGAAGCTCTGCTCTCATTTTGATTCTGCTGAGGGGCAAAAACATAATCCTGTGCCAGTTTTTGCCTACAACTATTCCTGATGGTATGCAATCTTACTTTATCTCCTCATACTGTGGTATAAGTAGATCAATGGAACGAGAATCCACCTTGTAAATATTTCATCATTCTCACCACAAAATGAATTCAGTGTAATAAACATGATTGCACTAACCAGGACCCTTGCACTCAGCAGAAAGTGTGTCTAAGTGAGACTCCAGGAGCGGAGATTCGGTAAAATCATTGTTTACTTTAACTCATTCAGAAACTGAGTAGAAGTAACTTTCCATGTCAGTAATTTATCTTCATAAAGTGAATCATTTTAAATCTGTTGTCCAAAGTACATCATACATTAACATATACTATACTTGAATTGGTGTTGCTCAGATTAATAGTGCATTTTTATTAATTGTGTAAAAGATAAAAAAGAACCCTGTCCGAGTGTTTAAACTTAATTCCTTCTAATTGCATATTTTAGGCAACACACTTTGATGTTGTGTTGCTTTTGTTAATGACTACAAAGACAAAGGTGAAATGCAGAAGCACATCTAAACAGATGATCTTACCTCTGAGCGGAGACTTCATGGCTGCCTCCACCATACCAACAAGCAGCTGAAGACTCTTGGGGTCCTGGGCCAGGCCAGAGGCAAAAGCTGCCAGGGCGTCGGCATGGCGACCCAGGTACTGCAAAGCAACCCCCTGGCGAAAGTAGGCCTGCAGGAAAGAAAAAAAATATTCATAGAACCTATTTAAGGATGTTGCATTTTAACAAAGTCTAAGATGCTAAAGTAAATAGCAGTGCTATTTAAACATGTGTACAAAAAGTCACATGTAATATTAACAAATAAGCAGAAAAAAAATAAAAACAAAATAACAACTGTTGGTCAAGAGCTTTATGTGTTCCTGGGTTTGATAAATATGTGAGTAGTTATTAAAGTATAGCTACACTTCACCCACCATAACAACATTAGATATTATATCTAATTGAAGCAGAGAACCTCCAAAACCATATTAAATCAATCCTTGCTTGCATTATCAACCCTCATTAAAGACCATTCTGTTTATATGATAGCTCATACCTGCAGAGAAAATACACATTTTATTGACACACACAACTAACACTGAAAACCCTTGTGCATTTCACAGCAAGATTAGACTCAATGAATCCTGACATCAACTTTATAAAGAGAACAATCAAACAGGAGACATGTTACTTGACCAGACTGTAACTTATTTTCTTGCCTTCTTCTCTATTTATTTTCCCTTTTTCCGTCTCATTTATCAGCCCGCTTCCCTCCATAAATGTCGGTCTAATCCAGCATGACAGTGAGTGAATGAAGAGTAATTAAATTACATCTCCCGCAATGCCTGCCACTTTCTGTCTTTATCGAAACAAATGGAGCCAGAGGTCACGTCTAATTTGATGTCATTTTGTGTGTTGACATCAGAGTGTGTATGAGGGCAACGGTGTCAGTCACTTAAATTAACACAAAGTAGAATAAATGTCTGGTAATTACAGCTTGAGTTGAAGCTTTTAAACACAGACATTTATTACACAAAATGAGTCCAAGGTGCCAGAGTTCAGACACTGTCTAATCGGAAACCAATGCCAAGTGTCCATGCTGTGGACAGAGAGACAGCAGTCTGGCCTCTGACCCCAAACAAGGCTGGAGAGGAGATGAGCTGGGCAGGTCTGAGAGGTAGCGCTGCTATGACATATGGGCATCCCACCTGTCTGCCCACCACTACTTAGCACCACGCCTTAAATCATTTGCTTTTAAACAATAATGTTATTTAAGAACCAGGATCACAGACAAACATCACAACAAGTGGGTACAATTGATTATCTAAAGATCTCTTATTAGAATGGCCTCACTTATAACATGGATTAAGTGAAGTTGTGTGTCAAGGTCCACATTATGCTAAAGAACATTGTAGGTGTTGACTATAAACTTGTTTCACATTGAAGTATGTGATTTTCTGATGGTAACACCTATGTTAAAGGTGAAAGTTTATGCAGAACAAGGAGAGAACAATGGCATACATGGAAATAAAAAATGTAATCATAATTAAATAATGAGATACTCCAGGAAACCTCATGGGCCCATAAAAAAGATATCCTATTCTCAATTTAAACCATTACACTTTACTTTTAGCTCCTGTCTGCCGACTTGGGAAACATAATTTTAGTCAGACGAGGATAATTATCATGTCAGGCATGTTGTAATCACAGTTAGGTGGCCATTATCTCTGCTTGTCGATGCACAAGCGAACAGCACAATAAGTCAAGCGCTTTTGTGTGTGTTTGTGTGAGCTCAATATTTCACGTCTATCTCTGGTGTAAACATGGCAGAACGAGACAGAAAGTGACAGCGAGAAGGGTCTACCTCCACCTCACAAGCTGCTTAGTAGCTCACTGTGGCTACACCCTCTGCTATCGGCTCACAGAGGGAGGCCACAGTCCAGACAGACAGACCCCTCCTGCACACACCAACACCTGTGATGTCTCGCTTTTTGGTCTGTCTTTCAGTGAAAAAAAATCTTGCATTAGAAAGAAACCACTGTGCTTGTGTCTGGATTGTCTAGGTTGCAGGTATTTCACACTGATTCCCAATCGAGCTCTTAGACAGGCCCTTCAACATCAGCTGACAGCTCTGTCAGTTTAAGTCAAGTGATCAATAAGGGCTTGGACTGCCTCTATATGCATATCTATACCAGTGTGTTGTCACAGAAAAGCACTGATGAATGCACTTATGGAAAAGAAATAACACTGCAAACGCATGGCTGTGTGCAGTTGACATACATTAACAGTGAGCAAAATAAAGCAGAAAGGAAAAGCTATTGCAACAGAGGCGTTATGTCTGTGTGTCAGCATAAAGGATGCACACCAAATGAACAGATGCTTCAATTACTGCTCGTAACTCACATTAATCGAGAGCAGATGGTAACACAAGTGGCAGGAGGCAGAGAGAGTGGGAGCGAGAGAGCATCACATAAAACCAGACGTGATGGAGATTGATGTCTTTGAAATCAGAGAATCTGCCCCAATCCTTAAAAACACATGCGAGTGATACCTCACTACCATTTAATCTTGAACAAAGTGGCTTCAACTGTGCTACTCTCAGTACGTCTAACACTCCTCCCATTTTCTTGTACATACCTAGTAAAGTTTTATTGCACTTTATCTAACATCATAACAATCCTTGCCTAACTGTACAAAAAAGAACAAAGATTCATTGACTGTCTCAAACAGGCAAGAAACTATTGACTTTGCTAAACAACAAAAGGAGTAAAGAGGGTCTTATGACTTGGCCGTGGGTGAGAAGCGGCAGGTTCACATTGCGAGTCAATAGCCCTCTTATCCCACAGTAGGTGATATAATGACATGCTGTGTGAGTTGTGAGCTGTAAACCTTAGAGAGTGAGATCATTATTTTAGAGCCCACAAGGGTCTGCAGAAGTCATTAAAAGCACCAATCTGTATTTTGAGGATGGCGCTATAGAAGTTTTATGTGCCTTATTACCAGACTAAAGTATTATCAGAGCCAGTGAATTAAAGCAAGCAAAGTGTATAGTTACTCACAGAGAATTAACAGCCCTCTCATCTTAGGTGATTCAAACAGTTCTTCTAATGAAATAGTCAGCATATGAATCACTCGCAAAGAAAAAGATGCTGAGCAAGCACCTTGAAACAAAACTACAAACACAAAGTAAAACAAATTACATTGTAGAAAGAAACTGCCTCTAAAAGTCATTTGGGGGAAAAAAAGCCTTAACATGAAGTAATTATGGAGCAAAAACCTTGACAAACAACAGTAAAATAGCAGTGTGGGCACTGCGGTAAACCCATGCTAGACACTTGGATACAACAGCATATGCATAAGCACACATCAGTGTTTATGGGCCTATGCACACACTTGTACACACTCACCAACTGTTTCCTTGCTCATCTTCATGAATATTTATGATTGTTTCACTGGGACACTGGCTAAGATGCAATAATTGAGTTGGAGTGGCCATGACTACTGTTTCCACTGGGACCAATAAAGATGTTACATGACCAGCTGTGGGCTCTGTCCCACAGACATGCCAAGCCTCTAATGGCTGTTTGTGTGGAAATTAAAGGATTATCCAGACTGAGGTGTGTTCTCTCCTTTGACGCTTAATATGTCCCAAACTGAGACTCCTTTTAATCCTTGACAAATATAAGTTTGTGTGATTGTGAATAGATGGGGAGATGTCCAACAGTGGCACCATCAGGGACTTTTGAATGGACCAAAGTCACTCAATGTAGACCACTGATGAAGCAATGCTGTCTGTCTGATGTAAACAGCACTTTAAAGCCTACATTACAGGTCACTAACTGATTTCAGCCCGAGTGGACTCTGCAGAGACAGGATGTTGTGTTAGGAGGAGTATAACCTCTTATAAGCCTCATTAAATCCATTACTTAACACCTTATCATTACTGTCCCATTGGATTAACCAAAATGTAAACAGAATGTCACATTTACTGATCATCTTATCTGTCATCTGAGTCTACAGTGGTCTTTAATAAACAAGGGTCTTTAAAACAGACAGACTTTGTTTTGTCTGCTCTAGGTTACTGAAGAAAGATTAAGCCTTCATATGATTGAACCTTATTTTATGATGACCTTGGTGACTGAGAATCTCCACTATCTGAGTTAAGATGTTGTTCTTCCAACTTTGATGTGTTCATGTGATTTCAGCTCGGGAAGTTGGAACATTCTAAACCTTCACAACAAGGAAGATAAATGCTAAAAATGTGCTGTTATTTTTATTATACAGTTGTGCTCATAAGTTAACATACTCTGGTAGAATTTGTGATTTTTGGGCCATTTTTCAGAGAATATGAATGATAACACAAAAAAACTTTTTTCACTCCTAGTTAGTGGTTGGGTGAAGTCATTTTTTGTCAAACAATTGTGTCTATTTTAAAATCATAATGACAACAGAAACTACTCAAACTACCCTGATCAAAAGTTTACATAGGCTGGTGATTTTGGCCTGATAACATGCACAAGTTGATACAAACAGGTTTGAATGGCTACTAAAGGTAACCATCCTCACCTGTGTGTTTATAAAAGGTCAGCGAGTTTCTGGGCTCCTGACAGACCCTTCCATCTTTCATCCAGTGCTGCACTGAGGTTTCTGTATTCTGACTCATGGGAAAGCAAAAGAATTCTCCTGTGGGAAAATGTAATTGAACTGTATAAAACAGGAAAGGGATATAAAAACACATCCAAGGAATTGAGAATGCCAATCAGCAGTGTTCAACATGAGGGATTCTGTTGAAACCAAACCACAGTCAGGTCGATCAACAAAAATTTCAGCCACAACTGCCAGGAAAATTGTTTAGGGTGCAAAGAATAACCCACAAACAACTTCAGCTCAAATACATAACTCTCAAAAAAATGGTGTACAAGATGTACAATAAGAAGGGGCTGCATGGATAGGTCGCGATAGAAGAAGGCTACGTAAAAGATATGCCATATAACATATATATAACAGCACAGAGACAAGCCTCAGAACTTCTGGAACAACGTAATTTGGAGTGATGAGAACAAAATAAAATGTTTGGCCACAACAATAAACATTACCTATGAGGAAAGGTACACCATTCCTAATGTGAAACATGGAGGTGGATTGATGGAAAGAAGAATGGATCATGTAATCAAAAAATATTGGAGGAAAATTGCACTCATCAGCCCTGAAGCACATTGGATGTTCTAACATGACAATGATCCAAAGCACAAGGTCAAGTCGGCTTGTCATTGGCTACAGCAGCATTAAGTGAAGGTTCTGGACTGGCCATCTCAGTCTCCTGACCTCAGTATCATTGAGCTCTGGGGAGATTTAAAATGTGCAGTTCATGAAAAATAGCGCACGAATTTACAGAAACTCTAGGCTTTTTGCAAAGAAAATGGGCAGTGTTACCATCTAAGAAAATAAAGAGCCTCATCCACAACTACCACAAAATAATTTAAACTGCCATTGATGTAAAAGGTGGCAATACACGGAATTAAGTACTGGGGTATGTAAACTTATGAGCACAACTGTAAGTATTCACAGCCTTTGCCTTTTGCTCAGGTACATATTTTTTTCCACTGCTCATCCTTGAGATTCTTCTAAAACTTGATTGGAGTCCATCTGAGGCAAATTCAGTTGATTGGACATGATTTGTGAAGGCACGCACCCATTTATATAAGGTCCCACAGTTAACAGTGCAGGTCAGAGACAAACCAAACCATAAAGTCTATGGAATTGTCTGTAGACCTCAGAGACATGATTTTATCGAGGCACAGATGGGGAAGGATACAGAAACATTTCTGCAGCACTGAAGGTTCCTATGAGCACAGTTGCCTCCATCATCTGTAAATTGAAAAAGGTTGGAACCTCCCTGGAGCTGGCCCCCCAGCCAAACTGAGCAACCAGGACAAGGAAGTCACCAAAAACCTGATAGTCACTCTGACAGAGCTCCAACGTGTCTCTGTGGAGAGAGGAGAACCTTCTAGAAGTACATCCATCTCTGCAGCACTCCACCAATCATGTCTGTATGGTAGAGTGGCAGACATAAGCCACTCCTCAGTAAAAAGCACATGACCCGCCTGGAGTTTGCAATAAGGCACCTAAAGCACTCTGACCATGAAAAACACAATTCTCTGGTCTGATGAAACAAAGACTGAACTCTTGGGCATGAATAGCAAGTGTCATGTCTGGAGGAAACCAGGCACCACTCAACAGTGAAGCACGGTGGTGGCAGCATCAGGCTGTGGGGATGTTTTTCAGCGGCAGGAACCTGGAGACTAGTCAGGAGCAACAGAAAGATGAATGCAGCAATGTTCAGAGACATTTTTGATGAAAAACTGCTCCAGAGTGCTCTGGACCTCAGTCTGGAGCGAAGGTTCATCTTCAAACAGGACAATGACTCTAAGCACACAGCCAAGATAACAAAGGAGTGGCTACAGGACAACTCTGTGAATGTCCAGCCAGAGCCCAGACTTGATCCCAATTGAACATCTCTGGAAAGACCTGAAAATGGTTGTGCACCGACGCTCACCATCCAACCTGATGGAGCTTGAGAGGTTCTGCAAAGAAGAATGGGAGAGACTGCCCAAAAATAGGTGTGCCAAGCTTGCAGCATTAGACTCAAAAAGACTTGAGGCTGTAATTAGTGCCAAAGTTGCTTCAACAAAGTATTGAGCAAAAGCTGTGAAATCTTATGTATATTTTTTTTTTATAAATTTGCAAAGGTTTCAAACAACCTTCTTTCACATTGTCCTTATGGGGTATTGTTTAAAGAATTTAATCAATTTTGAAATAAGGCACAAAATGTGAAAGAAGTGAAGCGCTGTAAATACTTGTAGTTTGTAGTTTTCAGTGAGGTGTGCCCAGGCATACCACACAGCGAAGTACAGCATATTTCAGTGAGAGTTTTGAAATGTGAGGTCTGGAGGTCATTGTGAAGAGGCAGCTGGAATATCTTTCTGTCTTTATTGAGTCTTGAAAAGCACACAGGGTCTCTTCAGTGCAGCTGTTCAAACGCCTGATCTGCTTTGACTTAGTAGCCACTAGTCACACTGGACATTCGTGCCTGGCTCAAAGGGCATTTTATTTCACTGTAGTGTTTGATGGATAACCAGAGTGGCTTGTCAGCTCAGATAGTTAACCTTGGTACACTTAGATACACACAGAAACCAAATTCATCTGAACCTGACCTCAGAGTTAAAGAAAAGCATTTTCTCTGTCACACACACTCCCGTCCCAGTTAACCTCAGCATACAAGGTGAATTCCCTCAGTGGCCAAAAGTAATTCCTTTTTCTCTTCGGGCTTGACTTTATCTGTTGAACGCAGACCCATAGTGCTTCCCGCTAACATATGAGAATACACTATCGGCCATATCTACACCAAGCTTCCTTTCTCCTGAGTCATACGCATCTAAACGCCAACCTACTGCAAAAATCTGCATAAAATAGCCAATGGAAAAGGGAAATAATAAATAAATAGTGCCCTCCTGATTCCTGTTAACAGCAGTATGGAGAAGGGCTGTGCTTCCACTACACAAGGTAATTAGGCTGTCAGTCAACCAGCCCCACCTATATATGTGTGTGAGATTATTTGATTGCCTTGGTAACCTTTGATCCTGAAAAAACAAAGTATACCTTGTAGAACCAAATATAATTCCTCAATGTCCTGATATAAGAAGTTCAGAAACATTATAGGATGATAAGTGAGACAGTATCTGTGCATATGTTTCAATTATGATTCTTTTTACAGTCCCAATGCCAGAGCAGAAGCAGGGTCAGCGCCCCCGCCTGCTCATTCGGAGGTGCACAGTGTTAATTAAAGCCCAATCATTCGGGAAGGAATAGGAGAGGGTGGAGGACAGAAAAGAGAGAGACAGACCTCAGGGGACGGCGTCATGCACACACAGTTCCCACTCATCAAATCAGGCTGAGGAAAGATCGCACTCCTAATGATTCCCTACAAAGCTAATTAGAGCCCCAGTTCCTACTCAGGTGGTGATAATTTATAGCAGAGGAAGTGAAAAGCATTCAGTCATTAATAAATATAAATATAAATCTCCTTTGGTTATTTTTTCCACAAATCTTTACTGTTCTCAAAGTGTGTATTGATATATATGTTTCCTGAGCAAGTATACTGTTCTATTTTGAGTTAGAGCTGGGCAATATGCTTATATCCATATTGGTCGATATCGATATCTATATTATTCCTATTTAAAAACATAGGTATTAAATAATAAAATATGAACATTAACTAAAATACACAAATCTCTTTATACAACTTGTACATTAATTGTGTTTACGGAAAATGTGTTTAATGCACAGAACATAACTCAAACCTTCAAAAGCAAATATACATATACAAACAACAAAACAAGTGTATTCTGGTCATGCCACTTGTACAGTCAGGGTTTATCTCCTCCAACAGTCTGTTGTGAGGTAGTGCAGTGTTTTTAGTGAGTTCAGTCTTTTATCTAGCTCGTCCAAAATAAAGTATTTGCTGCCGCTATGAAATGAGATGGCATTTATTTTGAAATAGTTACAGGAAGTGTTACAGTGATGAAAACACAATTTTTACATTGCTTCGGTGAAACTTGTTTGTTGCGGCTTTTCACAGCGACGTGCTTCAGAGTGACTGCTTTGTTCTACAGTTCTGTCTCCTGCGGTCCGCATTGACGAGCAAACGTGTGTAATGTGAGCAGAGCTGTTACAGGATCTGAAAACTAAATGTGATTTTATGTGTAAATCCTCACTCTGCTCCAGGCAGCAGAGAACAGAGAAAATCAGGACTATAGCCGCTTACGCTTCATTAAAGTGGGCGATCGCCTTAAACCTGTGCCTCGCTGTTCAGTGTCTATATTGAATAAAACTGTTCATAACTACATCATCGAAATCGACATTAATTTTATTCTGATGTAACATTTAATATTATATATGCCACAGCCCTATCTCGAGTTTACTTGAGATAGTAAAGATGCTGGCACCTTTTTTGTCCCCAATGATGAGCCCTGACAATAACTAAGAACTTCACAGTTCACAAAAATGATTTATGCAGTAATGGCACAATTGTAATCTATTAAATTAGGAGTATTTTTGCGGGATTATTATTTATTATGGCCTTGCATGACACAAGACCACATCACACACAGTACAGGCACACGTGAATGCTAAGTGATGACAGGAAATAGAACATATTATTGGTGTGAATTGGAAGTTGGCCGCTAACACAAGCTATTGGTGACATTTTAAAAGGTGACAAAACCTGTACTGCCTTGTCAGCTTCCACATTTTCGCAGAGATATGTCAGAGCCAAAATTGTCCATTGTGAGCAGAAATCTTAAATACTTCAAGCATTTTTTCTTTTTCTCTGCACATTTTTTCATAAAAACCTCTCCACTTTTACAAAAAAAGTAGGTCTGCCTCTTTGACACTGTGACAAAACCTAATTTCCAGTCGTGGAGGAAGGTGTAAAAACTCTGTTCTGATAGAGACGCCGCAAAACTAGATTCATTACTCAAACTAGATCAATCACAGTTTCATCTCAAATTTGAACATGCTCTCATTTTTTTTGTTCTGCGGTGTTACAGAAGTTGTTTTTTTTTACCAGCACTCGTTCTGAACCTCTTTCTTTGCTATGTAATTATTTCCATGTTGAAAATCTAGTTATTTCTGCAAAGCATTGACCTATTGCTTCATAATAACAACTATACAACACTAATATATAATCTAAACATCAACATCAGGAAATGTCAAATGCTGGGAGAGTGGAGATGTGAAAGTGCCAATTATCTACTGTAACAGTTACACACTTACAGGTTTAAGAGTCATGTATAATGTCATACAAAGATCACTGCAGTGTTTTGTTTTTTTAATAATCCTCTTATTGACAAACCAAAATGTATTCCTAGCTGGAGGTAATCATTGATAAGAGCATAAGTGCTAATTTATCACTTTTGAAGGATAAATGTCAAGAGATCATCTTGACAAAAAGGAAATTGCACCACTTTTCACCTCTCTCACGACATACCTGCCATCTCAGGCAATTTCTTTCAAAAGCGAGAAAATGCTGTTTTGATTCACGCAGGTTTATGTCTCTGCATCAATAAGAGCTCTGAGCTGGAAAATATCAAATGTAGGAAAACACAAAAGCACACATTTATCACATTTTAACTGAACTTGAAATTTTGATGAAATTGCAAGCTGTAATAGACAGTTCTGCCTAAAGTATCTCGGCTAATTTGGTTTAGAAAACTGACATTAAAGTTATTTATCCCTATTTTCTCTCATATATTTGACAGCACGTAAAATGGGTCTGCATTAACAACAAAACTATGTATTGGGTGATTAAACACAATAAAGATTCAACTTAAAATTACATGAATACACACAAGTAACACATTTGCATTCAGGGTCACAGAGCTCTTTTACACTAAGACATGCTTCATACAGTCATGTGGCACACAATACCTATTGCAGCACAGTTCTCAAAAGGCTATATAAATTGTCAGAGACAGTACACTTTTCGTCTATAGCTCCATGCCCTCCGTGTCTTCTTGCTCCTTTTATTCTCTGAGTTCATCAGTAAGCAGGAGCCACTTTAGCCTTAAATTAGACGAGCAGCAGCTATATGTGCCAGCCACTGAATTGTGATGTCACGGCCATTGTCTGCCAATTACAATTCAATTTAGCAGAAGAAATACTCGGGAATGTGATTAAAGGCAATAGATAGGGTGTGTGTGAGGGAGATGGCAGCACAGACAGAAATGGTCTTAGCAAAGTGCTTCTTGGCTGGGGCCATTTGTGATGTTTTCCACCTTTCACTCAACGCTCTCATATCGAGGAGCGTCTCCCTGCTCGTCTGGCTCCACTCAGTTCTCCTGAGACTTTAGTTAGCTTTGCTTTTTGAGACAGCTTGACATTTGTACATGCCTACTTCCTCGCTAAGCTTCTGCAATGAATACACAGCAGACAGTCTCGCAGGCAGCACAACGCAAATCCACTAAACACTAGCTTTCAGTAACTCGAAGAGAAACACTGCAGTGTTGCATTATGGTAATATGTTTTTTTGTTAGTGTGTCATACCTGTTTGCTTTAGAAGTTTGTTGGTGCTATTTACATCAAATATTCATCCTTTTTAGACTCTCTTGCTTTCAAATGAACCACAAATACAAAGAGAAAGACACTTCACTTCATGCTGTCTTTACACGTTACATAATCATTCAACCATTCACCGTTAGGTAAATCTACTGGCTTCAACCTTTCTCCTGAGACCATGCCTTGGACTGCCCTGGTTTCTAGTAATCAAGGGCAATTTAGATTCTCTTCCTATTTGGATATTTCTTTAAGCCAGGCATCTGGTTCCCACTGTGAGATGGCCTTCACAGTTACTTGCTTAATAGTGATATTAACTCCACCACACACAATATAATTTTATATATAGAATTATATATATATATATTAGCTTTCTTATATATATATATGTATGTATATATATATATATAAGAAAGCTAATTGGAGAATCACAGCTAGACCTTGAGTCTCTGAACAGAAAACAGTAAAATAAATCTGACTCCCATCCTTTAGCAGTCATTTTCAGCTGCTTCTATATTTACAGAGACCAGAAAAGTTTTGTTTCCCCGCAGCCACCATTTTAGAAATCTTTTCTTATCAGAAAATCTTTATGGGTAGAAAGCAACCCAAACCTGAAGTGGACAACAGATGAAAAATGTATATTTTTTGTATTAATCCTGCTTCCTTCTTCTTTCTTAAAAGCTAAAAACTATACTCAATAACTTTATTTGGAAGTGCAAATGAAATGGTGATGTTTGTCAGAGCTTTAAAGTCATAAAAGAAACACAAGTGGAGCGTTCACATGTGAGTTCACTGACTGGTGTTTTCACTCAAGGACTGTGATGAGGCTCCTGATTGGCCAATGGTTTTCAGTGTATCGCACCTCATCAGAATATATTATGTATTAACAGTGTAACTAGCACACTAAGTGGGAACACCTGTGGAGGCTCTGTTTTGAGGGCCAAACACAAAAGTAGCACAGTCATTAGTGCTGCATGTGGACCAGACAGACTCTGGCTGGAACAGTAGTGTGTCCTCGCCGAAACCTGAAGCAGGTATGATCACTGCACTATAAACAGGCTCAGCTCCAAATGTGTGCACAATAATTACACACAAAAATACACACTGTCCTCTTATTTCTGCTTTTTCCATCATGCCACAGACCAATGTTTCCTGCTAACTTCATTTTACCCTCCTCTGTTTACTTTAGGCTTCCCCTTATTGCTATAGTCAGTCCAGCAGCTAACACAGCTGTAGATGACATCTGAGTCCAGTCCTTGAAAGTCTAAATAATTCAAACAGATGAAGCTAAGAACGTAAAATTAAGAACGTATCAATTAAGATGAATCTATGAAAAAGATATCTGTAGTTTTTTGCATGCTCCAAGGTTTGACACATAAACTTTTGTCCCTCATGACTTGTAGTTGACCTCACACTCCTGATCTGCTTCTTTCTGCTGTGAACTTGTTGTGGCAGGTCTAACAGTCTGCCAAGAACCCTAAAATTTGGCCTGGAAGAGAAATGAATAGCTGTGCAAATTCTGCAAAAAGAAAGTGTTTCCCAGGACAGCCTTGCATAATGGCTTCTCCAAAAATGATTTAACAAAGCACTCCCTGGAAAAGCTCCTTCTTGCTGACACTGTGCCATTTCAAATTTTACGAAACGGGGTGCAAATAAAATGTTTTCAGGGCCTAAAGTCATGTAGACCACAATATCACAACAAACACTACCTGGCTGTCCTTTGAACAGTACAATGGAGGTCAGTGGAAATTTGGCTGGACGTTGTGCGCCTCACCAGCAAAATAATAACTGCAGCTTATCTTTCATTCCAGTGCCACACAGCTCATTTGAATAAAACATTTAAAACTCAGCTTTCTCTCATCCTTCTTCTGGCCAATATCCATTTGTTTGCACAAAAACATTCACATATAAAGCTATACTTTCAGGAATACTAAAACTAATACAGCTGTTTAGGGACATTTGCACTCCCCCACCAGGAGGGAAAGTTTGGGTCATGTGTTACATCAAATGATGCTTAAAAATAATGAAACAATCAGTCAATTTTCTTTTCAACATGACTAATAAATTGTGATTTAGTGAGTAATCTTGCACAAGAGGATGGATCAATGCAAAGAAAAACGGCATATCTTTGGAGCTGATGTGCCAAGGTTAGCTGCTTTTTACAATAAGCACTACAATGCATTTGAAAAATATATAGAAATGTTTTCCTTAAAGACATGCTCCAAACATCTTCCAATACACATATTTAATCAAATGTAGTGATATCTTCCGCTTAAAGGAAATCTAGCCAGTGCATTTACAGAAATATCACATAGGTCTCTGAATCAATGTAAAAAATGTTGAAGTAGTGATAAAATAAAGACAGGCTTATGTTTGCTTCTCTCCCAAGAGCTATAAAAGCACGAGAGGAGGAGCAGCTAAAATGGGAAGAGTGATTGGGGGGTGAGAGAATCACTCACAGGACAGATTAGGCTTCTGTATGATCCCAGAAAGAGACACTATCTCTATGAGCGGACATGCTGATAGGCGTGAAATACATTGTGAGGTGTATCAGAGAGAGAGAGAGAAACATGTCCCGGGGATATAGAGGGAGAATGCGCCTCCATCAAGATGATGAGACGTCCTCTGATGCACTGAGACACACTGCAGCTGTGGTCAGCGCTTTGGGAATTCCTTTATGCATTTTCTAACACCATAAACTCAAAAACAGTTACTTTTTCAAATTTATAATCCAGTTCAGACTCCACAAAAACTTGATATTATTCACAGTATTTCCTTTACAGTGTAACAACATATGCAGTAAAATGAGCAGAAAACAACAACTTATGGTCTTATGTGTGTCCTCTCATTCCATCTAAAAAAGAAAAGTGTCTTTAAATATTTTCAGCTAAAATCTGAAAATATAAGAATGTGCTTCCTCCAGAAAGCATCTCTCTTGGGTTTTCATCATCCTTGGCCAGTGTCTGTCTTTTTGCAGGATTATAGCGCGACAGAAGACTTCAGTGATTATTTGGCAGACACATCCAAACAATACACTTGACTGTTGGGTTCTTGTGCAATAAGAGGTTTTAGTTGGACGGCTAAGTCTTAAATCAGAGGCAGAAGTGTAGCTGTAAGCCGCTTAGCTGCATTGTGAGTAAACATAATATTAAACCCACTGCACAGCCGATCTGACCGAGCAGGTAGAATATAAAACGTCTCATCGTCTACTGGGTAAATAACAATGCTTTAGAGAGACACGGGGTGCACAGGGAAGATTTTATGCACTGACAAAAACTGAAGCTCCTGGGCCCTTACACATGCGTCTTTTTAGAGGAGTTACACCGTAAGCAATATTTAATAACTCCAGCAAGTGCACATAAAGGTGAAAAAATGAAAAGGTGCTATACTCCTGATAAACACTACATGTTAATTGCATTTATTGTAAACAGTGTACTTACAACTTGTCCTTGGACCAGTTTGTGAAATTAAAATTACAGCTTGTCTGTGGACATGGACATCCTTTTATTTAGTTTTTCTTTTAGGCTTTTTTATTGGGGACATGTCTTGTCTAAATCTTGTCTGTACACCTTTTTGTCAGATGTTTTGTTTTGTTACTCTGGAAAGTTATCACTCAGAGATGTGTCTGACACCCCTCCTCACTCATTACTTCCAAAGGTGACAACTGCATGACAACAATCCCTTCGGCACTGTTTAAAGTAGAGGTGACATAAAATTTGATTCATTAAAGGATTGTGATTCTAAGCCTTAAAGATAGATTTTTTTATTTTATTTTTTAGTACAGAATATTTTTTTGTAACAGAACCTGATGGCAGCTGATTTCAGCCTGTCCGTTAATACAGGCACGATTCTAGTTTAATTCTAGAAATAAAATGAATGTTTAAATAAATGTTCTTCGGTTAACATTGTGTTTTCATCTTATCACATAATCTTCTAACCAAAACACAACCTTGTAAAGAGTACCCACAGGGGATATGGAAAACCGCTAGGCTGAGTAGTACATTTTTCTTTACAATATTAATTGATTCAACTTTAAAGGGAAAGCTTTTTTTAAAGGCTTAAACACCATCTTCTTCCACACTAAAGATAAACTGATCTATATAGGTCAAGGAGGGATAAATAGTCATAAATCAGAGTCTAATGAGGACAAATATGAGCAGATAATTCAAACCAGACCATTAGACAAGAAACCCCCAAGAATAATCCAATTGAGGCCATCTCCTATAATTGCGTCCTTGATGTTTAAAATCACATTTAAAAAGCGAAACAAACACAAAACCTATATATTGTCCACTGGGCTTCCTGGAGATGATTACTCATAAGATCAGACTTAAATGCATTCTTCAGTAATGATGGCAAACTCACAAATTTAGCATTTGCAGTGTTTAAGAATTAAGACTGTTTCTTGGTATGGGACATAGACGCATGCATAACATTCTCCTATTCTAAAATGTGGATCAAAAACTGAGAAGAAGAAGCAATATTATTTGATTGCATTTACATAATCCTTAATAAACCTTTTGCTACAGAAAATACCAAAATAATTCTTGCGCCCATGGTGCTTTAAAATAGATGGATGTAATACACGCTGTATAATGCCTCATAATTATCTTTTTACAAAACACCAACAGGCTGAGCATTGAACAGAGGGTTTTTATAGCTGCTGACAGGTGATTACTGTTCCACTGTAGGCGTGCAGCTACACAAACTGAACGTAGTAGTCCAGTGAGTCTCTTTCAGAGGCTTTCGTCACCCCAAGGATCCTGAGGCAGTGCACATGTAGCTACGGCAAAGCCAGATGTCAGGTCAGCATGAACCAGGCATTGGAGCTTCAAAGTTAAGAGGAGGGTTGTGTTGGTGTTAGTGTGAAGTAACAAGCACTGAAGATGTTGGTAAAAGCCACAACACATGCACTCCAGACACCCACACGTGATAAATATATGTCCTCCTCCTCTTTCATTATGCAGCCATCAGCACACTAACAGCTGACTGTCTGGAGGGCTCAGCTAACCCGACACCTAGAGGAAACTTTTTACCAGGATTAGTCAAAACCTGGAGTAAACCAACACTAAACCTGGAAAAAACACAAAGAAGAGGAATAGCTCATCCATAATCTGTGTTAGGACCATGACTAAAGCCTTGGCTCACTCATAATTGATAAATTCACAAAAATTATTTATTTTATCTTGTAGCATCTGTTGCAGTCTGCAATGCAGGCAGTGTAAGAGGACTTTATCAGGGTGTTTTAGACATTAGACTGACATCACAAAGCCTATAATTACAGTAAGTTAACCAATCAAAAAGGTCCTGAATGGCATTTTAAAACCAGTAACATAACGCTGATGTATGTTGTGAGTGACTTCATTCATTCTTTATTGCATTTGTCATCATCTTGTACAATCCCCACACTCATCCTTCACAGACATGTTGCTGCAGTAGTTTATTGTATTTTTAATATTATTATTATTTTGGTTGTATTTTAAATCAATTGTCTATGACTGCGCGGCCACTCGCTGCTTTGCGCTACAACTTTTGAAGGAGTCGAGCCCGAAAGTGCAATGTTCACTCACCTTCTTCCGGGGCTGCCATTTCATCATATTTGAACGACAGAGTGTTTCTGAGAGAGTCTGTGAACAGCGTCAAAGTGCCACTTGTGCGTACGGCGTGGATCGAGGTGTTCGCGGTGGCGGCGGTAGAGGCATCTCAAAGCCGAGGTGCGAGCCGCTGGAGCCGGTCACACTTTCGTTTCAGAAGAGGAGGTGACCCAGGATACTCGACCCAAGACCCGACAAATGCTGCAGTTGGTTATAATCCAAAGCCGCGAATGATTTTAGAAGACACCAAGCCAAACGTTATCTAGATGCCGGGTGCGTAACAGGGCATCTCCAGTCTGTTAGTACGGATGTATCCTACCCTGTGTGCTTCTGAGCCCGTAACAGAAAACTGGAGCCAACTGTGACGCTCTGTACCTCTCCTCCCCCTCACTCTCTTTCAGCTTCACTAGAATAAATAAGGTCAGCATTTACAAAACTGCATTTTCTCCAAGTCATAAAGATCTATAAGCCTAAAAAAGTCAGATTTTATGTTTCTTTTCTTATTATTATTCTTATTTCTAACTTATTCTATCCTTAGACCTTTTGTGAGAGTGAGACAAAAGAAAAACAATATGTCACTAACACAAGCTCTGGGAGTGTTTAAGGGATGTGTAATTCAGCCAAAAATCCAAGAAAACAATGCCAATGAGTTTTAGAGAGACCACCACAGCAAAACCTGAAACAAGATGCAGAAAAGTGCATATTTTAGCAATGAATCTCCTGAAATTACCTATAATGGGAAAGAGTGACTTCAGAATTGCAGATCTTTGCAGCTCTTTTATTACACAACTGCCCTGCTTTGCACTTTTAAGGCACTTTGGGTTGTTTGTGATATTCAAAAATAGTATACAAATAAACAAATTGAAAACTAAATGTTAAGTGCTAAGGAAAGGAGAACCCTACACCCCTCAGTGCATCAACTGCAACGAGATCTCTTTGAAACTGGAGCTGACAGTGTATTATTGGGGATCAGTGGGGCACTGAGAGGGCAGAGAAAACACAAAGCATCCAGATCCACTCACCCACAAATGGAAGTAAAAACTAAACATGTGCATCATAAAACAGGTGTATAACACAATCTAGAGGTGCTTGTTTGACAACTATATGTGATATTAAAGAAAAACAAGCACAAACAATGCAGACTTAACATCTGTATGTCTGCATTCATACATTTTCACAAACAAGAGCCAAGGATATAAAAGCAGCAGATCAACAACAGTAATACATTACGTGAGTAGGTAAATAATTATGTGCTATCTAGTCTTACAATGTCTTTGTCACTAAACTAGCATTTAATATGATACAAATGTCTTGAAAAGACACTGACAGCTGCACAAATGTCTTAATCGGTAGTACAATGCATTTTCCTCTACCTTGTTGTTTTTACAACAGCTCAAAGAAAGCCAGAGGTTCCATTAGCATGTCACTCTCAGGATGAACTGAGTAGCTTCCTGGATAAAAATGTGTTTGTACATGACAAGTTTTAAAAATCAACACGAGAAACAGACTTGAGTGAGTGACAGTGAGGGTAAACTGTAGTGAATGAACAGTCTCTATGAAAAGAAAAAACACATGAGGTGTTGGCTCGTCTAACTGTCAGTCATTAAAAGAAAAACCTAATCTCCAGAAATAAACGACTAGGGCTTACCACTTCTTGCTCTGCTTGAACCTTTTTGGAGAGTTTAATTTGGCCATCAGCCGAGTGATATCCCTGAGTCTATCACTGCCAGTCACACCAGCTGACATAATAAAACATAATAGGCTGACATAACTGTCAGCCTCTCATTGTGAAACACAATGCTTGCTGTTTAAATATGAAAGCGGGCAGTAAATTGACAGACTAATAGTACATGTTGTTTTTATGCACAGCTTTGGTCTGCTCCCGCCACACTGTCCTGTCTCTGTACTGCTTCCTTTTTAGTCAAGGATTGTTACTTGACATTTTTAACTGAATAAAACACACAGCCATACACAAGATGCAACCTCAATTCATATGATCAAAGATAAATGGGCCATTCCCAGTATTAAGTGCTTGTGTTTAGGATTTAAGGAACACCATTCATCCTGAAGCTCAAGCGGTAACTGATGATGTAATGCAGCTGTAACTATGGCAAAGGGAAGTGAGTAAACTCAATGATTGGCTGCTCCTCCACCCTTGACCCTCTTCCTACTAATCAAACCACCAGTATTATTATTATTATTTTTTATATATTATTATTTTTTTATCTGCAATCTGCACGTGTAAATTGGTGATAATTGTTGCTTTTGGAGACTGACAAAATAAAGCTTTAATGTGTTAATGCTGCCCATGACCTTATGATTTATACTGAAATGGCTGCTAACTGCAGTGAGCCCTATTGCTGCATAATCCATCAGACAATATAACACAAACATACCTGGCATGTAAGAAAAGTTTTGCATCGTGCCAAGGGCAGAGCTGAGAATGGAGTAAAGTTATATGTTATATTATATTATATGTTAAACCTTAATAATGTAATGTAAGAAGTACAAATACTCACTGTCAAACATTTGGGATTTCTATGAATAAATGTATAGATCATAAAATGAAAAATGAATCCTGATGATCATCTAAGTCAGACTATATTATTAGCTGACCTCTGAATCCATTTTAAGAAATTTGTTGCTGTCATTACTAAAAATGTCAAGTTTCCCTACAAGATGTAGGGCTACCCAAAAGCCTCACTCAGTCAGGTCTAGATAAAATTTAATAGTTTTTGATGTCATATTTCCTTTTTTACTGACAATGTACATATTACTTGTTCGTCTAATATTAAAAAGAAATATGTTAAATGGAAAGTAACTGTTTGACTCTTGAATGTTAAAAAGCCAACCCACTTAATATTGCTCCTTCACGTCCTGTCAAACAAAGTCATATGCAGCCTACATTACTGTGAGTTGCCAAGCCACGCAGACAGCCACAGACCTTATGCATAAAGTCTCAAAGGAAGTGTCCTTTTACTTGTCGTCATTGTGAAAACTAAATAAACCCGCCACAACCTCACAATCAATATACATACGTCCATTCTCTTTGAGGGGGGGGGCAGCTGAAGGTAACATGTTCATCTGCCCTTGGTGACATGACAAACATGTCTATATTTTAGATTCAAAAGCATCCCATGGCAAGTAAATGTATATAAGAGCCTACAGCCATTAACTGAATGCTGCACACAAAACACTCTAAAGGTCCTGAGAAGAGTGAAGCCCCAGTATCACCTTCAGGACAAATGTCCAGCTCTCCTGTTGTTATATTAGTATATAAGTATAGTATATAATAACACTTTATCCACATCATTGGACCATAAAATATTTATGGATACAAAGAAGCCTTTGAGCAGATCAGTGATCCTTGGCTTTCCCCTTGCTTTGTAAAAACCTGGCTTAAATCCAACAAAGTAAAGGTTTTATAGTCCCCTGACCCTAATCCTGGAGAAACCTCAAAATGGTTCCTTCTGCAGAAAATGCAAATATCTTTATGTAACCCACCTAAGCATTAGAATTGTATGAATACAGCAGTTAAAATGCTGTAAGAGCTGGGAGCCTTCAGGGAGCACCCTGACTCCCACAGAGTTGATACCAACTTCAAAGACAAGAGGCTAAGAGCTTAGGTCTGCAGTTAAGACATGTATTTTCTCACATTACAACTCCTGAAGTACCAGGTCTGAGCTACTACTACCACCACCAGCTAATATTACTCAGAGGTTTGTTTCTGCATGTCCAAGTTCTACTCTTACTAAAACAAAAATGCCATTGTGGGGGGAAGGGGCATTTGGGCTAAGTGTACAGAAGTGACAGGTGCTAGTGTTGTGTTTTAAAAGGTGCAGGTGATGAGTGTAATAGTAAGCATAAACAGAAAGACACAGCAGCTGGTTGACATTGATACGTGTACATATATGTGTACATTTACAGGAGTTATTAACTTAACACTGAAATACTATTAACAGTCATGTGAGGCCTGTAATATGATAACTATATAATATGTTATGTTGTTGGTGGTAAATAATTAGGAGTGGAAATAAATAAACATTAAAAAAAGAAAAAAAAGCAATCCTTGTATATTTTGTAATTTGCTTTCTTTAATGATTTTCAGAACATAAATTCTTCATTTTGGCAGTATTTTTGGTAGAACATGGTGTTTCTGTTCTCCAGCTCTTGAAAAGGCTAATGTTAGACCTAACACTTGTTCCAGCTTTGATCTCTAATGGTCCGGTATACACTTGCGTAGTAAGCTGCCTCCGTGAAGGATGGGTCCAAATGTCTTGGATCAAGAGTTAACAGCACATCCACTAGAGGGGGGGGGCACTGAGTGTTACACTGAGTTTAGTCACTAAACATATGAACCCTATGGCCTCTTCAGTTTCAGACAAAGCCACAGCAGCAGCAGGTCCTCCATCATGTCTAGATGAAGAGGAGAGAAGGTGAGTTTAAGTAGGCAGTTAAATAGACACAATTGATTTGAACAACCCACTAAGTCATTGTATGTTGTTACGCTTTTAGCAGATTAAGCTAACTCCTTACATTTAGCCTCAATTCTGTCCTCGTAGCAGAGAAAGAAATAGAAGATGAGAAAGAGGCTAATATAAGTGAAGAAAAGGAAGGTGAAGAATGCTTTGAAGGTAGTGAGGAGGATGAGGAGAAGACTGAAGACACTATAGAATGTGGAGTTACAAAAATACGATGAAAATGAAATGCGTAAATCAGTGTTATATAGCAGTCAGTGCAGGCTATAAACCAGAAGGGTAAAAAAGTTAAAATAGTGATAAATAAACTATCCTGTAAAAACATACAGGTATAAATTAGAAATGCATATTGCTTAAGGTTACATATACAGAACATGAGATGATTTGTACCTAGGGCCCAGAATTTCTTGCTACACCCCTGTGTTAATGCCCCACTGTTGTGAAAGCCAAAAGCCAGAGGGATATGTACAAAAGTCTCTCCTGCTTCTAGGGACAGATCCACTGTGTATTGTTCTAACTCTGCTATCATTTTAAAGAGGTCTTTACAGTATGCAAATGATGTATACAGGTCACACTTAAATCATATTTTCTCAGCAACATAAATATAAATATCGGCCAACACTATCTTTTGGCCACACAAAAAACACACAATAGAGCCCCTCAGTTGTGTTAGACCATAACTGTTGATCTTAAATCAGAAGGCTCTCAGAGGTCATTAATAATGCAGAAGTTCTTCTGTTAGCATGTGCGTATTATTTGTTTATGCTCATGGCTGGTGCCAAGCTCATTGTTTTTTCATGATTCATATCAATTGCATATTTACAACATGTAACAAGAAGCAGACAAAGGAAACACATGGCAATGCACACACAAGAGGCGGCTAATTAGCAAATTATATAAATCACATGAAATCCCCAACAACTCATATTATCTCTTTTATTCCAACAGAAGCACAGGAACACGTGTCTAGTGAGACCCTGTGAGTGGCCAAATGAGTGTCTGACAGCTTTCTGTGAAGTGAAGTCACCTTGACGTTTGAACCTTCCTCAGTGAATTTGCTTCTCCGCTGGACGACATTTTCGACAGAGATGCTGAATGTTTCTCAATCAGTTTTTTTCATCCTTGTGAGTGCCATCAACCCTCTACCACGTCCACACACTGCGCACACACTTCGTACGTCTGAAAGTCAGTTTGATGGAGCACTTTCCACAGCCAACCTGGCTACTAAACACACACCTTGGCAGTGATGAATGTAGTGGCTTCATGCTTGTGTGTGCTCACTAGACTGGAAGACATGGGTTTACTAAGTGCGTGCTTATAGTGTCCACACTCAACAAGTTCAGCTAAATGACTTGCACAGTTTTTATGTCTCTGTTATAATTAAACCGCACAAAATGATGTTGTGGCTATTATATTGTGATGATGTTTTGTCGCTTGCAGTGGCAGGATCATATTTTCCACAAAATGCGTGTGTCTTTTAACTGTGTTCAAAATGAGAGAATGTAATCATAGCTTCTATATCTAAGTGACATGTTTTTGGCTTTCTGTGAAATGCCACTTTAAAGTCACATCAATGCCAACAATTCTTTCAAAATGTATTTATTTTTAAGCAATAATAAAAAGACTAGAAAATCCTTGAGGTATATATTCCTGCAGCACACCTCCCAAAGCGTGCGTCATGATCTGAACGTCTGGCATCCAATGACGTATGTTTCAGTAATTGATGAACAGCACTGCACTTCCAATGAAGTCACCCACAAGTTCACAGCTGCATAAGACTTATCACCAGCAGGAAGCAGTGTCAAGAACAGTTTGTAGTCACACATACTCCATATCCACATTGTAACAACACCACACATCAACTCATTGTAGACCTGAACGCTCATGTGCCCACCCATAAATTCCACCAAAAATCAATAAGCCCTTTCTGTGGCAAATGAGGAAATGAAATAGGATTTGTAGAGCAAGGAAGAATAAAAACACATGAAAGAAGATGCAGAATGTTCAGTGTAGCATGTACAAGTGTGTACAGACCTGATGTTTCTCACTAAAGAAGCCCATGTTCATTTTTAATGGTTACACAGAGCTCGTAATCTTAAACCTTACTGCAGGTTGTTTCAACGACTCATAAACCTGAGTCGAATCTGTGTTTTATAGTATGAATAGTTTGAAACAAATGTGTCTTTACTCAATGGCAGAAGCATGTGATTGAGGTAAAAAACTGGCCACTTTGACAAACAGCATTGAGCATTTAGTTTTTTAAACAATCATACAAGGATTAAATACTTGAAAAGGTGCCTTGAACAATTCCAGGCTGAAGACAGTGGCCTTTAAACTAACAAATGTGACTGAAAGAAGCCCAAAGCCAATGACAGAAGCGGCAGATAGGGAAGGACATACTGCATGGTGGAAGTGTATACATGTATAACAGCAGGTGAGATACCTGCTGTGGCTGAGCAGAGAACGAGCGGATTAGACTGCAGTGTGAAGGAGAGATTGTGTGTTTGTGGCCATGTATGGTAGCCAAGATGAATGGTCTCATTTGTGGTGGTCGCCTGGGGGCCCTACAGACTGATGTGGCCACAGTGTTGCAGACTTTATCTTACACTCAGACTGTGTCCACACTAAATGCTAATATTTAAAAAAAGCCTGTGTCAAACAGCATTTGTTTTCACACTAAATTAGTACAATACAGATTAAGGTACTGTTCAACATTTTAACACTGGAATTATAGCTGAATGATACAGATGGAGCAGTGCCATGAATCATAATTGTATAAAACAGAGTCCATGATGTGGACAGTTATTCAGTAGAGAGCTTTACCTAAACTCTATGGGATTTGTCATTTATTCTTCATCATTTTTAACCCTTCTTTAACCCAACATAAAAGGATGTTGGTGTTTAAGTAACACTGCCCTTTCTCATTCTTGACAGTGAATGATACAAGTGCAGGTCAAGAGTTCAGAGGTCAGACGCCACAGTGTTTGGAGCACATGGGGGCAGCCAGGGATCAAAGAGAGAGCTGATCAAATTCAAAGCAGAATTAGTTTGGTTATCAGATCTGTCCAGCTGTGTGGTTATCACACTTATCTTTGTCTTTATCTTTGTACACATGTGCATTCTGCTCAAAAACATTGATTTAGTAACACATACAAAAGCTTTTAGTATCGATCTCTTTCCCTTGAGAATAAGGTGAAATCAGGAGGGTCTTGGGTGGACAGGGGCCATACCTCTGGCAGTGTTGTGTAGTGATTGTTTACACTATAAGGCCTTCAAGTTTTTTCACAGCTCATCCACGTCTCATGACAACAGGGAAGAAATCTGGCACGTCTAACATTCAAACTAGTCTTCCAAATTCACATTTAAAGCTAACATTAGCTTCAACAAAAGACTCAATGTGTTTTCATTATTGAGGAAAACAGATTTTTTATTTTTATTTTGCTGCAGTTAGGAAAGTGACTTTTACTAATTCAGCTAATCTCAGAGATACAAGTTGACATCTGACGTTTTTATTTAACACTCAAAAAATCTAAAAGAAATTACATTACAATGAGCTTGTTCAGAACTAACTCTTTTATGCTTCACCTCCATTTAAATGCTTTTACAAATATATTTCTCACATTTCCTTGAAATCTACTGCCTTCACTGCTGTGCAAACTGTCTCTTTTCTTCAAAAGACCTTGTGTTTAGCCTATTGACTTTTTTTTTTCCCCGTACCATAATGAACACTTTCAGTGTGATCAACCAAGTTTCTACTTAAACACTAATTCAGTGCAAATCAGTGAACTTTCACAAAGGATGATCTTATGTCAGTGTTTTTGTATCATTATATTGATCTTGGTTACCTCTGTTAAGTGTGTTCTTGTGTGTTAAGTGTGTTCTTAAGAAAAACACGTGTTACAAAATGCAAAGTAACTGAGTGTATTTCGAGTCGCCACGGCACACCCTCCGTTTACTCGTCTAAGCTAGTTTGGTATGTTTCTGCCTTATGGCAAGGTTATATTAAATTGAACATATTATGGACTTTAAAGCTCACACATACATAGACACAGGTGGTGGTTCGCTCAGCTACTCTAATATTCCTCTATATTAGCCTTGTGAGGCTGACAGGCGCTTTAGAGCACTGCCAAACACAGAGCCAGCCTCTCTCCCACAGGACACACGTGAAGGTCACATTTAGCCAGCTGACTAACACTTCTCAGAATATAATAGGAGCGCTGAGGTGCTGATAACATGTTTGACAGTTTCACACCTTTTTTCATTGTTATACAGCAATTAACAGTAAATCCTAAGACACAAGGTGCTTTATTCCTTATATGCTTTAGAATATATGTGAAAGTATTTTCTATAGTATATAATGTTACCCTTAGTTAATTTTAATGAGAATCAACAGAAATAAAGCTGAGGTACAGAAGTCCCATTTGAAACACAAATAGACAGTCAATTGCAGTATTTGACAGTTCATCACTTAACATCTCACTGTGGTTGTGTCTCTTGGCCCTTGTCAATCCTTCTTTTACAGTGCTTTCTTGATGTAATGCATTAGTGTTTCTAGTGAGGAGATTAAGCTAACTCCTTACATTTAGCCTCAATTCTGTCCTCGTAGCAGAGAAAGAAATAGAAGATGAGAAAGAGGCTAATATAAGTGAAGAAAAGGAAGGTGAAGAATGCTTTGAAGGTAGTGAGGAGGATGAGGAGAAGACTGAAGACACTATAGAATGTGGAGTTACAAAAATACGATGAAAATGAAATGCGTAAATCAGTGTTATATAGCAGTCAGTGCAGGCTATAAACCAGAAGGGTAAAAAAGTTAAAATAGTGATAAATAAACTATCCTGTAAAAACGTACAGGTATAAATTAGAAATGCATATTGCTTAAGGTTACATATACAGAACATGAGATGATTTGTACCTAGGGCCCAGAATTTCTTGCTACACCCCTGTGTTAATGCCCCACTGTTGTGAAAGCCAAAAGCCAGAGGGATATGTACAAAAGTTTCTCCTGCTTCTAGGGACAGATCCACTGTGTATTGTTCTAACTCTGCTATCATTTTAAAGAGGTCTTTACAGTATGCAAATGATGTATACAGGTCACACTTAAATCATATTTTCTCAGCAACATAAATATAAATATCGGCCAACACTATCTTTTGGCCACACAAAAAACACACAATAGAGCCCCTCAGTTGTGTTAGACCATAACTGTTGATCTTAAATCAGAAGGCGCTCTCAGAGGTCATTAATAATGCAGAAGTTCTTCTGTTAGCATGTGCGTATTATTTGTTTATGCTCATGGCTGGTGCCAAGCTCATTGTTTTTTCATGATTCATATCAATTGCATATTTACAACATGTAACAAGAAGCAGACAAAGGAAACACATGGCAATGCACACACAAGAGGCGGCTAATTAGCAAATTATATAAATCACATGAAATCCCCAACAACTCATATTATCTCTTTTATTCCAACAGAAGCACAGGAACACGTGTCTAGTGAGACCCTGTGAGTGGCCAAATGAGTGTCTGACAGCTTTCTGTGAAGTGAAGTCACCTTGACGTTTGAACCTTCCTCAGTGAATTTGCTTCTCCGCTGGACGACATTTTCGACAGAGATGCTGAATGTTTCTCAATCAGTTTTTTTCATCCTTGTGAGTGCCATCAACCCTCTACCACGTCCACACACTGCGCACACACTTCATACGTCGGAAAGTCAGTTTGATGGAGCACTTTCCACAGCCAACCTGGCTACTAAACACACACCTTGGCAGTGATGAATGTAGTGGCTTCATGCTTGTGTGTGCTCACTAGACTGGAAGACATGGGTTTACTAAGTGCGTGCTTATAGTGTCCACACTCAACAAGTTCAGCTAAATGACTTGCACAGTTTTTATGTCTCTGTTATAATTAAACCGCACAAAATGATGTTGTGGCTATTATATTGTGATGATGTTTTGTCGCTTGCAGTGGCAGGATCATATTTTCCACAAAATGCGTGTGTCTTTTAACTGTGTTCAAAATGAGAGAATGTAATCATAGCTTCTATATCTAAGTGACATGTTTTTGGCTTTCTGTGAAATGCCACTTTAAAGTCACATCAATGCCAACAATTCTTTCAAAATGTATTTATTTTTTAAGCAATAATAAAAAAGACTAGAAAATCCTTGATGTATATATTCCTGCAGCACACCTCCCAAAGCGTGCGTCATGATCTGAACGTCTGGCATCCAATGACGTATGTTTCAGTAATTGATGAACAGCACTGCACTTCCAATGAAGTCACCCACAAGTTCACAGCTGCATAAGACTTATCACCAGCAGGAAGCAGTGTCAAGAACAGTTTGTAGTCACACATACTCCATATCCACATTGTAACAACACCACACATCAACTCATTGTAGACCTGAACGCTCATGTGCCCACCCATAAATTCCACCAAAAATCAATAAGCCCTTTCTGTGGCAAATGAGGAAATGAAATAGGATTTGTAGAGCAAGGAAGAATAAAAACACATGAAAGAAGATGCAGAATGTTCAGTGCAGCATGTACAAGTGTGTACAGACCTGATGTTTCTCACTAAAGAAGCCCATGTTCATTTTTATTGGTTACACAGAGCTCGTAATCTTAAACCTTACTGCAGGTTGTTTCAACGACTCATAAACCTGAGTCGAATCTGTGTTTTATAGTATGAATAGTTTGAAACAAATGTGTCTTTACTCAATGGCAGAAGCATGTGATTGAGGTAAAAAACTGGCCACTTTGACAAACAGCATTGAGCATTTAGTTTTTTAAACAATCATACAAGGATTAAATACTTGAAAAGGTGCCTTGAACAATTCCAGGCTGAAGACAGTGGCCTTTAAACTAACAAATGTGACTGAAAGAAGCCCAAAGCCAATGACAGAAGCGGCAGATAGGGAAGGACATACTGCATGGTGGAAGTGTATACATGTATAACAGCAGGTGAGATACCTGCTGTGGCTGAGCAGAGAACGAGCGGATTAGACTGCAGTGTGAAGGAGAGATTGTGTGTTTGTGGCCATGTATGGTAGCCAAGATGAATGGTCTCATTTGTGGTGGTCGCCTGGGGCCCTACAGACTAATGTGGCCACAGTGTTGCAGACTTTATCTTACACTCAGACTGTGTCCACACTAAATGCTAATATTTAAAAAAAGCCTGTGTCAAACAGCATTTGTTTTCACACTAAATTAGTACAATACAGATTAAGGTACTGTTCAACATTTTAACACTGGAATTATAGCTGAATGATACAGATGGAGCAGTGCCATGAATCATAATTGTATAAAACAGAGTCCATGATGTGGACAGTTATTCAGTAGAGAGCTTTACCTAAACTCTATGGGATTTGTCATTTATTCTTCATCATTTTTAACCCTTCTTTAACCCAACATAAAAGGATGTTGGTGTTTAAGTAACACTGCCCTTTCTCATTCTTGACAGTGAATGATACAAGTGCAGGTCAAGAGTTCAGAGGTCAGACGCCACAGTGTTTGGAGCACATGGGGGCAGCCAGGGATCAAAGAGAGAGCTGATCAAATTCAAAGCAGAATTAGTTTGGTTATCAGATCTGTCCAGCTGTGTGGTTATCACACTTATCTTTGTCTTTATCTTTGTACACATGTGCATTCTGCTCAAAAACATTGATTTAGTAACACATACAAAAGCTTTTAGTATCGATCTCTTTCCCTTGAGAATAAGGTGAAATCAGGAGGGTCTTGGGTGGACAGGGGCCATACCTCTGGCAGTGTTGTGTAGTGATTGTTTACACTATAAGGCCTTCAAGTTTTTCACAGCTCATCCACGTCTCATGACAACAGGGAAGAAATCTGGCACGTCTAACATTCAAACTAGTCTTCCAAATTCACATTTAAAGCTAACATTAGCTTCAACAAAAGACTCAATGTGTTTTCATTATTGAGGAAAACAGATTTTTTATTTTTATTTTGCTGCAGTTAGGAAAGTGACTTTTACTAATTCAGCTAATCTCAGAGATACAAGTTGACATCTGACGTTTTTATTTAACACTCAAAAAATCTAAAAGAAATTACATTACAATGAGCTTGTTCAGAACTAACTCTTTTATGCTTCACCTCCATTTAAATGCTTTTACAAATATATTTCTCACATTTCCTTGAAATCTACTGCCTTCACTGCTGTGCAAACTGTCTCTTTTCTTCAAAAGACCTTGTGTTTAGCCTATTGACTTTTTTTTTTCCCCGTACCATAATGAACACTTTCAGTGTGATCAACCAAGTTTCTACTTAAACACTAATTCAGTGCAAATCAGTGAACTTTCACAAAGGATGATCTTATGTCAGTGTTTTTGTATCATTATATTGATCTTGGTTACCTCTGTTAAGTGTGTTCTTGTGTGTTAAGTGTGTTCTTAAGAAAAACACGTGTTACAAAATGCAAAGTAACTGAGTGTATTTCGAGTCGCCACGGCACACCCTCCGTTTACTCGTCTAAGCTAGTTTGGTATGTTTCTGCCTTATGGCAAGGTTATATTAAATTGAACATATTATGGACTTTAAAGCTCACACATACATAGACACAGGTGGTGGTTCGCTCAGCTACTCTAATATTCCTCTATATTAGCCTTGTGAGGCTGACAGGCGCTTTAGAGCACTGCCAAACACAGAGCCAGCCTCTCTCCCACAGGACACACGTGAAGGTCACATTTAGCCAGCTGACTAACACTTCTCAGAATATAATAGGAGCGCTGAGGTGCTGATAACATGTTTGACAGTTTCACACCTTTTTTCATTGTTATACAGCAATTAACAGTAAATCCTAAGACACAAGGTGCTTTATTCCTTATATGCTTTAGAATATATGTGAAAGTATTTTCTATAGTATATAATGTTACCCTTAGTTAATTTTAATGAGAATCAACAGAAATAAAGCTGAGGTACAGAAGTCCCATTTGAAACACAAATAGACAGTCAATTGCAGTATTTGACAGTTCATCACTTAACATCTCACTGTGGTTGTGTCTCTTGGCCCTTGTCAATCGTTCTTTTACAGTGCTTTCTTGATATAATGCATTAGTGTTTCTAGTGAGGAGTTCTGAATGCATTTGTGATCATTTATATTTCATCAGAGAATCCCCCTGCAATTATTGTATTTGTATTTGTATTTGTATTATATCTGTATTTGAAATAAAAAAAGAAAATAATGCACATGCAGCTTTTAAGAGTTTTACTTAAACTGATGAATATGCAATTTTACACAGGGTTAAAGATAAGCTGGAGCATACACAAGAGCATTAACCCTATCTTACTCTAAAAGTGCAGAGCCTTGCATTCATTAATCCTTCTTTCTTTTTTGGTTCTGGAGAAAATTCTTTATGAAAGTGCTCTCTTGGGTTCAGTTGGTGGCACGACTGACAACCAAACATCTTAACTAATGATAGTGTTTGCTCTAATGATGAGAACATTTTGCAGTAGTTTCTACTTAACCGCTGACATTGATAGTGAGTACTATTTTGTTATATACTTGTTATGGACACTATACTTTTCACAATAGAAACTGACAAAATAAGTACAGATCTACCTCATGATCTTTATGCTTTACTTTGTTTTATTCGTTTATATTTTGCACTAATAATGCACTTGTACCTGTAATTTACAAAGGTTCATCAACCTCTGAATATTTTTTTCAAAGAAAAGATAATTAAACATTTGAACCATTGTTACCATGGTAACAGTCTATTGCCCTGCCAGTGCAACCTCAGCAACAATTCCTCTTTTACTAGAGCATGACTCTAATTAACACTTTGATCAAAGAACGTTTTTACAATGTTTTGCAAAAGACTATAGATAAAAATAACTAATCAACATTTGACCCCAGGTAGAGTGGCAGTGGCTCAGGAGGTGGGTCGTCCAGTATTTGAAAGGCTCATGCTGTCCCCTCATACTGTCAAAGTGTTCTTGAGCGAGTGAGAGAGTGGTGTACGAAAGTGAATAGGAACCATGACATAAAGCAGTTTAGAGAATCAGTGCTTAAAAAGTGTACAATAAATGCAGATTATTAACATGATACAGAACCGCTGGCAGCCATCATTCACGAGTCACTTTGCCATTACTATTTCCACAGTTAATTGAGAGGAGTAAATGATTTATGCAGTATAGTCTCTGTGCTGTGCTGCTTCTTCATTTATCTACAAACCCTGTTGTGACATATGTGCAGCAGCAATGCTACTTTAGGTAAACCAAAATGTCTTCTGTGGTTAAATAAAATACATGCAAAAAGAATAACAGCTTGTAAATGGATATTTCAATATAAAATTATAAAAAGACAACTGGATATCCTCTATGTCAGACAGATGAGGATGTGTGTACAGTTATCATCGGCTGTATAGAGATTTCTGAGTCCATTGTTGCAGCAGATCTATAAATACAAATGTCAACGGTTTAGCTTATGCTGTGTTTGTGTTAATAAATGGCAGTCTGAGTTCTTTAATATTGATATTCACTCTTGAGTTAAGTTGACAACTTCCTGAGCTGACCCATGCTGATGATTAATTATATCTTTGCATTTCATTAAGAAAACCATAAGTGAACACACATCCCTTCGTGTTCTGAAAACAGGCTCTCTTCGAAGCTCAGCACGAACACCAGCCCCATTCACTGACAGGTTTGAAGAGCGTGAGTGTTCATTAACCTCAACCTCTGGCTGGAAATAGAAACGTGCACTCCTTTATTAAGAGAGCCTTTTGCTCTTGCTAACGTTGCCTTGAGGCAGACATTTGTGAGCAGGCTGTTTGTGAAGTGTTAAAAAAGTGAGACTTTTGAGACTTCTGTAGACAAACTAAAGTAACCTTCTGGATCTTTTCATATCAACACATATAAAGAGCTCAAACTGTTGTAAATCAATCATTTTGTCCATCAACTTCTATAAAATCATAATGTGACTCATGCATTTAAAATCCCACTCTCAAATACCTTATAGGTTGGTTAGTGCCAAAGACCTACATTCATTTCTTGCTCCAGTCTGACAGCATATTCAAGTCCAATAGAGACACTCCTAGCCTTTCACTATTTTATTATCTCCCACTGCTGTTATCTTTTCCCTTCCTCTGCAATTCTCTTTCCTCACACAGCTGCGACACCCAACTGTGTGCAAGAAAGACAAACGCATAGGAGGATAAAGAACGGGTAAAAAATATCCAGGATGAGTACTGAGTCAGCAAAGTGTGTGTCTTAATAGATGTGTTATAGGAGCGTACAATGCATGATGAGGAAAAGGTGCATATGTGTTGGTATAATACTAGACAATTAGGCCCACTTCACAGAAAGGCATCAGGAGAACCACTGTAGCTTCAACTGGCTCTGTGATGCTGCTGCTAATGGAGGTGATAATAAGGTAGAATATGTATAGACATTACAGGAAAAAACCTAAGACAATTATATAGGTGACAAGAAACAAAGAATACAAACAGTGTGTTCACTCAGTGGCCTATTAGCTTGAAATCGGGTAAAGTGGATTATATGGACTGTGTGGTTTTTGAGATTATGTTACTCATGTGATGTGGGTCACAAGAGTCGCTGCTGAAACAGTGGGACAAAAAAGTTGTATTTGAAGCTCAGGTCTGACCAAGGGCTCCCCCGACAAAACACTGCTGCTCTCTAGTGGACACATAACAGTACAGACTCATTCTACCCGCCGACAACCTGACCAAAATCAATAACACAAATTAAGGTTTTATAATAATAATAATAATAATAATAATAATAATAATAATAATAATAATAAAAATAAAACAAATTTAGTGAGAATTAAATATTTCAGTTTGTAGTTTTTAATTCAGTAAATGGTTTGGTTAATATTTTACAGTCTGCAGTTTTCTTTTTGTGCTGATAAAAAGCACATCAATATTTGTGGTGCAACATAAAACACCATCCTCACCTTGATTGTGTAGTGTATGTACTTTATTTTTTTATCTAGAGCCCTGACTCACTCACCTCACATGGTCCACAGTAAACACTGGATTGCCCTACTGACCCAGACTGATCAACAATTTTGGACACAGCATGTGCAACTGGAGCAGGTCTGTAGAGCTTAAATGTCCCACGAGGAGCTGCTCAAACATGAGTAATTTAATCTTTTTCATCATGTTATAATTTACAGTAGAAGTGTGTCATGTGGGGAAGCCTGGTCCTGGACCAGACTGTATTTAGTCTTCTGCATGTACGTCAGTAATATTTGGGTTGTGCCGGATTTGAGAGAAGTTTCTTAATGACAGGGTAAACCTCTGTGCTGGGGCCGGCTCTGTTCCCTCAGTGTAAACAGGCGGGTTGCCATCTGCTTGGTTTTTCTTGAGAATAAAGTCAATGCTTTCTGGTGATCTGCTCTGATAATGGTTTAAAAATCCTCAATCAGTCACTAGGAATATTTAGGAGCACACGCGGATGCAAGAAATTAAAAGGCTGGCTCAGAGAGATAAACAGTTCTCTCTTAAATATAATTAATCTGGAAAGAGTGAGATTATATGTTTGTCCAGGACATATGAAGTGTATATTACAAGTCTTTCCTTCTAATCCTAAACACCTTGTTTATACAAGAGCAGAGTTAGAACCAAGACTGGAATCCACAGATTCCATAAATTTTATTTTTTTATTTTATTTTTTAAAAAGGTCTAACCAAAAAAAATGCTGATATGTGAAGAGGGTTTCTGCGTCTGGGATAAAACTGCAGACAAGCCCAACCCTGAATAACCTTACCACCTGAGGTTATGACCTTAATAAAGTCAGAGACCCAAGCAATCACCATTCGAAGAGTTCAAGCTACTTAAAGTTGCCCACCAACAAGGACTAATAAAGTAAAAAAGTCTTGTTACCAGATACAACGTAGTATAGTATAATACAATGAGACACTTGTCAACTGACCACAGTGGTCAACAGTGTAAAGCAGATATTAACCAACATTAGTTTTGGAATAAACAATTTAAGTAGATGTTTATGATTGAGAAACTGTCTTAAGACTCTTAACTTAATTTCAGAGCCCAACCCAAGCAAGAATGATCCAACAACACATCAGTCTGCTGCAGTTCCAAAACCAAACAGGCAACTGTGCGTGAGGAAATATAAGCTCATGAATCTGAGAAAAGCACCTGTTTAGGAAAAATCCTCTGTGGAAAACAATGACATAATCAAATCACACAAAAGGTGTTTGCAGCTGACAGAAGACATTCACACACAAAATAGTCAGGTCTATAACAAAGCTAACCTAAAGCTCCTAATAATTTATGTGTGACTGCATTTGACCAAAAGGCTCTTTTTTAGCTTTGCATTGAAAGGACCAACAAAAAGTGGAAAGTAGAATCAAAATGCAAAGGTCTTGTAGTGCATAATTATCCAGATGAGCACACAAACACATGCAACTTCTGACCAGTTACACCCTCTGTTCCCATGACCGAGATGTATTGATCTCTGTGAGATGCAGTGAGTGCTTGCAACTTTTGTGCCAACAGAGATGTCCACAGTGTTAGCAATGGGGCAAACTTTGAAAGGCAGGTCCACAGAAAACAAAAAAGGGAGTAGAATTAGCAAAGCTAAGTTGATGAAAAGTAAAAAGAGACCACTCAAGCAGAAGTAACTTTCTCTCGCACGGAGACTCAGTTCTATTGGTAGTTCATTAGACTTGACCTTGTCTTTGACCCACAGCAAATGCTGCAGCAAGCGCACTGCTATGATACCACCACACATACACACACATTCAAAGGAATGCCGCTTCTGTTATTGTCTTCAAGTGCTAGACATGGGCCAAGGCCTGGCCAGGCTTTCAAAAACAAAATAACAGCTATCCAAAGCTCTTGCATACACACACACACACACACACACACACACACACACACACACACACACACACACACACACACACACACACACACACACACACACACACACACACACACACACACACACACACACACACACCCAAGCAGCACTTCCGTCCATTCTCTAGCACAGAGAGAGGAAGTGGAGTGGGACTGGCGCGGCCCCAGTCGTCCAGACAGACGTAGCCTGGTCAAGCAAGTCTCCCATGCTTCCCCTTTGAATAGCTGTGCCTGCTCCATTCTTCACTTCCTTACTGCCTACTGGAGATGTAAAGGGCCACTTAAAGAATAAAAACCTCCTTAATGCAGCATGCAGCCTTAATGCTATGTACAGCAAATATGAAAAACTGCCATTTTTCTGACAGTGATGAGAAAAAACCTGTGCAGTAGAACAAAGGAGTTTTTTTGTCTGTTGACACTAAAAATGTGAATTTTACTTTTCATTGGAAGACCCATCTATCTTTTATACACAAAAAGTGGTCAACATACAACATGTGGATTGTGTCTTGTTTTCAGCAGCCGTACACCAGTAACAAACACAGCCACAACAAAGATTGTGATTTGAATGGATTTGGAAAGGAAATTGAAAATAACTGGCTTCTCATGTTATTCTTTTTGAGGCACTTATACAGCTATCAGCAAAAGTGCAAAAAGCACAGATTGAACAGGTGTTGGCACCTGATTATTACCATGTTGACCTGTTGATGAACTTCTTTCAGAATCCAGGAGGAATGGGAACATACCATTAACTGTGTTACTGCTTTAAACACTATTACTGACATGATTGCAAGGAGAAGGTGAAGCTACATTAAACCTCTCCAGGACATCCACGTCACACACATTTATTTCCCTCACTTCATAGCACTATTTTAATCACTCATTTGGAGTGACACATTGAACGACATTAGGGCAACGAGACTCAAGCTTCTTACCTTGGGCCATTTGGGGTTGATGAGACGTGCCTTGACTGCATCGTCCAGAGCGGTGCTGTACTGGCCCAGGCGGAGATAGGCGGCTGAGCGGTTACTGTACAAGATACAGTTCTGGGGGTCTGCAGAGAGGGCCTCGCTGTACAAACGAACAGCCAAAGCATACTCCCCCTGTTGGCAGGCCTGGTTACTGCGACGAACTCGCTCCAGAAATTCGGATTTGCTCAGTCCACGACCAGAGGTGAATTGACAATCAAGCTGTTTTACCACTGGGGCTGGAGAGAGGACAGGAGAGGACGAGGGGGCACTAGTGGTTTTGCTGGTGGAGCGAGAACCAAATAGAGAGAACTGTTGAGAAAACAAAAAGGAAGAGGACAAAAAGGATAAAAGAAAAAAGAGAGAAAACTTAGTTATTGGTGTAATAATAAACCAAAACCTGGACAGTCATTGTATTCATTCTTTTAATAAACAAGTCTTAACTGTGAAGAATATTTACCCTTTAAATCTGTGTTACTTATAGATATACTAATATTTTTTTCCTTTCCAAAAAGCAAAAACAAAAATCATCACCTGACTTTACCCTACACACAGATTATCTTTGCACATATTCTGTCCTCAGTGTTAAAACTCCTTACCATTTTCATAATTTTTTGCATTTTTTATCTAATCTTTTAATCTCAAGTAAAGCAGTTTTATTTGTATTATTCAATAGTGCAAAATGGGACACCAAAACTGCAACGACCATTTTCTGTTATTGCAGTGTCTTAAATTCCTCAGAGAGCTGAAGAAGGATAAGGAGAAAGTCAGGCAGAAATTCGGATGAAGTCTCTGTTCCTCTCATTGGTTTCCGTCACACCCGCTGAAACTTACGCTGAGGTTAGTTCTGTGTAGCTTTAGCATCAAAATCCTGCTCCCCTCCCAGATCTGGTGTTTCCAAATTTGTCCTTTCACCAGGGCTTACACCAAGGCCTTCATTATCTCTCATTATTGCCTCTTTCTCCTTAAAATACACAGACTGAGGATTCCTATAAGTTGGAAATGGTTCAACCAAAAGCTTAGTGTGTGGACACAAAACAATGCATAAAGGAGCTTAAAATTAAATGTCTTAACATGGAATGAAACAGTTTAGAAAAAGCTACGTGTGTGTGTGTGTGTGTGTGTGTGTGTGCATGTGTTTGTGTGCATGTGCGTGTTTGTGCATGTGTGTGTGTTTGTGCATGTGCGTGTGTGTTTGTCGATGTGCGTTTGTGTGTGTGTGTTTTGTGTTTTGCATGTGTGTTTGTGCATATGTGTGGGTGTGTGTGCATGCATGCATGTGTGTGTTTGTGCATGCATGTGTGTATGTGTGCATGTGATGGTGTGTGTGCGTGCATGTGTGTGTGTGTGTGTACGTGTATGTGTGTGTGTGTTTGTGCATGCATGTGTGTATGTGTGCATGTGATTGTGTGTGTGTGTGCATGTGTGTGTGTATGTGTGTGTACGTGTATGTGTGTGCGCGTGCATGTGTGTGCATTAATTAATAGAATTATTTTTATTCTTTTATTTTTATTTTATCTTTAGTAGAAATAGCTTTGTCCCAGCAGTTTGTAAACGCTGATGGACAGATTTTGTAAATGTGGTGTCATGTTTACAAGAGTTTTTAAAATTTGTTTCATTTTGTAAATGTTCTGAAGTGTTCAGAAAACATAATTTAGAAATTACAAAAATATTATGTTAAGTTAAAAGTTCAGTCACAAAATTTTGTTTTAATAAGTAGAATTTGAACAGTAAGAAAAAGTCATTGCAGGTTTTTTAGGTCGCTTTGTTTCATAACTTTACACCATTAGACCATGATTTTTCATTAATCTGCCATATTGTTATGAAAACCTTAGCCAGATATGATGTGTGCTTATGTGATAAAAACCAGGGAGTAATGTGTTACTATAGCAACGTCTGCTGGAAGAAAACAAAGAAGGCTCCAAATCATGTAAATGAAACTGGACATAAATGTTATAATGCTAAATGTTTTTTTAATGGTATGTTTTACTATTTCTCTATGATCTACAAAAAGATGACATCACCATCCATTTAATACGAGTTAGTGTCATCAACTCCTAACAGACTCCGTCTAGTGATAATCTAACAAGCCACCATCAGTACTGACTGACACTCATAGCACTTAAAGCATCAAGACAAAACATACTATCATTAAACCTTATCATGTAGTCCACTTAAAGCTAAACTATTGAACATGTTATCAGAAAATACCAAGCGTCAAAAGTATTAAATGATGTCACTTTCATGTGTGTTTGACATGCCTTGTACTGTGTGCCGTATTGTGAAAAATGACTTGCTGTTGCTTTAAAGACCATGAAGCCATATATGAGCCACTTCATTGGTCTTTGTCACATAACCTGCCGTGTTGGGTATTTCTGTAGCAAGCTATTAGTGCTGTTGCCACTTCATCAAATAGAGCATTTGCACCAACAACAAAAAAATACAAACAGCCAAGACGAGCTGCCAACTAGCACAAAGCCACTCAGTAGGATGCTCCCACTGACAGCCCGTTATCGTGAGTGTCACTGCTGACGTATGTATTCACTGGCTCCACACACCGGGAAAACACAGCAATTAAAGCCAGAAACAACAAAAACAAGAGGAACAAGGTGTGTATACCCCGTCATACAACAACATACACACTGCAGTTTCCCCAGCTGCCTTTAGGTCCAAGTCAAAATGGGGTAGATTCCTGGAGAAAACAACAGAGAGGCAGACAGGAAAGGAGCTGAATGAGAGTTTACCTGAAGAGGCTTTAAAGTTACTATGAATCCAGAGGGAACATGAATCCAGTGCAGTAGACACTACACTACTTCCTCCACAAAAGAATCTAAATTATGTTTTCAACATAACTCACAGTTTTAATGTTTAATTTTGTTATTTTTGTAAATTGTGCTGGTTTAAATGAATTGTATTGAGGCCTTGGCCTTCTACTTGGCAATTTTATTTAGCAATGATAGAAAGCACAAAAAAGTGACCTTTCTCTATTTCCTTCATTTTTAGAAAACTGTAGTCAATTGTCTAATCTATTGAGAGTCAGAGTTTGCCTGCTATGTGCTGCTATGCGCTACTTCCTTTGGGTAGAGCCTGGTCTAGACTTAAAAATACCACACTGTTCCCCTGTGCCTCCACCAGGTGACATCCTTTGACTTAAAGATGGGGTGTCATTTAAGATAACGGTGCTGTGAGAAAGTGGAAAGATAGACCCAGATGTCTAGACTCTGCTTTGAGGTCAGTCACAAACCAGGCGCAGAGTGGTCTCCTGACAATAGTTTTCACTTGACTTAGCAACAGTCTGTTGATTGTAAAACTTTTAACTTTTCTTAAAGATATTTAGTGCTTTTTGGTCAACCACCTAGGAAAAATATCTTCCCGTTTACCTTTTCTTTCCTAGTTTTTTGCTTCTCCATCGCTGCTACGTCCGGCGACAGCAACTCCAAACCTTCATCCTATACCAACAGTGGAGCAGGACAAGAAAACACCGAGCCACCAGCCACAAAAACAATGACCCGCGGTTAGCTCCACGCTTTGTAGCTACAGATGGCAACGCATTGAAAAGACATATGCTCTAATTAGAAACTCTCCTAAAGTTTTTCTTGCGTTAAGTTGGTCCGGACTAAGTGCGCCATGTTCCCAGCGCTGGTCTTCTCCCCGTAGCGGAATGCTAGTCCGGTGAGAGGCGGGGATCCGGTCGGCTCCACGGCTGCAGCCTTCAGCAAGGGTTCAATTACTGCTCGTGACATCACAGAGGAGTTGAGTTACCTGCCCGGGCTCTACACTGCTCGTTCAGTAAAGAAAAGGCTTTGAAACGGTCCATATGAATTTTATTAAAACGTCTTTATAACAATAAATAATCACAGTAACAATTACGGAATCACAAAAGAAACACATTATCAATGACTAGACAACGCTTCCATATTTACAAAAATTTACAGCTCACAGTGTATTTACAAATGAACAAGAACCACATGAGCAGACAGACAGTGAACAGTGATCATTTACAGTATTGCAGACAATACACTGAAAAGCCTAGACAACAGTAAACACACCTTAAGCCTTTAGCCTTTATTATTATTAACTTTACACTATAATTATTTATCAGTATAATATGACAATACAGTGTAAATACAGAAATGAGACACACTGGTATGCCTCTTAATCAAGCATTAATATCCCTTTTTTAATAAAATAATAAATAATAATGTTTTATAATACATTAATGCATGTTTAATGCAGAAATTGTTGAAATAACAATGCTTGTTTTAGACCATGTTTAGGCTGTAGATTGGTGATGTAAATACATGGGTCTTATATTTTTTAAAGACCTAATGGAGTCTTATACATACAATAACATTTCATTTGTAACGTCTTTCAGATCATGGACTTGTATTTAGTTATCTATCAATATCTGTAGACCTTTGTTGTGTTATTATTCTGGTGTCTTTCTTACATCTTCCTTGGTGTGTTGTCTCCTGCTTTTGTGGACTTTGGGCAGCACCATCCTAAGACACAGTCTGTGAAGCTTGCCAGCTTTCCTTGTGGCCCGCTTTTTGTTTAGTCTCCTGACCCAGAGTCCCATTGCCTGTAGATGGCGCTCCTTCTCTGCTCCACTGCTGCCCTCCACCTGAGGAAGCTCTGCTCTGACAACAACCACTGTGCAGCTGTGAGACCAAGCAGACAGACAGAGAGATTAGTGGATGTTTGACTGGAGCTGTGTCATGTAATTATATCAGACTATCAGAGTGTATTTAAAGTGTCCACTGACATTTCGCCTGCTGTGCAGTCCTGTAGCACAAAGCAAGACTGAGATACATGGTCCAACAGAAGAGCCTGTACTTCAGTCGGGACTGTCTGTCCAGCCTGGAATAATCTGCAGGGACAGACAGGCACGTCAACAAATACAAAAGAAAAAGCCAAAGTCTAAAATAAAATAATCTGCATGAACAGACCAGGACATTAGCAACAACGGATGAGAAGGCAGCCATCCAGTCATCTGCTCAGGTAATAGTGTCATGCTATGTCTAAAGATGTACAAACTTAGGGGAGCGCTACACCTTATGTAACAGAATGTGTAAAATGCTTGTGTCCTAGATCGATGTTACAAAACATCACACCATGTCTGCACTGTTATCAGATTCTGCAGGGGCACTGTGGGTAAATATTTACTCTGGGGTTAAATCAATTTGTGTAATCTAGAAATGATCTGACACGATACATAATTATCCTGACAGTTGTAACTAATTCAAATGTATGTTTTTGTCCCTGTATTTAAGAAAGACTGATCCTTTAACAGTTTCTTTTACCTGCCGGTGCAGTTACAGTGGTACATTGTCCTTGGCTCATTGTTGCGCAGGCCGTATTTCCTTTGCAGAGGAAGAATCCTGTTCCGGCATTCATCAAGATACTTATAGACGGCACATGACTTTTTCTTCTCTGTTGAAGATGAGAACACAAATACAAGGAAGTATTCAATGCTGTAGCACCAGAAAGGTAATTCAATATTTGAGATCTGTGCATCATTGATTACCTGTAATATCAGCATCCATCATCGACAGAGTTTGGTTAAGCCCTTTTGTAGTTAACACTTTGTCGAGACTGTCAGCTGCAGGTCCGTGGGGTTTCACTGATGTGGCTGGACTTGTTGGGCTTGTTACATTGATGTCTGGAGTTATGGATGATGCATTTGTTAGAGGTGTAGGCACAAAGGACTCCACAGTAATAGAGAAAAGCGCTGCCTCATATGTGACATTCTCCTGGACAAGAGTGGAGATGGTAGTGTTGACAATGGCAGTGTTGGCGATGGCAGTGTTGGCAATGGTAGTGTTAACAATGGCAGTGTTGGCGATGGCAGTGTTGGCAATGGTAGTGTTAACAATGGCAGTGTTGGCAATGGTAGTGTTGGCAATGGCATTGTTGGCAATGGCAGTTTTGGCGATGGTAGTGTTGGCGATGGTAGCGTTGGCAATGGTAGCGTTGACGTCTGCCGGAGTGTCGGACTCAAAGAGTGTAGGAGGATGAACCTCAGCATAAAGAGCCATTTTGGTCTCTTTGCACCTGTACCAAGACAATTATTCAGTCACCCTTCAGTGTTGTTTGTCTAATTAACACCATCTTCCAGTCAGAATCGTATTTCATCCAACTCTAGTGTGGTTTAAGGAGGTCAGTTGAGTTAGCACAAACTGAATTAGAGTGTTTACTTCACTGTTTTATTGATACTTGCTGGTAACAGGTTTTAATCGAACTATCGACTATTAAACCAAAATCAGCTTAAACAAACATTCTTTCTTCATATGATATTATAATATAAAGTAAAATAGACCAAAATGAACATGGACTTACATTCCAAACCAATTTCTCTCTGTACACTGCAGTCTGTGGGAGAACTCAAAGCAGTGCATCTTCAACAGATTAAAGAAAGTGTATCCTACCACACCAGAAATGCTGTCCTGAGCCTCTGTTAGACAACTGCGAAACCTACAAAATATGTCCCTGTAGTTAGTTTACTTGAGAATGATGATTTATTATGATAAGGTAGAAAGTCTGAGCTCTACCTGTTGTCACAGTCACAGTGAGACATAGTGAATATGTTGCTGTTGAAGACTCCAAACTGGGAGTTAAAGGACAGGATAGTGTGTTTGCACTGGTCATGCTCGCGACAACATTTGTCTGTCTCTGAAAACACTCCTGCAAGATACAATTCAAAGTGTAAAACATTTTAATGTTTTCCATTTTTATACTCAAAATGTGTGGTTATTTAAATATATATTTGGTTGTTTTGAGATATTTAGGACACTTGCCCAAAATGTAGACAAAACTCACTTGAGAGACCTGACCTGACCTTGAGCCAGTGGGTTTGTTTAAAATTTCTTCTCAGTCAAAATAAGTGCAATGATTTATAAAATATCCTACCCAAATCAGCATAGGATGGCGCCTTGTTGCCAGAGCCACACCAGAGTGTCCCGGGTACAATAAAACCACGCTTGACACGTAGTTTAGTCTTGACCTCTGACCTTTCATCTTGACTTTTGAAAGGACCAGCGCTTCTGACCAGCCTCTTGGCAGTGTGTTCTTCATGCGCAGCGAGCTGTAGAGAATCCAAAGAGACGCACAGCTCATCCTCATCAAACATAAAGTCAAAACTCAAATCTGGCTGATGTGAAAAATCGTCCGCATTTTTCTGGCACAGGGAGTTGTACTTTCGAATCAGTGTTGGGTTGTCGCTGAAGGAGCAGCTGCGCAGAGTGTTCGATCTGGACCAGATGCTGTGATAAAGCCGTAGAGATGAGGGGTCGCCCCGCAGGAAACTGTAGTGCACTAAATCGTTAGACAAAACTTTAGTCCATGTGCAAAGGATGGAGACGTCTGCAACGCTACATGTGATGAGTGTTAAAATGACAGCGACCACCGGAGAGATATGCGTCATGATGGCGCGCAGTGGGAGCGGGGTAACAGCAGCAGGAAAATGACAGTGCCTGAGAGGATGTCCCACTTTTAGTCTGAATTAAATCGCTGTATCTGCTTTGAAGGCTGGATGACACATGGGAGGACTCCAGGTTGGGTTTAGCTTCAATAAAAAAGGGGTGGGAGTTCCGGCCCAAAGAAAGTAGCCTAAAAGCTACACTGTAGTCATGTGACCTGGTGCCTCTGCCATCACTCTCTCCACTTCAGTGACAGTGACCATGACATATTGATTAGCACACACACACTGCTACCAGATTTATCAATCTGCAAATGTGACTACAATTCATTTAGTTAGAGTCTAGGCTTATAGGCACAGCATATGATGTGATTAACAGATAAATCGTTTAAGCTCATTTAACTTTTTTTTTACATTTATTTAGAGACTCAATAATGTGTCTTTTTGTAAAGTTTTAGCCTATATTATCTAGAAATTATAACTCACAGCCCACAAACCTCCAAAATGAACACCACATCATTTCTTATTGTCTTCTTGACAGCTTTTACAGTGTCACTCCAAAATGCAACACAAACACAACATTGCCACTGCACGGTTCAGTGGAAAGCCTTTTGGGAAAAAAATCAATATGTGACACGGTAGCAACGTGTAGGGGTTTGCTGGATGTATGTTTAATGTGCCTTTAGAGAAATATGCTCAGATCAAGTACAACGTCAGCAATTATTAACACATAATGATGTGTTGACAGATTAGTGTAGGCGAGAAAGTTAAGCAAATATGAAGCCTTAGCCACTGACTCACTGCATTTATTTCTTTCTGACTTTCTGATTAATGGCCTGGATAAGTTTAACAGGTCTATAAACTTTTACCTACTTGGAGTGAAGACTGCTTTTATCAAGGTTCACAGAATCAAAGTTCACAGAATTTGTAGCTGCGTGTCAGTCTGAGCTGATTGGTCTAAACCTCACCTGATTGAGACAAAGTTTGTGCCATGTCACACAGAAATTATCAAGAAGAACAGCGCAAGTACTATAGTCTCCGTTTATTTATATATCTGGTGTACAGTAAGAGTTTGAGAGAAGACATGCATTGAATCTCAACAAAGAGAAATATTCAGCATGAATCAGAAAAAACTGATATGCACAGTAAATAACATGAAATTATGAATTACATACCTTTTCATCAGTATTTTGATCAAATATCATGCAGAAGCATGTTAGGCATCTTTCCAGCAGAGAGAAAGAGAATGCACACATGCAGAGGAGAACAATTATGAAGAATAATTCAGTATAACTCTGCAAACAAAGTGTCAGCATTGGCCCATGCCAGAGGCAGGAAGCACAGTATTTTCACACAATAACACAGGTAAAAAAAATGTATGTTTGGATGATGCAAGCACTAGAACAGTGTTGTCACATAGATCAGCTGATAACAAGGACATGATCTCATATGACAGGAGCACAGCATCAACACAGGAAATGAGGTCAGAGAAGAGTGGGAATTCCCCTCGTTGGATCTGAGCTTGAAGGCATAGTTTATCACAGCTATCAAATATAATAACATTATAATAAGATAAGAGTCTATTGGGCAAGTGCTGCTTGTAAGATAAGCTCTCTTCATAATATGTGATGTGATTTCTAAATGATAACGGTAAGTAATGTACATGACAGCTGAGCATTCATATCAATCATTTTATGTCCAAAATATGGTTTACACATTGCACCTAAGGACTAACTACATTTAAGCCAAAGGAAGCAACCATTATATCCAAGATATTTTATGGGGAAGAAAGAAAATAACACACTTAAGGGGAAAGTCTCAATCCTCAAACTGAACTTTGTTGTCATTTGCCAGTACATGCCAGCGCTCAAATTTCTTGTCTTTGTTCTTGAGGCATTCATACCAGTGCTTCAGACATTCACCTTTAGCTTGAATGCCCAGCTGGCATCCCCCTGTACAAAGAGGAAGACATACTATTAATTTTAAAAAAAAGCACATGACATGATTCCACAGCAGGCGGGTAGCTGCATACTTACCAATGAAATCATTGGATTTACCCATGTCATAGTCCCACACTGAGATGTCAAGTGTTTTCTTTGCAAGTTCACCATGCTTTATTTCATAAGAGAACTCCTACAACACAGGAAGTTAAGAGTTGTTTGTGAAAATACAGTCCTTACACAAAATGTGTGAAAAGGAAGCAACAGTTATAAAGTAACCAACCTCGTTAAACTCTGGATTTAGAGTCTTCTTTTTTATTTGTGTTTTGTTTTTAGCTTTCTTGCCCATATCTGGCTTCAGACATCTACAACACAAAAGAGATATGAAGAAAACATACTATATACATGATTTTCCAATTGTCTAGATTGAGATTAAATGTATTCAATGGAATAAACCTTGCATACATTTTGACAAATGGGTCTGAGTATCCATTGGAATCCATAGCAGCCAGGTGAGCACAGCGGACCACGCCCACGACGAGAGAACTCCTCTGACTGTTGTACATCAGCGAGATCAGGATGCGCCCTCTCTCCTCCGAATCATCACAGTCGTTCAACTAAACAGATTGAGATAAACCAACAGTACATGACATACAAGCAGCATTATTAATGCGGTTTTGAGCTGCAGAAAGAAGGATTAAACTGTGGTCATTATCTGTTAATGGAAGATTATGTGCATAAAGAAACACAACAGAAGGTATTACATCATTTCACTTTAATTATGAACTAGTTTAATACAATTGTTTATAATATAGAGAATGTATTTATTTACTTAGATACTAAAGGAAAGTTTTTTTTTTTTACTTACATCCTCTTCATAGAGAGCCATGCCTCGAGTAGAACCTCCTAAAGCCTTCTTCACCTTTAAAGAGAAGAAATTGTTGAAATACAAATAGGCAAATGCTTACTGGATTCGTTAAGCCTACACTGAATTCTTAATACCGGTATCACTCTCTCTAAACAAACATTGAAGTTCTTCTTTTGGTTAAACTTTATTTTTTTCAGGGCCACTCGTGTTTCTCCAATAAATTCATTGTGTCCAAATGTGTCTTCATCGCTCACTGAAAGTCTAGTAGAATAAAATAATTAAAACAACATAAAAAGCATTAACATGTTAAATATTATTTGTTAAAAGCGTAAGAATGTATTACCGCAGTGTTTTGCGGGACATTTCCTCATCAGTGATACCGTGGTAGACCAAGGTCTCGTTCCACACAGGATTCAAAGTGTTCTTGAGTGTCTTGGTGCGAAGCTTGTTGGACTAAGAAAAGAAAAAATATTACAAAAAAATGCACATTCAAAAAAATTACTTAAATTATTTAAAAAATGTTTACTTTATTTACATTTTATACTTTATTTTTCTTTTCATTTTTTCACACTTAAAATGTTTACCTACTCTTCCTGAGCACACTTTTACAATTCAGTAAAATATGAAAAGATCACAATGTCTTTTACTGCTCAGTGATGTCTCTCTAATGTAATGACTTTTGTCAGCGTGACATAGACCTGCACTGGTTGAACAATGGCTGAGAGCCCCTGTCACTGTGTGCTTTTACAGCAGTCAGACAACTGTCACCAAAACCAGACGGGCAAAAGTCTAGAAAAGCAAGTGGCGGCCAGGTGGTATCAGCAGGCACAATGAGAACAGGCTGGATGCTACGGACGTAGTGAACAATGGAGCTGGTGTGGAAGCACTGACAATAGAAGGCGTATGCTACTATATACACAAATGTATATACTACTAATTCCCATATTTGTGACAAAAACAACATTATTACCATACCGCGTAAATGATAAAAAATGTATACCTTACTGGCTCCAGGTAGGAGATGCAGCTTTACATAGGGGTCAGCAAGTCCATTTGAGTCCATTGGTTTTAAACCCTTTCACATGTCAAAGAAAAAAACTATGATGAGACAACGTTTTTGATTTTCACAGATATATATTTTTTAAATTGATCCCTGCCTGTTTTTACCTTAGCTTTGATTAAACAGCAGTGCAGAGTGTGGCTCTCCTGTTCATAAAGGAGACTGAACTCCAGCGATCCCAGAGTGGCTGCCAGAATAAAAACACAGCAACACACATGACATCTGAGGAGGAAATGAAATCTTTAACATTACCCCCATCAGAGAATCCAATTTCCCCGCAGACACACTAGTACTGATTTGTCTCTCTTGATTGCTTGTGAGGGATTTTCACATTAGTAATCACACAGGAATGAAAGGACACTCAGCAAAAAATAATGAAAACGTAAACAAATTGGATGTTACTTCTATTTCCCATAAATCACAGGAATAATCAAACTCACTTGCATCATCCGAGTCATATTCATTGTCGTCCTCCTGTGTTTGCTCAGGCAGGGGTTTGGGGGGAGGGGGGTAGTTGGCGGTTGAATTAACAGTATTTCTGGGCACTGGAGTGTATGATGAGATGGAGCTGGCCACAACAGGTTGTCGTTTTTCTTCCACAACAAGAGAAGAGGGTGTCTGCTCCCTCTGTGACCATTTGCTTTCTAAATCTGCAACAAAGGTAAAATTTTCATTTTAATATTTTTACACTAAAACTTCTGAAAGCAGCCTTAAAAATGATGGGCTTATTCTCAGGAGTTGCAGGTACCTGAGGTATGGGAAGCTGGCTGTTGATTTGCTCGAGGTGGTTTGGAAGCTAACACATGTCCCTCTATCTTCATTACGGCCTCTGGACGGGCCTGACCCTCATTACTGCTGTCAGCTGTTGTTCTTGCTGTCTGCTCCCATTGTTCGGATCCAGAGGAACGTTGGGTTAGTGGCTCAGCACTAGGCTCTGGGGAGAAAGAAAGAGAGACACAATAAGTAGTCTGGTTCCCACTTCTACCTTCTTCGATATACTTGTATAATTGCCATTTTAAATTCTGTCAATGTGCGAAGTCATTAATGAGAAAAATATAAAATCCTCCCAAAATATAACTAGCAGCCAATTTCAGAAAACAATTATCAGTGTGATACAAAGAAACAAAAGGTCTTTTATATTGTGTAGCTGGAGTTTGCATGAAGTGAAGCAAACCGTTTGGCTAATGGTTTGGTTACGTGACAGTTTTATGGAACTGAAACAAGGTAGAGAATTTCATATCACCGAGCAACATGATGATGTATATACTTATATTTAATGTGGAATAACTGCCATGAAATATTATGCTGATGTAACCAGTGACCAAATAATATGTGTTTATGAATATTTTTTGTTTTTGGATACTGTGACTGCATGAAACATTATGTGTAAGTAATTATGGTTCTCAGTTTGGCACTATAATAGCTAAGAATGAAAATGCTTTTCTTTTTGAGCCACCCACGGCATAGACACACTTGACATTTATGAGTCAAGACTGGTCTTGTGCAATAAAGCATGAAAAAGTTGTTGAATGTGTGACAGTATGTCTGGTCTTGTTGCAGAGCACACAAACAATAGTGGCTCCAAGCTGACAAAATCATTGAGCAAGTGCATTACTGAAATCCTGATGATGTGCAGTTGAATCCTGAGGTCTGAGGTGGTCTGCTGAAGAGTTGCTGTCTGTGCTTGACTGTGGAGTCCTGGACAAAGGAAGGGGGGCCGGCAGAGGCTGGTGCTCTCTTCCTTTAAAGAACCATGCACCAGAGCGTTTCTGCATCTGGAAGATAACATGTCAATACACACACTGTTCTGCTTTGTGTGTGGGTTGAATTACTTTAGAGATTAATGTAAAACTCAATAACTCGATTATTATGCCTCAGAAGGTGTCTGTGAAGGTTCTCAGTCATCCAGGTCATCTTGAAGAAAAGGTTTAAGCAAAGACATATGTATTTAGTTTTCAAGTTCTCCATGAGACTGTCAATAGTGAGTTCAACTAATACGAGAGCTGAGCTTAAATATCTCTAGAGGGAGGGGTTTGACCTGAAACTCTGATTTGACCAGGCTACAATCAAAGTTAGTTTTAGGTCAAACTCCTCCCTCTAGAGATATTTAAGCTCAGCTCTCGTATTAGTTGAACTCACTATTGACAGTCTCATGGAGAACTTGAAAACTAAATCCAGATGTCTTTACATTTTCTTTATGGCTCAGAAGACATAGTCAAATTTTGTTGATACTTAATTGATCAGTGAAGGTGCTCCCTAAATAATTTATTTCATGGCATAGGCACCAGGTCACTTTGTATTTGCAGCATTACAGAGGAGTTTTTGTGTGTGACTGATAGGAGAACTCATTAGTTTAATGCTCCTGAGGTCTGGGTTCCCTGAGGCACAGACCTTACCAAAAATACAGTCAGCTTTATAACATATAAAAGTAAAAAATTACTTTATAGAATGGGAGAAAAAACAGAAAAGATAAAGGTCTATCTTCAAAATTGTTTACACATTCTACCCACTTTAGATATTGAGAGGTATCAATGAAATATCATTTTCCAGGTCGGCGGGCTGTGAAATGCAATGCTCAAAAAAGAATAATGTTTCATCTCATAAGAATAGCTGCTGCCCCTGTATCAGAAGCATGTGACAATGATATTATTTGGGCCTGTGAGTTCAGTGAAGTTACCCTCTGTTCATTATGTTCTCTTTCCCTCACCTCTTGGTGTTCATTGCAGATTCGGCACAGCCACATTGGACTCGCCCTGCTGTTGCTCCAGATCCCACATTTGCTGCACATGTGCTACAAAGAGAATCACAGTGCAGTCAGATTTACTTGTCAGATCGCAGGTGCATGTAGAACATATATATTTTTATAGTTCAGAAAGCATTAACCTTAGCTTTGTTACTGGCTGAAGACAGAACAGTGTCACAAGGAGTTAGCATTAGGTCCACTTAACACCTTTCGCCACAGGAAACCTCTGAGAAGCTTGCACTATACAGTATGTGCAGAGTAATGTTTGCATTTGCTGGGAACATACTGTACACCTACTTTGTTGCAATTCACACAGAGGACAGCTGTGACAGCCTGTGGTCCGAATGCTGCCCCACATATGAGGCAATGTGACTGGCCATCCCCACATGCTGTCTTCTTAATATTATCCAGCCGAGTGGAGAGACGCCTGTAAACACATGCTAATCAGTGTCAGTCTCATATTTGGCAACAAAAAAAGAAAAATACCTCACTGGGGTCAGTCACATCTACATGGATGTGACTGATATAATTTGATTCATTTGGAAACAATAGTCTATAGTTTATCATCTCACTCAATTCTCTGCTGCTCTATATTCTCCATCATGGCGGCACGGGCCAGTACACTGTTGATGATCTCCTTTTCCTCATCGGTGAGCTCTTCTCCCGGGGGACCGCCAGACATGTTCATCGTCCTCCTAAATCTAAACCAAAAACAGAACCACCCACACAGAGAGTCACAGGCATGCAAAGTGCAAACAGCTCAAAAAAAAGCTGCCATGTCCCATAACTGTACAAGTAAAAAGAGCCAGACGTTAAGACATAGAGACAGCAGCAACAAACACAGTTATTTTAAAGTACATACTCAAAGAATTTTTTTTGTAATTAAATGTAACCAGAACTGTCTTGTTTTGGGGTATGACCAATATAGTAAGAGGGATTTATGTTGGAAGACAATGAAGCACAAAGTGTGTTTTTACATTCTCTGACTTCATTTGACATACTGTTTTGTGATGGTATGTCAGTGGATTAGTGTTTGAAGATAAAAAATTTTTCACACTAGCAAAAATATTTCAAGATGATGAAAGACATTCTCTCTCAAAAACAAATCCAACATTGCTATAGCATTAACCTATTAGCATCTATTTGATGTTTTCCACTTTAAAGAACCTTGTGGGAGATGGTTATGCAAGATATCATCAAGGTATCTAAATCTGTTGCATGCATAATTGTCAATTGCTTTGAAAAATTATGTCACAGCCCTTGAGGCTATTTGGAACAAGGAGAAGATGCTCGGCTCTGTGGGTATTGTGGTTATAATAACGAGGCCCCCGTCTCACAAGGATGTTTTTTTCTGTTAAACTCCTCCGTGTCCTTGTTTGTTGTATTTTTTAACAGAAATGTCAGTGGATGCATATACTAACTCTTGTCAACTCATGTGAACACAATGAGATGAAGTCAGAGTGTGAGCCATACTTGGTCCAAGTACAAGCAGTGCATCACTCGCTTGTAAAACATGCCTAATGGGAATTTGCTGTCCATCCAGCTGTCATTGGAGCTTGGTGACAGAGGTGCTACATGGAAAGAAGACTGATATGATCTAATTTGGTGGGTGACGATTTCAGCTGAGCCACACCTACTGCTGTGTCATTGCCTCTGGTCATATAAATCCCCAAACATCTGCTGGTTATGACAAAGTGAACAAGCACTTTCTAGGTGTGCAGCTGCTCATGGAAATAGGCCGTTAATTGAGGATGACTGCTGTAGTCAGGACGGCAGTGTGCATGCCTGAAGACATTGTGTAGAAGTGCCCTCATTATCTTCTGACAAGAGAATGGTTAAGAAAAAACAGCGACCTTAGCTTCTAACCTGTGGTCCAACTGGGCTGCTGAAAAATGCTTTAAACACTTGCTTCCCTGAATGGCTCATGCTGAGAACTGACAATTCAGAGTAAGCACATTTTACTCACCAAGAAAGAGAGCCCCAAATCTCTTTTGAAGATTTAACTGGGGCAAGCCAGAAATTAACAAGTGGATTCAGCCTCTGTTAAGACGTCACATCTGTAGCAGCTGGGTGTTAAATGACTGTGGCAAGGCATTATACATCACTGGGATCAGTCGCTAGTTGCTGAGTAAGAATATTTTAATGCCTTGCTTACTTAATGGCTCAGTGTCCTTCATCTTTCTCCCTTTCCCCTGATTTATGAAGAAGGTGCTGCTGCATGTAAATGTCAGGGGTCACTGTCTCTACAGGCATTATGGAGACTTGACAGACTGATGTCTCTCTGTGTGCCTTGAAGGGATTGAAGTCAGACAGAAAAGTGGTTATCACTAGGAAAGCAAATGTTCCTAAATGACACTTTCAGGCTGTGAGTCACAACTAATTTGGTTACACAGACAGACAATATATACTAGTTAAAAACACAAAGATCAACCATAACATTATGACTTTGGTAATATACACACTTTTTGCTGCAACAGCCCTAATCTGTCATGGCACTCCACTAGACCTCTCTGAATCTGGCACTATAACATTAGCAGATCACACACCGTGCTGACATTTGCAGACTTGGAACAGCCTACAAAATCTGCAGTTTTGGAGATGCTCTGTCATCCATTCACTTAATTTGTACCAAGACAGCATACGATGAGTGGACTGAATTGCTGATGAGAAAGCTCAAGAGTCCTGGCACCCACTGCTTCCCATTCAAAGAAAGTTAGGTCAATATTCATAGCAATTGTGGGTAATCTGTTTTTATTTAAACATCCATTTACATTTCTAAAGGTCCTTCTGGGGGACAATTTACTATTTTGATAGACCAACTGTTGAAAAATATAATTTCAACTATCATTTTAGTATTTAAATCCTCAAAGGTTAACGTGTCTGCTGTGACAGTGACTCTTCCTAATACATTATAAAATCAATCAGTGTATTATTCCAGTGTTTGATTATTTTATGCTTACCCATGTTTCCTGTTCTGAAACAGCTTCAAGTTCAGTGGCTGGCTAACAAATGCAAATATGTCATTAGACTAATCATGATAGATAACATACATGACATGAGGCATTAGTCCATGTTAGGGTCATTTGTGTCTTTTCTGCAAGTCATGTGCACACTCCCATAAACATCAACCATTGATCTGAGCATTACTGCCTAACAATAGATCAATTGGACATGACACTCCTATCTCATTCTCAAAGTCACCTGCTTCAGAGGACACAAACTGCCTACAAATGACACCATATCGACATTAACCCCATTTTCACCCCATGATCCCTCATCTTCGTTCCCCTCTCTGTCCCATGGGCAAAGACCTGCATGTACTGAATGTCAATCCACTCTATAGGGTTTTTATGGTTATCTGCAAGTGCAGCTGAAATGCATTATGGGCCTTGAGGTGGTCTCTTTACATTCATGACTGTGTTAAGGTCTTATTTAGCGATGTCCATAAACATGATTGTGTGATTAAATTATCACAATTAGCGGCATAAGCTGCTGTAACACAGGATGTGATTATATTGATTGTAGTAACAAGAGAACTGAGCTAAGGAAAATGAGACTTAGTGTAATTACTGAAAGAATAAAATTGAAGATACATGCAGCTGACTTTTCTCATTTAAATTGCTTGTCATAGTGTAAAAGTGTGAACAGTCGGTGCCGGTTGGGTAATTAAAAAGGGTCAGAGTGGGTGTGTGGACACCGACTAATGATGCCTCGAGGTATAAGACTGTAACCCCTTTAGGGAAGAATAAGTGCACAATAGAGGGACAGAAAAAAAAGAACAGAGCTAAGACTGTTAGAGGCATGTTCTTATAGAGGAAGATACAGCTGAGAAAGCTAGAGGTATAAACAAATAATAGAAGTGAGAAGTGGAAGTGGGAGCCCTGTTGGTGAGAGGAGGAACCTGAGTTTCACTCTGGCTCGGGTTTGTTTGCTCCATGTCATTCTCTCTTTAATCTTCATCCCTATCTTCTAGTTTAACGACTGCCCACTCTGTCATATAAATACAAGAAGTAAAAAAAAGGAAAGAAAAAGTATTTACTGACAAGAATAAAACATAGTAGAGGTAGAAGCTTTATAACTTTAATAAGGCTTTATAGCTTGAATAACTTGTAAAGAGTCTTAATAGGGATGCACAATTTTTAAAAATGCTCTAAATCATTTTTATTTAAAAGCTGCTTGAAATGAGATAACTGAAATGTTGAAGGTTCAATTCTCAATATTCAAAAAACATTGCACACTCTGTATGTCAATAGATAAAGTTTATCCTTGGCCTTCTTCAGGTCATTGTGAGGTTGTGATAATTGTGCCATTTGTCCGGCACATGCATGATTTGTATGTTAGATGTTTGTCTCATGGGTACATTTTGATAATGACTTAAGTAAGACTGTTGTGGTTCCTCATTACCTTTTAAGGTTGTTTTAAGATGTATCCTTTTGTCTATTATCTAGCTAGATACTTTATAAATCTTCAAAAGAAATGCAAATTATCTTGGGGTTAAATAATTAATTGATAATATTGTACTGCTGTGTTTACAGGCAGATTTAATAGGACCCATGACCTTCGTCAATGTCACCAATCTCCGTATGACAGTGGTTTGATTTATACCTGCTTTATTGTGCGAGCTGACAAAAGGAAAAGAATAACCTCTGGAGGGCAGGTGAGTAGGTGTGAGAAATGAAAGAGATGGATTATAGGTATTACACCTTTGATTATCAGTGAGATACCACTGACAATGATGGTTTTGAAGACCTTCTCACATTCTTAGCTGCTGCTCAAAGTGCTCTGTGTTTGCAAATGCTTTAACATGCTATGTATTGAAGGATTTGCGCACATATACAGTAGACAGTTCCCCCCTGAGTGCATGCGCAGTCAGAGGAACTGTCACACATGGTCAGAGGCACAAAAAAAACATGGCAAATTGACATGGAGTAAAGGGACACCAAGGCATTTTAGCTTTAAGAGTCTCTTTGGTCAGACTAAGAGCAGAGCTGCATACTATAGCACACACTAGAAACTCATTTTACCGCAGACACAAATGTATGTTCTTCAGGAAGGAAATCTCTGACACATTACATCATCCTTTTGTATTTCTGATGCTACTGAATTATTTTTGGTTTAGTCCACCTTTTAAAAAGCTTATTGCTCAGTCATTTTTTAGCTGGCAGCCACACTCAAAGCAATTTCCTTATGTCACTTCCATCTTTAAGTTGTGAAGGTAGACTCATTTTTTTCCTCTTGATCAATGAGGTGCAGATTAATGGTATTCTCATAAAGGCAGTGATATTAAGGAAGTGTAAGCACATTTAGTCTTACAGTACACTATTTTATGATATCGTCCTTTCACTTTTTTGAGAGTCTAGTACATAACAGACATAATACCAAAGCTTTTTAAAATTGTTATGATCATTGTCAAGCACACATAGTGTATGCTACAGTTTCTATTGGACTATTATTTTAGTCATATTTTCTACTTAAGCAGTCTAATAATTAAAACTGAAAAAAACATTATGGCTGCTAGCCCAAACAATCATAAATCATAAGACCACTTTACACTAGTTATGTACTTTTCTGTACTGTTAATTGTCCTAATACTAATTCAGAAACAAATTTAAAAAAAAGTTACATATAATATAATATAACATATTATCAAAGGTTACAAAAAAAATGATCTAAGTTGACATTGGATCTCTTGAGTAGTGGGACAGCACATATATTGGTCACAGTCATGAGTCTAAATTGAAGTTAGTCATCTCAGAAAGCCTACTTTAGGAAAACCACATGAAACAAAAGCAAGTTACCCAGTTATTTAAGGTACACAGAACATTCCCCGAGGAGTCCACATACTCCCCTCTGAATTAGGCAGAAATACATACTCATCTATTCACCGCTCTTTACCCACCTTCTACTTCTGCTCACAGTGCGCCCACAGCTGTTACTTCTCAAAGCACCAGAGAGCTCACCATTACCGTGGTTCTCGCTCACGTCAGATTCTCTATCTTTTCATCCATTCATCACCCATCATTCCCACTGCTCTATCCCCTCCTATATGTCTCGCCATCCCTTCATCGAGGCTTAGCTCTCCAGTGAGGAAGCAGCTTACAGGGCTTAGCTCTGCAAAGAAGCATCCCCACCTACTTTATCCTCTGTCTGATGACTCTCTGGGGAGCATTAACCCTTACATGCGCACATACAGACCCCTCATTTGGGATCACTGTCGCAAGCCACCGTAGATTTAGGACTAATCTGCTTTTCAGTGCTAATAAGAACGGCTCAAAGTCTTGTCTAGAGAATATCTCACCTGCTTGTTCTATTCTGTGGCATCACAATAAAAATATTAGGAGTAAATGAAGCGCTTTCAGAAGGTATTAAGTTCAAGTAGGTTGGACATAGCTGGGGGTGCTTACATCTAAAACATCTAATATTTGCTGTCGCCATGTTTGTGGGAAAGACATTCTGAGAGCATATACCCTCACGGCAAATGTTGAGTAAAAGGAAATTCACAGTTTTTGTGTCTGTACACTTGGAGAATCATTGAAGACGCTAAACAAACCTCAGGCGAGTGGTCTGTGTGCTACTTTCGCTTTCTGTAAGTGCCACTATGCCTCAAGTCACAGTCTGGTGGGGATTGGACCAGAGGGGCATTGTCAGTAGAGAGGGACAGATGAGATAATGAGAAATAGGCACAGATGTGAGCTGACATTGATTCCTGCTCTGTTTAAACTGAGTAAGGATCATGCCAAGAGAATCAAATGGATAAAAGAATGATGTTTCCCTGTGTCATACAGCATTGACTAACACCAAAATCCTAGAATATACAACCTCAAGGGGACTGGTGACAAACCTGCAGTACCACCCAGTTATGTGTTTTGACTAGCAGGCACCAGAAGTGAAACAGAATATACAAACCAATGATAAATCAAATCTTTGTATTTACAAGCTGGTAAGAAGAAATCAGCCTTGGTTTAGAGAGCACTACTAACAGGCTTTGTGGAGGACTCAGAGTCAGATACATAAAAACAAGAAACATAAAATAATTGCACACTAAGAAATGCGACTATAATATCAAATGTCTGTCAGCAAACAACAAAACACTATGCACTGAGTCAAATCATGTGAAGGTTTAACCAACAGGAAATATTTAAAAAACTGTATCAGCTGTGGTACCAGAAGAGATATGTTCACCTTAAGCAAACAGCTGCTGCCATTATTGTATGAACCTGTTTAGGGATTGCAGACTAAAGTGCTGTATGCTGAAATAGTAAGAAGGTAATATATAAAAGTCCAATGCATATCACTTACATTATTATCGCACTATATGCTACAGTCAAGTGCAAGTGTAATGTGATAGCATTCAGGATAAATCAGTTACTATGTTTTCTAAGGCTGACTTTCTCAAAACTGCTGTGAGACTGGCAAAACCATGTTGCCATGTTAACTGATTTTCTATTAATAAATGATTCTATTAATAAATGGTCCTATCTGTGGACTTTCAATCAATGATTGTTCCGACACAGTCGTTGTTGCTTTTTGTCACATTGTGATGAAAAAGGATGTTTTTCTCCTGGAGCTGAAACAGGTTATTTGGACCATGCAGGGAACATATAAACAGATAAACAGTGTAGAAAGGTGTCAGAATGAGTTTCTGTTTACCACTCAGCATCTCAAACAATAATGACCTAATGCTGCCAGTGTCTGTGAGTGGTTCAGGAGTGGCTATGATGGGCTCCTAATCAAACATCCACCATAGTGGATTTGAACAGCACATCTGCGGCTCCTGCTCCATTGAGTCAATTCCCAAGTGTGGACAGTGACAATACCTCAGCTATGTGAACGATTAGGAAGACAATTACTATACATCTGAACCGTCCAAATTGTTAAACACTGCAGGGAATGAGCTCATGTGCAACACATCCTCCCAGAAATCAATGGGGACAGAAAATTCATGAATTTGAATTGATCTCTTAATGGGTTAGGTCAGATTGCTGACCCTAGCTTTGGCACTGTTTTATGATCAAAGAAGCAATTTCACCAGTTCAAAAGGAAAAGGTGCTCATAATAAATCTATATGCGTAATAGGTGCTCCTAGTGGTACAAAATCTCTGGCCCTGTGTGATGTACTTTTACACCTGGAGGAGTGGCCCTTGTTGTATTCCACACTCTCTCTTCCAATACTTCCTGTTGAGCTATACTAACAGTAAAAACTGTAAAAGACCACAAACATATATAAAAACTAAATGTGGCCTATTGATGCTGACTTAATAGACTATGAGTGTGACAAGAACTTTGTTTATAGTACATAGTACACATATTATTGTATGTGTTTCCTTGTTTGTCTAATTCACTGCCAGCCAGACAAATGTAAGGATGCAATACAGTGTGTGTTCACTCAAATTAAAAGTATTTATTCTTTGCTTTTCTTAAGGTTTTTAGGCTGCTGTTGCCTGTGATGACAACCAGGGGCAATGACTTTCTACCTCACATAGCAGTCCAAAATGATCTGAATATATGGGCTTTGCTGAGTTGTTACTGTAGCAAATCAAGACTGAAAGACAATTACTACTGCTACTTTCATCTCAAAATGTGCACAGGCAAGAAAAAGTGGAACAAGAGTGAGAGGCAGTTCCTCTGAGTTCAGCAGCAAGGGATGTTGAGTTGGCGTGAACCGTTTCTGTTCAAGCACATTATCCACATCAGTCAGCACCTGAGCACTCATCAGGCTGTATAATCCACCACCAGGCACCACACAAACATGCAAGAGGGTCGATGGAGATGATTACGGGTCAGAGGGGGAATGAGAGCATCTTACAAGGAGCACAGGAACCAAAAGTAGAAACTCAATCAATCCCACTATGGCAGAGGACAATAGACCAAATCATTTCACACACTTCACAGATGCACAACATTAGCCCCCTTTCTATCTTTTTTTTTCTTTCTTTCTTCATCCCTTTTTTACTCAGCTCCAACTTACAGCTGTCTTGATATGGTTGCTATAGATATGACTGCTGCCTTCAGTGCACCTTCAGTTTATTACAATTTTCTTATAAATTGCTTCTTTACAATTGATTTTAAGATTCGAGACAACACGTGCCTGACGAGCGGACAGCATAAATAGGTCCCTGATGAATTTTATATTCATTAACGTACAAAACAGATATTTGCTGCAGATGAGAGTCAGAAAAAAAAAAAAAACATTCATGAGTTCAAGTCTAGAGAATCGGATAAAGGGGTTTGCAATTAAAGTCCAAACTATTTTCTTGTGCTGGTGTTGTGTATACTATATGACATGTGCAGTAATTAATCTTGGCACCAATTATTCCACAGCTGTACTTCAAATAAAACATGGGGTACTCAGGGCAAGTGTTGTTGTCATTAAATCTATGGCTTCCTTATGGGCTTCATTAGGTATTCACTCACACATGCATTTACATAAATGATTAAACCCTGGACAACAACGGCGCAAATCCACTTGCAGACTGATAAACTGACAAATAACTCATTGTATAATTGTCTTTTTAACCACAATGGAACAAAAATAATCAACAGAAACAAATAGAAGCACTGGAAAACAAGTGTTTATACATACATAGTCCTACACTAAAATATTTCAGACTCCATTTATTAAAACTTCATGGTGGACTACATCCAGGCGCTCCACTCCTAAAAAGAGTGATTCTTGTCTTACCTGAGGCTTTCAAACAGATGTGCACTTGCTCTTTATTCTGTCCGGATGCTTCAGAGTAAAAGATTAGTTAGAGCCAGGGCTCTGCATCCTCTGTTGGGCTCTCCTCTTCACTGGCAGCTCAGCTCCTCCACATGCACTGTAGTAAAGCATCGCCCCGCCCCCGCCCCCCTCCACCCCACTCTCTCACTTTTAACTAAATCCGTCCACTCTCATCTCATCAACACAAGACAAAATGGTGATGCCACTACTGCAGGCAACTACTGTATTAAGTCCATTCATAGTGGTTTGTGCTTTGACGCTATTGTGATGATACAGTGCCCTGATATAACGTGACAGTTGTAACTCATTTCTGTCCATTTAATTGAATCTTTCTGACTCCATCAAACTGTGTACACATCTATTCATTGCTTGTTTTCACTCAACATATGGGATTCTTTCTAACAGCTCTATTTCTAATGCTTTATTTAGCCTCAAGCTATACAGCTGCACTTATGTGTAATACAATATAAAACCAATAGGCTTGCTGCGCTGTGCAATTAGAGCCCATAATGATTATGTAATTTCTGTTTATTATTCTTTACAAAATGTAGCATTAACCATAATACATGTTCAAGAAGCGCACGGTCACTGGAGCATTGAAGACAGTTGTCACACATGTGCGCCACGTGAGTCGCTGTCAGTCTATTGAAATAAGTATTAGTGTCTGTAGGCACAATATTTTATTCTACAGTAGTAACCATGTCCCCAAAGAGCATTTCCTGACCTCCAAAGGTTCCGCTACAAGGAAAGAACTGCCTGTCGACCAACGTGGCTTGTAGTGACCGGGCTGCTGTTGCCCCCTTGTGGTCTCCTCACTGTACTGTCCGTCACTGGCCACTCTGTTTGTGATAATGAAACACTGGCCATACATTTTTTTATATATATCCATTTTTATCCCCATGGGGAAATTTTATGTCGGTAGCCACACCAGGGGGCGCCAAACGTTTTTTATGTTGGTGAGGGAAACAGGAGCATGTCACTGGCTGTGAAATTTGCATCAAAATGAAGTATCCCAACCTGGAGGGCCATACCAAGCTGTGGGGACAAGGCCACATGTGAAGCCTGCAAGTGGGTAGGTTTTAATTAAAGAAAGATAGCAATTAGATTAAGAAGAAATGAGGCATACATACATACCATAGCCATATATATTTTTTACTGTCTTGATACAAGCTTAGAACTGATTAGAACTGCCATAGGCATTTTGTCTGAGTTTTACTAAGTGTATAACTGCAAACATGAAAATGTTCAAACCTGCTGCATCTTAAGCTCTACATGTAGAGCAATGGCACTGCAAGAACTATAGTGTGATGAATACCTAATGAGATTTCAAATTGATGCAGAAGTGCTTTAGGGTCAGCCTTGTGTTTCTATTGTGGTTTTGTTGGCGTATATTGGCAATGAGCCTTCCCTTAGAAGGCTCATTGCCAATACAACATCTCATTAAAACTATGCAAACAACACAAAGCAATAAGAAATAAACAGAACCACAATCACAATTATGACTGAAACACGTTTACAATGTAAACACAGTCACTCATTTCTCTAAAATTAGACCAGACAAGTTAGACCACAGTAAAACAGGAAATGCAAATAAAGAAGTATAATGACAAATGACAGATAAATGGCAAAATCCTGACCATCCCTGCTGAGAGCTTAAGGTCACAGCATGTGCATGTGTCTGTCCAAGATGCACACACAGAATAATGTCAGGAACAACCCTGAGGCTGACGTCCTTCACAGAAACAGGCCAGATGCTTTGTGTGAGCTTTATTTGTTTGGGGCAAATGCCCCTGAAGGACTGTGTTGTTGATATGCGTTTGTTTGTCTGCTATGAACATGTCATAAACCATCAAGATTCAGTTTTGTCCCCAGTGGTTGTGTGTATTAACAGCTGCAGAGGGACGTTGTTGGCAAGCATTGAGAAGACCTAAATTCAAATGAGTGCTCCCCCGAAGGACTTTATGTCTCTATCTAGTATTGAACTAGAGAGACTTGAAAACATAGAAAAAAATATGAAAGGAATGGATAGTTTGAAAGAGTAAACAACAATTTAAGCTATGTTTACTAATATCATTAAAAAGACTGGAATAGTCCTGAAAGGACATTAGAAATAGCCTGGTTAAAAGAAATGATCCAATGTGCGCTTGGGTTGTCTTTCTGGTAAAAGAAGTGACTCTAGTAACTTTAGAAGGATTCAAATCAGGGACTTTACACAAAAGCAATGCCTGTAATTCCCTGGAAGCTGTGGATGACAGACTCAGCAGTAGTCATAAAGAGTCACAAAGCACACGCTGCTGAGTGTACTGTCACTGGTTTGACTGACAAGAACAAGAAAAAATAAGTACTGAAAAACTTGACTTTTATCTTTAAAGTTTTATAGTTTTATGTACAGCTATGATCTAAGCTCCAGACATTTTAAACAGCAACATTAATTTTGGATTCTATAAAAAATACAGGGAACAATGGAGGAAGATGCCTCATTTTGAAAAAAGCTGTAGGGTAGCCCAAACTGTTTACATGTGGAATGGTGACTGCCTAAAATGAGTGTGTCTGGTCTTACCACACAAGGCGCTTTGATAACGTGTCCTTGAGGGCTGTCAGATGACTGCTCAGTGTCTGGCTGCTGTGTGAGCCATGTCAGCCAGCAGCAAGGAGACTTTTTACTAGAAGGGCTACTTTACATTGAGTGTGGGGAAAGAAATGTAACTGCTCTACTTATCATAAACAAAAGTGAAAATTAAATGAAAGTCAGAACACAACCAGACAAGTGTCAGAAAAGAATTGTTGTATGATTGGAAAGAAAAAGAGTATATAGTATAGTCTGCATATACGCCAGGTCACATGACCTGTGTTAACAGCACAAAATAATCCTCTGCCTGCAGTGAAGGTCACTCCCATAGGACATATGTGTTTACCTATTCAGTCAGGCCATAGTGCAACAGTGAACAAGGATTATTTTAGTGTGTTGTAGTAAAAAGTTGGCTTGCCAATAGTTTTTGCAATTACAGCTAAAAGCTAATTTATTAGCTTATAGTACTTTACAGTTTTAATACTGATCAGAACTTTATTAACATGTAACTACGTATGAAAGAAAACATTAGGTTTACCTTTGTGAAGTGTTATTAAAAAAAAATGTACAAATGATCCCACAGGTTGTGACCTAAGGACTGATTATACAACCCCATTTTGTTTTTTTAAAATTATTTTATAAATTAATTTGCAAACTTTATTTTATTTATTTATTATTGGTTGCTGTATTTAAAATGTCATGAATTAATTTGAATGAATGAACGTCTACAAGAAAAAATAAATATTTATAAACTAAGAAAAAAAAAAAAAAAAAAAAAAAAAGACCATTTTTATGAGGCATGAGCTAGCCGTTTATTGTTACTGAGGAAGTTAACACGGTTAACTGAATTGAAAGTATTACAATAAACCTCAGAAGCTTTATTAAAAGTCCTCTCTGTATCAGAGAGTAAGCTGTAGGAATAGACATACAGTATATCTTATTGGCAAGTAGATATGTTTTAGTAAGTACATTCATCTCTACCAGGTTTTTAGGTACAATATACATGTTAAAAAATAGAGTTTGTTTGCATTGTGATCACCATTTGTCCTTCTTCAATCAGGATGTTATGATGAAAGAATTCACATTTAAGTGTTACAGGTTCTTGTATAGCGGTCACATACACAGACATATGCATAGAAGGCACATCTATGCATCTAAATTGCTCACATGATAAATGGAAAGCGATTTTATAATCAGTGAAAAAACAAAGAATGTATGGCCAATACTAGCCGCACCCCCCCTCTCTCTCTCTCTCACACACACACGCACACACACACACACACGAAACACTACACTAAATAAGACAAGTACATATCCACCCATCTCCCCACAACAGGCAAGCATTGAGAGACACAGCCATTTCAAAGAACACTTGCTGTGGTGAAGCTGCATTAAGCGGAAACAGCCCCAGAAAAATACTGATTCAATGAATGCTTGTGACACTACTCCTGGATCAGTGGTTGTGTTCAAGTGTCCCACAAGGCAGAACTGTTTCTCCTTGGTAACTCAGGTTTAAAGAGATTCTGAGTCAGCTCTACTCCAGCAAGTTCAGTCGCAAAAACTGCAGTTTCTCAAGGCGTAGTAATGGTAAGCAAATGTGTAGAAGTAGTGAAGGCTTAATAAAAGAAAAAACATACTTAGGTCACAAGAATGTACAACTTATCTTAAAATACTGCAGCTAGTGGTGAAGTGCCAACCTCAGCGAGAGGAAGCCGTTTAGTGTGAACACAACTGTAGTAACTCTGCTATTAGCATGATGCACATGTGCATTTACTCTATGCAATCAAGCCGACTATGACAGGGTCAACAATCTATGCAAATCTACTCAGCCCAAAGCTGAGACTTGCAATTGCTTCTTCAAATAGTAACTCAAAACCCAAGTACATGTGCTGTTCAAAACAGACATTGGTACACAAAAGGCATTTGTCTTAAAAAAAAAAAAAGATCAACTAAAATAATGGAAATATGCACTAAAAACAAGATACCTTTTTTAATCGCCGCCTTGCGCGTGGCGAAATATAGATGACCAAGGACTTCCCTAAAATCTTAACACTTCACCATCATACTAGTTATGACTGAGTGAAGGGGGGTATATAACTAACCTGTGCTGCCCCCCTTTTGGAAACTCCTGTTTACATCCCAGATTAGATTCAAAACAAATCAAGGCTTGGCTGTAAGTTTATGCTGCTGCAGAATGTAGCCTACAGCATTAAGGACATCCGGCTTGAGCTCAGGAATGGTTTACTAACAGATACTGTGTATCCTGATGAAAGCCACAAATATCAAACCTAACTTCAAAAGTTAATTCACACTGCAAACAGTCTCAAGTCTCTTTGAGGCTGTTCTTGCGCAAAAAAAGGAAGTAGTAGGTGGATTAGAAATTACAGTTAAAATGGTAATACATTGCCAATACTTCATTTAGGTTTTTTGCACTATTACAGTGAAATTAGGCAAAGGTCATGTGAAATATTGTCCACAAATAAGGTCTCGTCTCTTACTATTGTAAAGGCTTTTCAGGCCTAACAGAGACTTCAAATGGCTAAAATTGTGGATTACATTATTTCTGGTTTTGGCACAGGGCTCTTATGAAGTCCTCACTTCGGTCTATAAACAATCTATTATCCTTTGGTTAGTAACAAAATAACAAAGAAATGAGAGATGAGCAAAGGTTAGGTCAGTTTCCCCTCAGCACAGAGTGCTCACTGTCTGCAGCCCTTTGATGGAGAAAGTTTCACAAGGATAAACCCAGACTGCGGTTCAGAGGGGATTTTTCATGTTGGGCTTCTCAATGGCTTGTCATATGGTCACAGTGGTATAACATCAGTTAGAGGGCGAATGTTAAAGTGGAATGAGTGACAACAGGGCCATCCTGATGTCGGTTTTCAGTTATTGTTTTTATGTTTTACGGTCAAGTCTCAGTCGTCAAGGTGTGGCTGGCAAAAAAACTGTCAGGTAACAAGATCCTAAAGGAAAGAAAAACAGAATTACTTTTTTCTGTTGTGTTTTTATAAAAAAAATATTGCTATGTAATAGGTTAAAAACTTAGACTTATCAAAGCAATTAATTTAGGTTTTCCATTTCATTCAGAATACTCTGTAATATACAATAACTATGTTGAATATTACAATATACTGTATGACTTGCAATATTTGGATACCCCTTTTGATACAGTTAAAGTTAAACTAAATAGAAATACAAAGCTTTGACTGGTTAAAACTGGGACTAAGTGAAAACTTAAGTTTGTTTTGGGCTTCGGTTGGACATTGATTTTGACATTGGTACAGTGTGAATGTCTGCTAGACTAAAGACTGTAGCATTATTGCAATACAAGCTGTTCTTTGCAATACTGGTTTGTTGCGTTTGTTGATACCGTGAAAAAATTCTTCTGCAATATATTGTGCAACACTAAAATACAATATTTACCTGGAATTGAAAGAGCATTGGCGTCAAAAGTAATTCTCATCTGTAGCTCTTCTGCTGCTGCATCAGGCCAACATTTTCATAAACTCTTGAGCTGTCATCCCTCATTCTGCAAAAACAATCTTCTATGAACACACTAAAGTCAAAGCTAAAAAATGTTTAGCTACGGTATTATATTTAGGCATGTTACATAACTCCTGATAAAAAAAAAAGTGTCTTACTCTGTGCAAGTGGGAGTGGGAATAGGAGTGCAAGGGGGCAAAGGGCTCTGCTCTCCACCAGACAGGTCAGACAAGGAGTACTTAATGTTGGTGTACTCACGTCCTTTAATTTTACTTTTCTGCAAAGAAGGGGAAAAAAGAAAATCAAAGAAAAAACAGGAAGAACTACACTAAAAATAAAGATCAACATGGGATTCTGTACGTCGCAGACCTGTTCCTCCTCTATGCGTCTCTGCAGTGTTTCTATGTAGTGCTGTACAGCCATGTAGATGAATCTGTACTGTGCCTCTGTCTGCACCATCCCAGAACGCTGAGAGCGAACCATCTGAATGGTCTTTGGAACATCAATATCACAATCTACACCTGTAACAAGAAGGCATTATGTAATATTTTACTTTAGGTAGATTGTACAATTATGTACAAACGAGGCAGATATGTTCACTGCCAGAGGCAAGTAGCAAGTCTTTTCACAAAATAAGTCACGGGCCATTTAAACAAACAGAAGAGCTTACGGAGGAGGGAAACGGGCGAAATGAATATCAGTCAGATTTTAAAAACACATAAAATGCATAGATTACGTTGTTTTACATTTTGTATTGCCTCCTGTGAAGTTAACCATTTCCTGAAGAGCGTTATAGCAATTTAAATCATGTCTCTAGTTTCAACAGTTATTTTCTATTAAGAACATGTCTTTATAGACGCTAGTTATGTCTGATTATTGTATTTCTCCCGTTAAACTGTAAAATAAGCCACTAAAGACACAACACATTCAGTCTGTAAAAGCAGTCTACAGGAGGCACGCCCTCCCTCGTCCTCTCTTAAAGATTGTAGTGCGAAACCAAACATAGATACTGCCTGACAATTTGAGAGTTTTTGGTGCAGTCTCTCAGGTGAGAAACTGCCCTAAAAGTGTAGAATGACTTACCTTTTTCTCTAATCACATCTATGAGAATGTCGATCACTATGAATGTTCCCGTCCTCCCGATCCCAGCACTGTTCCACAAAAAACACCATCCTTTGGTTTGTGCATTTACTAGACAAGAAGAAGATTTCTGAGGTTTGTGTGTGTGTACCTGCAGTGTACCGCTATAGGTCCAGCGTCCATAATGCTCTCCTGTTTTAGGTTGACCTCTTCCAGAAAGTCAAGAACACCACCTGGGTCAGTGGGGACTCCATGGTCGGGCCAAGCTCTGAAGTGGTACTGCCAAACTGTCCGCTCTGTGTTGCCCTGAAAACAGAGTATGGTACTTCACCAACAGCTTTGACCTCAAACACCCTTTTAATCCAATCATATACACAAATTATTTACCTGCCCAACTTTGGACAGTTTGAGTTCTCTTAAGATGTAGTCATGTGCAGCTGTCTCTCGGACGTTGCGAACACGCATTGCGCCATATTCCTTGAGAGCGGACATTTCTGGCCAGTATTTCACACATTTGCTCTGTTAGGATGGAAATACATTCGCTCTAGTTTAAATGCAATTATAAAAGCCTCAGTAATAAGAATCATTGTCTAGAAATTAAAGCATGGCTAGTACATAACATTGCTTACCTTTCCTCTTTCTACCTCTTTTGTGGTCATAACAATAACACGAGAGTTTTCCTGAAACACCATTCTCCAAAAGTCACTGATGGTGTTCTGCAAACAGCCCTGAGTGGCAATGTAGGACTTCTTGGATTTAGTGCTGTTACACTTGGACTCCAGCTCTGGCTGCACACATAATTAAACAGAAAGATTACTATCAGATTACTCAAATCATATCTCCTAGATGTACAATCCTGTCTAAATACTGTCATACATCAAGTAATTTTCTGATGGATTAATAATGTTTATTTTATATTATACGGGGACCGTAATCTGTACATGCAATTTTTTTCAATAACAGCAGGTAGTACCATGATTATATTGGCGTTGATGTAATCAGAGCCTGGCTCATTTGGGTCCCCATCATTCAGCACAACACGTGTGTGGTCAACTAAAAACAGAAAGCACATTTTAGATGGTTTTGTGACATCCTTGAACTGTTGCAGAGTAGAGAAGGTTTTGTCCACTCACAAGGCAGAATGTTCTTGTATCTATTCTTGTTTTTGTTTTCTGCTCTCTGACCCTCTTTGCGACTGTAAAGAAGCTTGCACTCCTGTTGTTGCAAGGTCTAGATAGAGGCAAAGTTAGTTATTTCTCAACGTGTCACAGCTGACCAACATATTTTTTGTAATTCGTGTTACAAACACACCTCAAATTCTTCCCAGAAGCCTTGTTTGACTTTGTCAGTGGCCTCTGCCAATTTGCTGAGCTCTTTAACACGACTTTCAATCTCTGCTGCATTAATACGAGTTGTGTTCAGAGGCTAAAAGAGTGAAGACAATAGAAATTAGTCTAAGGAGCTACAGAAAACCATTATTTTAACACTACACTTAATTATTTGTTTTCCAATTTGTAAAGACTAGATTTAAAGTTAACACAGGAAAGATGTGCAGCACCTGTTTAAGTTGCAGCACAGTGCCCAGAGTTTCCACCATGGGGTTCTTTTTGTAGTGCTCTACCAGGTCTGTGAGAGAGTCGAACTTCTCCCCTCCTCCTACATCGTACTTCAGGTCTTGCTAAAAGAATAAAAGAATAAAGAAATTTTAAAAAGTTGCCTCTATACCACAAGATTAACTTTGAGAGAATGGGTCTTGGGGAGATAACATCATTTTCTTACACCATGAGTGTTCTTCTTGGACATTTATAACTAGCTGCCGAATACAAGAACTTAAAGTCCCTTTTTTAATCCTGTGCAACGGTTTCCTCACCTGACAGCGGATCATAACATGAGTGACTTTAGGTTTGCTATCGCTGCTGTCCGTCTTGTCATCTCCAGTTCGAACTGACAAGACAAAATCCCCAGGATGGCTCTGGCTTTCCCTCACCAGGAAGCTGCCATTTTTTCCTTTCTCTGTCAGCAGCTTCTCAGCCTCTCTGCCTGACAAGTGTCCATGAAACCACCTAGCAGAAGACACAAGAGTACAACCTCTGTCAGCTTGGCAACAAAATTTCAATTAAATGACACATCTATATTACTGGCAAAAATAAATCAGTCTACACTAAAGCATGTTGCACTCTGTAAAGTATTAAAAGTAAAAAGTAATAAAACTAAAGCTTCATCACTCACCTTTCTGATGTGGGGTCAGCACAGTTAAGTGGATATTTGAGTTCGATAACATCACCATTTTTTTCTTTCAGTTGTCCATGATGCTCCATGTAGTACTGCACCAACTCAGCCAGAGTTGCAAATTTCTCCCCACCATAAAGGTCATAGTAGTCCCCAGTATTCTGGATCTTGATGTGGGTGACCGCCCCATTTCGTCTGAAATGTTTCCATAAGCATGAATTCACAAAAGCAAACAGTTATTTGTAATGTAATGTTACCACCATTCTTGCAAAAATCAAATAGTAAAGCAAAGACAGATCACAAAACCTTTAAGGAAACCCATGCAAACAAGAGAGCAGGCATCAGGATTACTCAATGTCCCAAACTGTGTTGAAACATAGAATGCATCAGCTTAGGCTTACTAATAAATACTGACATAAAAGGCCCAACTCCGACAAGACCATGAAGACAGCTAGTCTACTGTTATCTATTATTCGGATGACTTACAGTTTTCACAATGGTTCATATTTTATAGAAATCAAAGTCTTTGTATTAGGTATGTTTGAAGTTCCAAATGTGATCAATTATTGTGTTATTATATTCTAAATACATTTTATAATACAATACAATACAATACAAGAAGCTTCAACATGCTATTAGGTTAAGACAAATCTAGTCATAATATGCAATGCTTACCGTACTGAGAGGGTGAAGTCTCCAGGATTACTCTTGCTGGGCCTGGCTAGAAAACTCCCATCCACCCCTCTAGTTAGCAAGAGGTTTTCAGCCTCCACGCCTGTGATGTTTGGATGAAACCACCTAACACGGGAGTTATAAATAGTTATTAGTAAATCAACATACAATAAATCACGCCTAATAACAATTGTGTACAATGTGTTGCCACAATTACTTTGTTACAGTCAGAATCAGTATATACTATCTTTGGACCTGGTGACATAACAGGGGGATATGGTTTTAATACTCTTAGAAACTAATGTGTAGTGGTTATTCTTTCCGCCTCATAACTTTCTTGAAAAACATTGTCCTGTAGAGTTCAGCTGCTCATCTTCCCTTGTAGGGTACTGTTTTTATAAGTGGATGCCTGTGCTTTGGCTTTGGAGACTATCAAAAAGCTGAATCCCTTGTTTTATTTTTGCAAAACTAAAAAATATCATTACTAGTTAGGACAATTAATATTTTTTTATGATGTTTACACAGCACCGCTCTGTTTGGGGTTGCCGGGTGGAAGCTAGCGGTAAATGAGGCTGAATTAAAATAGCTTTCTCACTTTTAGCAGCAGTGCGGTATAACTGTAGTTGTGTCCCTACGTTTCCACATCCAAACAGCTGGGTAAAGTGAATTAGCACGCCCGGCTAACATTGTCGGTGGATACTGTTTTCCAAACAACCACTTTCTTACCTCCGAGATGTCATTTTTGCTGCTCACTTTCTCGCTGGCTTTACCACAGGCTTCAGCTAGCCTTTTTAGCTGTTTGCTGTTTCCGACCGTCTCTGTTTCGATCACAATTTAAAGTGCCTCATCAGTTCACACCCGAGCAAAACGGGTCAAAATTTACGTATCGACAGAAAAATGCAATAGTATGCGCTGCAAAAAGTCTCAAAAGGCCTCGGCCCCGGAGACTTCTGGGCAAGTCGATTATCGGACGTCACCAAACATGCGACAAAACGCAAGAGGGGCTCAGATATTTACACCAGCGACGACCGCCTGTCTTGGGGTCTGGACCCACTTATAATCCGCCAAAGTAAGATCCACGGAGGTTGGGCCTGCGGCAAACCACGGCACATGAATTAAACAGGCCTCTGACTTTCACTGCGCGCATGCCTAGTGAGGTTCACTCGTCTAGAAACAAGCAGCTGTCTCCTCAAATTTTAAACTTAAAAAACATTTATAAAAGTTTTTAATGCGCTTCTTTAAGAAAATTAACTTTGTAACGGATCTTTTGTGTTTATTAACTAAGAAATGAAAATCCAACAAAAACACACTCAATGAACTGAATCTATTATGTTACACACACACACACACACACACACACACACACACATACACACAAAACTCAAAAATGTCTGCAACATGTGTTTATTTTCATCAGAACAAAATACATAAAATTTTATTAATGTAAGCATGAACAGTGAAGTCAACATTTCATGTGGTCAACACACTATTTTAATTTAAACACAGTTTAACTAAATGTATGTTCAAACCATTGACACACATGACACACACACAAAAATTAAGGAAAATCGCTACAAAATCATTCAAATGTACCGACCCAGGTGTTCCATGATATCAAAAACATGTCATCTACACATGTTCCATAGCACACAATCATCTCCTGTTGCACATTCAGGGCCAGAGTGAGGGGTAAATAGAAATGCTTAAACCCCTACCTCAAAAAGGGGAGTGATTTTTGAGGTGTGAAAAATGTATTCTTAAGTATGTATTCTTATATATGTATTCTTATATCAGCTTCGTCCTCTGTTTTTAATTTTGCCTTTATTATTACATTATCATTACCGTTAATGGTCAAAACATCCTTTGCAGCCTTAGTTTTGTTTCGAAAACTTTTTACACATATAGGCCTATTCCAAAAATAATAAATGCAGTGGACTGAAAATAATCTTGGAAATAATTCAGTAATATTTTTTTTTGGTTATTCCAGTTTATGGTGACAGGTTTGGCGGCGCGAGAGTGTCTCAGCTCATAGTTTGTCCCTCGTAGGCTGTCGTTTACCCAGTACGTGGCATAGCCACAGAGCAGCATAGACCCGAGGCTGCTGTCTGCATTTATTCTGTCAAAACCAACTTGCACCTCATCTGCTTGCAGGATTTGCCGCAGCACAGATATCATTTATATAAATAGACTTAAATTGAAGTGGAATTTACCACATTTATACCATGTTTACTGTGTCAGAAGTTTGTATTTTACTGGCCGTTCTGTGTGCCACTGCGTCCGGCTACTTTGTTAGCATAGACGCCCATGCAGAAGAGTGTTTCTACGAGCAGGTCAACTCCGGCACCAAGATGGGCCTAATGTTTGAAGTAGCTGAGGGGGGCTTCTTGGATATCGATGTTGAGGTAAGAATCTCTAATGCCATTGTTTAACCCAGTAAATGTCCTGATTTAGGAAATTTACTATATTTACAAATGGCTAAAAAGCTTCTTACGGCCCTTGTGCTAACGTTAGCCTAGCCGCCAACTGTCTGCGCAACATTAAGTAAATAAAACTAAATCCCACAAGTAGTTTACATACTCAGTTAATGCTGTACTTGTGTTTTACATTCAATAATGCAACATTTATAAATATTTTTTTTTCAAATCAGCTTTCCTGTTTGAAAAGCCTAACTCATTTAGCTACGGGAAGTGACAGCATACTAACCTTGTGGTACAGATAATAGAAGTCTTAATTTTGATTCATTGATTACAATTAAAGTGGTTTTAAAATCAGAGCATCTATTGATGATGTTTAAGCAAAGTTTAAGCTTTTTGGTCCTAAGTGGTGCCACCATATGTTTCTGTATACCCTGTTGTGACTATTTATGAACAATTTGTTGATACAGTACTTTCACTGATACATATATTAATAATGTTACGTCAAATAATAGTGTGGAAAGCCTATTTTGAGATGTATTAGGTCTAATCGTTTTTTTTTTCTAAATGTCTGATTTTCTAAATGTGCCTTTACCCATGTTTTGACATACAATGACTTTTAATCAAAATAAGGACTTAATTGAGAACATGGTTCATATAAAATAAAGAAAAAATACTATGAAGCTGATATTAAATACAAATGCCTTTCTGTTTTCAGGACAATATTAATACGCCTTTCCCGTTTTCAGATAACAGGGCCTGATGGTAAGCAGATCTATAAAGGGGACAGAGAGTCCAGTGGGAAATACTCTGTGGCAGCACACATGGACGGGACCTACAAGTTTTGCTTTAGCAACAAGATGTCCACCATGACCCCTAAGATTGTCATGTTCACCATTGACATTGGAGAAGCACCTAAAGGCCAGGATATGGAAACAGAAGGTATGAATGGGCTTTTGAAAAAGATCAATGACAACTTTCTCTAACTGCCTTACTATTTGATTTCTTCTCTTCTTGACTTGGCTGTGGGTGCTTTTATTCCTTTGTAGGTGGTGACAGCTGGGATGGTAGGGGCAGACAAACTTCTGTTGTGACATAGAGTTTGGAGTTTGTAATGCACTGCTGGGTTTTCTCTAACCAGTGTTATTTTTTTGTCTAATCATGTTATGTTTAATGGTTTGAAGCACATGTAATGCTTATGATGGCTCTGTGTGCATCTGGCACAAAAGTGTGAAATTATTCTGCATCTTCATTTGATACCCTAAGAATGTTTTGTTTTGAAAGATTTTTCACTCAAAAATAACCCATTGACTTTCATGTTTCAGCTCACCAAAACAAGCTGGAGGAGATGATTAACGAGTTAGCAGTTGCTATGACTGCTGTAAAGCATGAGCAGGAGTACATGGAGGTTCGTGAGAGGATACACCGAGCAAGTAAGCCCCTGATCATGAGTTCACATTAAGAGTTTGTTTAAATTGTTGATTGCATTAATTACCTGTTTGTCTTTCTTTTTAATAGTCAATGACAACACAAACAGCAGAGTGGTGCTGTGGTCATTCTTTGAAGCACTTGTTCTAGTGGCAATGACACTTGGACAGATTTACTATCTGAAGAGATTTTTTGAAGTACGGCGAGTGGTGTAGTGAGATTGAGGATCCTTCTTTGTCTCCACTGTTTTCTGAAACATCAAGATGATTATTTACACTCTGCAAAACAAGACTGGCAGTTTTTCAGTAAAGCCTACATTTAATTGGATCTTTGTTTTGATCTGATACTTATTTGGTTGTTCATAAATGTAAAATTGGTTTGAAACAAAAGGCTAACAAACTAGGGTCAGTTGTCAATAGAGTGGTTTCTTTTTGTTTCACAGGGTTGTTTCACTTTTATGTTTAATTGATTACAGTTACCATCAATTTATTGCTGGTACAATTTTGTGTGATGACTGAGACTCATAATCTCAAGAAAAAACACCTAAAGTACTAGAAAGACACATTATGTGGTTAGCAGATGAGAAAACAAACAGGAGAACATAGCCCTTAATTATATTTAAAAAAATGCTTTTCCACTCCATTAGCCAAAAATTTAGCCAAAAGTCTGAGATGTAGAGTTTATTTTCAGGTTCTCATCCACATTAATAAATGTACAAGATATTTTGTTTCCTCTGTACGCTGTGTAATGCTCTCACACAGCAAATTGCACTCCTGGTAAACGCATATAAAGGTTTGAAGGATTTAATTACGGCTGTTTTTTTTTTTTTTTTTAAGGGATATTGTCCAGCCTCTAGCTCTGCTAAGTCAACCTGTGTAATGGGAAACTGCTACTCCTCAGTCTATTCAGGAAATAAAAGAGCTTAGTGGGCCAGAAGTTGATTACATTTTCAGTCATCCTAACTACTTCTGAACAGCAGGATTCAAGCAGTTTGGCCAGCACTGGATTTGAAACTGTGAGACATGGGTCTGTGATTTAACATTAGAACAGTGCTGAAATATGTTACATGTTGATTGATGTATGTTGGTAGGGGGCGGGTTCTAATGACTGCTGTGGGCTTTAGTTGCTTGTATCTTCCTTTTTGGGGTTTTGGGCTTTTAAATTATAAAATTGTACACATTTTTAAACATTTTTTGTTTCTGGAGCATGTTTAGTGACATGTTATCTTTATATTTTGGTTTTGATATTTTATGTCCTTCATAAATCAAAAAGTGAACATCCAAGGAAACAGCTTTTCCTCAGTAAAATAGCTGTGACATCTACATATTACTGAATATGCTCCAGTTTTGTATTAACAATCTCAGTGAGCTTGAGTTGGTTACCTGCTCAGGTCACAGTATCCCCTTTTTGTGACTTCAAATATCAAACTGATCTGTATAAATGAAGAATGGTTGTGGAAAATACCCCAAATTTCATAATAAAGCCAATATTCTGTAAAATTATAAGTGAGAATTGAGTGGGATTTGGCTGATGCATTTCTTAAATTATTTTTTTTGGCTTATGCAGTTAATTTAAAAGGGATTGGTAATGTTTTGTTTGACTAATAAAAACTAGTTCCATAAAATATTTTGATTAACATTACTTTCTCAGACAGCAGTTACAAGGTGCTTCACATATAAAAGACATAATATAACCCATTATAAAATACAGAAACATTCAAATTTATGTTTTTAAGTTATCTTTTTTAAATTCTCTGAATATATTAATAGATCATATAATATCAGAGGATGAGCTGTCTCTCATATGAGGTTAGATTATTTTAATTTTATTGGAAAGAAAGTTGTTTGTAAGTCGAAAGACCTACAAACAAAAGTGTTTTGATTAATATGTTATAAACAACATGGCTTAGGTTTAAAGCAGCTGGATTTGTGGATAGTTATTGTTCTACATAAACCCTCTGAATTTCACAACAGTAAGTCAAAAGGTGCACTCAATTAGGTAAGAAATCCAACTTAAAAACAAAAACAACTACATTACAATTAATTTAAAGTAATATTAAAAAACATTTTTATATTTATAAATAATTTATTATTGTATTATTACTAATAGAATATGGATACAAATAACATGCCCCTTTATGTTTAGCCTATTTATAAAAATATAAATAGTGCTGTATTTAACCATTTTAATTTATTTAGTTATGTACCTATTACATTTTTTCTAAAAGGGTGGTCCTGTAGGTTATTCCGAATTTGGAATAGTAGTAGTAGACGCAGGAAATTCAAAAACGCTAGCACCCGCCGGAACCATTGTTACGCCTCGGTTTCCCACCGGTTTGTAAACACCAGCACACACTTGTAGCAGAACATCGTGGGAACACCTTCGATGGCACACTTTACCGCACAGATTAATTTAATAGTTAAAACTCGAAATGGCAAACGTTACGGAGGGCGCGTGGGACAGTTTACCTGTTAAACTCAACGAGAACATTTTACAGACACTTAAGGAACTGAAATTTACACATATGACCCCTGTACAGGTAACAAATCAAAACAGACCTATTTATCAATATAAAACACACAATAAATAATCGGTATACTTTTTTGTAGTCTGCTTGTATCCCACTGTTCATGAGAAACAAAGATGTGGCTGCTGAAGCGGTAAGTATATTGTTTCTACTCTCGAAAACATAGGACAATGTCTCAAACTTTACTTTTTTCTTCTAGTTTTTGATAGTCATTTCAGTAAAACCCCTCGATGTCATATTGTTGCAGGTGACTGGAAGTGGAAAGACGCTTGCTTTTGTTATTCCCATGATAGAGTTGCTGTTGAAGCGAGATGAAAGGCTTAAGAAGATGCAGGTATGTCTGTAACAGTTTATCTGATAAAAGACTATGTATCCAATCGCTTTTTAATGCTTGTTTTCAGGTTGGTGCTCTTGTGATTACTCCCACTAGAGAACTGGCCCTTCAGATCAGTGAGGTGGTAGAGACATTCATTAAAAAGTTTCCTCAATTTACGTAAGTGACTGATCACATTAGAGTTGATGTTATAAGGTCACTTAAAACAGAATTTGAATCTTTAGATTTGTTTTACAGACAACTTTTGCTAATTGGTGGCACTAACCCAATAGAAGATGTAGAGAAGTTCAAAGAGCAAGGGTAAGTCATTGACAGATTAAGTTGAACCAATATATATATATATATAAAAAAATACCATAGCTGGTTAACAATATATGTCTTTAGGGCAAATATTCTCGTTGCAACTCCGGGGCGTCTGGAGGACATGTTTAGGAGAAAAGCCGATGGGCTGGACCTACCAAGCTACGTCAAGAGTCTTGATGTACTTGTCCTTGATGAGGCTGACCGGCTTCTTGACATGGGTTTTGAGACCAGGTAAAGATAAAAAATAATTTGTATCATTACAGATGAAAGTATACTTCAAATTACTGTGATGTAGTTTTATATTTGGAAAGATCATATCTAGGCTTTGGCACATACCTTAAATATGGGCATCCTGCTTCTTGTCTTGTTTTTCTTCTCTTTAATGTGCTTTAATGCTTGCTATGTAAAGAGTATATTCCCCAATCTCATTAGGAGACATTGTTTTGAATTGTTCAATACTTTTATGTGTTCCTTACAACTCTTTTTCAATGAGGATTCTATGGAAAATGACAAATGAACTGAACTGACTTTGTGCTTCCAATCTGCCCGTCTGCTTTTCCAGTCTGAATACTATTCTCAGCTATCTGCCCAAACAGCGGCGCACCGGGCTGTTTTCGGCCACTCAGACGCAGGAGCTGGAGAAGCTGGTGAGGGCAGGCCTTAGAAACCCCGTACGCATCACTGTCAAGGAAAAAGGCGTAGCTGAATCAGTGACACAAAAAACTCCCTCATGACTCGCCAATTTCTACACTGTGAGTCAGGCTTTTTCAGACCAAAGCAAAACTCAATATGAACTCTGTATAGATATGGACATTTAACACCTAATGTATCTGCAGGTGTGTAGGGCAGAGGACAAGTTCAATATTCTGGTGGCATTTCTCAGGCAACACAAGCACGAGAAAAATCTAGTATTCTTTAGGTATGTTTTCTCCTATTTTGTAGTGTGAGTGGAACTCTTTGTTAATAACTACAACTTCTCTAGCACATGTGCCTGTGTGGAGTACTATGGCCGAGCCCTTGAGACGCTTATTAAAAAGGTTGATGTCCAGTGCATCCACGGGAAAATGAAGAACAAGCGCAACAAAATCTTTGCCAATTTTCGGGCACTGAAAAGGTGTGTACATTTTCTTTTAAATTACAGCAAATCTACAGCTCCACGGTGGCTAATGAATTGTGTTGTTTTGGATTGTGTCAGTGGGATCCTGGTGTGTACAGACGTCATGGCAAGAGGAATTGATATCCCAGAGGTAAACTGGGTGCTACAGTACGACCCACCTAGCAGTGCCAGGTATTTTATTTGAATACAAAATTAGCATTGGATTGCTTCATGTATAAAAAGAAAATATACTGTATACATTCAGAAATATACTATTTTCATTTTATCCCAGTGCTTTTGTACATCGGTGTGGCCGTACAGCACGAATTGGTAATCAGGGCAATGCTCTTGTCTTTCTCTTACCCATGGAGGAGTCTTATGTCAATTTCTTATCCATCAACCAAAAAGTAAGTTGGGACATCTGTTAAGTTGTTTAACCTCAATGTAGATGCCATTTGATCACTTATTAAATCTTTCTGAATCCATGATGAATACCAGATTTTCTTCTTTCTCTTTCCTTAGTGCCCCCTCCAGAAGATGGCTCTTATAAATGACGTTGTCGATGTGCTTCCTAAAATAAAGGACATGGCTCTGGCAGACCGTGCCATGTTTGACAGAGGCATGAGGGCCTTTGTCTCTTTTGTTCAGGCTTATGCCAAACATGAATGCAGTATAATCTTTAGAATTAAAGGTAAAGCAACACTTCTTGGCATCAAAATCTTAAATGTGATGCTGTTATTGACAGAATGTGTATATTTCTGTATAGATCTGGACTTTGCAGCTTTGGCTCGTGGTTTTGCACTTCTTCGCCTTCCTAAGATGCCCGAGTTGAGAGGGAAAACGCTTCCAGATTTTACACAAACACAGATAGACACAGACACCATCAAGTACAAAGATAAGAACAGAGAGAAACAGAGACAGAAGATGCTGAAAGAGCTTAGGGAGCAACCCAAGACATGGCCAGATAAAAAGAACTTCATTAAGAATCAGGCCTGGTCCAGACAGAAGAACAAAAAGGAGCGTAGGAAAAAGAAGGCGGCCAAGAGGAAGCATAATGAGGTAGAGCATCATTTATCAACTGAACTAAAGTACATTGCTCAAAATACATTCACTCAGGTCTCCCTTTTTCCTTGCGTGTTGCAGGCCTCTGATATAGATGAAGAAGACATGAATGAACTTTTAAGTGATACTCGTCTCCTGAAAAAACTCAAGAAAGGACAAATCACTGAGGAGGACTTTGAGAAACAGATAACTGGTGAACCAAAGTCAAAACACAAAATAGGGGACACAAATGACAGCTCTAATGAGGATGACTGATTTAAAGCTCAAAATCACTATACTCATTTTTTTTTACATGTTTTATTTGAGATTGGGGAGGCACTGTTATAAATAGAGCTTGATGAGTTCATCGCTGACGGCCGATGGTGTGAGGACTCCCAAGTCGGTGAAGAGAAGAGTAATGAGGGAAGGAGGTGTGTAGTCAATCATTGGATGCTCCTCAGAAAGATTTTGGACTGTCTTCAGTGTATCTGCTTTGTACTGTAGGAAAACAATGTATGTAAAAATGAAAAAATAAGTTTATACATACATGGCTTTGATGACATCATACCTTGAATTTATCGGGCACGTCCTGCTGGTTCAGCGGATAAAGACGAACAAACTTAAAACTCTCCGCCACAACATAGAAGGGCTTGTTGTGGGCTTTAGAGCACACTGCTGTCTGATAGGTGCCAATCTGAAAAGACAAAACATCTTTGATTGTCGCTGTATAATAGTACTTTTTGAAAAGTTGTTTAAACAGACCTTGTTGATGATTCCTCCACTTTCAACCACACCCTCTGCACCAACAATAACAAGGTCTACTTTCTCCAATACATATCTGTAACAATTGAGGCAATACGTAAGATGAATGACTACTTGTGTAGAAGTGTGCATTAAACACAATGTCTTTTTGGGGACATATTGACACATTTATTATTTATTCTAATTAACGTATATATGCTGTATGAATAGATAATTTACCCTACAGCTGCATCAAGGACTACTGTTACAGGAACATTGAGTTTCCTCAGAGCATCTGCCATCTGTCGTCTGGACAAGGGAAAATTAGAAATTGGTTTAAAGATGTGTTCCTTCAGAATAATACCAATACCAGCATAAGGTTACTGCCATTATTGTCTCACCCAGCTGCGTCGGGCTGTGATTCGGTGACATACACAGAGAAGCGTTTCTTCTCGGCTGCAGCTCTCTCCAGCACTCGAAGGACCACTCTGGAGTAGGAGTGCGTTAGGATTTTCTGTCAAAGAGGCATTTTTAATACAGAGTGAAATGCATTTGAGTTGACAAATATAAAAGAAACCAATTAATAGCATGGATCAGTAAGACACGCTCTATGTGGTATTACTTACTGCACCATCTTTAATGAATGTGTGACAGAGCTTGGCAACTTTAGCCCTGGACATGGAGATCTTCTCCAGAAAGAGTTCTCCTCTCTCCTCCATTACCTTTTTACAACGGGACAAATCCTGATAGACAATAATTTGAATTAGTGTCTGAAACCATTTAACACCCATTAATCCTTAAAGTTTAATAGAAAATGTACACTAGTCATTTCTATTAGTAAGTTTACTCAAACACAACAGTATTTTTGCAGATAAATTTAATCTGCTTTAACGTCCCTCTAATCAATCCAAATCTAGTTGTTATTCCATGTGTTTAGTGATGGACTAACTTGGTGCTCCAGTGATGTGAGGCTTATGAAGCGCAGGAAGAGCTCTCCCGCTGAAGACACGGCAACAGAGGAGTCCACTCGTGTCAGACAGTCTGTGGCAGACGTCAGGCTCTCTCTCAAGCCCAAGATAGTTTCACCTGGAGATGACACCAGCCTCTGTAAGAAACGGTTTGACAAGATGCGAACAATGTTAAGGTAAACAAACCTTTATCCCTCTTGAGATACTCCAACAGAGTCCGGATGGCGGCCACTGCAGAGGCCATGTCTGGGTCTTTCCCCATCTGAGCCCTGAAATACTCCACCAGCTCTGAGTGAAGTCCCACATACACACAAGTTATATTTTGGCTTTCCGAAAATGCAGGCAAAACACAAACGCTTCAGAAAAAAGGCGGGTGGTGGTTGACTCACCTTCTTTATTCATCCTAAAGATCAAATCAAAATGTAATATTTTGAGTGAAAAATTGGTGAAGATGTGGCTGTGGGCTTTCAGTGACTCAGGTGCCACTAACGCAACTAAAAAAACGTATAAAAACAGAAAACCCACTCCCTAAATAAACATGTGATACAGATATTTAAGTTTTTTGTCGTTATTCAACTGAACTATTAAACTTGTGAAGCGGGTGCGTGTTGATGTGTCGCGCACTTATGACGTTACAGCTTTCACAGTCACGTGACACCGGTGTCCTGTCAAGAATTGCATCCCTCGTCAAAAGTGAGCGAAAACAATACAAAAAGCTACTCATATAAATGAGTTTGACAGACAAACCATAGCCTAAAACTTTTTAACCTAATTGATGAAATATAAGAAATAAATTACCTCTATGGTAAAGACTATTTACCTTTTTTTCGTTCACCCAATGAGTTCACCAGTGAGTGCTCTTTAGTTCCACAATGCAAAATAGCTGATAAATCACATTTTTAGGGTTCATAATTCGGCAGACGCAATGCAGGCGGGGAACTCAATAGTATTTCGTCAGCTAGTGTGTTAAATGACGTAGTTTACTTCTAATTTTCCTGTGGGTAACTTATATATAGAAACATCGCTTGTAAACGAGGTGATGCAATTCTCTGCAATGTGCAAATTGTGCTTATTTCTTTATATTTCGTATAGCCTATTAGTTTCACAGCTATATTATGGCTAAATTGTCTAAGTCGTTAAGAATCTGGCCGCTTCAAGTCACTTTTAGAGAAGGGGTATATGTCGTTTCAATTTAAAAAGCAGGCACAGTTTGTTCCATCCGCTTTGCAGTTATGATAGTTACCACTAGAGGACAGTGTTGTTCTTTACAAAGTGATAGTAACCGACCCAGATTCAAGTTTTATAATTATAAAACTTGAATACATAGAGTAGAATGTAAGTAAGTAAATTTTATTTATATATCACATTTCACAGATATAAATGTATGTAATAATTTAAATACATTTAATGAAAACCTCAATATCCAAATAATTAACTTAAATTCAAACTTCTCTGATCTGTTTCAACCCTTCTAAATACATGTAGGCCAACACTCTAAGCCACTTGAAGGTGTGTCAATCTTTTTTTTATGATTAAATCAATAAAATGGTAAATCAAATATCAAGCATATTTTAGCAGCTAACATATAGCCCTTGATTAAATACCAAGCTTCACTTCAGCTAGCTACCATGTTCTTTAAAGGGAAAGTTCCCATTTATATACATTTGGCTTGAACAGCTAAACAGGAAAATGAGTTGCTTATTGGGCCAAATCTAATACAAGGTTCTGCGCCTTACATTCAAGTTTTTTAAATTATAATGGTTTTGGGTTGAACAGTATAGTGTCAGCTGAGTTTTGAAAATAGTTTTTCCATAATCTAGGAATCTTAATGATTACTGTACTACGGTACTGATTAAAAAGCTGCGGAGTCAAGTGTGTAAATGTGCTACTGGGAAAGCATGAAGCAGAACATAGCCTATAGTTAAAGTTGGAGTAGGTAGTTTCTGAGTGAATGTGTCCATCACAACTGTAATAAACCTGTCAGAAAAGTAGGCTGAATAATTTAGCACAGGCTAAAGGACTTTAACCAAACTGTGAGAAATGTCTATATCTACATATGTATCTATACAAAACCTGCACCTTTAACCAAAAAAATAAATAAAATAAAAATACAATATAAAACAACTGTAAAAGGATCAACCGTAAACATGGGCCTGCATTCTTCATTGTTTGCTCTAGGGGTCTGGGGCCCATCGTATCTAATGCCCTTTCACTGTTAAACGCAGTCTTTCACTCTCGTGTGCGTTCACAGAAACATGTTGGAGGATAGGGGCTGAAGTTTGAGTTGTCTGAGAGAACAGCCCGGCTCTACTGTAGGTTCATTGCAGCTCTTTGTTCTTCCAGCACACAGCACACACGCAGCAGGGAGACCCATCTCCTCCGCTCATAGTGCAGCCGCAGCCAGGCGCCTCTCCTCTCCCCTCCCTTCCTCCTCTTTCTGCTCATGCGCACTGACTGCTCTGTGCGCTCTACTGTTTGCATTGTGTCTGAACTGCCGGCGAGCTTTAAAAATATTATACCCACCGCGGCAATGTCGGGCAGGTCAGTGCGAGCTGAAACCCGGAGCAGGGCGAAGGATGACATCAAGAGGGTTATGGCTGCTATTGAGAAAGTACGAAAATGGTAAGAAAAGAGAAAAAAAAAGACAGCCTTAGTTATCTAACACGAGAAAGGCTTGCTTGTTGGGGGAGGTGAGGGAAGGAGCGAGAAGGAGAGCGATGAATTTAAAGAAAGGACATTTGTGAAGGCGATTTACGGCAGATGTACTTGCAGCTCAGGTGCACTGGGGCGCACTACTGCTGTCTATCTGATGCCGCCGCACATGCAGCTCGTACTCCGGGTTTTATCGTAGATTTTAGCGGCCAGGGTTGAACCCAGGAGCCATTTCGATGCAGTCACATGAAGCCATTGGTGTGCGCTGTTCAGCTCAAAGGCAGCGGCAGGTTTTGGTGCCTGAGGGCGCACCGAAACGTCCAATAACTCTTGACTTGGGAAGAATTTGACGACGGCGCTCTTGAGTCGGAGTAGTTTGGTCCGTCTGAGTTTTAAATGAAGCGCTTTGAGTCGCCCTTTGGGTCTGATTTAGAGAGACCGCGGTGGGGGTTGGGAGAGGGAAGTGAGCTGTTGTAGTGCATGGCTGAACACGTACCGACTAAAGAGAGATCTGTCTTTAACATTTAACGTTTTAAAAACACTTCTAATCGTTTGATGACACATATGGAGGTTGTTTGTTTTATTAACCGGATGGATGTAATTGGTGGATTTTAGGAAGTGTGAGTTTTGTTTTTTTTTAATGTTTTTTGAATGAGGTCAAAGTCACTGTAAAACAAAGAAACCAAGAGTACAAGTTTAGAAGTCAAAGCTGCATTTATTCTATGTAAAGAACAAAAGCCACATTTACTATAAGTGTTTTGTTTATTAGGCTATTTAATAAAGAGAGTTTTTGTTTTTTATTATTATTTTATATTTCTTGTGAGGTAGCCAAATGGGTTTAATTCAACAATACTATCTGTGTTCTTATTGTTTTTTCTTTGCTGAAAATAGATTCTGTTTTTTATTTTATCTTTTTAAATTATTAAACAAATTTGAGTACAAAGCCCAATTAAAGCATCTTACTACTTCATACTCCTACTTCTTGGGTTCTAGCTTTACAAACACTCACACTTACGCTACATGTCCACGTTCAAGTACAATGCATTGATACATTTTTATTTATCACACATAAAAAGTCCAGCTTATAGTTTTGGCAGGGGTTTTCTCTTCAGGGTTATAATGTAGGACTACTGAGTGCTAAACACTGGTTTTGTTTTCTCACTCAGGGAGAAGAAATGGGTGACAGTAGGTGACACGTCCCTTCGTATCTACAAGTGGGTGCCTGTGACAGAGCCTAAATCAGATGATGTAATTGCTTTCTCCTTACATTTCATTCATTTTGCCAAATGAGTAAACCCAACAGCATTTTTTTGGATATCTTATGCTAAGGTAATTAATTTTTTTTTCTGTTTTAGAAGAACAAGAATAAGAAGAAGGGCAAAGATGAAAAATATGGCTCTGAGTTGACGACTCCGGAGAACAGCTCGTCTCCAGGCATGATGGACATGCAGGGTGGGTACACAGTTACAGCAAGGACAGTAAATCTTAAACCTGATATGAATTGTCATGTGACACAAACAAAAAATGTCTCTTCATTGATGTTAGATGACAACAGCAACCAGAGCTCCATTGCTGACTCATCCCCAGTGAAACAGGAAAACAGTTGTAGCACCAGCCCTGCCCCAGAACCCACCAACATATCTCATCGGGACAACGGCGAGGTTAAAAATGACCAAAGCCCCGACAGCAAGAGGGGTCAGTCCAATGCATGCACACACACAACACACAGTGACACTAGGAGAGGGTCTCGAGTAAAAACAGTGTTCAATTATGTGGCATGAGTGCGGTCCCTCACAGGGAATAGTGAGCAGGCTTTAGTTTGTACATACATTCTGAAACATCATTCTGAAACCCTCTTACATTTTTATAATTTAATAGTATGAAGGGATATAGTTGTCTGGTTTGTACATGTGTTAGTTACTTGAATATAATTTAGTTTAGTTTTTGTCTGTGCTTTGTCACAGATGTGCAGTTACCTTGAGATACCACACAGTGTCAGCGAAGTGTCAGACACAGTCCTATTTCAAACATTGCCATTGTTTTATCATCCTTTTGTGATGCCTGTGCTCCTTTTTAAAGCAATACTGTATCTGGTTCTGTAGGTAAGACCATCTCAGAGACCTCAGACAGAGCACAAAGTGCCAAGAGAGACAGTCTGTCCTCAGGGGAAAAGGACTCCTCAGACAGCAAAGCCACTCAGGTAATCCTCAGCCTCTACTCTCCTAAAACACATCAGTTATTAGTTAATCATTACAGCTATTTTATATTGGACAATACCATTGGTGTCATGACATTTGATGTTAACTTGGTTGCAGATGGTGAATGATTATGTTCCATCAAACATTTATTCAGTAAAATACTATTAATCCATACTTTAGCTCCCTTATAACCACACTAAATCCTTTGAAAAGTACATGTTGTGTTGTGGTGACTGTTTATCGTATTGCACAGAGCTGAGACATCATATCAAGTCTTATTTTATCATTGGCTTATTTTGGAATGAGCATGTTTTTGCTGAACTGTTTTAAATAAAATGATTAATTACAAGTATTAGTAAGAAAAGTGATAAAGGTAGCAGCTGTTGAAGGAGAAATACAGCAATAATTGGTTATTGCCAGTAGCCAACCAGCACCACATCTGTGTTCACAGCTGTGCTACAGTATGTATTATGTTTTTTCCTTTATTTCACACAGGACCTAGATGATGAGACACCACCCAGCAAGAAAACCAAACTGGATTCCTCTTCTCAAGACTTTGAGGATAGTTAAATCTGGGGCTGGTCACTTCTCTCCTCGACCCTCCTCTATACCTCCTCCCATTAACCCAATCTAATTTAGGGCTAATGGACACACCGGCTCTCCTAACTGTCCTTTTTGTTTCCCCCTTCAACCCAAATTCATCAATACCACAGACAGAACAGATGTCTCTCCTAACCTTCTCCAATTTGACACTCCTCTGCCACAGAGGGAGAATGGATATTACCTCTTTCACTGTTCCCCTCCGTGCTTCCTTAAAGTACTCCTCCATATGATTCACTTATGCCAAGAGAAGATCTGAACGCTGGACTCAGTCCTGCTTCGTGACCACGGGCAGTGCTGTCAGCTATGCTTAGCCAGCACAGGATTGACAGACCAACACTGACCTGCGATGAAAAAGATTTAACACTGGTGAATACCTTAGTGGGGTCATGATGAGGTTGACTCTGGCCACTGCCCTGAGATCGTTTTTGATGCTAACGGTTTAGCTCAGGATATTCAAGTGGCTAAACTGGTCTCAGATCTGTGTCTGTGGGAAAACCTCAAGCCTGTGACTACGTGACTTCAACGATCCTCCCAATTCGCCTCCTGTTAGAGTAATACTCAATATTTGTTTAGAAAACGTTAAGCGTTTTTGTTGTTTTCTCAGGAGGGTTAATGCACTGTTATGGTAAGTCACAATCGATCACAGATAGATTTTGCTGCTGTAGTGGATGTCTTTTTTCTCTATCCATGAAAAAGCTCTCCATTTACATGTTATAATTAATTAGTTTGTGGTTTGTAGAAAAAGACTATGACAGTACTGGTTACAACACATTGGATAAGTAGTGAGGACAGGCATAGATAGACTAGGTCCTGAAGTCGTGCCTTGAGTTGCTATGAATAAATAAATACACATTCTAGGTCAAGCAGGTTGACACATTTACATTTTGGTGCCATGTTTTTTGCCTTATAATATGAATCACTAACTAGTTGTACACAATGCTCATAATCCAACTACACAAGTTTTATTAAATGTGAAAGACGCTTTGAACATTTAAACACTATTTGAAAAGTTGAACAGTTTCACCAAGCCACAATCCAACTTTCTACTATCTTGAGTCATGGTCTTTTTCTACTTAAGGTGGCACTTTTGTAACTCCTCTTTAAAGTAGAAACTGACCTTTTTAAATGGTGGCATATTTTATGTCCAGGTCACTTTAGATCACAGCTAATCACTGAAAGTGTGTTAGATACTGTGTATTACTGCTTACCTCCGATCGACCAAAACATTTCTGTTGTTCAGTTAAAGGGTCCAGTCTTTTAGCTCAACATTGGATATAATCCTCCTTTAAAGGTGCTGTCTACTGGCTGAATCCATACACATGGTATCAGACTCTTGTTTTTGTAGATTTGACATTGACATCGAAGAGCGAATTACTTGAACTTTGTTGTAAGGATCTAAACGTACGTCTTCTTGATCAGATCTCAGAAAATCAGCATTCACATGGATGGAGAGAAAAGAACTTAAAAAAAAAGACAATTGTCTTGGTTTAGAGGATGGATTAGCATATACCTCATTCCCAGTCCAGCAGTGCTGGTACTTAAAATGCTATGTATTGACATTAACAGTTATAAACAGCATTATGTACACTTGGTTTTAAACAATCTCACTTATGTTGTAGCGTTCACCTGACCGAGCCGATTGCTTATAGTTTGCTCATAAATGTGTTTAAAAAGAGCTGTGAGATATAAAATCTTGTATGTTTTTCTTGGGACCATTTTGTTTCACTTTAGATCTTGTACAGATTTATGGTTTGGTTTGACTTATTTATTCCATCAGTAGTGCTTGGTTTTTATCATGTCAAATGTTTTTTCTTAATAAAATTTACAAAAGAGCTGAGTGTTTTTTATTCCTATGCATGTTCCATAACCCATAAGTAAGCCTTTTATTGTGCATGTTTTTGTATATTTTATACATATTTGTTTGTATTAAATGAAAAAATGAAGGGGGCTCTTTTCTGCTTCCGGGGGACTAAGATCAGTATGAAACGGACGACAACGTAGCAGCTAATGCACAACCTGTGGCAGAAAAGTGACTTTTTATCATTGAAATAGTAAGTGTTTTCTCTGAAATGTTTAAAGACAACACAACCAAAGCAGTTTTCACGTTTAGTTAACTCTATTGGACAAGTCAGGAGTACATATAAAACAATGACATTTTAAAACATGCCAACATTTGAAAAATGGTTTAAACATCTAAAACCATTTAAAGTGTTGACATCGTTACATATAAAACATTACACAAACGGTACATGTTTATCATGTCATTACAAAACAAATGGACTTTTCCTTTTATGTTATCAAGGGAGAAAAATAAGGTGTACACTTGAAATCTATGTTTAGTTCTGTGGCACTGTGTACATAATATTTACAAGTGTCAATGGTTAGTTGTACACTGAAAGATTCAATATGATCCAATATTGTGCTTAAGATTTAGATCAAATATCTGGTGCTATACAAGTACAATTTAAAAGTGAGTACAATAATGTGCACTGACTCTTTAGATAAAACTCTTATCTAGAATCGGTTAAAGCGCTGAGTGTTGCTTAGGAACATTTAAAGGAACTGTTAAAGTGGACAGTGCAAAACCAAGTTCAAGGCTTATTAAATTTCATCTGGACAAGTTTTTGTAAAATAAAGTTTGCCTAGACCACAGTAGACCTAGTACAGACGGTAAGACAGTGATAGCTTATTCTTCTGAAGTATCTGAGTAACACTCGTTAGTGATGACTATATGCATCATTAGATACATGTTTGTGCTTCTGTTGCTAGACAACTAAATGCTAAGATTATTTGTGAAATAGAGGTTAAAGTTAAAAATCCCTTCTCTCAAGATCCAAATAGAAATGATTCATGTTTCCACAAGTCATTTTTGCTATTATTATTTTAACCTTTATGGCAGGATCACGCCCTTAAGAGCCAGTCTGTGAAATGTGATTCATCAGACAAAGTAAGGCTCTAAGGTGTTTGTATTTCCCTTCGGTCCAAACTGTGCCTTACTCTATTTTAACATTTGTATTACAAAAATAAAGCCCAATACACAATAAATACGGACCATTACTTATTTTTGACAAAGTTAAATGCAAATACATTAAAAACAAGTGCAGAGGACGGATTCCTTTTTGAGAAAACATCAATATTGCACCAAAGCAGCATATTTGGACAAGCATTCTGCACTACAGACAGAACGGCTGATGCTTGGAGAAGGGCAGTAGTTCTCTGGGGTCAGGTTTAGGATCAACCAGGAAGTGATATGCATAAATACCATATAAAAATACATATGGGAACTCTGTAGGGGGCTAAATACAAGCATGTTTAGAAGGTCTGGTCGTCATTACAGGACTCTGTGGTGTGACCGAAAGCCTCACAAATATCGCAGTAGGGCCTCTCATCAGCTGGGTTTCCGTGGTACGTGGTATGAGGTATTGAGTCGGGGCTCTGGGCCTGAGTAGGACAGTCCTCAGTGTCGTGAAGGTCAAAGCAATCACAGATGTCACAGAAGAGACGCGGAGTTGACTTCTTTTCCCGCTTGGACACGGCATCAAATCTACATGACAGTGGAAGGCAATTATGTAGCTTTGCAATTAGGATTTGATATAAATGTGATTGATATTATAATTCTTCCATCTCATGAGACTGTGAATTTCTATCTTGTGTAAGTATAAGATGTGTGGACAGTTGTGTTGATATGGTGAGATGTGTTCTTTGACCCTCAAGGTTATAGAGGTACAAGTTTCGGGAGAGCCAGGCGCATTCTCATGTATTATCATTTCATGGAAAAAAATTCAATATATTTTACACATACTCGTCCGTCTCATCATTGCCATTAAACTCGGACAAAGCCAGCTTTTTCAGCTTGATCTTCAATTCCTCGTTTTTCCGCTGTAGGTCAACGATTACACTGTTCAGGAAATTGATCTGACACAAACATACATTTGTTAGACTTATTGGAAGTTTACAGAAGTACACGGCATTATTTAGAAGTTTAGTATTAGAAGATTCTTTTAAGCATTACCTGTCCCTCAGCAAACTCCTTTTCCTCTCTCAGCTGCTCAAAAGCTGCATCATCTGCACAGATATCATGAATCAGAAAATGTGCCAAATTAATCACATTTACAAAGCTGAAGAATGACAAATGTGTGTGACCTGCAGGCAGAACATCCTTGCCACCTCCTTCTGAGGCATGTGTACCCATGAGCCTTTGCTCTAAAGTATAAACACGACTCTGCAGTTGAGTCTTGTCCTTCTCCAGTGTCTCCACAGCCGACTGCAGAGTCTTTGCAACTGCATTCTCCCCCCGCAGCACAGCAATCTGCAGAGTTTTCAGGTACATGTGTGTCCAGATGCATTTCCAACACAGAAATAATGAAATGTATTATAAAGTATTAAAAGACTGGATGTGTGAGTGAGTCTACCTCATTCCTCAGAGATTCGAGTTCCTTGTCTTTGTCTGATATTCCAGTTTCTCTGTAAACAAACGTGAATGACAGACAAGAGTGAATTACACCAAACCACCCACAAAAATATTGAGATATTTAGGTTATCATAATTTTTTTTGCCAGCGACTGCCTTTCAAAAGGTCAATAAACTCTGGCTCTCAACAGTTTGCAGAAACTTAAAAGGTGACAGAAGGCATGTTTGTGACCTGACAACTGCACCAAAAGTCACCTCAGAGTTTTATAACACATTTTGTTATAAAACTTAGGTGTGACCCAAATTCAAATAAAATTTAAATAGAGAAAAAGCTACTTTGTTTTGTGCAAAGTTTAATAAAGTAGCCTATATTCTCTGGACCAAAAGAAAAAAAGTCAAGAACTAAAAGTTTGACGTTTGAAGATCCATGTGACTTTGCTCACATCTAATCGGTCCACTTTGGTTTTGCAGACTCTAAACCAAAACGAAACCTGCTCCAGAGCAGGGTAGCCATGTGGTTTAAGTTACCATGACGATGAAACCGGTCAAAACCAAACTACTTTCTGGAGACGTAAAACTCACGAGTTTGCTCAAACAAACCTGAACTTACCTGGATCTAAACCTAAACCAGCTTCTAGCAACAGGCCTTTGGTGTTTAAATGTTTACATGTCAAAGTATCTTGTCTCATGACCTTTTTTGTGCTCACAGTGGGATACAGCAATCCTCTGATTATTGACACAACAGTGCTGTCTGGCAGAACCCATACAAACACAAAAGTCAAAGAAAGAATGCAGCTGTGTTTTTTTCTAGTCTAAAAAAAGGATTGTAGAGATGTAGAAAATAGTACTCACTTAAACATAGATGCCCTTGAACACCTTATTGGAAGAATAAGCACAATTTTGCAGTCTCTAGTCACATGAATGAATGCATCAAATTTTGAGTGAGCCAGTGGGCTTTTATTGAGAAATAGATGTTTGTCAAAGTTGCCCTTTTAGCTTTTAAACTGTGCCACCCACAGTGTTTATCCTGTTTATCCACTGATGAAATATTTGTATGTTCAGACCTTTATGCAATTAAAAATATCTGAAACAGAATTTCATCTGAAACTGGGAGGCCTAGTCATCACAAATCTCCCAAGAGTAGATTAACTAAAAGTGGTTGTTACCTTGTTTTCATGTCTGGCTCTTGACTATTGTGGTCCTCATTGTACTGAGAGAAAAAACACACACAGACACACAGAGAGATAGAGGTAGAGGTATTTAAATAGCAAGTAAACTATTTGAGACTCAATTCACAGCAGGAGGTCAATCCTTATTATGCCCAGATCTATCAACTCATCTCAGACAGTAACTGAAACCCCATACAGTACAACATGAGCAACCTATTATTTAAATATCATAAAGATAATAAGTTAAGAAATCTATATAAATGGTGAATTACCTCGTTTAGACGCTGAGAGCTCTGGGACGCCAGCTTCAACTGCTCACTGCAAAAAAAAAACAAAAAAAAATAACAAAGACCCTCAGATCTGTGCCATGATAAATCTGTTCTAGTCTTAACACATTCTCATCACTCAAAATGCATCTGTGTGAGCCTTTCTGTTCCTCATGTGTGTACACGCTTCATGATAAACATTACAGTAAAGGCCACATGTTTTTGTAAAAAGGTTTTGTTGCTGAAAAATGCTTTTGTGTTATTTGTGTAGTGTGGATATTTTAGATGCTAAGAAGTTATTTACAAGAGAAAGTGAGTTTCTTAGTCCATTGTTAGGTTATTATGTCAAAGAAAGCACTCTACTGCTCTCTGTGACTAATAGCCCAGACTCTGCACCATCTGTGTGAAATACTTAGCTGCCTGCTGTATAATTGCATTCACCATGTCTATAGCATTCTCCATGTAATGCATCAAAGTGGAGGCTGAGTTCAATAGAAAACAGCAGACAATATGTTTTATTAATGTGTAATGTGTCAATGAGATGTCACTATTGCTTCAGACCCACATATCCAAGTGGAGAGATGGTAGTGCAGTGTTTTGCTGACAGCCGCAGCTGCTCACTACAGCTAAACTAAATTAAATGACAGCTGTGAAACAATGCCATTGTGAGCCAAACGACGCATAGTGATGATGATGATCACCTTTGACCTGTTTTATTTACTGTATAATCATTTTAGTGCATAGTGAAATTGGCATTATGCATTATTAAATTATTCTGACTTTTAATCTATGTTAACATTAATACCTAGCTGAAACCAAATTTTGTCCTAAACTGTGAGGCCTGGTCGTCACAAATTTCCCAAGAGTAAATAAACTAAAAGTTGTTGTTACCTTGTTTTTATGTATGGCTCTTGAAAAATGTAACTTCATTTCATTATTTGATCACAATATTGAATGCTGGAAACTATCCCAGCTGCTTTGGGCACGAGACATGATGTAAGAAAAAAAAAGTACTTTTATATTAAGTAACAATAGGGAAAAAGCTAAACTGACATATAAATGTAACCTTATTGGTTACCGTACTTCTTGGCTGTGATGCTAAAAGTTTCTTTCAGATCAGACAAAAGCAGCATTGAGTCCAGCAAACAAAGCTACGCACAAAGTATTGTCACACACACTAAGTCACACAAAGACCCACACACTTGTGATGTCACTCTGAGGGTAGTGGCCATGTTGGAGCCAGGCGGTCCTGGGAGGAGAGGCACAGTAATTACATAACAGAGGCAGCTAGAGGAAGGATGCAGCAAACACACTGAAGCGGCAACACTGCGAGCCCTGACTGAAACATGCTGCCTAAATACAGACATCAAAAACCAGAACCTTCTGCTCTTCCTCTCAAGGGACAAATGATGACAATACTAGTGCCAGTAACACCATGATCAGTAACTCCACATATTATACTCTGATGACTCAGGGAGTCTGGCAAATGGATGCAAATGCAAAAAAACGCACACATTCTTCACATGTGCACATGCACTCAGCTACACACGAGGCTAAAAATAGACTGGACATCAGAGAGGAGAGCCAACCCAAACACAGCAAATCCTAACATACTGGGACCCACAATTTGAATCATTCACTGACAACTGTTTCTACTAAACATCTGTAAATTAAGTAAATCTCTTTAACTTTTGCTAGACAACAAATGCATTGTGTGTAATGTTTTGTGTGTAGTATTTCTGCAGGGTCATCCTATGTGACACATGAGGAAAAAGCTTAAAAAGGAAAAAAGCTTACATCTCCTTGCAGAGCACTCCGACTCGCTGGTTTTCAGAGCTGCTCAGATCCTTTGATAGAGTGAGTTCCTCCTGGTATTTGGAGTTCTGCTGCTTCAAAGCCTCAAGCTGCAAAAAAAAACCCAAGGTAACAGTCAAAAAGTACACATGCCATGCTATTTAGCTGATGTAATTATGCATAAACATGTTGTGATACATCTGATCTGTAGGATTTATAAAGCCTTTGTTGATTAAATTGGTCTTAAATTCAGTATTATATATTAAAGTTCCCACATCAAACATGAGAAAATTTCATTATTTGCCATTAGTAGTTGAAGGAAACAAGGTAGACCGGATAAAAACAATGTCAAGCTAAAAAAGGATATGTCTCCAGAGACCTGCTTTAACCTGGGGATAACTTTCTGCACTTTCATCCCAAATCCTCTGTGACAGTTCCCTCTGCCACTCAGACACGTGCAGTGGTGAGATCTGAGCAGTATTAATATAGCAACAGTCAATAATTAATTAAGACTAACAAATGTAACGGCTCTCAAATCAATCCATAAATGCGCTCCACTCAGCCCCATGTGTCACAGTTTGCACTGTAAACCATCTGCAGTCCCTCTGCTCACTCGACACAAGTGTTTTATCTGCTCTGCCTTTTTGACATTGTTACACTTAAGCATTTGTCACAACACCCGAGAATAACGTTGTCTGTTGGGCACACACAAACACATCCAAACATATACAACGACATCAGGGGTCATCCTCTAGAAGACAAACAATATCCCGTACAGTACCGTCCTACCTGGTAATGAGGCAAGTAGGTGTTAGAGGAGTAACCCTGGTGCAGAGCTATGTCCATACCACCACAGCTCAACACCACTGCAGCCAGATATTTGTTCCGTGTCTCCAGCAACGTTGTTTATATGCCAGCAGTGTTCCAGCAATGTCTAATGTAGAACACGCTAACACAAGCTGGGCATCAATAAAGCATTAGCTCTCATCCCCCGGCGTGCTCAGCTGCGCGAGGGAAATGGAGAGCATGTTGCCTGAACAGCCTCTCTCGCTGCTTACGTTAAAGAAGCCAGGCACTTCCATTATGTAAGCCAGAATAAGCTCCTCCTTGACAGGCTCACAATCTTATTTCCTCACACCATATGGACACAAACAGTGAGGAGATCACAACTTATTTATACTGCCTGGACTGCGTTTGAATGTTCCTGTAGTGTGTTGGTTAAGATGTCACACAGTATCCAAACAATGTCTAACATCACAAGTCACCTAAAAGTACTACTTCGAGTCAACCATTTGTTAATGTTCTGTCCTGCAAGGCATTATTACACAGAGCGCACACGCTGACATGTGCAGAATTACATCACATCTCACAGCAGCCACAGGAGCAGCCGACGGAAGCAGCAGATGTAAGAGCATCCACTCTCTCCGCATTAATGCACTACAGCTTTAAACTGTATCTGTGTCTGAACTGAACTACTGTAACAAAATATTTTTTTTGGTTCTGTTCTGTGTATTCAGTCTCCAGGGGATTTAAAATATTTAGCACTCCACAGCTTTCAAAACTTTATAGAGCAATTATGCAACCAAAAAAGAAAATCACCAGTACTTCGGCGGCAGGCTTAATATAATTCATTAAGACATATTTTGATAAAAATACTAATATACACTAACATATTTCGCTCAAGAGATTCTGCTACTATTGGCTGCTGCAAACATTGAAAATCTAAGATAATGTTACATAAGGTACAGTGACAACAAGCAAGCAATAAGCAGAATTCAGTACAGTGCACAAATTGTACGGCAGAAGAAAACAAAAAGCATGTTTACGTTCTTACTAGCTACTGCACTAGTTTCCTTCAGGTGCAATAAAAACAACAAGCAGCAGCAGTTCAGGTCACATACGCATTAGATGCATGTTTGGGAGCCTGGGATAGGGGGCAGTGGAGTTCTTCTGAGGGAACAGCTATGAGACATAACATGTTTTGAATGCAATGTTACATAGGGCGCTGGAGGGTGAGACACTGTCTAGGGGAAGAAAAATACTCAAGCGTGGCTGATTGTATCACGTGGACGTGCACTGTCACATGCAGTCAGTGTGACGATGAAAATGTGCATTGAAATTCCTCTTGTGCAAAAAACACATAAACAATAAATGAGCCCATACTGCTTTGAACATGTGGTCAAATGTGTTTCCTGTTATATAAATGTTTTTACTGTTGTGTGGCAGAGAGCTGTTCAGATTGAATAAATGTCTTACCTGTGTCTGCAGTGCGTTATTCTCACTAACTAGCTGCTGAAGAGAATGTGCAATCTTTTGTGATTCCCCATTTGCCTAAAATGCAAAAGACAAATAGAAGGTCACTAACCACTCGCTCTAAACTGAATGTATAAAATTTCCATTAAACTGTTTTCTATAAATACTTTCAGTAGATCAGAGGTTACTATGAATCAGGGTTAAAAAAAAAAAAGAATTGGCTCTTTAGTGGAATTGCCTCCAGATACTTCAGCCACTTCGTCTTTTACAGTCTTTTGTAATAAATGACATCAAGAGTATAAAAGCTTCGGCTAAAGGCAAGAGGTCTAAAAACTACTCACATCCTTAAAGAAATAGAGCAGTGCAAAAAAAAGAAGAAGAAAACATTTGAAAGCTCAAAAGCTTAAGAGTACTGAACAAAGATGCTTATATGAAGACAATCGTAAAAAAAAATAATAATAAATTTCCAAAAAAACTTTGCCTATGGAAAGATGTTTTTTGTGTATTCAAATTCTTATTGTTTGTTTGTAATGTTTTTTTGTACACTGCTCACAGATTGCCAATCACAGCCACAAAAAAATGACAACAATCAGACAACTTTATTGAGCTTACATTATAATTGTTAACTGAACATTTCTACTTTAGATAATAACCCTATATACTTTATAAACTGACCTGTGTCAGCTGGGCCCTGAGCTCATGCTCTCTCTGCTGGCTCTCCTCTTTCAGGGTTTGGTAGTCTTTCTTTGCCTTGTCTAGATTGTGCTCTAATTCTAAATAGAAAACACAAGGTCATTATCACTCAAACATAAAAAAGACATTCAAATACAACATTTCTTAACCAAGCGAGTAAAGAAACAGCTGTTTACCTTGCATTGTTTTCCTGTTCTCCGCAGCAAGCAGCTCAGCCTCTTTTCTCTGAAACAGACAAACATTAGCGTGAATCTGAGCTGAGCACTAACAATGAAACATTCCTTTACCTTGAGCTCGATACAGATTAATGACTGGATTTAGAAAAAATGTGAGGCATCTATATAAAAAGCCCCATTTAAAAGGCCAATTAAACAATGCCCACAAGCAAAGCAGAACACATCACAAGTACAAATTCTACAGTGACGCCTACTGCTAACAATGCACTAGATAAAGATGGAGGCAGTAAAAACCTTAAAAACATCCAGGTTCAGTGATTTAAGTGAGCCAATACAAGTTATAGATGTATAACAACAGCGAGGGGCTGCTATTTAATTATTACCAACTTTCTTAATTTTTCTGTTGTGTGTGTGACTTTACCACACTGGTTAATTGCTGTTCCAGTGAACTCTTATCTTGCTGTACAGACTGAAGGTCCTTGTGTTTGCTCTCCAGGTCAACACTCAGCTCACTGATCTGTAGACACATGCCGCATAGAACATCTACATTAAGTACCATAATAATGCTTTATCGCGGTAACCACAAACATAATGGGCTTCTTCATATTTACACAAAAGGGGATAATGTCCCATTGTACTTTTTTGTCATGTCATATATTATTTTAACAAAAAAGTATAGGTTAATGTATAATTGATTTTTACAAAGCCAGTGAATTTATGCTATGGTTAATGATAAAAAACAAACACTAGTGCAGAGGGAATTGACCTTTTTCTCTTGGGACTGTGCCTGTGCTTTGAGGCTGCTGATCTGTTGCTGAGATAGAGACACAGCATCCTCTTGTTGCTGAAATGCTCTGAGCCTAAGCTGAAGGTCAGCCACCTCTCGCTCCAGCTCCATAATGCGCGATCGCTCTGACACTGTGGCCACCTACAACAGTAGACATGAGGACAAAGTGCCACATATTTAATGCCCGGCAGGACAAAGGACCCTTCAGTTGATGTTTGTTTTAAGACTGAACTGAAGCAAAATTACTATTTACAAAATGAGGGTTTGTAGCAGACTAAATGCAGCACCTTGACATTTCTTTGATATTATTTTGGAATAGCTGAGCTTTGCTTGCGGTGGCATCTCAATATTCTAATATTAAGAAACTATAGAACTGTAAGCACTGCAACATTCAGTAAACCTCAATCTAAAAAAACTGAGCCCAACTGTGATACACCAAGTTTCTTGATAAATGTTTTTGAGAATGAAGAGAGACATCCATACTTGTTTTTTTTCCACAAAGAACCTGTAGTAATGAGGAACAAGGACTGTATAATTCTTATAAACACTGAAGTAAAAGTGAGCCAAAGCTCAAGCCAAGATATTACAATAAATGCTGTTTATACTTAATAAAAAGCACATTTTTGCTGTGACATGGCCAGCATTACCCTAGCGTCCTCTAAATCCCTCTGGAGTTTTTCAGCTTTGGTCTTTTCAAAAAGCAGGCTCTGCTCTAGCTCCTTTATGTGGGCATGCTCCAGTCTGGTCTGCGTCTGTTAGTAAAAGAGAGCAGGAAAATAGTAGAACAAACACCAATGCCACACAAAAGTGCCAAAACAAGGACAACACAAGTCAATCAGAAAGCACACTGCAGACAGTTTATAGCATTTCATTCATAAATTAGTATGCAGTGGTTAGGCTGTAACTGAGCAGGTTGAAAAAAGTAAGACAATTATCAAAAAACCTAAGCAAGTGATTCAACAGTTAGCAATAAGTAATTTAGGAGCTTTAATTATTAAATTTATCTCCCAATTTTTTTTTTCAAATATTAAGGAGTGACAAATTTACTAGTGAAACATTTTAAAGAACAATTAAAAGGTGCAGACAGTACATGTAAGTACACAAAGCTGAGACAAAAGAGACAAGCAAAAATGAAGACAAAAAACAAAACCAAAAAATCAATAGATGAAATGAGTAAAAAAAAAGAGGAGAAGAAAGATGTCTGGATATAATAACAATGATTGACTGAAGTGCAGAAAATGTAAAATCCCAGAGTTTTTATACAGCAATGTAAATTGTACTAACAACTTTGTAGTAAAATTATGTCTGACTAGCTGATATATTATACTGATAAAATGGTGCATTAATATGTTGATTACATTGTCAGAAAGCTATAAAAAATTATTCTCAAGGCATTTGTCAGAATAACATTGCATAATTTGAGTTACCTCCAGGTCACCTTTGGTAATGCATGCCTCTTCAACACGAAACTGTAAATCCTCAACTTTCCTGTCAGAGACAGTTAAGAAAACATTTATTCTCCACCTTGTTTGTTATCCACTTTCATTGACATTTTTCTGACTTCATTGATTTTTGTCTGACTTTGTCTGATGTGGCATACAGAATAAATTAGATGTTCCTACATCTTAAAGTTTAGTCATCATTTTACAACATGCTCTTTGACATCTTTTGTTAAAGCCGACTTCAATGGCCATTTGTGAAAATACCATAGACTCTGATCAGTAGTAAATGCAAATGAAGTCAGCACACCTTTTCTCCTCTTCAAGTTGGTTGAGCAGCTCCACTTTCTCTCGATCAGCTGCTTCCACCAGTGAACGCAACTGATCTAGCTTTGCCTCCATCTCCAGTGCATACTGAGTCAAACAGACAATACAAATTTTATTTACAAAAAACAAATCGTTTGCTTATGTTGATATATTATATAGATTACAAGGTCATCAGTCCACATTTGGTAAACAGAGTCTAACCTGGTCTCGGCATTTCCTCAGCAGAACCAGCTCCTGCTGTACCTCTCCTGCATGGCTAGTGGCCTTTGCAACCTCACCGCGTTCCTCAGCTCTCTCAGCTAGAAGCTGTTCGATGTGCTGTTGCTTCTCTTTCAGAGCTTCCTGCAATGCTGTGGTGCCAGAAATCTTTCGTGCATACCGAGCTGATGTCTCCGTCAGCTGAAAGACAAGACAAAAATATGCTGCCATTTAGACTTATAGGTTCTTTATTGTACTTTACGGACAATTGAAGAAGTGTTTGTAATCAGTATCAGGCCAATATAGTCTGAGGTGTTCCCACCAGTCCAGCACGGCTGGGTTTTCCACTGATTGAGGAGGTGGCAGAACTGAGTGAGCTGATGGATGAGGCACTAGGACTTCTCATAATGCCAGATCTCCTTCGTGAGTTCTTTGTCTTTGTGGGTGTAGTGCAGGGAAAGCCAATACGTGTCACCTTGTGGACTGGCGCAAACAGACCATATCTTGGCAAGCACTGAAAGTACCTGAAAAGAAAATGCTGCAAGTTACAAAAGACAACCTATACATAGCCACAGATACTTTATCACTGACTTTGTGAGCATTAGGTTTGCGCTATACCTGGTCCCTGCTACAGCGCCATCATTTTTGCCAAGAGGTTCATCAAGTTCCACTCCACACCACTCGCCTTTGGCAAAGTCTGCTTCTCCCAGAAAACGCACTACACCAGCCTTGGTTCCACCAACCTAAATGGTCACATCAATTGTGACATTTATTAAACATCTATTAAATCGATGACCACCAGATGTTTGATGTTGCACCACAAATGGTTTATATCAAGAGCACTTCATAAATTTTTAATAAAATAGAAGTTTCTCACACTGCAAGTTTGTGTAAATAATAATAATAATAATAATCTTTATTTTTATATAACGTTTTTCCACCTACTGTAGTAGTCACTCAAAGCGCTTTACATACATTAAACTATTACCAGTGTTACAGAACTTCACTGGAGGCAATGTAGGTTAAGTGTCTTGCCCAAGGACACAACAACAGTATGCGGGAGAGAGCGGGATGTTATGATGTTTTGGGATGTTTCGAGCGGGATTCAATCCGCCCACCCGCCGGTCGAAGGACGGCCGCTCTACCCACTGTGCTATAAATCCGCACAATAAATTAATAATCATTTAAATTAACATATATACTCTACTAGCACATTCTTGATGGTTTATTCCACTCATATGCATAATTAATAAACTTGAACAGTCACACAATCACTTTCTTACCAGCACACGGTCTCCTAGTCTCAGCTCGCGCTTGTTCTTCTTTATGGAGTCTGGATCTGTCAGGTTTGACACTGACTCACTTGATGTAAGCTTTCGGTTAAGTGTACTGCTTGTCTTGATGCCAGTTCCCTGAACTGAAAAAGAAAAACAATCTGTCATGGCAAAGGGCAGATACTGCAAATATAAATTTTTTATTTATTTTTTCTGACTGTTACCAGTTGAGGTTGTACCAGCAGGGGCAGACTCATTTGGTGCAGAGCTTCCTTGTGCTGGGCTGGCTCGTCCCCCATTGGCTTCCTTTTCAGGGAGAGCAGTCCTTGACAACTTTGAAGGCCGGGTAAATATCCCCCGACCATCCTCACACTTAAAATACTGGATCCCCGCCACTGATCCATCATTCTTTCCAATGGGCTCATCCAACTCAATGCCTGCCCACTGACCAGGTGCAAATTGTGCGCCTCCAATAAATCGTACATACCCAGGTTTGTTACCGTTGACCCAGACCCTCTCGCCAATCTGAAAGTCTGCGCTGCCCTCCTGAGTTGGAGACGTCAAGCCACCAGGGGACTTCTCAGGAGGAACAGGCTTTGATGTACCTGAAATAAGCATTTTTTTTTTTAGAAGAATTAAAACGAGCAGTCCAATACCATGGGTGGTTCCATAGGCAAAATTTTTATAGTTAAATATAATAGGTATTGTTTAGGTAGCCATTAGACATTTTAACTTATTTTATTTATTTATTTAACCTTTATTTATCCAGGATTGTTATTGCTCAAGTTGGTATTAATATATATATATATTAAAAGCATTTATACCAGACGATGGAGATGTCCTTGCTGGTACCCCAGATGGACGTACTATTTTACTGGGGGGTTTGAGCCCACTGGGCTTCCCAGATGCACATGTTGCTTCCTGTTTTTCCATGAATGGTGAGCTGTGGGGCGTCAGGCCTGAAGAAGTCTAGGCCTTTCCCACCATCCCAAAAGTTCCAATTTGTCAAAGCAGACCTGGGGAAAACAAACTATTTTTTTAGCAAATTATCACTAAATTTAAAAATGTAAAATTATGCCCAATTTTCAACCAAAAATCAAAACTGAAACAAAGAACTGTAATTTCTCAGCACAATTTGCAGAGTGACATGTCATATATATACTTTTGTAGAAGGAAGAACTGACTGTACTGGTTACTATATAATAACAAGGTAATGTTTAACGTTATAATATTCCTCAGCCATTGCTTACACCTCATTCTAGCAGCTGTATGAAAATATGTGCGTCTGTAACAGTCTTCTTGTCCTGTATCCCGGTTTTAAATATCATCCAGAAGTGTGTTCAAAATGCAAGATTGATCCGCGTTGTTTGTATTTGGGCTGGGCTCATTTTACTGGCTCCATCTACGGAGCTACATGAACTTAAGTAATAATCTGCTTATACGCAAAATACTTTTTAAAACGTGATGCACATATTAATGGCAATTTAAAAGGCGTAAGGAGCACAATAGATCTTGCTGGTATAATGGCTTAAAGTTGAAATATGTAACCGCATACACCCAAACAGTCAGGGCATTTGTCCCTGCAGGAATGCGCTCTTGGTTTCCAAAGCTAACTAGCCGCGGATTAGCTAGACAACACAACCTAAGGTAGATGCAGACTACATATTGACATGATAGAAAATGACAAAGTGATAAGCATAGAGCTATTGTGAAACCTTACTTTGTCTAATTTTCGAAATCAGTCAGTGAGGATGCCGTGACTTGAAGCAGTACCTTGTTCCGTTAGTTTCATGTTTTTCAGCCCAGCCCCAGAGTGACGTCACCCAGGGAACAGATGCTGCCTTTAGGAGCCCAAGGAGACCTCGTCTATCCGAGGTTTTATACAAACCCTTTGGCGGCTTGAAGGGGAAATGACATAGAGTTGAATAAATTAAATAAATTATTAAGTATTACACAAATCCTCTTTTCATTTCCTCTTCAAATCCTCTTCAAAAAATGGCACATTTGTTGACATATTTGCAGTATTTAGTTTATTGACACAGACAACAAAAAGCAACGAAACACTCAAGAGATAGATTATCCGTGGCACTCAGCCCATCAATTTATGATAAAAAAATGTCCAACTGTTACCCTTTACAGCATGTAACAACTCTCTCAGTAATGCAGAGAACACCAAACTATAGTTAAATAAATATTTCCATGCAATTTTTAGGTAAAAGGGTGGAAGACTACACTATGTTTAAGTTACTCTTTCATTGGTTTAACATTAGTTTTACTGTAATCTTTAAAAATAGGTCTTTTAACAAGAGCCTAGAATAATTAGCAATAAAAGTTACACCCTTCTACCATCAATGGTAAAGACATCAGGCACAGCTGACATGGTCTCCTCTTTGACTTCTTTCCTTCTTAGTATTTTATTCAAAATCTTGTTGAAAGTACCACTAAAGGCAGGGCTGGAGAAGTAGTACACAACAGGGTTGAGCACACTGTTAAAATAGGTGAAACATACAGATGTGTAAAATGCTAGGTTTGCTTGTTTAAAGTATACACACTCATCATACCATGCCTGCAGGATCCACACAGCAATACGTGATACTGTGCTGGGAAAGAAGCAAGTTATAAAAATCAGAGCCACAGCCATGACAAAATGAACAGCACGTTTAATTTTTCCTTTTTTATCAACAGTCCTGTTTCTCAGCTGCCATGTTATTTTAACTGTGCAGAAGGCAACAATTGCAGTGGGCAGGGAAACCTGAATGACATAAAATGCATTGTGCCAGGTAGAGAGGGGACTCAATCCCATACAAATGTTGAAACTTTCACATTGTGTATGGTTGCCATTGTAGAAGAAGTGCTCATCAGCAAGAAGATATCCAGTAGCAAGAAATATCATGACCCAAAGGCCAACGGAGACCCAAAACGCATAGTGCAGGCCCATTCGGTTGATTGGGTTTAGTGGGTGGACAATCTTGAAGTAACGGTCAACGGCAACAGCAGTGAGGAAGAAGATTCCTGCTGCACGGTTTGCAGCTAACAAAAACAGCAGGACACGACATGGTGCATCACCATAGAGCCAGTTTTTCCCTTGCCTGTAATAATCAGCTCTAAAAGGCAGGCAGAAAAGGACAATTGAGTCAGCAACAGCCAGGTGAGTTAGGTACACAGAGTTGGGCTTCCAGGTGTCCATATGAAAGATGAACATCCACAAAGCAACAACGTTTCCCAAAAGTCCAAACATGAACTCCAAGATCAGTATAGGAGGCAGAACCTGGTCCAGAATGGGTGCTTCAAATGCACAGCACTTTTCAGGCCGTGTGTGATTCATCATTCAATCGGCAAAGCCTAACAGCGCCCAAGTACACAGTCTATGATGCTTTATGGAGTGTCAACAGAGATAGGAGTATCAGGTGACCTCTTAGTGCTCACGCAAATGATTTCAGACAAACATGCAAATTTATAATTGGAGTTAACAATGGTTTGTCTGTGTGCTGTGGGGAAGTGGTATTGACCCAAAGGTGCATAAAAACAACTGTAAATGCTATCTGCATTGGGAGTGCTCCTTCATTAAAAACTATTATGGCAGAGTAGGTTGACTCATGGGTATTGTGTGGGTTCCAGAAAAACAAGCATCATGTGGCACAAGGGAACTTTGATTAAGCCAATTGATGATAGCCCAAAAATTAACCAATTTGAATTTATTAGAAAAATAGACAAAACCAATAAAGAGCCAAGACATGAGCATAGAGGCAGGAGTAACTGAAATTTATTAGCCTACAGTTTTGCTTGGGTAAAGAACATTGGAAAGCGATTCACATCATACCACACCTTTGGCAAACAAGCAGCTATGAACTAAAAAAATGCCAAGTGGGTTGCCAAGTCCGCAGCTTTGATGTATAGTAAATAAAATAGGTATAAAATGACTTGATGTGTACATTTGGCCAGGTTGTTGCTGTTTTCAGGTCACATCTATTTTTTTTAGTGAAAGTGCATATTTGGTCTTCACTTCTTGACTTCACCAAGATCATCAATGCTGTCATCATCTACCTGCAATAAAAAATGTCTTATTAAGGTTACATGACAGTACATTGAAATCATAATACACATATTACAGGTAGACTAAATATTATTGACAATATGTAATTGGAGATATTGTGGCAAAATCTAAACATTTATTGTAAAAAAAAATGATATGTTTAGACACGGTAAGTGCATTATAAAATATTAACATTTGTGATAGAAATTGCAGTAAGAACAAAAAGTACATAGGCTGACTAACCTCAGGCCACTTTTCTTGAATTACATCAATTATGTCATCTGTAAAATCTCCCTGAATGATAATTTCATCCTCTGCTGTAACTGAGGCACCACAAGAAAATTTCTGGGCAAAGAATCGCTGAGCCTCTTTAAGGTCAATGTCTGAAAAAAAAAAACATTTTATGAATAAATGACAGTAGAAACACACACACATTACATAGATAATTACATTTATAGTAGAAGAAAAAAAAAATCTTACCAAAGGTTGCCAATCCACAAACTCGTGTGACATATTTCTTTTTAGCTCTGGGGATTTTGGCTATTGTAACTTTCTGAGGCACAGTTTTCTTTTTCTGTTTGATCTGTCCTCTTCCACCTTTTCATTGTAAAAAATAAGGTCAAAAAAATGTAGTCTACTTACAAATATGAACAGGAGTGCAAGCATATCATATAATTATTATTTTTTACACCCCCAACCACATTACCAAAAATGAAAAAAAAAAGAAATAAAATAAAATATAGATGTATTTATTTATAAAGAATTTATAAAGAAATCAATCAATCAAGCTCATATTTGACAAACCTCTTTTCTGTTTCTTTTTCTCCTCCTCCTCTCCTGCAGGGGAAGAATCTCCAGTTCCAGGTTCCTGCTTGGGAGCATTTGCTGCTGGACCAGTAGGACAAAAAATAGAAAGATATTAAAACCCTATGACATTTCAAATTACATTTTTATTGAGGAATAAAATACATATACCAAGTAAATGTTTGACAATGAACAAAAACAACTATTGTTTAATTATTTTGTTTAATCAGTTTGCTTACAGTAAATTAATAGGTATTTTCCAAAGCTTTTGCTACATACTCATAATATAATTGGACCACTCCAAAAAACTAAACTCACCAACTGTCATCCTGGCAAATACATCAGGAAAGTTCTTCTCAAGCCACTGCCTACATTTGGCTGGCTCAGGCATATACTCGCAGTACTACAAAGTTGAGGATAAATATTCAGTTAGCAAGAAGAAAGCTTATTGTACATGGCCATTAATTAACAGGACATTGTAAACAAGTACCTACCTCTGTAGGGAGTGAGCACACTGCAAAACAAGACAGTATGAGTTAAAACAATGGAATTTCTGTTGTGTTTACTGGTGTTAATTTACATGCTGTGTGTTGTACCTCCACAGTAAAGCACTTTCAGTGGGTACTTTGAATTAGGGTCAGATGGTCCGTGCTCTGATTTGTTTTCTAAAGAACCTGATTCCATCTCAGTAGTAGCCATTACAAGTTACCTTCAATTGATAATAGATGAACATTAGTATGTGCTGGCATAAAACATTTGATGTTGTTTTACAGTAGTACTGCAAAATAACTTGAAACATACGCAATTATTTGTATGTAACATGCACAGTTCAGTGGGACTGTTTTGAAGCTGCTTCTCTAGTATTCTATTCCCCCAAACATACCCATTGGTTTTAAGCACTTCCTGTCCCAAGGACTCCAGTTTTAACTTAAATAGCATTGAAACAGAATATGTAGACCTTCTATATCATTGCTCAATACTGCAAGTTGCTAAGCAAGTCTATTTTCAAAACTGACTAGTTTTATGTGGCAAAAAAAATTAACGCAAAAAGTTATGCAAATAGTTATCTCGACTCTACCAATACAATCGTTCTAACTCATTTTAGGAAACACTTACTGGTCTATTAAAAATAAATGTCCCTGTTCAGGTCAACATGCCAACGTTCTACAAACCTTCATTCATTCAGCTTCAAGCTTTTTACTGTCAACTTACTGTATTTGCACCATTATATTAAACTAAATGAGGTCAATATAGGTGTGAAGTTTTTAAGACTGATCACATATTTAGTTACCTTGCGTTTATTAAACTGTACTGAGCTTTTGGTAAGCACAATATTGTGACTAGCACTTGCAAATATTTTACACTGACTGCGCTAATAAACAGAGCAAATCTGACCGTTTGACAAGACATGTATAAAACAACCGTCACATCCGTTTAAGCCACGTCACTGTGAACAGCATTTAATATTAGCAATTTGATGACTTTGTACAGCTTCATTCATGTGGTTACTGATGTACTCACCAGCTGTCACCATTAGCACCTCAGGTAATATTAGCCCTATATGCTACATGAGCTAATGTGCGGTTATTAGCTAAATAAAAACCAACAGAATCAAACAGTTACATACCCCAAAAACTCTATTCTAAAACTGCTGTTTGAGGAGTGGATTTTCTCGCATTATTGTGGTTAAGCCCACTTCCAGAAGCTCATTATCAGTCAAAAGGGTTTGTAGTTGGCGTACTTTGAGCACGCCTTGTAGTGCACTCTCTCGATTTAGTTTTTGTTAGTGCTTGATAACGCGTGAACATATTCATGCGCCCCCTGATGGTTTGGCGGAGCACGGCAATTCAAATTGTAAGTTACTCTCAATGACTGTCGAAGGGCCCTTATACCGTCAATGGTTACATTAGACAAATGTTTGAATTATCTATTTGAGACGGTGCATTGTACAATGATTAACATAGACATATCAATCAACATTTAGTGCACTGAAAACAATGGCATTAAATACGTTTGTTAAAAGAGACATATTGTATAATGGACAAGATTCAGCACCAAGGACAGCACAAGGATAGCCCTATTTAAGTAAATGAACCACTCGTAATCGACAAAACTGTCCAAGGGTTGACATCCAAATATATTTCTAAGATGGCATACTTTTGAAGTTATGAGAATCAGATATGTCTGCATAGATTGGTCTTATTTTGTTGACAATTAGATAAAGGCTTATAGTTCAGTGTATATTCTCAAAAAAAAACTAAAAATAGAAGAAGTCAGAGGCTTTCTGTTCCCTGCTCTTGAACAAGTGTCTTAGTTAAATTAACTAAGACACACAATCCAAATATATGGATTTGTGTAGGCTTAATTTAGCACATTGACTGATTCCATTTTGAATACTTTTAAATGCATACTTGGTAATAATTTTAATTTAGAAATGCTATATTTCTCCTTAATGGGCATTGAGCGCTTTGTCTGTTGATATTCTCTGTCATCCACGTCATCAATAAAATGATTAAAAGGCATCTGGAAAAAGTTGAAGGTAAACTGGTTAGAGCTAAGATATGCATAGACTTTTATTTAACCATTATTTAACCAAACTTCACACAGAAAAGCCCCATCCCAGATGGGATTCGAACCCAGGACCTTCTTGCTGTGAGGCAGGCGTGCTAACCATTTTGCCACTGTGCCACCAAAGACAGTAGGTTGAACCTTTTGTTAACTGTCATTGAGTCAGAGTAAATACTAAATACTATACTGCTAAACTAACTAGCGCCTTAAGGTTACGGTCCTTTCACACCGGACGCAATTTTAACGCGCAAAAAATTCGCGCAATGGTTTTATTTTTTAACCAGCTGTTTGTGTAATAAGTGATTCCACGACGAACGCGAATGTGCCACGGCCAAAAAACAATAATTATTTTCCTGCCTTTTGTGAATCTTTAAGAGATTTCAGACTCGGTAAGATGTTAAAAAGAGTTAATATCTGATCTGTTCAAAAGTCTTTCCCATGGATGTATAATAGGTCTACAATCTAATCTCTTCATGACAGTGGATACATCCATGATCTAACCCCGGATTTGAAGGCATCATTAAGGGGGGCGCACAAAAAACTTTGTGTGACGCAACATTTGCAGTCCAATCAGATCGTCTGATCATTTGGCTCTGTTAAAAAACTTCCGCTAGCCCAAGCTAAGAGCTAAAAGTATATACATTTGCGTTCTTTGTTATCCTTTTTCAAGCATTTACAAGAAAGCCATGTCAGTGTTTAGAGGAACTGAAGTGAGTACGTGTCACTATACTTATAGCTACAGGCGGTAACAATGTTGTACAAAGCGTATTACTCATTGCAATAGTAATAAATTAAACAAAATATACATAGTACATCTAAAACAGTAGTATGTCCTTAAGAAGTATGATGGGCCAGAGAAATGGGAGGACCCCCTCAAATGGGAGAACTTTAGAACCCGCATCAAGTTATCTATGTTTATCTGGTAAGAACACAAAGCAATGTTTTTCGTTAGTAGGCTTCTAAAATAATCTTGAAAAAAATACCTACTCAATATCTACCTTTTAGACACTGACACAAAACCCTGGCACAGTACACCTACTCCAGACAGAAAGGTCAGTGTTTATTGTGCTACATTATTACTTACTAACATGTATCTGTGCTTCATTTTATTTAATTCTTGTACTTTATAGAATATTGTGCTGGAAGATGACCAAATATTTTCCCCAAATTCACAATGTCAAGGAACTCCTAATGTTCTTCACAACACAAAAGACTCCCCCAGCAGGCAACCTTTGCAGGGTACAGAGGTGAGATTACATAGTTCACTGTGTAATCTTTTAAATCTATCTGAGTATTATACTGTATACTTGTTTCTATGTGTACAGGCTGCTGCTCCAGATGTACAACAATGGCTTAATTTAAAAATGTGTATATAAAGCAAATCGTGTTTTTATAATTTTTATTATAATTTTTTTTTGTGGTTCTTGTTTATGTTTGTAAAAGTTTCGTGTAAACGAAGGGAGTGCCTCAACTATTCAGAAGCAGAGAAGAGAGCTCCAGCTGCTGCTGGCTGAGCTAAAGGATCGGGAAAGGGAATTAAACACCATGACTGCTGCCCACCATCAGCAGATTCAAACTTGGGAGAAAACGCGCCAGAAGGTGCTTAAACTGGAGCAGCGATGTACACGTTTAGATGGTAGAAAGTAATTATCTCCCCTGGAAAAATATATGACCTTTGGACTATTGTATGTAGTTTCACATGTGTTTGATATAATTTTGTCCAGATGAGCTGCAAAAACGAAATGAGGTCATCAAAGTCCTGAGTAAGCGTGTTTTGGTTGTGGAAACCAGAGAGAAAGAAGTTCAGAGGGTGCTCAGTAAAACCCAGCAAGAACTCAGAGAGCTTGACCTGAATATGAGCAAAAGATATCAGGATTTTGAGGCACGTATTAACATCATGTTTTGTTCAATAAGACACTACATGCACGTTTTAACTCAGAGCATTTTCTGTGTCTCTCAGGAGCAGAACAAAAGTCTTAACTCAACAGTCATGGCTCTGTCCACACAAGTTGGCTCTCTGCAGGTCAGAGAGGAAGAACTTCGCTCCATGCTCAAACTTAAGGTAGACCTTCTGATTGTCATTGTAGTGATTATCTTTTCAACTGTATCTTTCCTAGCAATTGTATAATTATGGATGGTGTCTTGCTTCACATTAGGACAAAGATGCGACTGAAGCATCAAGCAGATTACTTGACCTCACAGGGCATCTCCGTGACTTGGACATGTCCCTAACAGCAAGTCACTCACAAGAAAGCAAGATGCGGAGAGACTTAGAAGAACAAAGACAGCATTACAGAGAAGCTAGACGTGAGATTGCAGAATTAAAAGGTAATAATAAAGTGATGTTAAGTTTTGGGAGTAAGCATGGCAAAGCAGTGAACATTTGTCTTATTGCGATGACTACAGAGGCTTTGCAGCAGCAGGTCACACAAAGCAGCACCCAGCGAGAGGAGATCATTCGCCTCAAACAGGAGCTTCAGCTGGTTAGCAGGGATCTAGCCTTGTCAGGTATGTTATGCTGCAGTACAGATGCAGTTTTGGCTGCATATACTATACATCAAAGTAGAGTATATATTTTAGTCAGTTGATGTTGTTTTGATTCTACTGGGTTATTAATATGGTGTGACACAGTGATAAGACTAAAAGTGTTCATCAGTTGATTATTTTTGACCAGGTGAGGGAGACAGCTGGAAAGACGAGCTGCTTGAACTAGCTCGATCCAAGCAGAAGCGCACCATGTCTGAGCTGTCCTGTCTCCGGCAGGTACATTAAACCATAAAAGGACAAAAAAAAACCTAAAGCAACAAATTGATTGATACAATCATCATGGATTTACACATAATAAAAATAAGGAGTGGATGGCTGTAGGACATTCCCTTTCCTGATTCCTGCTGCTCATGATGATGTCAGAGGGGACCATCAGGTTTTTCAGCATACCTTTTGGTACAACTGTTGTGTGTACCTCAGCGTCAGTTAGCATGTGCCATACACACTGACAGAACATATCTTTGAAATAACAATTGATAACAAAATTCAGTTTAGCTAATGAATGTTTTAAAACCTTTATTTCAATGTGTTTTTTTAGGTTTGTGAAAATCAGCGTAATGACATCCAGCTATTGCAGTTAAACTTGGAAAGTGCTCGTGATTCTTTAAGAGAAAGAATCAGCAGGTAAATGATATGCAACACAAAGGTTAAGATTAAAGCTACTGGGAATAATAAAAAAAAAAACTGTGTTACCAGATAATCTCTTTAATTAATTATCAACACTGATAGACTGTGTACATTATATTGTATTGTTTTGAGCAACAATACTCAGGTAGGCTGTGGCGTTTAAACAATGCTCAGTTAGTAAATAAGGGTCCTAAAGTGTGCCAAGAAAATATCCCCCACACCATTACACCACCACCAGCCTGAACTGTTGAGACCTGGCAGGATGGATCGATGCTTTTATGTTCTTTATGCCAAATTCTGACCCTACCATCTGAATTTAAATCGTCATTGTCCCATTTTGGTGAGCCTGTGCAATTTGTAGCCCCAGTTTCATGTTCTTAGCTGACAGGAGCAGCACCAGTGTGGACTTCTGTTGCTGTAGCCTATCTGCCTCAGGGTTCCACGTGTTGTGCGTTCACAGATGGTATTCTGCAGACCTTGGCTGTAGCAAGTGGTTATTTAAGTTACTGTTGCCTTTTTATTATCTCTAACCAGCCTGCCCATTCTCCTTTGACATCAACCAGGCATTTTTGTCCACACAACTGCCGCTCACTGGATATTTTATTTTTTATTTTTTTCGAACTATTTTCAGTAAACTCTAGAGATGTTTGTGCGTGAAAATCCCAGTAGATCAGCAGTTTTTGAAATACTCAGAATAGCTTCTCTGGCACTGATAACCATTCCACATTCAAAGTCACTTAATACCCCTTTTTTCCTCTTTCTGATGCTCAGTTTGCTTTCATCTTCAGCAAGTTGACTTCACTAACCTCTACAAGCCTTAACGCATGAGTTGCTGCTATGTGATTGGCCGATTGGAAATTTGTGTTATCAAGCAATTGAATATAATAGAATAGATAAATTCTTCTATTGAATGGAATAGAATATAAACAATATCAACTAATAATATATAAATGTAATAACAAGACCGCTTTTTCAACATTTATTAATAAAAAAAAACATTTGTAGAAGTGACGTGATAAGATCATGAAAGTGTTTACAGTATCCACTGTGTTTGTCGCAGCCACGATGAGCTCAAATGTGATTTAGTGAACAGCAAGTCATCTTCATCTGCCAGACTGAAGGCCTCAGAAAACTGCCTTGAAACCTCGAATGGAAAAAATGCAGACCTGTGGCCATTCTCAACACTCTTGACAGATGTAGGGAAAATCTTTAAATAATATGTATATAATACATTTATATTAACTTATTAAAAAAGAGCTTTGCTTTTCAGGAATTGCAGCAGCCTTTAAATGAGTTCAGACACAATTTCAGTTTTGAAGATAACAGACGTCACAGTTTTCCTCCTCTTTACTGTCAGATGGACCATCCCCACTCAACCACCTCATCACACAAGGTAGTTTAGTATCATTTGATGTTGGGTAGTGGCTCCAAGGACTGAATTATATTATTATTATTGGGTGTGTTCAGATGTGACCACTCCCTTTAACTCTTTTGCAGGGTTGTGATCGTGAAACACCACCCGAAGCACGCCTTCATCATGGCACCAGGAAGCCACACGAACACCTGAACACCAGTTGAGATGCTGATTTCAGAAGAAACTCAGAAACACCATTTATCTTTTCAGTATTATTGAATCAACAATTAAATTTGTATGTTTTATAACACTAACTCATTTTAATGTTATTTCTTTCTAAACTGTTTAAATCAATACCACCAGATTCTTGTGTGTTGTTCAGTTTATAATTTCACAAATGTATGACTAAATGGGACAGACAATGTAATTCTTACACGTGTGAAGTGGGTGAGATGTTAAACCAGTCGGGCCGGGCTTAGTGGCGTGTCCTTGAATCGTTTTTCCAGTTTTGCTACATTTAGATTTGCCTAGTGACAAAGGAGTTTGTCAGCGTTTTTTATAGTATTTTTTTTTTGCACTTTTATCAAGTACTTACTCGGGTTTTAATCAATCTAATTTATTTTTACCATGGTCTGGTAGGCTACTTTCTTTCACTCTGAAGGACCCGACTAGTTTCCTACAAATCAGTGTCGTTTTAATTGGCTGAACATTGGGGCTGGGAAAGCAGGGAAAAAAACATTTCAAGAAGGAGCCTCGTGGGAGGTGGGATTTAACTCTTGTTGATGCTGGAAAGCTCAAGACAAGTGCCGAAACCTGGAGAGTGAGCGCAGTTGAATATTTCATTTGCGTTTTCGTGTACGCCACAGAAGCTCTTTTCATCATGAGTAAGCCGAAGAACAAGGCAGAAAAGGAAAAGACGGAAAAGGCAGTAGCCGCGGAAAAACAACAGTTTAATAAAGAACAGGTAAGTTTTCTGTCTTTTACCTGTAGGAAGCTAGTAGATGCGTCAACTTTGAAAGGACTATGCCAGCAAGTATGCCTACATATTTGTTTTTTCCTCCACCAGACGTGTTGATAATATATAAACTTGACAGAATATCTTAATCTGATTTGGACCATATTTGGTCTGAATTTGTGTGGGCCTGATATGAACAGTCTGTCTAATTAAATTCGTTAGGTGTCACTTGACACCAGTCACATTTCACAACAACATTTATTATCTAATCTCAAGGCGTCTCAGTAGATTCAGATATGTAGGCCTACTTATGAGGGCCACAGCACAAGAGCCTGTAGCGTGGTTGTTGATGGCAGATGGTCTGGATACCAGTGTCTGGCCCTACAATCATTGGTGATGGTAAAATGTTGACAATAGGCTTTTTTTTCTAGTTTTTATGTTATTTTGTTTTAGCTCCAAAGCATCAGCAAAATTGTCAGCACAACTGAAGTACCACCAAAAGAGAAGTATGTGCGCAGTATCCTTTCAATATTTTTCAGTGACAAATCTTTTACATGGCTACATTAATCAGCTGCTCTGCTGTGTATTAAACTTACTATAACATGGGTTAAGTGTGCTATAAATTGTAACACTGCCTAGTTAAAGCTTCTTCTGTGCACAAGTTTGGTAAGTGTCCTTGACAAATGTAAAGACATCATCTTGGGCACGCATAAAGAGACAGGAGCAACAACCTTCTGGTCCTACACCTTAAACCTGCCTCTGTCGAGTAACTCTATGGTCAGCTGGAAGTTCTGCTATCTTCTGCACAAAGTGCTCAGGGATGGACACAGAAACGTAAGTTTAACTTCATGAGCATATTTTAAAAATCAAATTTTCCAAATCATTTTTCTGTCACAACAACGTGTCTCTGGATCTGCAGGTTGTTGTAGATTCCCACAAGTACTGCCGCAATGTGAAAGATATGGGTGTGCTTTGGGTGAGTGGAAATAAAATTATTATTTACGAAAAATATGAAATAAGTGGCAGAGAAGTAAAATCTTTTTATTTTTTTTTCAGGGAAACTTGCATGATCGATATGGTCACATTGTTGCTTTATATGCCAAGTATCTTTACCACAAAATGGAATTTCACGCAAAGGTAGGGCTATGAAAAATTTAAGAAAAACATCCATAAATCCAAATAATAAATAATTTAACCATGTTAACCAAACACGTTACTCCACAGCATAAAATGATACCAGGAAACCTTGAGGCCACCAACGAGACACTGGACAGAGAAGCAGGAAGTGACATGACCAAAGTGTATGTTTACAGTCTAACAAGAATTACTGTCAGATGACTAATATAGGGTTACTGTCCAGTCTAAATATGGTTTTCTTATTTTAAAGACTGGACATGACAAACGAACTACTGGATTACATGGAGGCTGCACTTAAAATGGCTGATACAGGCAAGTGTTTTAGAAGCTAGTTTCAGCTAATTGAATACTTCAAAAATGCATCCTAAATGATGTCCTAATTGGGCTTGTTCATCTAAAGTCCTGCGTCAGTTGGATTCAAATGGAGCCAAATCCACAACTCCTGCCGGTCAGTGCAGGCTGACTCCTCTGATCCCACTTCTTCTGGACTGCAGCTTTCTGTACCACTTCTCTGTTTTGTTGATGTTTAAGCTTCACGGCCGTAAGTAAAAAGTAATGTGTATATTCTGTATTATACCAAGTTTAATGCTTATATCAACCTTCTCTCTTTGTTTTGCAGGCATTGCTCCAGATGTTCTTCTTGGGCACCGAGAGCGATTTCGTGAAATGTTCATAAGGTAAAATAAGACTTGCTTACCAATATATTGTCATTTTTTTTTCTCAACATATCTCCTCCTTTTTCTGTATTTATTGCAGCCTTACACACTTCTACAACAGAGCCAGAGAAATGGAGTTCTTTAAAAGCATTATTCAGATCCCAGACCTTCCAGATGTTAGTCTGTATTCAAATTTGAATGTCTTCTTATACGTACATTATGCTTAACCATGTGTGGGTCCCATTAGGAGCCTCCAAACTTCCTCCGTGCTGCTGCTTTGGGTGAATATAAAAAGCCGGTGGTGGTGATGCCTGGTGAACAGCAACCAGAGGAGGAGGAGGTGGAGCAGCAACCGGAGATCAGAGAAGTGCCACAGGTCAGGATCCACACTTCGAGACATGAACCACAAACATATCAGACACACATCTTATGGTATTAAGGGGTAACATTATTATTTATAATATTTGCAGTACTATTTGCTGAGCCAAATGGGAGCACCTGAAGCTCCAATAGAAGAAAAGGAAACAGAGAATCTGAAAAGAGAGCTAGAGGTTCTCAAGCCGGAGTTACAGCTTATCAAGTCTGAGGTAAATGTTATTATACTGTTCAGAATCGGCTGCAACGTTTTCTAAATATTTGTTTAGGTGAGTAGTTGGTTCAACAATAACTCGATAAGTAACACTTGTCTGTTATTTTAGGCCCAACGATGTGTAGTAGAGTTAAAGACTCAAGTAAACCGGCTGGAATCTGAGCTTGAGGAGCAGCGCACACATAAACAAATTGCTATGGTGGAAAATGAGCATCTGCGAATGGAAGTGGAGGCTTTGAGAAGTACTAATGTGGCTAATGTTGGAGCACAGATTGGCTTTAAAGAGGCAGACAGTAAGTCACTTGTTTTTGTAAAAGATAAAACACAAATGTGGCTCAGATTACTAAATAAACTAAATATTTTTTTTTGGTGCAGCCAGAGCTCAGGCAGCAGAGCTTCGTTTTTCTCAACTCAAAGAGAGACATGCAGAGTTGGTAACCAGTCACGCTGACCTCATGAAAAGGGTAAATTATTATTATTTCTATCTTCACTCATCTTTGATATTAAAATTAAACTGTACATTCATTGTAGTTTATGTTTTAATTTGCAGAATGCAGAAACAGTAAAGGTATTGTCTTTTACAAAACAAGACTATGATGAGATGAAGAAAGCTAAACAACAACTAGAAAATGAAGTGGAAAATCTACGCCTGGAACAGGGAACATTAGTAAGAGCTTTTTGTCACACTGTAATACAAAAGAAAGGAATGCAGTACATGGAAAATAATAACTCTTCATCATCTTTCTCAGATGAGTAAACAGCAGGCTGATGTTGACAATCTTAATAAAGAACTATTGGAGCGAAGAGCAGAGCTGGCACTTCTTCACAGCACCCTAGAAAATAAAGAGAGGGTACAGCACCAAACCACATTATTATTGTTTTTTTTTTTTTGTAACTGTCTAACTTTGACATCTTTAGGAGGGATCTCAGGTTAGCAGCAGTTTGGCAGCTCTTCAGGCAGAGCGTGACGTCCTACTGCGTTCAATGAGAGAAAAAGATGCAGAGCTTTCCTCCCTGAGACATGACGCACAACAGCAGCAGAGCTTAGTGGACTTGGAGAGGGACAGGCTCAACAGAGAGATCGAGTCGCTGAGAGCTCAGCTGCAGCAACAGGTATAGTGACATATTTCAGAAAACATGAATAAAATTGGTCACTTGTCTTTGTCTCGACTTTACAATTCAATGTAAATGTTTAGTGAAAATTCTGTTTTTACTGCATTTCTTAGCTTGCCATCAATGCAGAGCAAAAATTAGAGATTGACAGACTGAAAAGAGAACTAGACTCCAGACAAGCTGAACTTTTGCGTGCAAACAGTGCCCTGCAAACCAGAGACATGGTAGGAATAGGTCAAAATATATTTACTAACCATAATACCATTCAAAAAGATACTGTTCTGTAATGTACTGACCATTTTCTCTCTTTTTTTTTTTTTTTCAGACTGGCACTCAGCTAAACAGCACACTTGCAGGACTACAAGCAGAGAAAGAGATGCTGCTTCGCTCTGTCAGGGAACAAGACGCTGAGTTAACTTCACTCAGACAGCAAGCACAACTCCATCACAGCTCTCTGGAGCAGGAGAGGCAACGAAGCAACATGGAGTTGGGAAGCCTTCATGCACAAATACAGCAACAGGTACTGCATACAGCCCATTTGTTATTATCATTGTGGGTAGTTATAAATGAGCGTGTGTGTGTTGACTAGGCCTATCGTGAAGGTGAACTCACACAGAAATTGCAGGAAGAACAGTTTTGTTTGCTGCAATGTGCTGTAGTGGAAGCTGAAGGTATTATACTCGATGCTGTGGCCAAACTGGATGACCCCATACATGTGCGCTGCATCAGTTCCCCTGGTAAAACCTACTCTTAACATAATTAATATAAATAAGCAGTTACTAGTATTCATCCCAATTTTGTTTTCTATTAATTATAATTTCTTTGTGTCTGTTTTAGATTACTTGGTGAACCGAGCTCAAACTACTTTGGCCTCTGTCAACAAAATGCAGCAGAGCCATCTTGTCTACCTAGGAAACAGGAATGGTAACAGCTCTGTCCATGCTTTAGTAAAACTGTAAAGCTGTTCCTATAAGCACCCTAATGGCTTTTTGTTTGTTTAGATGCCAGTGGTCTCTTAAGAGCAGTCACTCAATTTTCTCACCTTGCTGCTGACACTATCGTCAATGGAGCAGCAACATCACACTCGGCTCCCACTGACCATGCTGACCGTAGGAAAAACACTAAATTCAACTCCTAGGGATATCACATAGATTTATAGAGAACAATCATACAACCGCTGTTGTCTTTGTCTTAACCAGAGTTAACAGAGAGCTGTCGAGACTGTGCAAACCACTGCCTCAGTTACTTAAAAGACCTAAAGACCCAGGCGAATCTTCAGAGAGCTGATCCCTCTGCAATACGCTACACTGTGCAACGCCTCCTAGATTTAGGGCAGGTAGGATAGTCAAATTATTCTAAGTAGACTCAGTGTTTAGCTGTTTATGGTAACATTTTGGTTTTATCAAGGAATTGCGTCCAAAAGGGCAGGATGTCCTAAAAGAAGAACTGGGAAACTTAGTTGATAAAGAGATGACTGCTACATCAACAGCAATTGAAGAGGCTGTACTACGTATGGATGTAAGGCAACAATAAACCCCTACATTTTTGTGAAGCTCCCCTTGGAGATATGTAACTTTTGATTTTTAAAAATGGTCATCCTCAGGAGATACTTAATCAAGCAAAGAGAGACACTACTGGCATTAAGCTGGAGGTCAATGAGAGGTAGAAAACATGCTTGTGCATATAGTCCTATTTCCCTTTTAATGAATTTCTAAGCTGTTTTTTATGTCCTTTGATATTACAGTATTATTGGATCGTGTTCAGACCTGATGAGGGTAAGAGCTCTGTCAATAAGTAGTTCTGAGACACAAATAAACTTTTCTTGCTTCTTCACACTATTTGTTTTTCTCCCCTTTTTTCCAGGCTGTTCATATGCTGGTGACAGCATCTACGGATCTACAAAAAGACATTGTGGAAGGGGGCAGGGTGAGTTGGAACAAAAAATGTATTTTATTGTATTTTATAAAGCGGATTGTGGATTATTTGAGTAATCTCTTCCTATAAGAGGCAAAAGAATCAGTAATAATTTGTATTATCATTTCCTAAAAGGGAGCAGCATCTGTCACAGACTTTTATGCTAAAAACTCCCGGTGGACTGAAGGTCTTATCTCAGCCTCTAAGGCTGTGGGCTGGGGAGCCACTCAGCTGCTGTAAGTATCAAACTTGATTGTTTTCACAGTGACATTAGAATTATGCACAGCACAATAGATAGCAGATACTTGTTTAATTTTTTTTATCTTTTTGCTCAATCTGTCACAGGGAGTCAGCTGACAGAGTGGTGGGTGAAAATGGTACCTATGAAGAGCTTATTGCATCTTCGCATGAGATTGCTGCAAGTACTGCCCAGCTGGTTGCTGCCTCTAAGGTTCATACTACAGCTACACTTAATAGCTTCGCCGCAAGTTTAGCCTAAATTTATGAATTAATGGTCTCTTCCTTTTAGGTGAAGGCTGATCGTAACAACAAGAAGCTAAACACTCTTCAGCAGGCCTCACGCCATGTAAATGACATGGCGGCTGTGGTTGTCACCTCCACGAAACAAGGCCAAAAGCAAATCTCTAATAAGGGTAAGGAATAATTTACAAATTTTCATTAACTCATTTAAATCGTTTTCTTATATCCTAATATAATTCTGTGTCTATTATCTATTGCCTATATAGATATAATGGACTTTTCTGGCATGTCTTTGATAAAGCTGAAAAAAGAAGAGATGGAAGCACAGGTATGGTTGGTTTGTGGTTGGTTTGTTAAATATCCTATATCCTTGTTTTGTTAATTATCCAGGATGTTACTGAGAAGGTTGCTGCATATCTTAAATGTCTCAGGTTAAGGTCCTTCAGCTTGAAAACCAGTTGGAGCAGGAGCGAGTTCGTTTGGGGGAATTGAGGAAAAAGCACTATGGGCTCAGTGGCATTGAGACCGCAGCTAATGCAGACGACGAAAGTTTCCCACCACCACCACCTCCTACTTTACTGGACTCCACCCCACTACCTCAGTCCTTTGCCCAAACACAGCCGTACCTAAACACTCAGAGCTCCACACAGTCTAGGCCATTTATACCGACTCCAACACCTGCCCAATCACTGCCTCAGTCTTATACACCGACAAACTCATACTCCCATACGTCCCAATCCTATACGCCGCCACAAAGTCACACATCCTCACAGCCTTACACCTCTGCTCAAAGTTACATCCCAGCTCAGCCTTACACACCAGGTCAGCCTTACACACCAGGTCAGCCTTACACACCAGGTCAGCCTTACGTCCCAGCTCAGCCTTACACACCAGCTCAGCCTTACACACCAGCTCAGCCTTACACACCAGCTCAGCCTTACACACCAGCTCAACCTTATTTACTGCCACAACCATCGTCCAGTCTTCCCTCGTCTCTGCCCTCGTCCCAGGCCCAGACAGCAACACAGAACAGCAGAGAGAACAGCAGACTGTCCTCACGAAAACCAAATATTTTTACAAAATCAGGAAACCTACTGAAGAATGCGGTAAGTGTTTTCTTCCAGCAAAAATAAAACGATAATTAATAATTGGTTTATTCCAAATGTTCCAAATTTTTTTTTTTCTTTCTGCAGTTCAAAAAAGGTGAGACTGGAAGCGGAGAATCATGTCACTCACAAAAGTGATCTCACATATATACTCTCATTTTGCATTTAGCTCTTGGTGCAAAATAAATGTTATATTTAATTTATATTCATATTACACTTTTAATTTTGATCACTCTCCATATGATGTTTTATATAGACATGATTACATTAAAATTATAAACGCTCTTGTTGTCTCGTCTATTCTTTAGGCATTATCGCTTATGATCTAATCTTACAATCACAGCGCCCTCTTCTGTCTGATATTTGTGACATGCGCAAAGCAAACTGCGATGTCACAGCAGCCACTGTAGACTCCCATTGGGAACAGTGACTGTAAAACCAAAAAAAGACTTCTGTCAAGTTAGGGAGCAAAAGAAAAACAAACAACCTTTCAAAATAAAGTCAAATAACGAGGAGACTGTCAAAGTCTTCTTAGATTTGTCTGCAATAGCAATGTCCAAAACCCCATTTGAACGATTGATTATGATATTGATGTGAATACACAGTAAAAGTAGGATTTTCTTTCGTTCTCATATAGGGAATGATCAAAATTATGATGAGGCTATATTTTAATGAATTTATCAATGATGTATTTTCTATTTAAAAAGGACTACAAATGATGTGTGGATGTATGTACAATTAAAAAAAGTAAGAAAAAAAAAGCACACATCTAAACACGTTGCACATTTTAATCCTGCCGCAGATAAATAAACGATTTTTGAAACAAGTGTGCAAGATTTTCAACATTAAGGCTACAATTTAATCACCCCAATCCTATTAATTGTCAATGCTTTCGCTTAAACAACAAATAATTTAAACATTTTCCCCGCATGCTTTACTTTGAAATGTGTGGCAGGAAGTTTAGTATGACAGTGTCCGACTTGGCAGTGGCCACTGCAGAAGGGACAACAGAAACAGGACAGCTCTAGATGGGATATCGCCGATAGCCTATTTATCAAAAACAAATCCAGCAGTGCCTCGTCGTTCATAATGGATACGTGATAGTTACACCATTTTGAAAAGCTTTACACTTTTTCTGGACGTTTTAACAACGCAGTCACACCGGCGTAACTCAGCAGAATTGTTTCTCCAGAGGAAGGAAGTTTGCTTTGGCGAGAGAAATTCAATAGGACAGCAGCAGACAGGGCGGCCATGGAGGACTCCGGGTCAGCCCTGGAGAAAAATGTGGCCGACCTTACGGTGATGGACGTGTATGACATCGCTGCTGTAGTAGGACAGGAGTTTGAGCGGATCATAGATCAGTATGGCTGCGAAGCGCTGTCCAGACTCATGCCCAAAGTAGTGCGCGTCCTGGAGATCCTGGAGGTGATGGTGAGCCGCAACAGCATCAGTCCTGAGACCGAGGAGCTACGGCTGGAGCTGGACAAACTGAGACTGGAGAGGCTGGACCGTCTGGAGAAGGAGAAGAAGCACAGAAAGGTTTTACACTGTTAAAAGACAGAAATAAGAGTCAAGCTTTAACCAAACCAAATACAGTCAGGGTTAGATTTTAGTCAGCAAATTATCACACTGTTTCCAGTTTTACATTTTATGTTATCAGCACTGACACACATATTAACATAAATATCTCTTTATTGTCTCTGTTTATATAAAGTGAAGGGTAGAAAACTAACTGAGCAGTCTAGAGCATGCTATAAAAAATGTCCATCTGTTAATTCTCGTGACCGTGACTACACTCATGGACTGACCAATGAACCTTGTGTCTTGTGACTTTACAAAGAGAGCAGGCCTATAACTATGAAAGTGATGGTTGTTACTGTGAGCTATGACAGCATTAAGCATACATTTATAGCAAATGAACTGATGCGGATGTAGGCTACTTTGGAATTTTTCAGGATTATGGTGAGTGAGGCATACAATTATTGAGGAGACAGTGTAACTAATGGGTAGCCTAAACTGTTAAAGGGAGAGCAGTCCAGTTTAGGAGAACAAAAAGCCATCTAAAGTGTTTGTTTTTTCTTTAGGTCTACATTAACACAGGTGACGAAAAGTGTCAATAGAGAAACGTTGGAACATATCAGACAAACAAATACAATATATTTAAAAAAAAAAATTGGGAGGTATTGCGGTAATGTCACTGAGATATGTACATCTCCATACAGGAACTGGAGCTAGTTGAGGATGTTTGGAGAGGGGAAGCTCAAGACCTGCTTTCCCAAATTGCTCAGCTGCAAGACGAGAACAAAACACTCCTCACTAACCTCTCCATCAAAGATCCTATGAGTGAGGAAGACTTGCAGAGGCACGAGGGTGAGGATGTCTTTCAAGGTTCTTACACACCAAATAATATACGGCATTGACAGTATTGTTATTTATTAGATATTAGTGAATGGAAAAATAATCAAGGAATATTTTATGTTTCTGCAATGAAACATGTTACACTCCCACACTAGCCTCACACACACAAAGAATAGGCGCTCTGTGTTGGGTAGGCTCCTCTCTGCATCAGAAAATGGTTTCACACAGAGGCCATAGTCAGCTGTTTTTTCTGAGGGACAGACCAGCCTCCTTTCACAGGCACACCTGCAAGACGTGCACTCATGCAAACAAATCATGTGTTTTTCATCTGCTTCTGTGTTCAGTAGCCTACACTTAAGTATTTTTTTCTAAGAAAATGTCTTTGACTATTTTGGACTGTGTCTGTGTGTACAAGGTATGACCGAAAGAGAGAGGCAGGTGATGAAGAAGCTCAAAGAGGTAGTAGACAAGCAGAGAGACGAGATTCGGGCGAAAGACCGTGAGATTACACTGAAAAATGAAGACATAGAAGCAGTAAGAAAACTTTGTTCCAACTTGGGCTTATTTACCTTTTAAACAACATTGTCTGTATTATGTACTCTCTGTTTTACAGTAAATCAGATTATTTTTTTAATTAACTTTTTTTATATATAGCTCCAGCAGCAACAGTCTCGTCTAATGAAAATCAACCACGACCTGCGGCACAGAATCTCAGTGGTGGAGGCCCAGGGGAAAGGAATGATCGAACAGAAGGTGGAATTGGAGGCCGCTGCTCAGGGAAGGGCACAGGAAATCAATGCCCTTCGGCAGGAAGTTGCACGTTTGAGGGAACATTGGCAAGAAGGCCTTCCTGCCCAAGACCCCGAAGAACCAAAACCTCTGCCCCCCTCACCAGCAGAGGTAATGTCCATGTAGGCTTTTGGGCAGAAAAATTAGAAAACTATTAATGGGATGATTAAAATTTACATACTGTAAAATACATAATGTAATCTTAAGCCTCTTGAAATTATTGCATAACATCATTTCTTAATTTCCCTGAAAACAAAAGTTTACTAAATATTTATATTCTAAATAAGGTTTCTCATCAATTACAAAATTATTGAATAATTTAATTGCACATATAATTGTTCTCATGGAAAAAAAACACCACTTAAATATGAAACTATCCCAAATATGGCAAGCCATTAATTTTAAGCTATCATTACATCTTGCTACTACCAGCGAGCAGGAACTAGCACAGCAGTAAACAGATTAGGAACTAGTTTAGTAACCATTGTGTCTTACTCTATTAGCTCGATAAAGCTGGTACAGTGACGGGGGTTAAGGTCTGGTCAGACGCAGCTGACACTCCAGAGCTGATGTCAGGAGGGGTTGAACCTGCCCTGTTCCCCTTGCCCGCATCCCTCAGTACAGATGGACATGATTATGAGGAGGAGGAGGAAGAAGCAGTGTTATTTTGGGTAATACTGCAGTGATAGATGAAGTGAACAGTGTGGTGTGAGACCTGCATCCCTCTTTGTTGGTTAAAAAGCTACTAGCTAGTTAGACTAACATGGACCTAGGAACTGGCAGTAAATTTGTGTTTAGACTTAGACAGTGGTTTTAATAACTTGAGAAATGCTGTGAAATTGACATTGCATGGACTTGAGAACTAACAGTGTCAGTAGGATTGTACACACTTGGGCCAAAGGTGTGACAGTTGTAGATGAGTGCATTTTAGATGAGTGACCTTTCTAAACAGAGACACAATCGGTCAGGTGTTGAAAAGCACATTAAGTTTTACCTTCATGCATTTTGATTGTAAAACACTAATGAGAAATGCTGAACTAACACTGATACATAGATAGTGTGTTTATTTTTGCTCAATGCATTAGTTACATCAGTAAAGCGCATGTGTTGTAAGTGTTTTGAAAATACAAAAAGTTTAAAGGCTGGAGGGAAGTGCAGAGAAAATTAATTGGAACAAGGCCTGAGCTCAACCTTTGCCACTAGGAGACGATGTGTGATGAAGATATGCCTGGTGTGTTCCAATATTTTACCAAGGTATCTTACCTCCTGCCCTGCCTTCTTGTTAATCTGATCTCTTTTTGCTGTTTTCCTTGTTTCCTTTTCCTAATGACCTTGTTTTTCACAGGAGGCATTGTGTGAGGAGGAGAATGGTTATCTTGACCCAAAGGACCCCAACCGGCCACGGTTCACTTTGCAGGAGTTGAGGGATGTTCTACATGAGAGGAATGAGCTCAAGGCCAAAGTCTTTATGCTGCAAGAGGAACTCGCCTACTACAAAAGGTGATATTGTACGACATTGTGATTTCGTCAATTTCTATTTTCTCGTCAAAATTTTACTATAAAAATATTGGTATACAATACATTTCAGCTACATTTTATTAATCCAAAAACACATCCATCCAAACGCACACACACACAGCACACAACAATGCTTACAATAGCCTACTGCACAGACTACGATGTCACAACCTGCACATACATACACATCAAAAGCATAAATAACAAGTTTGACCCTGGGATATATGCACAATATTAAGAGTGAGTACAACAGACAGTAGAGTCTGTGGTTGCTCATTTGTGGATTAGTGTTACGCTTAATAAATTCCCTCAGAGGAGGTGCAAGAAAATGTAGTACTTTATACATCAGACAAGCTGTTAAGTTAGTCATGTTTTGAAAGTCCAGTGCTTTCTTAATATAAGTAAGGCACTATATAAAAAAAAACTATGCTGATGTGATTATTGTTTGTTTTTTTTTCCCAGTGAAGAGACAGAAGATGAAATTGCTGTTCCCACACCTTCTCCATCTCCTGAACTGAAGACTCGCTCATATTCTTCTGCCCAGCCTGAGTCTGGAATCAAACGCCTGTATGTTGAGTTTATATTTCTGAAAAATTCTCACGTAGTGGTTCACATAGTGGTGTCAGATTCCTACACACTCTCTCCTACTATCTGCATGTGCAAACTACACCAGGAAACAGGCAAATGAAACTATGGCTTAAGCTTGCTCCTTTTCAACAGCACTAACACTAAACTAAACTAGGATGGTAACTTAAGCATGGCCTGGGATAATAAATAAAAATAATAATAATAAAAAAGAAGGGCATTTTGTAGAATATAGGGTTTTGTTTCTAAGGCATCCTAAAAGTCCCATTGTTTTAATTCGACTTGAGATTCATAACATTTGGCTCTAATAGAGGTCGAAAGCTCGCAAGGTCTCTGGCACTTCCTGTTTGTCACTCTCCTCCTCTCTTCATGTCTCTTTCTGTCTGTGTCTTTGCCTTGAAAACAGGATCTTCACAGCCATTATGCCGATGGTGGCGGCTGGTTTGATCCAAGATGACCCCACTTTACAGCCAATCAGACGTCTCGTATCGCTTGTATGACTTTATTCTTGTATTTTGTTGGTTGGCCTTCAATTATGCCTCTTCTATAGCTAAAGGCCTCCATAAGTTGCATGTGCCACTGTTGCTTTTTAAGTCTTCATAAGATTCTGATTGGTTGATTGTGGGGCTGTCAAATTATTGTACCAAGGAATGTTTGATAGTCAAAAAAATCAGCCAGTCAGAAAAGTTCCCTCAAATACCATAATAACCATCTTCTAACCTCTGTCCATGTTGAAATGTATTGTACAGTATAACAAGTAATAACTTCAAAAAATTAAATAGTTGCTAGATGCCTATGGATACTTTATGGTGGTAGGTCTATAACTACAATACAATAGCTGCTTCTTAATAAGACTGATTCACTGCACACATGCAAATATAAACCACCAATACAACATTACTGACAATCTATTAAAGACACTGCCTTGTGTCTCCTCTTTAATTCCAGGTTTAGTTTCTTCTCACGAGACAAGCAGCGGAGCTCCCAGCGAAGTATGCACATTGATGGTAGCTTCGGCACATGGCCCGGAAGAGACGATGTGTACACTGAACAAGCCCAGGAAGCATTACAGCATATGTAGACACTGGAAAACAATCGCAGAGGTTACTTCCCCAAACATGTTGCTCAAGGCATTTGTGTGGTCTGCTTGTGAAGCATTTACTGGACTCCCCAATGGCACTATTGACTCATGCTGCAACTGTATTAAGATGTGCTTGAAGTGAGCAGAGTGAGGAAATGACTGCACCTTAAATAGAATAATAGTTGAGTGAGTGATGGCACATAAAGACACACTAATATGGTGTCTGATGAAGTAAAAGGTAAACTTATGTTGTAAGATGGAATGTTGAAAGTTGATATTGGTAGTCCAAAAGGGGATACTGCGGGATAAAGATAAAGATACTACCAAAAGAAGTATAGTGCACACTATATTGTGTACAACAAACTCCATATAAAAACAAAAAATGAAGTCCATTTGCTTATGGGAAAAACAGTCACCAGCAAAAAAGCAAAAGAAAACAATGCAGCTAAACCATGCATATTATTCTGACCATGTTGGTCAAAACTGTATATAAAAATATTTAAATGTTTTTTTTTTTTTTTTTAATGATGGACGTTAAAACAGTAGTAATTGTCACACATAATAAAGCTAGACATGGGTTGTATTAGTACTAAACTAAAACATACAACAAAATAAAAATGTATATTGCATCTATATCATAATTAAAGACTCTTAAAGCCAGCTTTTGGCTAGTTGAGCATATTATTTACCGAACAAAACTTTGATATGACTTGTTATAATTATTTTAATTAATAAAAAAATTTTGTTTTACAAATGCCTCTAAATAGACCATTTAAAAGTACCTTGCTTTGTAATCAAAGCAGATTGACTTCTAAGCTCTTGCTTTTAAAATGTCATACTCCATAAAATTAATTGTTTTGGGGAGCTTCAGTGTTATTTTTAATGTTAAAAAAATACTTGTTGCCTTTTAAACATGCAGTACTTCACAGCAAGCCTCCACATTTAGCACAAACATTGTCATTACCCTCCTAGAGAATTAATAGCAATGATGTGACTGGCCACTCTTTTTTACTTTGGTGGCGCTATTATATATATATATATATATATATATATATATATATATATATATATATATATATATATATATATATAAGCTGTGATGGTATAAATGTCTAAATGTAACTTAAGTAAAACATTTCACTCTTAAGTAAAATAAAACAAACAAAGCATTGTTTTTCTTATTTAAAGATCAAATACTGGTTACAGTACTTATTTCAGGCAATTTAAAGTTTAATAACTCTTTTTATAACATTCATTCATTGTAAAAGGGATCTAGATAATTCAAAGGAAAATGCGGGGAACCATTGTCATGAGTAAATTGTTAATCATATTTAATGTAACTAAAATAAACTGGCTTTACTTTGTACATCTCAATAAAAAAAATAAAAAAAAACTGTAGCGATACTCTTTTAAAATTTTTACCCCCAAATGACACCTGCAGGAGGCCTGTCTCTAACTTTTGTTTGTACCTTTGGGCTAAACGGTAGTGCAGACTACCAGGGCTTTTCGGAGCCTCCGTCGGAGTGCCTTCCAGCACCCCTCCCAGGGACTCCGAATGGGGACATTGTTCTCCAGGTTGACTTCAACGGTCACATGGGCAGTGACTGTGAAACCTGGAGGGGCTTGAATGGGAGGAACAACCTCTCAAACTTGAACCTTAGTGATGTTTTGTTATGCATGTTCTGTTCAATCACAGGTTGTCTATGACAAAAAACACAGGGTGGCTCAGTGATTGTTCCTCAACCGGAAGGTTGGTGGTTCGCCATTTCAGGACACTGGACACTACTTCCAGTAGAGCTTCTTCCAGATTCCGAAGGTGGCATTGCCGGGTGGGTGTAAAGGGAAACAGTCGGGTCTGGGAGGAGTTGAGTGAGGCCAATTGATTTATATATATATATATATATATATATATATATATATATATATATATATATATATATATATATATATATATATATATATATATATATATATATATATATATATTTTTTTATTTAACCTTTTTGGTAGTGGAAATCTGAGCACCTAGACACTGGGGGAACATGCAAACCCCACACAAAAAACCCTTGCCTTGAATGGCAATCGAACCCAAGAACTTCTTGCTGTGAGGCAGGAGTGCTAACCATTCTGGCAAACCATTTGCCACCTCGGGGAGGGGAGCAGTGCTCTCCCAATACTGTTAACACTGAACAGTGTGGGTGGGGAGCTGCTGACAATAACTGGGGATATCAAGTGTTACAATTGCGGTTGTAAATTCAGTTACTGTGTTTTAATAAAAAAAGGAATACTTTGAGGACCTCAATCCCTGGAGGCTCAAAGGTTACCCATGATGTAATCAAAGCAGTGGATAAGCAGAAGAATATGGAAGGTATATGAAACCCTTTTACTTAACTAGATGCCAATAAATACTCACAAGTTGTACTTGCATAATACACCTTTATTTATTCAACCCCCAGTATTACGATTTAAATAACGCTACAACAGATAATATCCTAAAATGGTCAACAAGTTAGTTTTGCCTCTAAGTATTATTGCATTAGTTTAAAAGTCTAAATGTAACACCTGTTAAGAAAAAACTGCATGAAAACATTTGATACATGAAACACAATGCTACTGTAGGAGTGTCATGGAAGGTCATGTTGATTCAGAGTGAATCAGTTCCTGCCATAAATATTATTGGCATCATCTGATTTTTCTTAATACAATTCTTTTAAACAGACTCAAGGTCATTGTAATATATATATATATATATATATATATATATATATATATATATATATACATACCTGTCAGTTTGACAGAAAACGTGTAATTACAAATAGTAAAGGCATTTAGGCATATAGCCATTTGTTGCTATCATTTCAAAATGGTTCTGCTACAAAATGGGAAAATTTTAAATTTAAAAAGTGATCAAATAACATGGTGAAATTATGAAATACTTTTTTAGTGATGTACAAAGAAAAGTGTTGCTTTTTGACATAGACAGTGGTAAATCATAATGCACACACTGGAAGGATCCACTTTGAACAAATCACATAACCTGCTTTCACTACTCCAAGCAGGGTATGCACAAACGCCAAATTTTAACTGATGTCCGAAGGTGGTAGTGAAAAACAATTAGTCACAGTAAAATACAATAAATTCCAATGCATTTTTGCATAATGAATGAAATATGTTTGACTTGAAAGAAACTTGAACTTGTCTAAAAATACATTTATAAATTAGCTGGAAAATTGATACATAATCATATATATATATTTTTAAATACAACATACGTTAGCTGTAAAAAATAAATAGGAAAAACCCAACTTTTTAAGTACTGTCGGAGTACTGTCCACCTAATATTAATTTATGGGACACAAATTCAGTTAAATTGAATAAAAAAGTAAACGGCTCAACAGCAAGTTTACATTTCCTTTTGGGAGGGACAAGAACAGATGCGATCTTAAGTAGTGTAGCAGTTCACCAAACCCACAAACAGAATTTTTAATTAGCAACTTTCTGCCTACAAACTAAGTTACCTTTTCATGTAAAAATGCATACAATAAGTAAATGGCAATAATGAGTAATTGCACAGTAGTTGTAGCAAAAGAGAATTTGCTAGAAAATTTAAAATTAAAAATTAAAATTAAATAGTAATCGTGCTCCTCCTGTTTTTTGTTTATAGTAAATAAGTCAGCAACAGAACAGTTCACATTGCAGAAAACCTTTAAAGCTACACTGTATAATTTTGATGGTCCCCTTAATTGAAAAATGGGGAATAATCCTTTTTATTTCATAAATAGTCCTGACAAGGGACAGCGTTGTTAAAGCACATAAAAATGTGACATAATTTACATTTTAGCATCTTAAATAGTAAAAAATATGCTTATATAAAAACATAATTATGTTTGACATATTTTCTCTTTCTGTGCCATTCTGAGCTAAGACTGTTGACAGCATGTTGTTTCACGGTTCAAAAGAGTCCAATCCATTTTCTGGCAGACAGACTGAGACATTAAATCAGCAACACAATGCGTTTGGTCAACTGCTACTCTAGAGTTACAGTTTTTTTTTTAAAAAAAAGGGGGTTAGGGTGATACAACAGGCCCCAGGGTCATACAAGTATTGCTAAGTTTCTAACTTCCAATTAAGAAAAAGCAGTATAAAAGTGCAGAGAATTAATCACTACCTGCAGGCTGTAGAAGCACTGGTGTAGGTTATAGAAAATGTACAAAATGAATGTGGTGCAAAACAATACTGTTTTGTATACACAAATGAAAATACAGATACCATCTATTAAGGCAATGTACCTCAACTGAAATGTCAACCCGCAGTGCCAATCCTCCTACACTCCATTAACACATGCTAAACTCTGACCTGTTTCTTTGATAATGAAACAAAAAGGTACGTGTTCTGTTTCTAAGGCATTGATGACACTAGCTAAAGAGAAACAATTGTTACTGAAGTTTTCCCTTTTTTTGTTAAACTCTCTTTAATCAATCTTTGAGCCATGGATGTGCTGCGATGGAGGCTTTACTGCGGTCTCCATAGTCATACAGCAACTCCTCTCCTTCATCAATGTTTCGTGAAGCAACAAGGATGAGATGAGGGATACCATTGATGTCGTGAAGTTTGGTTTGGCAGTTTCCATTTTTACTGTGATTTATCAACCTACCCATTCGACCAGTCTCTTTTGTAGCGTCCACACTGTTGACAAGAGACCAGGTTCACATTAAAACTGTGATTAGTGAGAGTTTTGCCTGACTTTTTTATCTGTAACATAAGCATTAGCATGTGTTAAACATACCAATATGTTTTGCATAAGTACTGGAAGTAGTACATGTAGCAGCCAGTAGCTGGATTTTGAGCATATTCAGCCTCTCTCTTTTTGGCGTCTGTGATCTGTAGCAAGTCTCCATGGTACTCCACCACATATTCCCCCTTCTGGAAACACCGAGTGGCAAATACTGCCCTACCTTTTCCTTCAATTTGCTGCACCTTTAAAAACATTTAAAAAGTAAAGATTTAATGATCTCCGCAAACACTTAAAGAAATATTTAAACACCTGTTATGGCAAGCATAAAATGTATACTATTACTTTAAGACTTCCCTATCAACAGCCATAAAACATCTCATACTTAGTCGGCAAAATAATATAGAAAAACTCTACAGCACCAACTACCTCCATTCCTTCCTCTATTCCATTGGTGATGAGTTCATCGATGAGTTTTTTTTGTTCACACTGGTAACAAAGTAAAACATGTAATAAAGGGTTTGCTCATTTGTGAGACTCTGAAATATTCAGATGTGTTACCAGAGAAATATATTGAAGATGAAAATATTTACTTAAAAATAATCTCACCTTGAGTTCTGTTTTACTTTTTCTTGAACTCCTTCTTATTGGATAGTAGTCAGTAACTTTTCGGTTTTGTGAGTTTTTCCTGGCTACACTTTAGAGAGAAACAAAAAAATGTGAATAGAATTGTCATAGAGCCCAAATTTAGGCTACATCTGTTTTAAATGCAAGATGCAAGAAGGGTATGTGTACCTTTTTAGTGCTGGTCTTCTTCCTTTGCTGTGGACTCCGTGTTTCTTGTGGCTGCAGTGAATGGTAATATTGTTGCTGTTGGTATGGAGAAGCCCATAAGACAGACTGTTACTGACAGACAGGGCCGGTGGAGGGGAATGGGAGAAACTCTGCACATAGTGTTGGTGTTGAGCTGAAGGCTGTTCGTCAGAAACGTTTGATGAACACTGGTAGCTCCCTGTTGGATCTTTTGCTGCCATGCTGATGGGTTTTGCTCTTCTGCCTGTGAACAGAAATTGTTTCTAACTGAAATAAAAAGTAAACACAGCCTCAAACAGTTTCTATTCTTCTGGAGGTTTACATTAATATAGCTATGAGCAGCTTAAAAAAATGTACTTACTCTCTTCCTTTTCTTGAGATTCATTTTCCTGGGAGTGTAGTGGTAAGTGTGTTTCCTCTTGAGTAAATCTGATCTTCTTTTCATCATGACCTACTGACAGAGACTTGGTGCAGCCTAAGACTGTGATCAGATGGCTGTTGCAGACAACGTCCTGGAAAAGGAGATGTGGGCAACAATGTTTGTTTAGCCTACTCTGCAGACTTTTACTATTTTTTTTCCTATTACAGAATACTATTCATACTATCAGAAAATGTAACATTATAAACATATTATTAGTCAAGCATTGCTCTTATTTGTTAAAACATGTGTTAATTTTCTGTAAATAGGGCAATTGATCAAAGCTATAACAACAGTTTTACAGCTTGGACTATTATGTTATAACATATAACATTAAAACCCCAAAGGGCTATAGCTTGGCCAGGGTGGACCATCTGTGAACAGGTAACCTTTTCATTGTTGCTCAGATTTGTCATCACTTAAGTGGGTGGGACTGTGCAGACCACGCGCCGTCCATGTCAGGAAGCAGGCTGGTCTTTAACATTAGTGTATAATTTACTGTTTAAAGCACTTTTCCTAAAATTAGATAAAACTACTATGCAAACTAATAAGACAGATGCAATAGTTGCCACTGACCAATAAAAGGCTTCAGATTTAAAGTCAGAGGAAATAATATCCATAGCTGCCGTGTAGACTTACGCTAATTTTTAGCCAATGTTAGCACACTTCATATGGGAAATTTGCAGATTTTTTAATAAGGTTTTTTCTGCAGTTGCTCACTCACATAATCTTAAGGGCATAAACAAGCGGATCTTATTTTCCAAATAAGCCAGGATCTCCATCTGACAGCTTTTCGTCATTCAACTTATCACGTTTGGTCCAGTGTTGTTGCCCTAAAAAGCAAACTTACCCCGTTCATGTCCGACTTGTTTTTGTGGTTTTCTTGTTGAGCTCCAGTCTATCGTGTCGGTGGAAAAAGTAAATAAATTTAAATGATATTAGATGATAGATTGACCCTGTTCGTATGACACTGATCTTTCCATAGACTAGCTGTTTTAAGTCTGTTCCACCGAGGGTGCCTGTTCTGCTTTTGTGTTTCAAATGTAAGCTGATGAATCGACATAGCCTGCACAGCTCCTCTCCGCCATTTTTCCACAAGCAGACATCAAAAGGCACGCAAAGAAACTGCACCCTCTGCTGGCTCACAGTACTGATGAGTGCTTGTTATATAGTAAAATACCAAACCCACGAGTTGGTATACGTAAATAATTGTTTTGTTGCCACCATATAATGAAAAGAGCACGTAGGCTACTCAACGGCAGGGATCCCATGAATCCCTACGGTGTTGCATGATGGAAAATCCATATTATCTCATTCAAATTGATATAATGGTAGTCGGCAATTCCTAGTAAATGTGTGACTTTTGTAATGCACCATGGCGTATGCGTCATGTTTTGTTGTTTCATACTGGGCAGTCAATCTTTCCTTTCCATGTTTATTGCATCCTCCCTTCCAGACACATCTTCCACTGGGGCAAGAACTTTTGCTGACTGAGAGAAGTCCAATTGGTCCCGTTTAGAAGGGACCCGAGATGATCTTGAGACCTTTGATGAATGAATACCCAAATTTCCTTATTCCAATATAAAAACTACTTGTGACTTTAAATTAATTTGATATTTTAACAAATTTTAATAGTTCCGGTACTGTTAAGAAATGTGTATCATATCAAATAATCTTGATTTTGTAGATCTTTAACGGCATTATATTGCTATGTACAGAATAATAGGAGGGGCAGCAAACTCAGTATAGGTTTAACAATGATTGTATATGAGGCCTAACCATGAAATGTTATAACTGACTGTAAAGGGGGAAACGAAAGTGGAGGGACTGAGGAAGAAGCATAGATTGTAAATAAAAAGAAGAAGAACCATCTTCTACGTCACTTCCCGTTTAGTCTTCGCGGTGTCACGTGACGGGGCATTAGCTCGCTGACTCTGCTATGTTTGTCGTTTGTCATAGTTGTTAAAAATGCTAAATCTCTCGTTGGTATCGGTTTATTGTCGTCTATGGACGTTATTCAGTTGTCAGAAGATACATTTTTATCGAGTTGGGGAGAGGCATTTCACTGCGAAAACAACAGCTCTCGGCCTACACGTCACGTGACCAACATGCGGTGGAGCGTTTGATAAAAGATGGCGTGAGCTGAGCGCGGTGGAGCGAAGAGGACAACAAACCTGGACTGAGCACCTCTTATAACGAGCTGCTGCAGCTTTCAAACTATCAGGTAAATACTATTTCATTTGAGAAAAAAAGCTTGACAAATACCCTCAAATTACACCAATGTACTGTTTTTGCACCATGAATAAAGCTAATACAAAGTCAGTATTAAAACGAGTCCATCATAGCGTAGCACTAGCTTGCCTCTTGAAACTCCTCGTTGCTAACGTATGCTAGCAACGGCAATGACACTGTGCGTAAAGCAACAGCCTTAACTACGAGGTAGGTTAGTATTAACTAACTTGGATGTCGAGCTTTTTATTGAGGGTTTAGAAAGACACTCTTTGATTTAAAGGCAAATACGTTTTATTTAACGTCAGAGCGTTTAATCTGCACTTATGATGTAAGACTAATTCACTTATATTCGTTTCTGTTATACGCAATATTAGTAGCTAGACCGTGGCTGACGTTAGCTGAAGTTCAAGCAACTAGAAATAGTTGGCAGTAAGTATAAGGCCTATTAAATGCATAAATACTCGTTAGTCTACTACAGTTGGGAGATAAACTAACCAATTACATAATATGGCATACGTTGCGGTAATTACTGTAATGATAAAGGCGTTCATAAATTGTATTCTTGAATTCTAGTAAATGCAACACATTGCTAGCCATGGCAAGTCAATAGTATGGCTTAACTGTGTCACAGAACAGGTAAAGAGTTTGATACATCCGTTGTCTGTTTATTTTGGAGCTAATGTGGCTAAGCTGTGTCACCTTTGTCCAGGCAGGCCATTTAAGCTGGTTTGATAATGTTACGGCGTACGCACCCCTGGCTTGTTAAACCCAAAACATTAACATTAATCTAATAATTAGTAATTCTTTACGTTGTCAGTGATGTGCTTTATAATAGTTTTTAAACAATCTTGTGGAGTTGCATTGTGGCAGAGCGACCAGGAAGTGAAGACACCAAAGTATTGCAAACACGTGTCTTGTTTTGGGTCACTTTGAAATGGGTCGCAGCAGTGACTCTGATGTTGTCTCAGTTGGTCACCTGCAGATAATAATATTATGAAATGAGGTAGTTTTCCAATTTTTTTTATATGAAGAAAAAATGCAAATTGGGGTTAAATACATCTCCTATATACTAGTATTAAATTGTATAACAAAATGCTTGATTGTCCTGAAGTGCAGCATTATTCTTTTTAATGCCTGTTCAAATTTATAGATGTCTTGTTTAAGAAGGAAAGGGTCTAGACGACTAACACTACATTGTCACGTTTTTGATTGCATGCCATTTACTTGTTGGTGGTGACAAAAATACAACAATATAGCCATCATTCCTATGTTTTGTAGTCTCATCAAAATAATGGTTTGTATTTGTGTTTACAGATGGATCCTGGACAGGATTTGCTTCTCGCAGCTCTAAGTGAGAGTGGCATTTGTCCTAATGACATAGGTCTTTTTGATGTTGATTCTCAGGATGTTGGACAGCCGTCTACCGCCCAACAAGTAGGATAATATTTTGTGTAGTATCAACCTTACTATAATGTCACATTTTGGTTTGATTAAATATTTTTTTCTGTAGTCTATCTCCATTAGTGCCCTGGATGTTGGTTTGGGAACAGAGTCTTTGGAAGTTAGTCAGCCTGAGACTCCAGCACCAGTCCCCATTGTTACTATCAGGGTAGGATCATGCTTTTCTACTACTTACTACCTACTTAACTAATTAAGTATTAACCCAGTGTCAAATCCCGCTCCCACCAGTTCACACTGTTGCTGTGTCCTTGGACAAGACACTTTACCCACCTTGCCTTCAGTGCCAACGCACTGGTGTATGAATGTGTTAGAATGTTTGGTGGTGGTCGAAAAGGCCATAGGCGTAAAATGGCTGCCGTTGGTTGGCCCCAGGGCAGCTTTGGCTACAAACGTAGCTTACTACCACTATTGTGTGACTGTGGAGTGACTGGATAGTGGACCGCCTATGAGCGCTTTGAGTACCTTGGGAGAAAAGTGCAATATAAATTTATTATTATTGTGTTAACCATTTCTGCCTGACTTGTTTCTATAATGATTTAACAGAAACCTCAGCCATCAACCACCACGTTTGTCTTAAATCAGCTAAATCAGCTGCCATCACTTGGAGCTGTTGTGACCAAACAATCAGTTTCAAATCCTATCAAGCATACCATAACTGTGACGAAGGTGGTCCATGTGGCTAATTCAGCTCTTCGAGGTTCATCAAACCCGTCATCTACAGTGCCTTCTACCAGGGAGCAGGTATGTTTTCTCTCTCCAATATGCAGAAAAATACCCTTAATGGAAATAATACCTTTTTTCTGTCTTTTTAGATTCAGCTGAAAGACCTTCTGAGGACAGGAAATGTGAAGAGCACAGGCTTAAAGGGTAACAGTTTAATGGAGCTCATGAAACTCAAACCTCCACCTGACATTGCACCACCAGTGGCAACTGCCACATCTACTGGTCCAAGTGAGCGTGTGTGACATTTAACATTTCATTTTTATTTTTATTTTTTTTTATTAGGGCTCATTGGTTAAAATAATAATTTATAATTATTAGATTCAACTATTTGCCTTTTTATTACCTCTTTTTTTTATTTAAAAATTTTAGATGATTTGAATAATGGAATCAAGAAAGAAGTAATGTGTAAAGAAACTCCCAGAATCTGGATTAATGATGATTCTAGAGTAACGGCTTTTTCACATTCTCTGGTAAATATTCATCTATATTATGATTACATTGGTCTTAAAATCTACTTTTAATGTACATTCATCAGATCTAATTTCTTTGTCATTGTTTAACAGAAGCCACCAGGTTTGAAGGAAGATGATGAGCCCGAAGAGGAAGATGAAGATGAGTTGGGTCATGCAGAGACATATGCGGAATACATGCCAATGAAATGTAAGAAATTATAAACGTGCAAGTTTTACAGACTCGAAGCATTATCTCTTCGTTGGTCTGTTTTGAGTGAAGCCTGTTTGAAACAAATGCAGCATTGATTGCTGCCTAACTTGGTTCACTGAAGAGTTATGTTGCCTTTCAGTAAAAATTGGCTTGCGACATCCTGATCCTGTGGTTGAGACTAGTTCCCTGTCCAGTGTCAATCCTCCAGATGTGTGGTATAGACTTTCAATCTCAGAAGAAGTCATTGATAGAGGCTGCCTGTCTGCTTTGCAACTGGAAGCTATCACCTACGCAGCTCAGGTAAAAGCATGTTTTTAATTATTCTCTCTGATTTTATAGCACATTAACAGAATGTACCTTTTTGATGTAGCAACATGAGACATTCCTCCCTAATGGGGAACGTGCTGCTTATTTGATTGGAGATGGAGCTGGTGTTGGAAAAGGACGCACTATAGCAGGAATTATCTATGAAAATTACCTTTTAGGCAGGAAACGCTCTCTTTGGTAAATATCCCAGATTTGCATACTCACAAATACAAAAACAGCTATTTGTATATTTGACCCTCTTGTTTTTTTTTTTGTTTTTTTTTTTTTTTAGGTTTAGTGTTTCAAATGACTTGAAGTATGATGCTGAAAGGGATTTGAGGGATATTGGGGCTAAGAATATTCAGGTTCACTCTCTAAACAAGGTAAGATGCATAATGTTAAAATGCTGCGATGCAGTATGTAATGTCAGTAATACAATTTTATTTATTTTTGGTCAGTTCAAATATGGCAAAATATCTTCCAAACACAATGGAAGTGTTAAGAAAGGTGTGATCTTTGCCACTTACTCCTCCTTAATCGGAGAAAGTCAGTCAGGAGGAAAGTACAAGACAAGATTTCAACAGTTGCTTCACTGGTGTGGGGAAGACTTTGATGGTGTTGTATCCTTTCCTGTAAAGGTTAATAAGAATATTTTAGTTACTGTTTCCATGTACATCTTAGGGCTCATAAATTGTTATTCTTTGTCAAAGTATAAATGTCTACATATACATGAATGATAGGAAATTGAATTATCAATTGTGATGATATTGTTAAAAAAAGGAAAAGCAAGACTACTATAACTAGAGCACTAGTGTTGTGGCAATTATAATTTTTCTATTGTAATGTTAACCTTGTCAGTGATTTTAGAATTGTTATATAATAAGCACAAGGTTTGTTAAATTCTTATAATACCTTAATTAACCCTAAGATTGTCTATGATGAATGTCACAAAGCCAAAAATGTTTGTCCAATTGGATCATCCAAACCCACTAAAACTGGTCTTGCAGTACTTGAGCTGCAAAACAAACTCCCCAAGGCTCGAGTTGTGTATGCAAGTGCTACAGGTGAGAAGATAATGTTAATGGCTCTTTCTTATTAATCATTGTTCATATTTTATATTGTAATAATGCAACATTGTTATTTAGGTGCTTCTGAACCCAGAAACATGGCCTATATGAACCGTTTAGGCATTTGGGGGCATAAGACGCCTTTTAAAGAATTTGGCAACTTTATTCAAGCTGTGGAACGCAGGTAGATATTTAATGAAAGTCACTGCCCTTTTAAGTAATTAGATATTTTATAGTTTTTTATTTATTCAATCTTTCTAATTTCAGAGGTGTTGGTGCCATGGAGATTGTGGCTATGGATATGAAACTGAGAGGAATGTACATTGCTAGACAGCTCAGCTTTACAGGTGTGACGTTTAAGATAGAGGAGGTTCCACTGGCTCAGAAATACATCAACATGTACAACAAATCTGTCAGACTGGTAAGACACTGTGAATTATTTTTATTTAATCTAATTTATTCTATGCTTGCATTTGTCATTTTTAAACATTCTTTCCAACTTCTTAGTGGGTAAGCGCTCGTGAAAAGTTTCAGCAAGCAGCTAATCTAATGGATGCAGAGCAACGCATGAAGAAATCCATGTGGGGCCAGTTCTGGTCTGCTCATCAGAGATTCTTCAAATATTTGTGCATAGCCTCCAAAGTTCGTAAGGTGGTCCAACTTGCCAGAGAGGAAGTCCAAAATGGAAAGGTAAGACGGCTCTGTTGGGGGAATTTAAACGGTTATAGAATATTGCATGGGTGGCAGTTCCCACCATACGTTATAATTGTATAAATTTTGTGTATAAGATCTGACATTATTTGTTCATGTAGTGTGTAGTAATAGGCCTTCAATCCACTGGAGAGGCAAGAACACTAGAGGCACTGGAGGAAGCAGGTGGAGAACTCAATGACTTTGTGTCAACTGCAAAGTAAGAAGCAGCTTATATAGGTTTAAACATGTCTTAAGCCCACTTTTACTTTTTGGGCTCAAATATTGTGTTGTGTTTAGAGGTGTGCTTCAGTCCCTGATTGAGAAGCATTTCCCAGCTCCTGACAGACAGAAACTTTACAGCCTGCTTGGTATTGACCTCTCTGCAAAGAAAGCTCTCGCATCCAGCAACAGTGCAGTCGAGTCTGAGCAAAAGGGAAAGAAGAGAAAAGGTAAGATTAAAGTAAATGTTGTTTGTCTCTTTTTTGAAGCCTTTTATAATACCCTTGAATCTAATTCTCTCAGGCTCCGAGCTAAAAAAACAGCAGAAAAAGAAACCACGTAAACATGGTGGGCTTTCAGGCACCAGCTCAGATGACAGCCAGTCAGAGGCTACTGATAAGGAGTCTGAGAAAGATGCAGACAGTGACGATAGCTTTAAGTCTGTCAGCTCGGCAGATGAAGATGATGATTTTAACCCCTTCGGAGAGGAGTCGGATGATGAAGATGGTGAGAATGCTGAATGAAAACTAATTTTGAATATGTACATGTACTACCTCATTACATTGTGTTGTTTAGACCCATGGCTAATCCGAAAAGAACCAAAAAAAGGAAAAGAGAAAAAGAAGAAGAAGAAGAAAAATAAAAGGAAAAGTATTGATCCAGACTCTATTCAAAGTGCCTTGTTAGCCTCTGGGTTGGGCTCCACTAGGCCTGCTTTTACTGCCTCAGCCAACGCTCCCAGTACGCCTGCCCCAGGTAAGCACGTAACCACATTTGAAGTAAATGTCACTGGCACCTAATGTTTTGGCACTAATGGGTTCCTTGTTTTTTGCTTTTATTAAAGTAAAGTCAGAGAGTCAGAACAGCTTCCTGACAAGTCAAGACTCAGTAGAACTTGCCCAAAAAATGAAAAAACAACTACTGGAACAGTTGGAGGAGTTATCAGAAGACCTACCTCCTAACACTCTGGATGAGCTAATAGATGAACTTGGAGGGCCTGAGAATGTGGCTGAGGTATAAACAAATGTATTTTATGTTGCTTTGACATTACTGATGCGTCTAATTCAACTTTCTTTTTTATTTATTTATTTATTTTTTTTTTAACAACAGTAACTTGACATTTTCTTTGCCCTCAGATGACTGGCCGTAAAGGTCGTGTGGTCAGCAATGATGATGGCAGCATTACTTATGAATCTCGGTCTGAGCTGGATGTCCCAGTGGAAATACTAAATCTCACAGAAAAGCAGAGATTCATGGATGGAGAGAAGGTAAATTATCCCTTTTTTTTTTTTATTTGGTCCATTTGGTTTCTAATGTACCAATTTTATATAAAATATATTTTTATATAATTCTTTTTTTTTTTTGTTAACCAGCATATAGCCATCATCTCTGAAGCTGCCAGCTCAGGTATATCCTTACAGGCTGACCGCAGAGTGAAAAACCAACGGCGGAGAGTACATATGACCCTTGAGCTGCCATGGAGTGCAGACAGAGCTATACAGCAGTTTGGTCAGTATTTCTAACTCAAAGCTGCTTTATTTATTTATTATTATTATTTTTTTGCTCGAGTCTACCTCATTGTGTAATTGTATTAATGAAGTGCTCCTCTAAATTGTTTTTAACTTAACAGGGAGAACACACAGGTCAAACCAAGTCACAGCCCCAGAATATGTCTTCCTTATATCAGAACTTGCTGGAGAACAGAGATTTGCATCTATTGTTGCCAAACGTCTAGAAAGCTTGGTATGGCAATTTTAACAGAATATTTTTGTTTTAAACACTTCAAATATGCAACTGTTTATTACTAAGATTTGATTGTTTTTCAATTATGTTTTTATTTTTTAACAGGGAGCTCTGACTCATGGAGACAGAAGAGCAACTGAAACCAGAGATCTCAGTCGGTTTAATTTTGATAACAAGGTTGGCATATTCTTCCTTTTTTTTTTTTTTTTTTTTTTTTTTTTTTTAATTTTAGACTGTCAGTTCCTCACCAACATTTATTTTTTACCACAGTATGGCAGAAATGCTCTGGAAATTGTGATGAAGTCAATTGTAAAGCTTGATGCTCCATTAGTGTCTCCACCCTCAGACTTTAAAGGGGATTTCTTTAAAGGTATGACTCTTAAAGTTACTGGCTTAAAAGATATTAACAAAGTATGTATGGTTTAATGGTTTTCATATTTGCCATATTTTTATCTTCAGAAATTCAAAATGGATTAATAGGTGTGGGCCTAATAAATGTGGAGGATAGATCTGGTGGATTGTCACTAGACAAGGGTGAGAATTTTAGAGCAGCATTTGTCAAAATATATAAGCTTTTTTAAGACTTGCATATTTGTAATGTTTTGTACATCTTCACTTCTACAGATTACAATAACATTGGGAAGTTCTTGAATCGTATTTTGGGTATGGAAGTTCAGCAGCAAAATGCTTTGTTCCAGTACTTTGCTGATACATTGGCAGCTGTTATACAGGAAGCAAAGAAAAATGGCAGATATGACATGGGCATTCTTGGTAAAGTGCATAATATTAGTTTGTTGTTCTCTACAGAAACAAATACAAGTCTAAGAAAGATTATCGGTGAATTAAAATGTGTTTTGTGTCCATTAGATCTGGGCTCTGGTGATGAAAAGGTTAAGAAGGTAGACTGCAGGAAGTTCTTAACACCAGGCTATACAACATCAGGACATGTTGAACTCTTCACTGTATGTTACAGGTTCTTGCATATGCCCTAGTCATTAATTATTATTTTTTTGTCTAATCACTACTTTGACATGCCTCTTTCTCTTTGAAGGTGAGCGTTGAGAGGGGAATGTCTTGGGAAGATGCTACACATGCATGGGCAGAGCAAAATGGACCAGATGATGGCTTTTATGTGCAGGTAAAGGTTGTTTTTCTTTCCCTTTCACTAAACAAAATGCTGTAAATGTAAGACTTGCAATTTTCTGCCTCACAGATGAGAAACAACAAAAAAACTGCTATATTGGTGAAAGAGGTAAACCCCAAGAAGCGTCTGTTCCTTGTATGCAGACCAAACACTGGAAGACAACTCAAACTAGAGTCCTATGTAGAGATTAAGAAGAAGTTTAAAAAGGTAATGCTACTTTGTATTAAAAATAAAATAAATCTGCATGAGGATTATTAAGGCTTTTTGTGCTGAGACATATTTGCTCTGTTAGGTCTTATCAGAAGATGCTAAGCAGTACTGGACTGATCAGTACACATTGTCGGCAAAAATCTGTTCTCATGCATTTTGGTATGTGTATAATACTTTCTGAGCTAGTAAAGTTAAATTTGTTAGTGTTCATACTTAAGTAACTGTAAATCTAACACAGGCGGGGGAACTGTAAGAAGGCATCAGTGGGTCTACACTGTGAGGTTGGTCTTCGGTGTAGGACGTACTACGTTTTGTGTGGCTCAGTTCTCAGTGTGTGGAATGAACTAGAGGAAGTGCTCACCCCCGTCAGTGGAACCAATGTAAAGGTGCAGATTGTCCGCCTCAGAACAGATGATGGTCAAAGGATAGTTGGTAAGGACATGATGGTTTCAAAAGTAAATATTTGAAACTGTCATCTTTTGCTATATAGGCTTGCAGTTTCATTCTTCACCCTTTTGTTTTACAGGACTATTAATTCCAGCAAACTGTGTTTCTCCACTAATCAACAAGCTCTCTACATCTGATCAGAGCCAACAAATTGCTGTGCAGGAGCAGCAGAAACGACAGCAGCTCCACCCACAAAGTTTCAGTCATGCACTTAACACATAGTGTTGTCCACTCGGGGTTGTGGGTGTTTCTGTCTTAATGTCCCTCCTGTAATGGACTGACTCAACAGTCTCTTTTTGCACTGCAGGCTCCAGGGCATGTTGCCCAGCCTGGACTGTCTGGAACTGTCTTTGCAGTGGTCAGTGGTGGCACACTGAGTTGTAATGATCCTTGTGTAAAACAGTGGTTGTACAAATTTTTTTTTTTTTTTTTTTGTTTTCACCAATATTTAATGGGTGATGTATTCTCTGATATTCAGAGTAAAAAAAAATGTGTGATACATTGTATTCAGGCAGATAGGACTCGAGTTGAAAATTCAGAAGAAAGGTCTGCCTGTGGCAGTTAACTAACTTCACTTCTCTACAATACCTGATATGATGCAAAGACCTAGTCCATCAAGGTGTACACGATATTTTTTAATTACTGTTTTGATTGGATCATATTGAGTATTCTTGTTCTGAAATTTCAATGTTTTTCCCTTTTTCTTAGTGGTAACTTTAATCAACAGGTTATTTTTACTGCTTAGTGCTGCAGATTTAAAGTTTTTGCAACACAGTATTTCTTTTCTTCATATATTAAATAAATTGCTGTATACCAGTAAGTTTGATCTAAAGCTAGCATTCGTACCATTAGGTATGACCCATAGGCTTATTTTACCGTGTGCCTCATTTTCCAATCAAAGAGGTTCCATGCGCTTTTCACTAAGAATAGGTCATGTGTCTTTTTTTTTTTTAAGTTTGTTTTAAATTAAGCACTATTAGTCAAATTTCCAAGCTCAAAACCTTGGAAACTTAAAAGATGTGTTTGTTGACTGCTACAGTTCTTTTAGACTTATCCCTGAAAACAAAATACAATATTTACAAAACAAAGGGTTTCTGCACTCTGACTGGCAGTGTTTGCACCTTTTTTATAAATTTACAAGAACACAGATTGGTCAATTGTAACTGAGTTAGGTCAAAGTTTTGATAGGCAATTTTTATGTCTGCCATGATTTCATGGAGCCTACTTTTGAGCACTGGGAGTGCCTTTCAACCTTAAGTGTGACCACATGATCAGATCTGTTTGTTGCTAAGCCCTGTGGCCAAATATAAACGATTTTTTTTTTTTTTAAATTGAAGATTTAGGACTACGTCTTTGTTTCATACCAATTGTGCATTCTGTACACCTTGTATACTAAGTCCTCATTGCTGCATGTCTGTTTACTAATATTGGAAGAGATGGATAAGACCTTACCTCCTCTGTTGATGGAACATGATTATTACACCATATAAAGTGTATTTATGTATTCATAGCTACTATACATGGGATGCTGGCATTTTTCTATGGGTATCCCGAAATGGCATGGCAGACCGTATGTCTGTAGGCTAATTGATACTTGAACTTTCTTTCTGTCATTGCACGGGTTGCTCTAGTGACAAAATTGTACAAAAAATCGTTATCTGTACATTATGGAGTGCAATGATCAATAAAGCTTGGTATAGCCTGCTGTTAAAAATGTATTTGCACAGATACGATACGTAGGCTTTGGCTTCCTCGAGTCTTAAAAACGTACATAACTAGTAAGACTTGTGGATGTAAATTAGTTTATCTTAATTTAATTCAAAAGCTATCATAAGTAATGTAAAAATATAATTTTTACATTACTTAATGTCGTGACCATCAGGACACGACAAAGATCCTCATTGGACCAAGATGTGTTAAAATCGTGGGTCCCAAGTTACCATGTGGCCAAAGGTTTGACGGGTAATAACGAGGCTGAACCAGAACCCTAGTGTCAATCAATAAGATCGCATCCAACCAGGATCAAAATTGACATTTTGGCAACCGTTATAGCATTTTTTTTCTTTTTTTAACCTTTTTGATTGTTGTAAAGATTGATAATTGTAATTTTACGATACAATGGATGCGCCCCCACAGACAAAGCCAGGTATATCCGAACTGTTTGTTCTTGTGGGAAACGGGTGTCTTTCTCAAACAAAGCATTTCAGCCGCAAAATGCAAAGCGTTTTTTTTTCATTATCAAGCTACCAACTGCACAGAAAAGAATAGCCTAGTGTTGTAGCGCTTAAGTTTTACACAGTCCCAGGATTAAATCAAGTATCGATGCGAGGGTTTTAAAATGTGAGGTAAAAATCTAACGCTTTCATGTGTTTTAAGAATGAAAGAATTTTGCTGTATATTCATTAGACTCCCTGATCAAAAGTTTATTTTAATTTGCGTCTTCTAATACTCGACCTTATAAAGATGTTGATTTCGTCTGAAAATGACGAGTTGTGTGTAGCGAAGTAAAATTGTGAGTTAATTTGTGTTGTTTGAGGTGAAAATCGTGTTAAAGTAATTTTCTGATAACCCGCAATGGACAGTGTTAAAAGCACAGTGGGTGTCAATATAAAGTGACGGCCATATTTGCCGGTGCCGCTGTTGTAAACAAAAAGTGAGAGACAGACGCTTCACTGAATTTCGGGTCATTTTTATTTCTTTAATTTACAATGTCTTTGGGAATGTCTCACAAACCCAATGTCCATCAGCATATTCCGGGAACTTCTGGGAACCAGGGTAAGGTTAAAATATGGAAGAAATTTAAAGTATCCGTGTGTTAAATCGAGTGTTAAATTCGGGGTCTCGGAGAATACCTGGAGAAAGACCGAGTCGGTAGTTTTTGTCCAGTTATATATAGGGTCAGATCCTGGGAGCTAGGCTAATTCATATCCGCCATTATTACTAATGTAAAACAGCGCCATCCGTGATAATACTCGGCTGAGAAGAAGCTAGGATTAAGAAATGGCAAAGCGATGTTTCATAAAAGGCGATTGTCCGTGGTCCGATAGCATAGTCCCGCTGGGTGGGCGAAAACACACGGTGACAAAAATGTATCACTTCAGTCTTGAGCCAGCCTTGTTCCGTTTCCTCCATGATGCTCCGACCGAGGAGCTGCTGATTGATCTGCCCAGGATTTTATGACTCTTCGAGGACATCTCGTGTTGAGGACAAATATTACAACTGCACAATGCTCCGTACGAACGGCCAGAAGCGGGGATTCAATGGCGCCATAGAATGTTTTTTTTTTATGTGAAAATATGTAATTGCAATATATATTATGAAAGTAGTAGGACAACTACAGAAAAAAATCTGAACAAAAATGACTTGAGGAAAGTCAGTGGGAACATTGCCAAAACAAAAAAAAAGCCATGAATGTTAACTTTTGTTTTTGAAGCTTGTCTATCTTTAATCCCATCCCAATTGATAGTGATGCAAAGTAATCCCAACATCTGTTGTTTATCTTATCTGTTGTGTTTTTGAAATTTAGGTCCACCTACTTAAATACTTATGCACTGTGCTGTCTGCACTGTTTAACTTATATTTACCCCTTGTGTATTTGTATTACTTTTCCTGTTTTTTCAACAGTTGGAAACCTACTGTCCCCTTCTGCAGCTAATCTGGCCACATTGCAGTCCTATAGGCCACTTCTGAGTGACTATGGACCTCCTACTCTGGGTTTCTCACAGGTAATTACTACTTTCAAAAGATATAAATTATGTGTTGGACAAACTCTTGAACCTGTCTCTTTATAATTTCAAGGGTACCACTGGTAGCCAAGTGCCTCAGAACAAATATGCAGAGCTGCTGGCCATCATTGAGGAGCTTGGGAAGGAGATCAGGCCAACATATGCTGGAAGCAAAAGTGCAATGGAAAGACTAAAAAGGGGTAAACTAAACCTTGAAAAGCACATCTGTGATATACTGTGTAATTGATAAACCTTCAGTTGTTGATCTCAAGTATGTTTTTTCAAAGGTATAATTCATGCCAGAGGCCTGGTGCGTGAATGTTTGGCTGAGACTGAGAGGAACGCTAGGTCCTAGCTGCTAAAAAAACCCATCCACAGGAACTAAATGTGTCTTTATCATAAAAGAGTGCATGGCATTTCCTTTGACTTGGGGAAGTAAATAGAAGAAAGCAACATGAAAAAAAACTCTTAAATACACTTCATGAACCCTAAATTTTTCTGGAGAATAATTCAAATAATTTCAATCATGTATAGATTATAGAAAATTATGTGTTTTCATCCCTGCTTTGGGGTCTTGGTTTTGGTATTTTATTTGAAGATGTTCATTTATGCATGCAACGGGGCCTGTGGGTTAATTTTAGATGCTGCATGGCTGCATAGGGGTAGTTGGAAATAACTTTTTTATAGTAATTGAACCATTTTCCAGATTACAAAACTCAGTGAATGAAGGTCAGATGTGCCAAACGTTTTGGTGAATTTGTGTTGAAGGTTTTGGTAAAAGAAAAAAGGAAAATGCTGTTACTTGCATCTTTGTATGTATTTATTACTCAGTGTAATAAATTGTATTTTCAATATAGTTGTCATTGTGTTAATTTAATTTTACATAAGGCCTTTAACCACAAACCTTTTTAAGTTGTGAATCAAGGGTTGACCGAACTGGGGCCCGGGGGCCGAAATTGGCCTGCCAAGGAGTTTGATTTGGCCCTTCTAGTTTTGTCACTGAAATTGTAAACTTGACTACTTATTCATTCTCCAGTGATTGTCAAGCATATTTATTGGTAAGATAATGGCCAATTTTATTGAAGAAGAGCCAATGGGTATATATTCCCTAGAAACAGCTCTGAACAAAGAAAAGACTATTTGAAAGTTCAGGTAGGTTTTTACAGACTTTATAAGTCTGCAACTAGTCCTATTCTGATGTATTTTCGAAAGTTTTGTGTTAAACAACTTAAGTCCACAGGCGTCCAATTAGGTGCTATCTTGCCAAAACAAAATGGAGCGTCATAGGCAGTGGAACACGGACAACAGGAATTGTAAACAAACAAGCAAAAGATGGAAACTTTTCTGTTTTGGCCTTCTGAGGAGAAAAGTTTGATAACCATTGTTTTAATGATCCTGTTAAGCAAGTTGGCTTTATTTTATTACCATTTCCGTCCACTTTTTAGGCCATTTGTCATATCATAGCATATATCATATCATATTGTAAGCTGCAATTGTCCATTTTGATTATTTACTTTACCTGGTTTAGTTATCTAGTTAAATTAGAGCATGGATACTAATTTAAACTAGAAATTTAATTTTAAATTTTAAAATTCAGTTTTTTTTGTCCCCACCAGTGATATATATGTGTATATAATTACTCCTTCACTCCTAGATGTTCGTGCTTTTCACTCAAACAGCAGGTAAAACGACATCCAATCACAGCGCAGAATGACATCGAGCGTTGACCAATGGAGACGCAGACTGGGGGACGTTACAGCTATCACTGCAGTGCAGCAGCCAGCCAACCAGCAGCTAGCTAGCAACTTGTCTACTCCGAGAGAAATATGGAGGAAAGAATAATACAAATCAACGGGTAGATTACCATTCATTTATTTAATGACGTATACGTTAGCCATTGTAGCTTTTCTGCGCCAATTACTTTGCTGTATTTGTATAATTCATACGCTTTTATAGCTGCGTCCGATCAGGTAACAACCATGTAATAAACGCTAAGCCAACTTAGCCCAACGGCTAGCTTACTATTGGCTGTGGTTGTAGTCATAGTTGTAGTGCCTCTGTTTATTAGCTTAACATGTTTTGCGCGCAAAGATACCTGGGCTCTTGTAGAAAGCTGAGTTGACGTAGTTTACTGATTTCTTTGCATTGTGAGTTCCGCTAACTGCCTGTTCTCTCAGATAAACGTTAGCTAATTAACCGATGACCATTGCTCCAAACATCTCGTTGCAATTATTTGAGCATTAAAGCCAAAAACTACCTGCTAGTCAAAGAACTAACTTTCATTATTTGCATTTGTTTTTATTTTTACATTTTTGTGTATTGTGACTGACATTAGCTTACTAACACGTATTTCAAATAGATGTCTAGTAAATAATTGAACTTGGGTCACAGGGGTAATACGTCTCTACAGATATACAGCACATACTGTACATTTGTTATCTTGTAAGTAGTTTGCACAGAAATGTAATTATTACCTCTCCTGTGTGTCTTTTTTGTAGCTGTCCAACAGGCCTTCTCTGCATGGTCTCATAAACATGTCCACAGATGACAGTATATCTGAGGATGTGTCGACATCGGGAGCTTTGAGCCACTGCCATGTCAGTGCTGATGGCGATGGAGGTAAGGAGAGTGAAACCTCACTGGTGTCCTCCGAGGGAACATCTGCCTCTGGACTCACTGTCTCAGGGGACAGACGCACAACCTCCCAAACAACAGGAGGCACTGTGCAGTGCAGACCAATGGATAACACACCAGCATGCAACAAGATCAGGTGCAGTTTCTATAATCATATTATACTCTTCATATGTTGTATATAATTCACATTTTTAGACAAAGGGAAGTTGGCATGTAAACTAATGATTTTTCATTTGAATGGTTTCATATAATTGATCTAATTGCATGGACTTATTTTTATATTATTATTTCATTTTAATACAGGAATATTTGTCTGAGCCCAGATGAAGCATTTGAACATGAGAAGAACCTCCCTTTTATAAATCCAAGCTCCCTTGAGACATTAAGGGCCCTGGTGCAGGAGATACGAAACAGTGGGGAGACAGACCCTGAAATCTGGAAAGATTGTGAGGTGCATTGGCACAAAACAATTTCTACGGAAATTGGTAGTTAATACACACTGACATTGTGATTCAGGGGTCAGTTTCTGCAATATTTGTATTTTGTGTTTGGCTGTTGGAAGTCAGTTATTATTAGTTACAGTACCAATGCAGTGAGATGTTTTTGTGTGACTCCAAAAAGGAACACATGCAAAACTGTCTACTTTGTAAATACAAAAGCCAACATATCACCATAAACATTTGACAATGTGAAATTTTGTACAACAGGGTCGATGGCTGCATCTGTTTCAGCTTGTTGAAAAGCAATACCAAGAGCAAATACTTGCTCAGCAAGAACAATACCAGTGCCAAATACAGGTAAGCTTGTAGAAATTGTGAAAAGTGATAAGTTGTACTACAGTCTTATAAATTTAAAGATTTAATACCACCTAATGGATTGTATTTTTTATATTATTTGTTTTCAGTTAATTCAGGATGAAATAAAGGCTCTTGTTCAGATACAAAACCGCCAGGCCTGTGTTCATCCGCATACAAACTTATCTACAATTCCTGAGGCCAAAAGCATTACTAACACAGTGGACCATATTTTGCCAACAATATCCAGTCAGTGCTACATTCCCAGTGATGACAACCTAGCAACCCCGGCAGACACTCCTTTTAGTTCCCCTTCACCTCCTCTCAGAGGAGGGGAGGAGCGAGCAACCACTGTTCTAAGCAGTGGCTATGGGACCTTGTCTGCATGGGAGACAGGCATAGAGCCTACAGAGTCTCCTGGGCACGATGAAGAGGGTAGTGACAGTAGAGAAAAGCAGCTCTGGTCCCCAAACCTTAAAGAAGACACAGCTACAACTGTGACTGAATGCCAGCAGAAATTTTCCAATGGAAGGAAACTTGGGGTGGAGAAAGTTAACCAAAAAATCCACCAGCAGACAACCTCTGGGTATGGATTTAAAGATACATATACCAGACATATACAGTGGTGGAAAAAAGTTTTCGGACACCCTCAAAGTTTTACACAATCATAAAACTGTTGTGGAAAAAATATTTTGAGTTTCAAAAGGTGTGGCTGAATTAGACAGACACAAACAAATACAAATTATATTTTTTGTTTATTGTTAACAAGAAAAACTAACAAAACTAAAGTCAACAAAAACAGAGAATGTGTTCAAAACTGATCAAAAAATAAATAAACCATCACATCATCAAATTAATATTTTGTAGTCTTGAAGATGTCAAGAGTAAATCTTAATGCAATATTTGGGGTGTCCAAAAACTTTTTTCCACTACTGTATTATGTGTTTTGTTCATACATTTGTTTAAAATTTCTTCCAGCACCAACCAGCCGCTTACCTCCTGGGCTCAGAGGAACAAACTCAGGCCTAAAAAGAACAAGACAGGACCACCTCAAAAACCTGTACAGTTCCACCAACAAATACAGATGGAGAGCACATATTCACTGGAGCAGGTGCAATTTTCACAAAAGCAAAACACCAGCACAGACCTGTATATATAGTCTGCTATGGCGTATATCTGTAATGCAATTTTATTCCTGGTTTTCAGCTTCGACCACTTGGGCTATCATCCAGCTCCTATCCCTTAAAGAGAAGTGACAGCCTGATATCAGAAGCTTCAGGTAATTATTAACTATTAAGGCCTTCCTATTGTACACTCCGACTTTAGTGAAATACCACCATCTCTTGGTTGGTTTAATTCTACAGATCATTATAATCAATTGGTTAGGGCTCTGTAATATTTGACAATTATGTAAAATAGTTAAACTGTACATTAGCCTAATACAATTTTGTTGATTTCCAGCCTAAGGAAATATGTTATCTATTCTATTCTATATCTATATCTATTATGTTTTATTCTCTCAATTAGGTCTGACATATTGGCACCTGAATGAGAATGACCTCTATCATCCTTTACCAGACAGCTTTGACAGTGGTGCACACCTTTTCTTAAAAGAGGCTTCCATGAGTTTTGTAAGTTCCTCTATAATATTAATGTAAAAACTTCTATGGGAAATCTGAAACATTTTTTTTAATGCAGACATTTTTATATATTTCTTATTTTTCACATTTTTACATAGGGTCAAAAGAATTTTGAACATAAACAAAACACATTAGGGTGAGCCTTCAGATGATAATAATCACTTGATCAAAAATATATAAATATATACAAACGCACACAAACACACACGCACGCATGCACGCACACATACACGCACACACACACACACACACCCTAACCCTAACACAAACACATGTATATAATAAAAATGCAACCAAAATTTAAAACAAAAGATAGTCATATGGGTGTAATAACAGGATAAATTTCTGACAATGTGGGAAAGATGTAATGAATTTACATCTTTCCCACATTGTCAGAAATTTATCCTGTTGCAATCTAATACAGAAAGTAATCCCCTCCATCTTTTAAAATATTATAAATTATATCATTCCAATCATCAATTGTAGGGAATTGTGGTTTAAAACTCTCTTCTCGTGATGGCATTTTTGGCAGCTGCACTTAGAATCTTGAGTAAATATTTTACCTTTTGTGTTATATTCTCTATTGTCAACAAACCCAGATATAATGTCTCTAGTTTGAACGGGCATTCTGAAACACTGTCTTTAATACTTTGTAAACCTCTTTCCAGAAATACATGAACAGTGGACAAGTCCAGAAAATATGGCAGTGGTCTGCTTCTAGTCCTGTAGACTTGGTGTAATGTTTCTTTTGAACGGGAGTTATAAAAAACCTTATAATATTTTTCCAGCAAAACTCTCCACAAAACAAAATTTGACGTTTTCCACTATATCTCACGAATGTTCTTCCTTTCATTCTCTGGTATAGATAAATGTGTTACCTTTTCTTTGTTGCAAACCTCTATAGAGTTTTGATATTTTTGGATCATTATTCAAAATGTATGCATCCATGAAGACTTTTTTTATTTTTTATATCACGACATTTTAAATAAAATTCTGACTACTTTGCTCATTAAAAAATAAATAAATACATTTTTATATATATATATATATATATATGTATATATATATATATATATATATATATATATATATATATATATATATATATATATATATATATATATATACTTACTGTAAGCAGAGATTTAGACTGATTTGATTTGTTATTTCGCTTCTTTCTATAGACGCCATCGCCGCAGCTTTCTCTGACGGAAATTTACCAGAACAAGCGAGGAACAAACTGTAAACACTTAGACTGGGATGGTTCTATTAAATCCAGTCCTTTGTCTCCACAAGTATGTTATTTGTCCCACTCAATGGTAGTTTTTGAAATGAAGTTGAGGTTGTAAGACCCTACATTATTTTTGTGGCCTAGGTGTTGACGTTGGACCCAACTGCTACCACGCGCCACTCAGATCATACCTCCGGCTTCACATCACCCTCTCACTTCAGCAGTCCGTCTCTTTCCACCAAATCCCACCTCTGCCACACAGTTGACACTTCCATAACCCCTGACAGCATGGTGGAGGGCAGTCCTAATCCTGGAGATATAGACTGCATCTCTGAGACCTCCAGTGTTTCAGCTGCTGGACATTCAAGGTTAAAGGTGCAAGGCCACTGGATAATTCCTTCCCTGTCTACCCTGCACAATAAGCCCCAGGACGCTCCTCTGGAGAGTGAACTGGAGGGTTCCCACCCCAACACTCTGAAGCCTCTGGGTCTCTTGGACACTCAGCAAATGGAGGGGTCTTCATCACGTGAGGATCCTGTTGTCCTTTCATTGTAAGTATACTATAAATACATTTATACACTGTTTCGATTGTATGGACTACAGAAGGCTACAATAATTTATGGCACTGTCAAATTCTACTTGTTTTGGTAAATAACTGTTTAGCCAGCAAAATACAGTATAATTTCTGTGTGTTCTTCTTAGACTAAGACAGAACTTGAGAGAGAAACATTCTCGACATGTGGCAGATCTAAAAGCATACTATGAATCTGAGATTCAAAGTCTTCGAGACAAACTCAAGCTCACAGATGTACCCCAGGACATAGAGAAAAACAACCAGGCTCTCTCAGAAAGGTGTGTGCTTTTATAGCTTCACTGTAAATTAATTGAAGTACACATTATATTGAATACTTTCGTTGTGTGTTCGAATTTAAACACATGATTCAATTATGTCATTCTGGGCATCTCCTATGACTGTTTGTATCGAGCAGGTGCAAGCATCTGGAGAAAGCGTTGGTTGACGCCACAAATCGTATTCAGGAACTAGAGGCAAATAACAGTTCACTGGAGAAAAAAATGGTATAAATAATTTTTTGTATGTCTTCATGTATCTCATCCTACCTAAAGTGTTCATGGACTCATGTCTTACCTATATTTATTCTGTTGGTAGGCTGAGTGGTCAGAGCGCTACGCTGTAGCTGGTGCCACTGTGAAATCTTTGCAGAAACGACTTGAAGAAAGCAAACGCTCAGCCAAAGAGAAGGACTCTTCAGTAGCTCGATTGAAGACTCGCATAAGGCAGCTGGATGAGGCAGCACAGAAGGCGTGCAGAGAGGCTGATGAAAAAGAGGCCAGGAGGGAGCGAGAGTACAAAATGCTTCAGGATGTGAGTGTCTAGGCCACACAAAAAGACAAACATGATGTATCATTTAAGTTTCTCTTCACTTATCTAACCCTAACCCAAGTTACTGCTGTTGTAACTTAAAACATATTTATTTAAAACAACTATTATTTCTGTTCATAGCTCCTTGGAGAATATGACTCTCTGATAAAGGAGCATGAAGCAGTGAAGGTACCATATTATTATTATTATCTTATTATATTTAGTATTTTTATAATATCTATAATTCTTCTCCTACTCATTTTTATGTATAGAGCAACTTGGTCTCAACAGAGAACAAGCTTGTTGATTCCCATGATCAGATATCTGAACTAAAGAGGTGAGTTAAATGACTCTACAGTAATAAAACTAATAACACTGGATTTAGTATTGAATTTTTGCATCCTGTCTGTGAAGCTTTTTGATGATTGTGGAGGCTGATTGTGTCCTGCAACTTTCCTGAGAGGTTTTACCAATCAATATAGACTGTGTGTGGGTTCATCTGATGCAGTTTGACAAGTCCATTCAGCTAATTTACAGACGGAGAGCAAATTGAGGCGCACAGCATTGGTATTGCTGTCAAAGAAAGAGTTTAACAATCAATGGAAAGAGCAAAAGGCAATTACCTTAAACAGCCTCTGAAGAAAAGCCCTCTGAAAATGTTTTGTCCAAAAGAGGAACTCAGCCAAACTCTCATTAAAAGGACACTGGCACAAAAGGAGAAATCTCAAGATAGGTAGTAGTTGTAGCAAACTAATAAACACTAGGATTAGGGAAGTGTCTATTTGAAATTTACCTGTGTTTGTATTTTTGCATTTTGTGTGATTCTTTTGTGTTTCAATTGAAAAGGATAATTTCTAAGCTGGAGTCTCAGGTGAAACAGCTTGAACACGAGAACCAAGCTAGACTTCGTTATTCTTCCCACAATAACACGCAATCTTCAGGGGCTGGGTAAGCAGCAAGCATGCAATACTGTAAGTAATATATTTGCATTAAAAAAAACAACATTTTTGTAAATGTATCCCTTGTGCTGTCCGTGTCTACAGGCTTTTTCATCATCCTGATCTTCTTCTGTCACCAAGCAAAAGCAAGGCTGAGCCAGATGTCACTAGCATAGCACCTTGTCCTCCAAATGACCAGATGGATAGCACCATAAAGTCACCTTTTCATCAAACAAACCAATCAACTACCCACAAGAAATCTCCATATAATCAGTTTAACAATAAGTCATCAGAAAGTGGAAGTTCTTTTGAGACTTCAGCTGGTGGACACTGGAAGTAGGTTTAATTTATAACATTCAATTATCAGTAATCTTTAGCTTTTTTATAATTGTATTAATTAGTAATTCTTTCTGATAAATCTGCTTGTATTAAATGGGTACATGTTAATTAACTGACACATAATTGGCTCATAATAATGCCTATGATACTTTACTGTTAAATAGGGTTTAGGTCAATAGGCTTTTTGTCCTGGTAAACATTCAATCACAAATCCAAAGGCAGCAGCAGGGAAATTGTTTTGTTTTTACAGGACATTGAGTAGTTGATAATGATTTGCAAGTAATCTGTCATTATGCAGTGATCCCGAGTGTGAGCTTCCTCAACTTCAGTCCAGAAATCAAGAGCAGACCAGTGAACAGAGGGATGTTTCACGAAGACAAGGACCAGGTGTTATGGCTCCCATGATGAGAGCCCTTATAGAACTGGAGGAGACCAGAGCCACTCAAAGCCGGGCCCCTTGTAAGAAAATACACTTTATTGTCTTGGTCTTCCACGTCTACAAACACAAATATCCCAAAATAAATAAGAATCTAGTTCAAAATTTTGTTTAGTGTTGATTAATGATAACTCTCAGTGGGCAGGTTCATTTTCAGAAGAACATGGTTTTTACATGATGTGCTCCAAAGTAAGTAATAAAGCTCCCAGGGAAAATTTTAAGAACATAACTATTGCCTTTTGTTGCTAAGGAATAAAGTTAAAGTTAAAACACAGACAAAAGAAGGTTAAAGTTTTTTTTTATCTACTAAATGTTGCTAGGAATCTTTTAATGACAAAAAAAATTTGCCTTTGGGTTTTAATTCCCTGAGCAAACAGAATGCTTCACTGCTTATTGGAAGAAAAAATGTTTATCCTTCAAGAGATTTGCTTTTAGTGCAATACTATTTTGAATTTATTCCCTGAGGTGATTTCCTGAATGTGACTAGATTTCTGAGCTGGGAGCCCCATTTGTTTGTTGTGAAGCTCCACTTAGCGTTCATGTTCCCTTGAGCTTTACTCACACGCAACATATCAGTAAATATGTACTGTCTTAGTAGTCTCTATGGTTCTCTTACCAGGGGGGGACAACTCAAGGACCACTGTTGGTTTTGTGGAGCGGAGACTCAAAGAGCCAGTACAGGAGCAGGTCATTCTACAGGACATGGCCAATCCAGAGAGAGGGCTGGGAAAAAGTCGAGCCATATCTTTTCTGAGAGCGCAGAGAAGTCTGTCTCCAGAGGGCCACAGGTCGTCCTCACTGCCTCCTCCAGCACAACGAAGCATACTCCCCAGTACACCCTGTATGTGCAATTAATCAGCCAGTGCACATCTTGAGTCAATTGATATATCATGATGTGAGAAGTTAAAAAATTCTAATGGTTCCGTTTTTATCCAGCAAAGAGAGAAATGCTACTTATGCCTCTGTCTGCAAAGTCCAGTCCAAAACGCTGTCCAACTGAAAACTACTCCACTGCTTTTGGTCACATGATGCCCAGAGGGGCACACTTCCCTCACAGGTTAGAACAAATATTATCCCTATACATTTAACAAATAAGAGGGTTGTTTTTAACAGGGTTCAGGCCTTTTTCTCCCAAAATCTTTAAGCCTACCTGTGTTAAGAGATGTGAAACATATTTCTGGATGCTTAAAAACAAAGTGCCTCATGTGTTTAGATTAGTCCTAATGGGAGTTTTCCACCAAGTCTAGACACCACTGTTTTTCGGGGCTGGTGGATCTGTTGCAATAATATTAGTTACTTGTATTGCTGTTTATCAGCTTGTTTTTCACTCATTCTGTAGTAGCAGTCCCAGGAAGAGGCTTCACTTTACTTCAGCAGACAATGGTAAAATATGAGCCCTTACAAACAAACATGGTGTTCAAATTATTTTTATGTCAATTTGGGATAAATATCAATGTTTTTTGTTTAACATTTTATAATTGACAGATCAACAGCTTTCTGAATCCCCTGGTGATGTGAACCCCTCTGATGTTAACCCCCAATTCTGGGATGAGAAGAAAGGCAGTCTGTGGGACACTTGTGAGGATGCAGGCTCATCTCTTTTGGATAGCCTGCACTCACTGTCTGAGGCAGAGAGGTTGTTTGATGAGCTAACACAGGAGAAACAACAGGTGTGTAAGATAAGGACAAAAAAACTGCACCCCATACAGAGAAGGATTTATTTGGGAAGTTTTTTCTTATTTTATTGCATGCTGTTTTCAGTAGCCACATTTAAACATGTATTATCTCTCACACAGACCTAAAAAGGGAATCTCTAATCCCCAACTGACCTATTATGTGACCCAACACTTCACTTTCAGCTTCAACGCTGCTAAATGACTTCTATATGTCTAACAACTAATCTTATCTAATCTGTTATGCCCAATATAGTGTCAGTCCTACATATAGTCATTTTACTAATGAAATTATTTTAGTCAATAAAAGATTTATGTCTGTTCTGGGCAGATTGAGGCAGCTTTGAGCCGGATGCCTGGAGCAGGCAGCCGGGTGAGCCTACAAACCAGGTTAGACGAGGTAAGATATGTGGGAAAAATCAGTGTGGTATTTAATGTGCTATGTGCTATTGCTGTAGGCCAAACACAAAGATAATATGTCTACAACAAGTTTGGTTATGTTACGTGTGACTCTGTTGAAACTACTACATTACTTTATGTACTGTCAGATAATCTCATTTTACATTTTCTCAATAGGTGGCCTTAGAGAATCGTCTGGAGAGACTAAATCGTGAGCTGGGATCCTTACGTATGACTCTGAAGAGATTCCATGTCCTCCGCTCTTCTGCCAACATATAGCAATGTCTGTCTTTATTATGTTGTGGATGTAAATGTCTTGGTTTTATACAGAACTGATTGTCTTGAGTCTTTATCTATTCATCTGTACAGTATCTTTTTATACAATTTTCTCTGGGATTTTTGAAAGATATTTTTGAAGTATATTTTACTATTGCACAGATTTGTAAATACATTTACTTTTCTAGCCACAGAAATATTAATATGAAATGTTCTAATTCTTATGGTGATGTCTAGAATCGGAATTGTGTGTTATTCACTGTAAATGTCAATAATCATGAGAAAAGTCCTTCATTGAGAAATTTCACTGCCATCCTATGTTTATACATTTTAAATTTATGTTTTTATACTTTTATTATTGTATTTTAGTGCCTTATGTCTCACTTATTTACAGATTGAAACCATTATTCAGGATAGTTTATCCATTTTAAGAGGATATTTGTTTACTTGAATACACAGAATTTGGTTACATTCCATTAAAACATTCCTATTGTGCTTTGTTTTATTTTTTATTTACATTTTTACATTTTTAACAGCCAGCACAATAGACACATTTCCTCCTAAGTCATAGGTTTGTTGTTAATGCTTGTGCATGGACTATCTGCTTCTTTTGACCATGCAGATTACTTATCTGATATGTTCTCCACTGGAATTATACTGTTATTGCACAATAAATAAAATCTTTTATAAACTAGCTTGTCCTTGGTGGGAGTAGGACAAAAATAATATTATGTTAATGAGTCATCATGATGGATAAAAGCTTAGTGAGAGTTTAACAAATGCCCAAGTCATTTTTCAGATGGGCAAATCCTGGATAATTCCCTTGTCGGCAGCATTGCCCCACTTGGGGGCGCTGTTCTTTTTAAGTCTGGATAAATCTAACCTGTTCATATCAGATGCAGGGTAACACCGGCATCCCAGTGACCACCGGACAAGACAGTCCATCAGTGTAATGAGACACAGGGCAGCGATTACCTCGGTGTCGGGACACACCAGGAAATGAGCGCCGTGTTGCTGGTCCACGGGGAGGACAGAGCTCGCCGTCTGTAGCACGCAAACAACGACAGACAACGTCGCCCAGACAGGTCCCTGGTGAATGTAGTGACCGTAGATCGTTACTATTTAATTTACCGCCTGACATTTCAACCCTGAAGCGATGTAACATAAAGCCAGCTGAATAGGGTACGTTGGGCCGCGGATAAACTCCAGCTGGTGACCGCTGCAGGTGAGTCCATTGGGTATGTTGTTGACCTGAGACCACGCCAACCTGTTCCGACCTGTTACCTGCCACTCATTAACGTTACGTGTTGTATTAATTATACATGCGAGTATAATAAGGCGTCTGTTAATTATTTTCAGCTGCTTTCGACTTTAAGGGCGATGTTTGAAATGAAAGGTTTGGGGGGTCTGCTGAAGGGGTCCGAAGTCAGGCGCAGTTCATCACAGGGACTTTTGGAGAAACAGCAGAAGAGCCAAAACAGCTTGTTTCAAATGACAGCTTCAGGAGGCAGGAGGTAGTTTCAAAAAGAGACATTTTTACCTACAAGAGGGAACATCATTACACAAAATGTTCAGCTCATGTAGGCCAACAGGTTCTGTCTAGGCTAGATTTTCTCAGTAGGCTTTTTAAGAGCAAGTAGCATGTTGGAAAAACTTGAGCAAAAACTTATTTATGGTATGTTTTTTTCATTATTATTATTTTTTTTTTACATAGCCTACCCTGGATTCACACCAATTATTGGGTTAGGGTTTGCAATTCATTTTTGGTATGTTAAATTCTGAAACGTCCATTATTCTAGCCCAGCTCTGTTTTGACACTGACAAGAGACAACTCAAAGGAAACACCTGTTGGGAGGTTCTCTTGCTTTATGGCCGTGGCCCAGGGCTTGGTTGTATTTTGGGATACACTGTTATAATATTATTCATCCTAACTGGCATAACGTTAACTGTTAATCAACTATGTCAACACTTATTTCATTTAGATTTCTTTAACCAAATGCCTCTGTTTTTTTTTCTTTTGGATGGATGCTGCAGAAAAAGGTGTTTACTTGCCTATAGTTTCTTGTAAATGCTGTAATCACAGGACACTGTAGAAACACATTGACATCTAAAGGGAGTATAACATAAAAGAAATGGCAATTACATTGTGTACATGTGTCTGAGATATCAGTTATTGAGGTTGTACTGCTATCAGTCTATCTGATTTGTACAATCATAGACCTATTTTCTTCATCCCAGCTTTATTGTGCATGATTTTAATGTGTGTGCTGTGGAGGAAAAATGATGGAGCGCCACAGGATCTTATTATCTGGCCAAAATGATTAGGTTTGTTTTAATGAATGCTGTTAGGAAGTAGCCACTGCAGAAAGAATGAGTCATAGTATTGATTTCTGCCCCCTCCTTCACACGCTCCTTCCTCCTCTGTACCCCTCCCCTGTATACTCTTCCTCCTCAGTCTATCCATCTCTTCTTCCTTATACTTCCTGTTATCTCTGCCCCAGAATTTGCATCATCAAATTTCTTCTGCTTTTCTGTCTTTTACTGATGATTCTTTCCACCGCCGATAAGACAGGCAGTGTTTAAGGTGAGGCAGCAAACATCCTGGCCGAGGGATGCATACCAATAACGGCATGACTTCTGGATGGAGGAAGAAGAGAGGGGTAGGAGGGGGGCTTGTCACGAGATGCCACGTCATAGCTGTGTGTGGAATCTATTTTTAGCAGTGTAAACAGAGGAATTCCAGCCCACTGATCGTGGCTTCACAGTCAGGACAACGTAGTGGGAGGCTGGAGATGCTAGATGTGAATGAACGGCCCTTATTAAGCCTAGTCTGTTTGCTTCTGCTGTCACTAACCCTCTCCACCTACCCACACAGCCTCTGACTGTCAGAGCGCAAAGAAACACACCACAAGTAGCCTGACGTACACTCTCCGTCTGCTGCTTTGCTTTCTGTTTGTCCCTCTGTTACACATGCATGAACATATGTAGCATCTCTCTTCTGTGGAATAACATGCATACGGGACAAGCTTTACAAAGACTTAGCCTTTTCAGTGGGCGTTCACGTGGTGTCTTTGTTTTAAATATAGAATCAGATGCATCTGAAACACACAGCATTGTGGCATAAGCTGCTTTGGAGGTCATGTGGTTTTGTATATTTAAAATGTTTGCGTTGATCACTTAGTCTGATTAACAATCCCTCGGCTTCCAGCGATGCGTTGTGTACACATAAAAAATGTACACATGCAGTGCTATTTATTTACTGGCTGCACCACTTGCCCCTCAGCATCACTGTTAGTTAAACGTCATCTATCTTGGATCTGTTTTTAGAGTAGGTTGTTCCTGGATAATACAAATAGCACAGTTCAATTCACTTTATTTTACCAGGATCAACTAAGTACCACCAATTAAATTAGACATTACTAAAGAATGTGCCATTTTACAATTTATTGTGTTAAAAACAAGTTTCTATTTCATGATGACCTGTAGGTTAGCTGTGTATTTAAATATCTTTGTGAGTGTAGTTTATTTTACACAGCATAGCATTTTTTTACTACTTGAATGCTGGTTTGTAAACAATCGCAGAAACCATTTCTTTAATCAAACAGAAGTAGGTATTCGAGAGATTGAGGTTAGATTCTTTCCTTGACTAATGAAAGTAAACTTTAAAGTCGTGGTGTCATTACAGTCTGGCCTTGTGCAGTGTGCTACGCTGTGCAGCTTCTCGCTCTCAGGCCTGGAGCAGAGCCAAATCCTAATGGGATTGGGCCGAGTGGAGAGTGGAACTCTCCCTTTTATCGTGAGGCTTTCAAATCTTCAGCTCAATTTACAACACCGTCTTCCTCAGCTCTCCCATAGTCCTTTTATCTATATATCGTTAACAGATTTTTATGTGTTAATTAGGTAATTAAGCTAGCTTCTTTTCCAGGAGAGGTCATCAATTTGTGTTTCCTGACCAAGCATTGTTCACTCTAGAAACAGACGTTAAAGGACCATAAACTGAGATGAAATATGAGTTTCTGAGCTACAAGTTCAGAATTTGTTGATGTAAAAGCCAAAGTGTATGCTAAAAGATAGCATTAAAAATTGGCTGAGTCCGCTAATATTTTTCTATTCACCACATAAAAGTGCTGAAACAACCTAATATTTAGTCAAATCATTAATACTAAGAACAATTATTGTAATGCTACGTTTTATTTCAGCAGAACAAATTACTTGATTTGGATTTTTATTAACTCATGATTGAAGCCTCACACTATTCACAGAGGCTGAAAATTTTTTAGTTTAAACACCTGCAATAGACTACAACCTGTGGCTTCTTTTGATGTGTTTTACTTATTTGCTGCAGAAGAATGAGATTATGGAGACAAACTATTGTTTAAAAGTCTTGGTAGGTATGATTATGATTAGGTATAGCCTTTATGTATGTACTTCTAAGTTCGGCAGGTGTAGAGTCATTAGTTGCAGCTTTATCAATTGAATTCAACTCAGTCGAGCTTACAGCCACATTAATACAGTTTTCCAGATTAATATTAAAACATCACAACTAACCTCTGCTAGCAGCCCCACTGTAATCCCGCTGCTCTCTTCCTACAACCACCCCATCACCTCCCCCCTGTCCCCCACCCTTTGGTGCCCCGAGCTAAAAATAGACTGTCCTCTCTCTCATCACCAAGCTATCACGTCAGACCCCTGTTCACTCTCATTTGCTGCCCACGTCTCTTTTTATGTTGTGGTGTAATGCCATTGGCAGTCCATACATAGAATAACGTATGTCAAATGTGTCTTTTTAATGCTAATCTGAGTAAGATCTAGTCAAGACTTCACAATTTTGACTGGCGGAGGAAACCTTTTGTCTCAAAATGGGAAGCAGAAGCTGGTATTTACAGAGTATATCATTTTTTGCAGTGCTTTCTTTTTTAACTGTCTTTTAGTTATGTACATATAATTGTACTTCCATATTTATAAAACTTCAAGTTCAGCTACTGATGAGTTATTTTACTCTCATTCACAGAATAGACGAAGGGTGGAAACCATCATCTCTGGACATGGTCTGCAGGTCAGTGACAAGCATCTTTTTTTTATGCTTTGTATTGATACATTGCCAGTCTGTTCGTGGTGTAAATATAGTCCTCTACTGAAAATGCCAGCAGACACCTGTTCCCATCCAGTGTGACTACCAGACGAATGCGGTCAGTCACATTACAGAACACAACCTGTGACCAAGGCTGCTGTTTGATATATGCAGGATGTGAAACAGGCTTCTCTGGTGAGGGAAGCTGTGTTTGACAAGATCACAAATGAACAGTCCAGATAGGAGCAGCTGCTCGGAGCTTTCTGTGGTGTAAATATGCTGTTCAAAGTGCAGGCGGGTGTAATTCTGTTACAGCTGTGTTCTGCTAATGCTCAGACAAAGTGTTGTTGTTGTGTTGTGGGCTGGGCAGCCATCAACGAGTCATTTCATTTTGAAGATGTACTGTACATCAGTGATGGTAATACCCGGTGCTCCAGGCAGAGAGAACAACACGCTCGGTCTCAAAGCTCATTCAGATTCTCCTGCTTGGCTTTGTGTTTGACAGCTGGTGTAAGCCAGATGAAAGTTTGCATTTTATGATCTGCAGTTATGAATGCCTTTTAGATATTTTCTCTGAGTAAAATGACCTTGGAAACTAAATTCTTGTTGACAAGTTTCTTAAGCTAGTTAGCTCTGTTTTCCATATAATTTGCACCTCTCCTGCTTGGAGTTGTGAACAGCATGTTTCACCTGTGTTCAGCGCAGGGGCACTGTCAGTACGTAAATACCCAATAAGCTATTATAACATTGTGAAAGCCAAAGAGAATAGGCCTATGTGCATGCGTGTGGCTCAGCTGGCTCATTTAAATTCAGTGGACAAAGTAGGTAAGCATAACACACAACACCAAAAGAGTGCTGGTCACGACAACCGTCCAATAGATGCATAATCATCAGAGCAGGTGATCTGCCGGGCTCACCTGGGGGCTCTGAGGAAAGTGATTCATGTTTTCCTTGTCGCTGCACAACGTGTCACGGCAAGCCTACAGACGGACATTTAAGACCATATTTCTATTGACATCATGGACTCAATGACATTAGCACAGGTCTGTTTGCATTCAGGCTGGATTGTAACATTATTCTTAATGTTGGATTCCTGTTAATAAAAAAAAATAAGCAGGTGCAGGAAAAGCAAGAAAAAAAGAGAGAGAAAGACGGAGAAGACAATCAATCCAGTGGGCTGCACCAGTGACTTGCTGCATCACAACAAACCCCACAAATCAGGCTACAGCCTCAACCGTCTCCATGGTAACAAAGCTTCCTCAGTCCAGAGGAGGAGGAGACAGTGAGGGCGAAGGGAAAATAGGAAAGAGGGGACTGCTGGGGGAAGCGAGGTAAAGCAAAGGGGGTGGAATCAATATCTTCTCCTATTTCAGTGACGATTACGGCGGTGTGCCGCTGCCCCGTTTGAGAAAGGCAAGCTAGGGATTTTGGAGAAGCAGCAGAAGACATACAGGGGTGGAGCAGAGAAAATAAGCAGGGATGAGGTGGTGGAAGGATGCCTGGACTGTAAGCCCTTTCAAATGCGGGACCAGGATCTGCAATGATGGCTCCTGAGCCTTGTGCATGAGTTGGGTACGTGTGTTGAGGTGTTGTCATCTGTCAGGTAAACATGCTTTCCTCAGTTCAGCGTGTAACCAAGGCAGCTTCCTTTCCACTAAGCACTGACTGCAATGTTATAAAAACTTACATCAGGTAAATAAAAGGCAACATGGATGCCAGCCTGTAAATGGACTGGTGTTACAGTAATGGAGATACAAGTTTAATTTAAGGATCTGTTGGTGATTTTTGCACAAGATGAAAGCCTGGGTGTGTGTGTATTATTAGTATTGAATCTTTACTTAATTGTTATAGAGCAATGTGACTGCTTTAAATGCAAAACAGACCTTACATCTACAGAGTGGGCCACTGCGATGACAAATGAAACAAATGGATATACATACAATTTTTAGTTCAAACAATTCAAATTTGTTTTATGTAGTGGATAACACACCCTTATTTTTGGAGCAATAAATTGACACTGTTTGTTATTCTTGCCACAGACACACACACTGCAGTATACACTGTTATCCAGCTAGTTTCTTTGAATAAGAATTGAATTAAGCAACTAGATTCACTGTATACTTGACTCACAGACCTTCGTTAAATGTGGAGAATGAATATGATGTTAGTATTACAATTTAAATGTTGCTCTTAATTATATGTAGTCCATCCAAATTTAATTTGAGGTTTGTGATTGAAAGATGTTTTGCATTGGCTACTGACATTACGACACAATGTGCAAACATAATTGATATCATTTTAGAAGAGCTTTGATTGTGATTGATTAAACATGCTGGCAATTGAATGTAATACATAAGGCTGTTATAATGATAATGAGGAACTATTCAGAAATGCTCTTTGGAAATTTGACTGTGGTATAGAAGTTATAGGAAAAGCTTTTGGCATCATCTTGATGTTAGTTATTTCTGCCCATGACTAAGACTCCACATTCAAACCAAAATAATATTTGTATATTTATGTCACATTTGACACACTCTCTAATTCAAATGCTTTTTACAGCCTTTGTAGTCAATACTAATGGCTTTGTCTATCAGGATTATATTTTAGTGGTAGGAACAAAATAGAGCGAGAGAGAGAGAGCAGAGGGTTGTGTAAATTTGGACCTCTGAGATTGCTGGCCCTGAATTTCATAGTGCACAGGTCACAGTTCATACACAAGCCCTGAATGTTCAATTTAATGTCTTTGGTGAATGCTTGTTTAGGAGGCGGGTTGGGCAGACAGTCAGCTGCTGGCAGGGGCAGTGCTGTGTTTAATGGACCAAAGCTGCTTTTCTGTGAGCTGTTGGTGTTTGGTGCAATTTTGTAGATTTTTTTTTTCATCATGCGGCCATCAGACCTGTTATTGAGGGCATCTGGCAGGCAGGGTCTTTTTCTGCTTCAGTCAAGTCCTTTAGGTTGGCTGTGTGATATAGCCAGTTGTCTAAATTAGAAAGCTTTGTTTCCAGCAGAACGTGAACACTAGTGTCTTTAAGAAGTCACTGTTGTAAAGATGTTTTTCTACCACAGGGACACTTTGCAACTTCTATTTGTTTTCTGTACAAGACCACTATTTAAACCATCCATCATCAAGTGCAGCTGTGGCAACCTGTTAGGAGCAGTGGGCGGCCACTGAGCAGTACATCCGAGTCAGTAATTTGGTCATTGCTAAGGACTGGAGGATTAGTTCATGTTTTTCAAGATTGGTCACCTGAAGAAATCTCCCTTGCACACAGAAAGAACATGCCAACTTGACACAAAAAGGCCCCGCCCTGATTGGAGATTAATAATTCTCAAATAATTCCATAATACTAGACACAAGTTGCTGAACGGGACAGAATTGAGCAGGAAGTTGAATACAAACTCATTTCCTTGTGTTCTGTGTTTTTGTTGCTCTGTGGGAATGAAGCATCTCAAAATGATACCACAATGAGACAAAAATGTTATCGTTTTTCAGAATGAATCCCTTTTCATTCTCAGTAGATGTAAATGAAACATGTCAGAGCGTAGCATGCTGATGTGTAGGTTTGTGTAATATGTAAGTGCTTAGCTTATAAGGACTTAACTGAAACCTGTAGCTGCTACAGGCCATGCAATATTAATGCACTGAAAAACATACACACGTATGTTACACACTGGGAATAGGATACCCATTCTTAAAAGCGCTGCTCTGTTAATTATGTCTTCAACAATAAAATGCAGGTGGACTGAGAGTCAACAGATCATGTTAGAGCTTAGGACACCACTTTTCTTTATACTAACAAAGCTATAATAAAGTTTAATGACCGGATGAATGCAGCAAGCAATATTCCACTAGATAAAGAGGATTAGGCTCCATAGTTGCACTTTACATAAGGACAGCTGTCATTTGAGGCCCACACAATTATGCAATGTCTGAAGGTTGGTCTCACATTTCAAACAGATGACAAATATAAAAATATATTAATTGGGGTTAGCATGAAGCAGTTATCAGCAGGGTTATACTCTTTGAAATGTCATTGTTGTCCCAGTTTATGTACACAAAGCTTATTTTCCATTGATTGCTCACTGCTATTTTTAACACGCTGACTTGCTGCTCTTTTAGCTGGAGGCATAATGCTTACGGTCTGTCCTTTGTCACTTTCCATCTGTCAGCGTCTTGCTTTTTGGGAAGTACTGTCTCTTCAGCCTTTTCACTGTCATCTGCTGTAATTTTTATCATTTAACACATTCCTCCCACTGCTCTGAATAATACATGTTACATTGCTGCTGGAAACAATATTCAGTCAGTATAAATAGAATAGTAGTAGTAGAATAGTGCTCCAGTTATTTATACTGAACATTTTTGCCGACTGCCTAGAACTTCAGCCCGTGCTATTACTTGTTGAATAAAAGGCATATTAGTACTGCACACTGCCTGAAGGGAAAGCACATCATGTAAGCATCTGATTACAAACCAATCAATGAGTCAGATGTGTTTCTCTTTCCTCAGTTCACTTTTCAAATAATACACTCACACTTCTATTGCTCATGCACATTACATAGACCTGATAATACTCTTACATCATAGCATATGCAGCTTAGTGTATAATAAATATGCAGAGCCTCTTCATGTCACTATGAACATACAAGGCTAAATACAGTACGCCCACACAGTTTCAAGGTGATCTCTCTTAAATGAAGACAAGCTTCAGAAATACAGTCTCTTTAATCTGTCTGAGATTACACGCCTGTTAGCTGGTTTGTGTGCAGGTTCTTGTGGCTTCTCAAATCTGTAGAAATCCCACCAGCAAAGTTTGGACTGGCGGTGATGTTGAAAAAAATACAGAATTGTTGATTTTTTTTTTTTTTTTGGGGGGGCGGATATAGTGCTTCCCTTTAAACACAAGTGTGCAGACAGAGTTGGGATTTAGGTTGCAGGGGGATTTCAGTGAGGCCAGTGGATTACCTTTGGAGGTCACACACACACACACACACACACACACACACACACACACACACACACACACACACACTCGCACAGGAAGGGTTTTCTTGTGTTTGGGGTAAGGAGGGAGGGGTTAATCCTTTGGACAAACATGCCATCTTCACTCGTAATTCACAAACGTATGTGCTGGACGGTACATTTCAATCCCATGGTCTGTTTGTCATCTCTCACAGGTGTGGATACCGATGAGTCCCGTCCCATCTTTTTGAACATGTTATTCGGGCAGTGAAGTAAACTGAGGTGCGCCCAAGCCTCTCGTGCTCCTCTTTCTGTGGACAGAAACAGAAAATCAAACCATGTTGATCAAGGAGTACCGCATTCCCATGCCTATGAGCGTGGAGGAGTACCGCATTGCTCAGCTCTACATGATCCAGGTAGGTTCTTAACACAACAGCACCCACGTGAAAATGTCACACTTTGTTAAGTCAGAGTAATCCTTGTCCGTCAGACAGTTAATTGTGCAATGGTCTGGATTTAAAATCATGACTTAGGTGCATGCTGCCAGGTCAAGAGTTTATAATGCCATATTGTACCACAACAATAGGGCTGAAGAAAGAAGCCTATGCTATTCATCAGACCAGCTAGTGTGACCAGTATGTTTCATTTCATAACTGTCCTAAAACAAACAATTGGAAAAATGCCACTATGTCCTTCTATGTTCTTTGTTCTCGTCATGTAATTTTTAAATCTTAATGTCTTTTATTTTACTTTTTTGTATAGATATATTTGGTGGAAACTGAAAAAACTACAAACAAAACCCCATCTCTCTATATACAACTGTGTATTACACCAATTAAGGTTTTCAATCAAAATCTTGTCTTCCTTCTCACAAAGTAGACTTTTTTGGAGTACTATAAATTACCAGTTGACTAAGTCAATGTTTATGAGGGAAAGGTGTTACAGATGTCCACTTCTTACAGTGGCTAGGATAAATTTACTTACACAATTTTTAATGATTAAGCATGATAAAGTATCCATACTAGAGCCCAAATTAAATCTAGAAATGCTTCAAAAATTCCCAAAAAGCCTTTAATTTTAGTCAGCTTCAATTTTATTAATCACATTGTCAAAATCTAAATTAAATAGAGAAGTGCTCTTTGTCAGTGCTCTCTGTATGTCTCTACCACGGAGCCCTCCTTCTCAGCATCTTAGTTGAGTGCTCGCTGCCATGGCAACCGGGGACATCAGCTGCAGCATGTCAGAAGCTGCCATCATTTGTTTATGATATGGCAAAGGAAGAGAGATGTGGAAAAGGATGGGCGGATGGGAGACAGACATGTTGGTGGAGTCTGCATTACACTGGCAGATGTTTAGCTTTGTGCGTGTACACTTGTGCTAAAACACCACATGTTACTTTAGGATTAGCTTTTTATTGTGGAATAATAGCTTTCCAGCTTACTAAAGAAAATAAGTTAATTGTATCTTTTAAACTTAACATTAAGCCAAAACAGCAAATGGCTGTGTATTCATTTTGAGCATTTAAGGTGAATGGGTGGACAAGGTCCCAGTGTTGTTCTTGTGGGACTCTAGTACTAAGGAGTGTACCCCTGGTTTATGCTAACCTTGTGGTGTCTTATACATTATTCAGAGGAAGCTCAGCCCTGCAGAAACGAGACCCTCGGCAAAGCCATTACCTTTCTACAAATGTGGCCTACAAGAAAACCGATTTTTTTCACTTTTTCTTATAAATATAAAAAAGGGGTCAATTAGTCATTCTTATGTTATAGTCCTGATTCATATTTTTTTATAGTGTCTAAAGAATTAAGATTATTATTAATCATACTTTGGAGCAATTGTGACTCTCATATGTATATATTTTTTTGTTTGTGCCACCGCTGCTTTTTAGTGTAGGTCTTTATATGCTGAGTCTCTCCTCTTCTCCGCTTTCCTTCACATTTTCCCTAAAGCAGCTTTTATTTGACACTGCGCCCAAGGACAGTCACTTGTGTATTTGATGACACCTCAAAACTAATTTGCCCACCACAGCAACAGACAGTATCCTTTGGACAAAAATACCTCTGGTTTAGTTGAAGAAGCACAGGAGGAATCGAAGGTAAAATTCCAAAGAGACTGACCTACTGTACTAACACTGCTGACGGCAGGACTGCAGACAGACAGCCTAATTATGTTAAGCCTTTGGTTCTGATTTAATTTGCTGGTTTAACAGAGAATAGCCTGCAATGGTAAGACTTGGCATTTCTCAGAACACCACGTGTTGTCTCCTGTCTTGAACTTGAAATGATACCTGTATTAAGGCGCGTTAGTAGTTTTCCCGCTCCTTTTTGCCTCTGTGCCACCGCAGAACAGATGCAGACTTGAAGAGGGTAATTCAAAGCCCTTAGCTCCTCACCTAAATTACATTACCTGCTAGATTACAGCAATTTTCTAGCTGTTTGCCTTTGACCTTCATTACTGATATCACCTCCCTAAAGTCTCGATGAGATGAGCTCTGTGTTCAGTCTAAGCTCTTGTTCTTGACCCAGAGCACCCCACTCTTGCCGGTAATAATGATCATGATAATTTGTATTCACACGCAGCGGTTACTCGACCTCCAGCACATTACACTTGGAGAAATAAAATAGCTTTTCAATCATCTCTTTGCTACCACGACACTTAACAGACTTTGTGTACGAATGTGTGTAATTATAGAGATGATGGGAAGCATCATCTAAAATGCTTTCGGTCCCCGCGAAGGGTACAAAAAGCACATATATAAATACACACCATTTATCATTCAGTAATCATTCAATAATCTATAAACAGTTTATCAAAGTACTATTTTAGGGAAACATATTGTTGCTCTTTTTATAGAAATCTCTGGGGCAAGTTACATTATAAAAAGTTGAGATTCAATAAAGCAGTACGTTAAAAAAAATATCAAGTTTTATAATAGCATTGCTTCCTTCCTCTGACCCTACTGTTAATCATGGAGCTGAACTGAAAATTTGGAGGATTTGGTGCCCATCATACTCATGTAGTGGCTCTTGAAAGGAAATGTTTACAAAGTGATGTTATAATTCACAGCCCTTTGAAGATCTGCGTGGTAACAGAGTCTTACAGGATTTGTAAAGTTGTACCATCTGGTGCTACATCTCAGAGGATATTACATGCTTAGCCAAAAGTAAAATCACTGATCTTACTTCCGCTATTTACTGAAGAGCTTTAAAGTGCAATTGTTTTAATTGATAATTAATAAACAAGATTTAAAATCAAAATTCCATCTAAAATGATCAAAGTCTTGTTCTGTTATGTGCTAGCTCTTTTCTCTCATTACTTTGAGTCCATCAAAAAAAAAAAGTTTAATCACGGCTCTATCCATTTCCTGGACAGTCCATTTCCTGGACAATTTCACCTCTCTCACCGAGTTCTGTGAGAGAGCTGAAATTCACAAGTTTAGACTTGTCTGAGGGATCTGAGAGCTGTTTAAGGAAAGCAGGGCTTTAATTGGACAATGGAGTAGGGCTGTCTCTGGATAAGCCAACACTTTCTATTTTTATATTGTGATATGGTCTCTTGTATTTGTTCCTTCTTGTATGTTACTGTCATGTTGTTTTTGTGACACCTTGCAGAAAAAGAGCAGAGAGGAGAGCTGCGGTGAGGGCAGCGGGGTGGAAATCCTTGAGAACAAGCCTTATGAGGACGGGCCTGGAGGTTCGGGTCAGTACACACACAAGGTCTATCACATCGGCAAACACATCCCCTCCTGGTTCTGTGCCATCCTGCCTCAAGCTGCCCTTCGAGTGGAGGAGGAGTCCTGGAACGCCTATCCTTACACACGAACCCGGTGAGACAGATGCACTTCAATAGGGAAACTGCTTATAACACATCATTATTTATTATTTAACTAGAGAATTTGACTAAACTCATTAAAAGCATTTACTTTATACTAGTTATAAATCAGACGTAATTCAAAACTATTCAAGAAATGTTATTTAAGGCTGCTGAAGTCTCATGTTACAATGCTGCCAGTTACATACTTACATTAGATATGTAACCTTCTCTAAATATGTCACCTTCCTAATTTTGCTGATGGAAACTTTTTATTATTTTAAACAATTTTGACAGAGTAATCACATACACATATAGTTGCCAAGCCTTATATAATCCATTTTTTTTATTTTGTAAGTAATGACTTACATTTACATTTTTTCATTTAGCCGACTCTTTTATCCAAAGCGACTTACATGAAGCTTCCAATCACCAGTGTTACATTTACATTTTTAGTTGATGCTTTCATTTAAAGCGACATACATTAAGTGGTGTTCCAGTGTTACAGCTGGAACACCACTGGAGGCAAGGGGGTTAAGTGTCTTGCCCAAGGACACAACAACAGTATAAACTGTGGGGAGAGCGGGAATCGATCCGCCTACCTTCTGGTTAAAGGACGACCGCTCTACCACTGAGCCTTCTCTCATAGTTTCAGATGTTCTGTTTTCATTTTATCTTTGGGATAAATTCCGGCATTAGACAGAGGGCATGGTAATAAATATACCATGTCCTACAGCTGTTCAACTTCTCATTTATGCACAAATCTAATCAACCAATCACATGGCAGTTGCTTCAGTGCATTTAGGGGTGTGGTCCTGGTCAAGACAATCTCCTGAACTCCAAACTGAATGTCAGAATGGGAAAGAAAGGTGATTTAAGTAATTTTGAGCGTGGCATGGTTGTTGGTGCCGGACGGGCCGGTATTTCACAATACTGCTCAGTTACTGGGATTTTCACGCACTATTTCTAGGGTTTACAAAGAATGGTGTGAAAAGGGAAAAACATCCAGTATGTGGCAGTCCTGTGGGCGAAAATGCCTTGTTGATGCTAGAGGTCAGAGGAGAATGGGCCGACTGATTCAAGCTGATAGAAGAGCAACATTGACTGAAAGAACCACTCGTTACAACCGAGGTATGCATTGTCAAACAACAATGCATATTTATTGTCAAACAACTGTGTTTACTCTTTTTAAATCATAATGACAACAGAAACTACCCAAATGATCTTGATCAAAAGTTTCTATATCCCAGTTCTTAATACAGCTTGAAGTATTTTGTGGTAGTTGTGGATGAGGCTCTTTGATTTCTGAAATGATAAAGCTGCTCATTCTTCTTGACAAAAAAACTCCAGTTCCTGTAAGTTCTTGGGCTATCTTGCATGAACTGCATGTTTGAGATCTCTTCAGAGTGGCTCAATGACCCTGAGGTCAGGAGACTGAGATGGTCAGTCCAGAAGCTTCACTTTATTCTGCTGTAGCCAATAACAGGTTGTTTTGGCCTTGTGCTTTGGATCATTGTCATGTTGGAATGTCCAAGTACGTCCCTTGCGCAGCTTACGGGCTGATGAGTGCAAATTTTTAATCAGTATTTTCTAATAACATGCTTTATTCATCTTGCCAACATTTTGACCAAGTTTCCTGTTCCTTAGTAGCTCACACATCCCCAAAACATCTTCAATCCACCTCCATGTTTCACAGTAAGAATGTACCTTTCATCTTAGGCCTTGTTGACTCCTCTCCAAATGTAACGTTTATGGTTGTGGCCAAAAAGTTACATTTTGGTGTCAACGGTTAAATGACTTTGTCCTGGAAGTTTTGAGGCTTGTCTCTGTGCTGTTTGGTGTAATGTAAGTGGAATGCTTTGTGGCATTTGTGTAGAAATGGCTTTCTTGTCCTTGCAGCCCATCAGCAGTGTAATTTCTAGTAACAACTGGACTTGTTTTGTAACAGTGGGATACTCTATAATATTATAGAATACTGTTTTAGAGGAAGGCATCATTTGTTTTAAAGCCAATGGGCATTTTGGTTATGATCCAAGCATCTGTGTCTAAAGAATGCAACATTATTTATTATACATGTTTTGGGATAATCTGATTAGCTGTAAAATGGCTTAATTGAATATTTACTTATAATTATATAAAATTATATTATGACAATGATAAACAGTTTTGTTTTCTTTTGTTTTTCAGGTACACATGCCCGTTTGTGGAGAAATTCTCTATAGACATAGAAACATATTATAAACCTGACACCGGAAATCAAATGGATGTCTTCAATCTGTCCTCCGCTGAGAAAAGACTAAGGACTGTAGGTAAGCCTGCTAATTCCCTCAGTAAACCTGCTTTCAATAGAGATGGATCAGGAATCAAAGAAACAATGAAATGCACACTGTGTGATGCAACACCTACAGAGAGTTGAGTATTAGAGCGTGTTCAGCCTGAATGTAAAAATGACAGGGGTGCTGGAAATACCCTGTGAGCGATTTTGTAAAGCATAAAGCATGCACACACCTCCCGAGACAGGTCTTTATATGCATTAAGGTCTGAGCTAGAACACCAAATCTAAACCCTACCTTTGTCTGATTTTTGTTCATTTCTTAGACCCCATAGACATAGTAAAGGACTACATTGCCCCGCATGAGTACCTGATCGAGGAGGACCCTAAGCTGTATCAGTCGATGAAGACCAAAAGAGGGCCACTGTCTGAAGACTGGATCGAAGAGATCACCCAAAATCCAACCCAGAGCTCTATCATGTGCGCCTATAAGCTCTGCAAAGTGGAGTTCAGATACTGGGGAATGCAGTCCAAAATTGAACGTTTCATACATGATGTGGGTATGTGTCGCAATAAGTGCATCATAATGAAAGTCATCAGATATAACATGCTTATTTAAAAGTTATAGGTAATTACTATTCAATTCATTAACTGGATGTGTTTTGTGGTATGTTATCGCTTTAATAATTAACCACTTATTAATGAAAAGTTTAGGCATGGCAAGAAATAAAACTAACATAATGAATGAGGGCTTAGATGAGTTTGAAGAAAAGAAGGTAAAATGTTAGGTAGATAAATCACATGCTAAAATTGCCTGTCTGAGAGTATAGAGGATGTTTTCAGTGAGGATAGAGCCGGCAGACGTGTCTGGCTCCCAGAGATAAAACAGCAGACTGGATTAATTTCCTTCCAGTTTTGGGTTGTTTCTGTTTCATTGCTCTGATCTGAAAGTGCAGGCCCTCGGCTCTCAGACCTTACTTACAGGCTACTGAAGGAGCAGATGCTCTATCTTTGTGACATTCTCACTCAGTGGTCTAATCAAACAATCTTCAACTACAAAATATTTCTTTAACCGAGTTCCCTCAGATTATTTTTTCCATCTAAAAAGTGACAAAAAAGGTTTGAGAAGCACTTCCCTCATTGTCATCATTGTATAAATTTTGTGTACAAAAAAAAAAATCTGAATTCAAGTAAAGGAGTTGTAAATATAATTAAAACAAAAGTAAATTTTAACATCTTAGTTATTAAAAAGTCTTGAATAAAAGAGTATTTATTATTGCAAAGCCACTTCAAAACACTTGAAATACTTGGTGATATACTAAACAGAAATAATAAATAAATAAAAATCTCACTCGTAAATTGCAGTCAATTAAAATTATTTGCATGGAAATAAATGACTGAATGTTTTCAAGTAAGTAATTGTGCTCTGTTACTCTCCCGATTAAAACTGGTCCAGGTCTACGTAAAGTGATGGTCCGAGCCCACAGACAGGCGTGGTGCTGGCAGGACGAATGGTATGGACTCACTATCGAGGACATCAGGCAGCTGGAACTGGAGACACAGCTGGCTCTAGCTAAAAAGATGGGCCAATACAGCCTGAGTGAAGAGGGAGGAACAGAGACAAATGGTTCTTCTGTGAGCCAGGACCAAGAACAGGGGCCTGGGACAAAGGGTTCTACCACAGAGCCAGAAGGAGGAGGAACAAAGTTGGTAGATTCACTGGAAACAAGAGGAGAGCTCACAAAACAGTGGTCAACGTCTTCCAGATCCTCCAACCGCTCATCCAAGAGAGGAGGTTTGTGAGAAATGAACTTCAATTACAGACATGCACCCTCAGAGTGGCTTTATGTGGTTTAAGTACCATCCTTTAACACTATCCTTGACAAAAACAGTCTAAAAGGATTGTATTATTTGTTATTAATTTCTCTAAATGTGTTGTATGTAAATGTATTTACTCTCGTTAAGGTTACTGGTAAACTCGGCAAAGAAATAATAATAATGCGTATACAGGTTTGTTGCACAACTCTCAGCCATTAAAGAAATTAATCAGCCAGACCATAATCATATGAAACACCTCTCACAAGATAGTTATGGTTCCAACCTTTTTATTTGTATTCTCATAAATATTTTAAGTTTAGATGCATATGTATTTTTTTACAGGAAGTCCATCACACCAGAGCATTTCCGAGTGGAGGATGCAGAGCATTGCCCGTGACTCAGAGGACAGCACAGATGATGAGTTCTTTGATGCACATGGTAAAGCTACAGTAATTGACATTATAAACTGTAGTTAAAGGTCCTATGTTTTTAGAGGGCTCATGTAAAAGATATATAGGCCTTGTGTTTGTTTTAAATTGGCAGCATTCACACACAATTAGCTGACTGAGAGACCCATTATCTAGTGCTGGACCACGACTTTGAACCCTATTTTATCCTGAGACATTCATGTTTGCTCCTTGCAGAGGACTTTTCTGATAATGAGGAGATATTTGCCAAGGAGATCACCAAGTGGAGCTCCAATGATCTGATGGATAAAATGGAGACAATAGAGGTGGATGAAGCACAAGGTGGGCTTCCTGTCACTAAAGACTTCCTATGACATTGTATTTTACTTCAATTGTTTAGAAAAGCTGTATGCTGATGAAATATAAAGACCATACTTGTCTTTTATAGAAACCTTGTATCAAGAATCGGGAGGGGAGTATGCTGTCATAAATAATGAGGAGGCACTCTTGGAGGTATGCTTTATTTTTTACTCGGTTTTCTCATTTCTGGCTTGTCTATCTACACTAACCCATCCTAACTAAATAGCTTGCTGATAATATACCCCCTAAATTAGCTTTCTGTCATTCTGTCAGTGTAATGAGCGTCGGGTTTTATTTCACTGGAGCTGTCAGGGTTTGGACAAATGAAATGAAATCAAATTAAATCAGCTTTGTGAGTCTCTGAAAGCTGCCAGTGTTTTTGTGTCTGCCAAAATCAAAGACATATGTAAATGTAGGTGAGAAATAGGATGTGGTTGCTTAATGTTACATATTTTAAAAGTGAACTGGACTGAAAAATGTATGCCTCCATAACCCAAAAACATATGTCTGCTAATGTTTCAGAAACAGAAAAGTGTAGCTGATCATCAGTTTATACAAGTTGCAATCAATTAACATACACTTGAGCCTGCATTGGGGCATTAAAGAGAAGAACTGTACTTTATGCTGAAGATGTCAGAAAGGAATCTTACAATGATTAGCAGAAAACTGAATTCAGAAAAAGCTAATTCATCTAACTACTACTAAGGTAATGGTTATAGAGTGTGTAACTTAAGACACAGTCTATTAAGTGTTGTGTCGACACAGTGGCAAAGTGGTTAGCATGCCTGCCTCACAGCAAGAAGGTCCTGGGTTCGAATCCCATCCAGGACAGGGCCTTTCTGTGTGAAGTTTGCATGTTCTCCCTGTGTCTGCGTAGGTTTCCTCCGGGTACTCCGGTTTCCCCTACCACCAAAAACATGTACAACAGTCCCCCCAAACACACATGGGGCCAGGACTCCCCTGCAAAAGAGATTTGTAATCTCAGTGGGACTTTCCTGTTTAAATAAAGGTTAAATAAAAAAGAGAAAAAAATTACCTGATGTAGATTGTGTTTTTACAGAAATTGCCACAAAGACAATTTTAGGTCTTTTATACCCATTTAATCTGCAGATATTGATGTAAACTATTATACATTTGCCTGAAACTGCTAATAATATATAAAAAATAATGTACGTTTCATTTTATTGGGAGAGAGCAAAACAAGAGACAGATATATACATAGACACAATGGGCGTTACGTTATTGTCTTCTCTCTTTAAGTTTCTCTCTTATGTCTCGTGCAGGACTGTTCATCTCAGCAGTGTCTTCAGGCCTCCAAGATTCACGTTCTCATATTGGTCCTACATGGCGGAAACATTCTGGATACTGGCTCTGGTACAAACCTTTTCTTTATAAAAATGAGAGATACTGTTATGTGTTATTGTATGAGTAATGTTGGTAAAGAGAACTCCAGACCCTTTATAAATATCTTGTGTTTTTTTTTTTTTACAGGGGACCAGAACAGTAAACAAGGAGATGTAAACACTCTGAGTGGAGCTTTTGACACTGTCATGAGAGTCCATTACCCTGCCTCACTGGGTCGCATTGCCATTCGAATGGTCCCGTGTCCTGCTGTGTGTGTGGACGCATTCTCACTCGTCTCAAAGTAAGTGGATGTGCAAGAAGATTTATACTATTGCTGTTTTGTGACTCGGGCACAAATGCATAAATGTTATCAAAACATCCTGTTTGCTCGGCAGCCTTAGTCCCTACAGCTACGATGAGTCCTGCCTGTCCAGCAGTCAGGACCATATACCACTGGCCGCTTTGCCTCTTCTGGCTACTTCTGCGCCACAGTACCAAGACGCTGTAGCAACCGTTATCCTGCGAGCCAATCAGGTCTACAGTGACTTCATCAAGTCTTTAGAAGGCGCTCCTTTTACTGGCCAGGTGATGGTGTAAACTACTGGCTGTTCCTACAGAGGATGTAAATTGATCATCCTTGTATGAGTTTAGTGTCTTCACGAGTGTCTTTTTTTTATGCAGGTTTGTGTTATTGGGGACTGTGTTGGTGGCATCTTAGGCTTTGATGCTCTGTGTAGTAGCTCTGTAATTGTCTCAGAAAGCCAGAACAGCAGCAGACGGGGCAGCACCATCAGTGTGCAGGTAACACATCCAATCCCACATAAAGAATCTTAAAAATCAAATAAACCAATTCAATATTCAATTTTTTTTCTTTCTTAATACTTGTCTCCTTAGGACACAGACCTCCTGTCTCCAGGTATTGTCATAAACAGCATCTCGCCGTCTCTAGAAGGAAGCCGACATCTTAGCCGAAGCAACATTGACATCCCTCGAAGCTCAGGGCCTGATGATCCCAAGAAACAGCTTCCTCGCAAACGGAGTGATTCATCAACATACGAGCTGGACACCATCAAACATCACCAAGCGTTTCTTTCCAGGTGAGACAAATTGAAATAAATGCTACAAACACTCCAGTCGTCAACTATTTCTTAGACTGTAAATGTTTTCTGTGTGAGCAGCCTTCACTCCAGTGTGCTCCATGGGGAGTCCGGATCTCGACGCTCCAGCAACAGTACCATGTTGGAGGGAGGCTCTTTGGGGAAGTTTGACTTTGAGGTGACAGACTTCTTCTTGTTTGGCTCTCCTCTGGGGCTGGTGCTTGCACTGAGGAAGACAGTGGTCCCCTCGTTAGATGGTGAGGATGATATTTTAATACTTTTTATTTTAGTTTGTTAAATACAATATCCAAGGTATAGTTCATCAAAGTAAAAGCACTTACACAAGTCTTTGCCAGATAAACAGGAAGTGGTTATTTGTAGCCACTAATGTTTTTTTTTTTCTGTAAGAGACTTGAGAGACTTGAAGCAGAGCAGGTGTCAGGGGTTAAAGGTCAAGTTTCTGATCTCAAAGGCGGAAAATATATCACTGTGACCTTCAGGGCAGAATAACAGACGTAAGGGAGAGAAGAAAAATAACAAACTAGATCACAAACAAATAAGTGTCCTGTGGGGATGACAGAGCAATGTCATGGGTTCACAGCTGTTTTTCAACATCTGGACTACACTGAAGTCATTAAATTGTAGTAAACGCTTTGCTTCGCCTTCTTGAAAAGTGATGTTCTCATTTAGATAACTGTAACTTATTTTTTTCTGTTACTATTCCACATTGGTGACAGCAGAGCTTTTAACTGGAACCAATTAAAGGGCTCTGCATTGGCTGCTTGTCAAATTTTCAGTGATTTTGTAGCTATACTGTACGTTGAGTGCAAATCATGGTCAAGTTCCTCTGCTGTGTTATATAATTTTAAAACAATATTTTTTATAATTCATTTTTTTAGCTTTGATTGAACAATACTAATATTATGTATGTATTTCTGAAGACATTTCCTCATCTGAGGTATGTGTAAAAATACTGTACACTGTGAGGTTTCTTATCTTCTACTAGATGCTGACTTTTTTTTTTATCTAAAAAATAGTTTGAAACCTCTGTGTTGACAAAGGTTTTTTATTGAGGTCTTTTTCTTCATTATTTTATCCATTCTAAATATTTTTTATGTTACCTCTCTAGTGCCTGCACTGCATCCAGCCTGTCAGCAGGTGCATAACCTGTTTCATCCAGCTGACCCATCCGCCTCACGGCTTGAGCCCCTCCTGGACAAGCGTTTCTACCTGCTTCCACCCTTTATCATTCCCCGCTACCAGCGGTTTCCTCTGGGCGATGGGCACTCAGCGTTGCTTGGTGAGACCAGCGCACATTTTCTTTCTTTTTGCAGTAATAATTTCTCCACATGGCATAACTTTTGTCTGTCCCTTTTGTGCAACTCTTAAATTTTAGTTGAAACAGTGCAGAGTAACCCTCAGCTTCTGATGGATGCTGGCTGTGGAGGGGCACAGCGCCTCCAGGATGGCACCATCAGTGAGACCTCTATCCCAGTTCCTGTGCTCAACTGGCAGGTCACACAACCCCAAACAGAAAGTAAGTGCCTTTTTTATTGGTCTGTCTTTAATTCACTCTTTATTCTGGTACCTTCATATATACTAATAATGCATAAACAATTATAAAACATCCATGGTGGGATTACATAGATTTAAAACATAAATATTTTTTTTTTATTACATTCCAATAAAAACAAACACACATTTATTTAATTTTCAGTTGTTTTTGTCTTTTTTAGTGGACTTGCTTCATTCCCACTCATATGCTGATGGTCATTGCCCGGCGTCCACATCGCCAGGGGTCCCCCACCTTCGCTGTACTCGTAGAGCAAGTGAGGCCAGCATTGCCAGCCAAGTATCAGGCTTGGCTGACTCTTACACTGCCTCCAACATAGCCACAAGTAAGTTGACCGCTGACCTGTTTTGTTGACTAAAGTTTGTGGTCTATGACTGTCCATTTACATGTTAATGTTCTCATTTGCCTAAAAATGACACCAGCAAACACCTGTGAGGTAAGCCAGCCTAAAAGGCCTAGTCTGCTGTCCCATCTGGCTCTGCCCCACAATAGATTAACTTGGACCCCGTCCCCTCGATCGCTCAAGAAAATACGTCAGGTGTTCCCAAAAATCAACGGTGTGGAGTCGGAGCTGAGCTCGGACCTGAGCTCTGACATGACCTCTGACCTCACTGATGTGTCCTGTGACCTGACGGACATCAGCTCTGTCCCCCCATCGCCAGGTGTACTGAAGAACATAGAGCAAGGAACCCTGGGAGCTGTTGCAGGTGGAAATGAGAAACACAAGCACTTCCCTGTTCTCTTCGCCTTTGTGAATCCAACTCTGATTTAATTTATTGCTCTCTTTTAGTCTGCCATGCTGTTTCTAAAAGCAGGCAGTAGACCCTCAATACAACTGTTGCTCCACCTAGCTCAGTTTTATGAGAATCACTTTTCCACTTTCTCAATAAAAAGACCTTGAACGTGGGTCTCACAGATCTGAGCTATGCCCTGTGTGTATCCTAAACATTTCAAATCTACTGAGTATCACTTTCATCATAAAACCTCTGTTACACCCTTGAACATGTGCCTTCCTAATGAGAGTTTTATTAGAAACTGTGGCTCTGCTGTAGCCTGTGGGTGTTTTAGAGTTATTATGTATGGACAAACAACAAGCACATCGTCTTGAAATGTGCTCATTCTAATTGTGTAAGTTTTTGCTTCTTTAGTTGCTTCTCGCTGGTGGGGCAGTAAGAGGATGGACTATGCCCTGTACTGTCCAGATGCACTGACTGCATTTCCCACTGTGGCTCTGCCTCACCTCTTCCATGCCTCTTACTGGGAGTCGACAGACGTAGTGTCTTTTCTCCTCAGACAGGTTTGTAGACACACTTATTCTGCAATGCTGGTTTCACCTAATTTATATTTACATATGGAGCCATTTAAGTCTTATTGTCTACAACTTATTTAAATGGAATGGACTAGACTTAGTTTACTGTTTTTTGTAGGTAATAAGGCATGAAAACTCGGGTATTTTGGAGCTGGATGGAAAAGAAGTGTCTGAATTTACTCCATCAAAACCTCGTGAAAAATGGCTCCGCAAGAGAACTCATGTTAAAATTAGGGTAAGAATCTTGTTTTAAGTATCAGTTGCAGTTAATGAAAACAAAATTGGGAGAATTTGTCATTTTTTTCCCAGAATGTCACTGCTAACCACCGCGTCAACGATGCTGTCTTCACGGAGGATGGACCCCAGATGGTGACAGGACGTTTTATGTATGGCCCTCTGGACATGGTCACCCTTACTGGAGAAAAGGTAGCTCAGCTGTGTATCTAAAATAGATAAGTTACATAAAAAGGATCTATGTCGGTCAGGGTATACAGAGGGCACAGTAACTGTTAAACTGATACAGGTTTCTTTTCATTACAGATTGACATTCACATCATGACCCAGCCTCCGTCTGGAGAATGGGTTTATTTTGACACCGAGCTCACCAACAGCAGTGGACGTGTGTCTTATGTATTACCTGAATCTAAGAGGCTGGGCATTGGGGTGTATCCTGTCAAAATGGTTGTGAGGTATTATTTTTATTTTACTACATTCACTTTTTTCATTATATTACTTGTTTATTTTTCTTATTATTTATTGCTTCTCCTCCCTTATGTTCTCTAACAGGGGTGACCACACATTTGCAGACAGCTATCTTACCATCATCCCACGGGGAACAGAGTTTGTTGTTTTCAGCATTGATGGCTCTTTTGCTGCCAGTGTGTCTATAATGGGTAGTGACCCAAAGGTTCGGGCTGGTGCGGTTGATGTGGTGAGGTAGGTGTTGTAGTACATGCCATACTGCATTAACATACATTGCACAAATGTCTTGGTATTTTTGTGAATGTCATCCTGACATATTACCACCATACCTTCTGCCAACCTTTGTCACTCCCTGTGTCCCAGTGGTCACACCATGTAGCAGGCAGATGAAAGAAGTATGTGCCCTAATATCAAGGCTTTAGGAAGTTGAACACAAGGATTCCAAAGAGTTGAAAGTAATAAACAGAGAAGCAGTGTGAAGTACAAGACTTTTACTCTCATTGCACTCTGCATGAAACATCTCATGTGGCTAACTGCAGATGGTGCTGTCAGTTTGTTTTATTGCTTTACAAATCAATATTGATTTTACTCCATATAATGAAGGAGGCGCTCATAATAACCAGCTCATTAGTACAGAGTTGTTCCCTTCACTGCTATGAACCATTTAGTGTTTTTCAGGTAATGGGTTACAGCATGCATTAATTAACAGGTTAAAAATGTAACACAAGCATGGCACAATTATTTGAACTGCCATTCATACAATTATAAGTCATACTCAATACCAGTGCAGCCATATCATGTGTGTCCATATCACTTTAGAGTTGTGTTTAACCAAATAGCACTGAGATTGAAAACCTCTGTTTCAAGAAAGTCCTGGCCAAGATAGGGAGCAGCATTATACAAAACACAGTAATATTATTGCACACAAAGACAAAATAACAGGAAGAAACAAAGAAACAAATAGATAATAAAAAACAAGTACATGTCGTGAAATTAGCCTCTGAAATGCTCAGTCTAGATTTAAAAGTGCTCAACTCATTTAGTTTCCAGTCGTTGTTGACATGAACACAAGAAAATGTGGTAAGGCCAGTGGGTCATTTATAATAGTATGTTGTCATACATGTGCAAATACAATGTGTGTATGGCTTCAATAGCCTCTCAATGGTTTCTTATCTTTTGTTTTACTGCAGATATTGGCAAGACTTGGGCTATGTGATAGTGTATGTCACTGGACGTCCTGACATGCAGAAGCAACGAGTTGTAGCCTGGCTGTCTCAGCATAACTTTCCTCACGGCGTTGTTTCCTTTTGCGATGGACTGGTTCACGACCCTCTCCGACACAAAGCCAACTTTCTCAAATCACTTCTCAGTGAGGTAAAAGGGAAAGAGCCTTTTTGCATGTGTTGTAATACTTTTGTAATTTTGAAGCGTTTGGAAAAAGTAAGCCTGTTTTCGCTTAGGCCCACATGAGAATCTTTGCAGCATATGGCTCCACCAAGGACATCTCTGTTTACAGCTCTATTGGCGTTCCTCCGTCCAATATCTACATAGTGGGAAGGCCTACAAAGAAAATGCAGCACCAGTGTCAGGTACAGCCAACTGCCTGTCAATGAAGGACATGCTTTAATTTAGTTTAGTTAAATTTATTTGGTCAAGCAAAAAAATTAAAATAAAGATAAGAATACAATAATTCCAAACAACAGCTCACATTTACCGGGAGGTTGTAGGCTGAATTCTGAGAATTATTGTTGCCTACCCATTTTAACATTCAAATCAAAACACCACATAATACCATAAAATAAAAAAATAAAAAACAACCACATTTCACAAAATCAACGTGAAAAACTGATAAAAACAAATTACCATTACAGTATCATCAATTAATTATCATTTCTAGATTTTTTTCTTATTCAATCTATGTGACCAAATTATTCATTCATTCATTCATTCACAATTATCAAACATTTTTTGAATGCTGCTAAAGAGCTGATTGTTTCTAGCTTTTTACAATATCAATAATGTTTTTTAATTTGATTAAGTCTTTAATTTTTGGTGTATAAGATTTTAGGAACAGTGTGTTGGTATTATCTCTAAACCCACATTGTGTACGATTGTGATTTCCCCAGGTATTTCTTCAGACTTCAGTGCAGTAATAAATATACTGCAGGATGAGTGAACCAGAGATGGAGAGAGCTTTCTGACATACTACATACTAGCTATTTGTGGTCTCCAACTAACATTGCGACTGAGGATCACACCCAGAAATTTATGCATTAACTTTTTTTATTTTTACATTATCGGCTTAGTATCTCTTTTTGTTCATCGTTTTCTAAATATCATAATTTTTGTTTTTGACAACTTATTACTGTTGAACCATTACTTCATTTTGTTTAGCTCTGTTGTATTCTCAGTTACCATTAGTTTTAGGTTTTCATCTGAATACAATTTAGTGGTATTGTCTGCAAATAGGACAAACTTAAATTTAGTTGATACATACACCATTTATATAGATCAGAAATAGTTTTGGCCCCTAAGAATTCTTGATTAAATCATTTGTACTTTTCTTGCAGTTCATTTCTGATGGCTACGCTTCACACCTGTCCCAGCTGGAGTACAGCCAAAGGTCACGGCCCGCCAAGTCGACCAGCACACGCATGGTCCTCCGCAAGGGCAGCTTTGGCTTAAACGCTGCCGGGGGAGACTTCCTGCGCAAACGAAACCATATATTTCGCACCATTTCCTCGCAGCCTGGTGGGACAGTGTCAGGGTCACCCACCCAGCCGGGCCGGACTGAGCGGACTCAGAGCCAGTGTGAAGTGGACCGGGAGCGAGGGCTCACCACAGCCACACAGAGAAGTATGAGCATAGCAGCGGGGTGTTGGGGCCGCAGTGGCAGCACCAAGGAGGGCAGTGGGGGTTTACTGGGTCCTAAGTAAGATAATGTAATGAGTTACATGGAGGAGAAGATCTGCGCCACCATGATCTCTGGAAAAAATAGAAAGAACTGAGTGGAGTTTGTGAAGATTAAAGCAGTAGATTATGAGCAAAAGACCTGGGATCTAGTTCAGAGGGAGTGGACGTATTGAGGAAAAGAATTAAAATAAAGTTCCGTAGCATGACTTTTTCAGAGTAATACTTTTTTAGGTACATTGTTATTTAAAAAACGTTTAATCAGCTATTTATTGTAAGCCTTAAACTAATCTCGTATTACGGGAACGCCCATTTCTATACAGCAACACAATGTCCAATCAGCCACATTCATGAGCTCAGGACACACTGCAGAGCCACATTTATGATCATGTTAGAGCACAGTGTGTTTGCAAAAAGCCAAGGCAAACCGCCAGTATCCTTCAGTGTCTGTCCCAGCGTCAGGTGATTTCTTTGTAATAAGGGTTGAGTGTCAATAAAGTTTTCCCTGAGAATTAAACCTTTTCAATTTAGGACAAAGTAAAAACAAGAAAACATTGACTAAATAGTGAAGCACTTTTTCTACCAAATTACTGATAAAAATATATATTGTTATACCTAGACATGTAGTGTATGTAGCGTTTGTGTAATTTGGATCTACAATCTGTCTCAGATATTGTTGAATTTAATTGAAACCATGTATTTTGGCTGCATGTGGCTAGGGTAGTACACCAATGTACAAAAACGGGAGAAAAGGGTTATATTGGATTTGTCATCACATATGTTCTTAAATTAGAACTGTTCACATATTTATCTCACAACATGGGCCATTCACACAGTCAGCATGGCTTAGTATTCTTACAGAAAATTTAGAAAAACGTATACACTTTCAGGATGTTCCTCCTCAGAAACATTAACATTCTTTGTCAAGATGTATTTATTGCAGTTTTGTCGATGTGTGAGTCATAATACTGGCTGGTTGCTCTGCCTGTTTTTACTGAACCATGTGAGAGACTGTAATAATATCTCTTTGTTGCCACTGGGTCCTCAAAGGCCTTAATATTCAGACAGACAGGAAACAGGGCATGCAGCATTAAAGCAACAACTTAAACTCTGTACAGTCCACTGCAACAATCCCTTTATATTCATCTGCTTGCAATACCTCTGATCCACCTGGTGGGGGTTATTTGTTTCCCACACACTGCTGCTGCTGCTGCTGGGAGAATTCTCCTGGCTTTTTTCCCCTCATGATAAATTGAAAACAAGGGTGTTCTGACTGAGCGACTTGTTTCATGAAGAAAAGAACTGTGTTGGGGGCCATGGATGACTCCTACATTGCTTTCCCTTTCAGTACTTTGACCAAATGACTGATTAAAGTGGCCAAAAGTAATTCAGTGCTGATTTAAAAATATATTGGGCTGATACTTTTGGTGAAGATAGCCTGTGCCTGATGATGTGAGTGATTGACAGCTTGTCTTTCTTGAGCTGTTTATCTCCAAATAAAGTAGACATAAGAGGCCACCTCTCATCTCAACCTGAAAAACAATCAGTGTGCACAAAATAATCATATGGAGCCAACAATGTCCTCAGTTTAGGGTCTGTGGAGCTTTTGTTCATTCATTTTACAGTCATATTTCTTAATGTCTAGCTTCCATGAGCAAGAAATGAGTGATATGTTTCCACTCTTAATATATAACAATAATCAAAAAGGCCAACCCAGAAACCAAAAGCATTCTTTATTACTCAACTTTGTAACCTCATTGATGTTGTTTTGCACTAGTTTACAGTAGAAAGATTGCTGTATGTATTACTATTTCATGTTGCTACATTCAACATCTTTGCGGTGCATGACCAATATTTGTTATTTCAGGGTTTTCTGTTTGTGCAGATATAAAGAGATGTACATGTAATACTAATAGGGGTATGAAAATAAGTGAATGTGCCAAAAAGTACACTTTTAAGAGACAAAGTATTCAGTGTAAATCAAACCTTTTTGAAGAGGGACTCCAGGACAGAGTTGGTGACTGTGATTTAATGTTTGTGTTTAAGAAAACTGTCATGTCAAGCCAAGATTGAGCATGTTGCTGAAGGTTTTGGATACAAAGACATTGAGCCCCTCTGGTTAAGATGAATGTCTGTCCATTTGATTCTGTTTGTGAGAAGTGGACATGTTGATGTACATACTGTAAAGATGTACAATATACTGTATGAAGGACTTACATGGTTATTTACCATAATGATACTATGACAATTTCAGGTGAATTATATTTGAAAAATGTAGCATTTTATTCATCACTTTGACAGTGACCAAGTCTATGGACCAACAATTATTATGTTTTTTTTATTTCTATTTTTATTTTACCAGAGCAAGTATTGTTCCAATGACAGCAATGCAAAACTACAGGGCCAAGCCAACGACATTCAAGCCACAAGCAGTTCACAGTATGAAGTCTATCACACACCACCTGCAGCTGTATTTCACACCATGTGTCTGTTGTTATCCAGCTGCCGACCTCTCATGTCAACTGCTATTTTATAACTCTTTCCGTGACTGATTTTTAAACTGAGTATTTTAGATAATCGATTTATTCAAATTAACCCTAATGCATGAAAAGTAAAGCCAAACAAAGATGCGGTTCTATTTACCGAGCTGTTGCATGTCATTCTGGAGCCACTTAAACTCATGCTCAGCAACAATAAACCAGTTTCTGTTCAACACTATGTCCACACATTGTGTTGTAGTTTACAAGTTTCAACAGATCTTTCAAATTGGAGCTTATTGCCACATTTTGTAGAATATTGAATATTGGTCACTCAGTTGAAAAAGCTACACAGAGTATAGTATAATATTGAGTAAGTATTTCTCTTCTATTATCACATCAGTAAGATTGTTAAACAGCTTTAGATATTTTAAGATGGCTCTGTTATTATAAAATTACTTTTAAACAACTTCATATTGACTCAAGAAGTTAACAGGAGGATAACAGAAGGTTCACATTTATTATCAATAACTCAATACCCAACTCAATCTAATATGTATTACTGAAAGTTAGTGTGGGCCTAAATATACTTGTTTAAAAATGAAATTGTATTATTTATTAAACATTAAGTATTATATTTAACACACTTTGAAAATAGACACTATCAGTACTCTACATTTTACAACAGAAAGACACTTCTTCCACTGACCAGAATCATTTCTCTGATTATATCTCACCAGTGAGGTTTTGTGTAGCTCAAACAAAGTACTGAGGTCTTCATTGCTTTGTTTCAGGAGCATGATCTCCTCTAGGTCAAGCTAACTTTGCCATTGTCACTGCTGTGTGGAATAAATATTATTGGATGGTAACACAATGTGTGTGTGTAATTTATAAAAAGGATAGAGATGTCTGCACCAACAATGAGAAACATTTCGATACTAATGCAACAATCAAAACACAAAGAAGCCAAATACGACAGCAAGAAGTGGTCTTTTATTATGACAAATGAACTCATGAGTTCTGTTTACAATATACCCTTTGACTATAGTGCCCCCGTTAGGTCAACCAGTGCAATGCAAGTCCCAGTTTATAACTGTTTCTCTTTCAATCCTATATTACATACATGAACACAAACACGCAGTGGCTCATTTTACACAAACTCCACATGCTCTAGACATTCCCGTTAAGTTGAATTAAGGGCGGTAAGAAAACCCCCAATGAGATTGTTGCACAAAATGGCAACATCCGTCTTAATTGGCCAAATGACCTGGTAATTTATGCTATAAAAATTCATTTTAAACAAATAATTGACATGATGTTTTGTTTAAAATGAAGCACTTGTGACTTAACATAAATACAGAAAATGTATAAATACACTTTAGAGTAAAATGAAAGAGCAAAAATGTTGTGCTCTTTGGTTTACAAAATGGAGAGAAGACAAATGCAACTTTACAGCACAATCACACACAGAGGGCTATAAAATCACAGCCAAGATTCATCAGCTCTTTTATCAACAGTCAGCCTCAGGCCTTGCCCTCTCTGAGGACGAGTCAGTCTTTTACTGAAATATCATACTATAGCATATCACGTAGTGTGTGTGTCAATAGTGCCTATAGTGCACGAGGCCTCTTAGGGGTGATCTGTTGGCTAGCTTGCTCCTCCTCCTGCAGTGTGCAGCGGAAAGACTTGACCTTATCTGAAACAATATTAGAGTATTAGAGAGTATGCTACACAATGTACATTTATAAAATGCTGTGAACACTTTTAACCTCGCAGCTCAGTGAGGATGTCTATCTTCTGATCAAGGATTTGCTCAAGTTGAGTTGCATATGATTCAACATCATAGTCCACCTCCTCTGTCATTTCCAAAAGAACTTTCTCATCCTCCAACCAGCGAATCGACTCCTACAAACACATAATAAACACATGCTTTGAAAACATATGCAGTGGCTCAGACTACAATTTTAACTGTTGTGTACCTGAAACACAGCTCTGTGGTCCTCCAGAACTTGCTCCTCCATCTCCACTAGCTGGGAGACTGCCTCGTGAAAAGTGAAGAGCTGTGGGGAGACCTCCTCCTCCTAAAACATGACAATATGTGTTTTAAATTGCAATATGGTAACCGAAATGGTAACTCTAAAGCATTTGGCTTTGAGAGGTGCTACCATTTATTCTGACCAACACTGAAACCATTGTGCTACTTCTAATTATTCAGAAATTTGATTGAAGGCAATGATCATTTCAGCTGGTAGCAAATTAAATTTCACCCAGTTTATTCTGAGTCTTAAAAGACATAAAGGACATCTGGAACCCACCATAGATTAAGAGGTAATCAATGATAAATAATAAATCCCAATAGAAGCATTACCGTATTTGCATCAGGTTACTGTTAAAGCTGGTCATTCCTTACCCTCTTGTTTTTTGGTTCAATGTAAGTGCTGTCAGTGACTGACGTTTAAGAGCATGACAAACTTTGGTGACAGTGTCATAAATGTGTTTGCCTTACATTTTGCTCACAGAGCAGCTTCAAATCATCTCTCTGTGGAGAGCTTCCCACTCCCCATTGAGCCTCCAGCACCTCCAGCTGGTTGACATGTCCTCCCTGATGACAATCCATCGCTGCCAAAGGGTCCACTGTCAGCTCCTTGACCCTGACAACACAGCAACACTGCAGTCAGAACAGGAACACCTGAGAGGCAACAGTGTATCGAATACACGGGGGGCGCAGTGGCTCAGTGGTAGAGCGGTCGTCCTTAACACTCCTTGCCTCCAGTGACACAGCACTGGTGTAAGAATATGTGAGAATGTTGGGACAACGAATGGAAATGAGCCTATGGATACAATCTGGCATGTTTGCATTCATGTGGCTGTGTCTCATGTATGTTCACTAATATGCACTGTCCCAATCAAATAAATAAATTAATTAATAAACTGGTGGTTACACATGGATGTACACTTACCCTCTCGAAAACAATAAGATCAAATATATTCATTCATAAAATAGATTAAACTTTTTTATATATAAAACTATCATTAAAAATCATTATATTTATTTTGAAAAGGTTTTGTGGATTTGTGTTTTGTGATTTATTGTTGTGTTTTGACCTTCAGAGCAACCAAACTTAATATGTGGTAAAAAACAAGCATGCAAACAAATAACAAAATGTTATGGTCACTTGTAACGTGTCTTTGGAAAAAACATTGTGAAAAGATGGGAGGAAACAAAGTAAAGCCATCATACTCGTAAGTGGGGGACAGCTCAGAACGCCCCCCTCCGCCCCCGCTCTGGGAGAAGGGAATATCTGAGGGGCTTATTCCAAACTCCTTTACTCTGGAAACAAAAAACACAAGAAAAAAGAAGTGAAGAGACTTGACTTACTGTCAGACATACACATACTATTATGCTATACTTACATAAAACAAACATAGTTAAATATACTTACTACAGATTTTACAAAGAAGTCTAAGCATTTAAGCAGTACACTATACAGTATATACCTTTGATTCATTTATGGTCTGAAGATTTTCCATACTACAAACATTTATGTTTTACCTGTTGGCATATCTCAATGTGTTCAGAGTGTTTTCACAAGATGCCATTCCTGGAGAAATTGTTGCAATCTGCCAAAAGACGCATTTTTAAGAATAATAAGTACAACCCCCCATGTTCAGCCTACGTGCCCAGTGAGTACTGCTCTGCAGTTGTCATACCATGCACGTCCTGGAGTTTTCACCAATGAAGGAGTCCCGCAGCACTTGGGTTAATTTGCTAGCTCTAAATGGAGTGTGGGGTTTGTTTCGTCCGAGGGCTCGAATACACTCCTGCAGAGTCACACAGTCACAAAGCACTTAAATAAAATATATAGGAATTCTTTGACTAGCTGTTAAAATTATAGACAGAGTTGAGGACAGAGATGCACAGGAAAACAAGAACATTGAGAGGGAGACCTTAAGCGCCAGCAGGCTCTTGTTGATCTCAGCACCTTCTAGACGAGTCTGACGGTCAGCACTGGAAGTGTCTGCCCCCCTCTCATTCCCCGCCAGGTCAATGAGAGAAAACTTTCCATGCATCTTTCCCCGTCTGCGCAAAATAATCTGGAATACAGCATGGCTTCTGGAAGAATGGGCATTCGCTGATGTCTGACCAGAAGTCCTTAAGAAAACATGACACAAACAATGTTAGTTCCTTATTTTAATGACTTTCAAAACAGACAATATGATTAAACAGAGACTAATTTTATGTGCCTCCAAAATTGATGCTGTGTTGATAGAATAGATTTTCTCCCCTTGCAATTACCTGCAGCTATTTCCCACTTCAATGAGTTTGAGGACGTCCTCTGTGCATTTGACATCCCTCTCCTGTAGGCCCACCACCTGGACCTGCTGCTTCCCGTCCTCCAACACCCGCAACTTGGCTTTGCGATTTAGCAAGTCAAAGACCTTTAACGAAAAGCAACGGGTTCAGGAATGTGGACTGACAATAAATGTTCAGATTTTAATTAATTTTCCTTTCGTTCTAAAATGCAATAAAAGCTGAAATGAATACTTATTACATCAGTGTAAAAATACCTACCTTCCCACTGTAGATCTCAAAAAAGGTGGCAAAAACATGAAGATCTAATTTTTTGTAGTTTGGTTTCTTTAACATAAGAAAAACATCCCTGGCTGTAAAGAGACAATAAAACAAAGTTCATTAGAAGTTAAATGGGTGGACAACTGCAAGTAAAGATTAACATCAACACAGGACATATTAGTAACTAACCAGACAGTGCATAAATTCCTTTAGAGCAATCCTGGTTCTTCCCTGAGAAGTCCCCTCCCATTGTCTAAAGAGAAGTAGCTATAAGATAATATAATTTACAACAGATCAGGTGCACAAACTAAAGATCTTACATGTGTCTTCCCACTTCCAGTTTGTCCATAAGCAAAGCAAGTTGCCATTCCTCTTTCAAAAATGGTCTCAACCAAAGGCTGAGCAGTAAACCTGTGGATTACTGTCTGTTGAAATTTTCAATTAAAAAAATGCTCAAATGTCTTGTGAAGAAAAAGTCATACCTGTAAACCATTTCATTGGTGGAGTTCTCATCAAAAGCATAGTCAAAGCGAAATGTTTGGTTCTCCAAGTAGCGTGTCAGGTCAACTTTTTGCTTGGGCTCATGAACCATAACCACATCTTTACTTGGGATAGTGATGACATCTAAGTCCTTCATTGAAAGCTCTGACCAGGCACAGACAGATGATTGAAATTGTGTAATATTTATGAATGTATGGACATTCACAAATTAAGAAAGGCATTAGTTGAAAGAGAGCTTACCTTTTTTATTGAGGGGCCGTGCACGTACACACACACATATCCTGTGCTCCTCAATCTAAAACATCAAAAAGCAACTTATATATGGTTGTTTTTTTTTCTCATTTGCTGTGGCTTAAGTACTTATGTATGGCAGTGGGTGTTGGTCACATCACCATCTGTCAGAGACAATGATGTAAAGTGACTTACTAGATCGTTAGAGGTTAAAGGCCTGTAGTCCAGACTGGCTCTGAAGTCTCTGATCATGCACATGATTTCATAGTTTGGTAAATTGACATCCACCTCCTGAATGAAAACAAGTATGAAGCACATGTGAATCTGTTTTTCTGAACGAACATGATATATGAAAAGATATATATATATATATATATATATATATATATATATATATATATATATATATATATATATATATAAATGTAATTTATAAATGTAATATATAAATGTAATATATATATATATATATGTGTGTGTATCATATACATATAATGGTCCTATGCATTTTTTTTTCATCTAACATTATATTGTGACTAGTGACTACAGATCAGCGTGTTTTGTGGTGGTTAGACGCTTACCTGAGCTCTCTTTTCTCTAAGTTCCTGCTGCTGAAGTCGTCTCTTTTCTCGTTTTTCCTGAAGTTTTTCAACTTCTTTTACACAATTGGATTTTTTCCGTGCTGTAAAAGTACCAGCAAAATTATGCAAAGAGTTTAAACAATGTTCCAACAAGAAGAGGATTTAAATTTGGGTTCAAATCAGATCAGATCAGGTTGTTTTAATGGTAACAGAGTTTAAGCTAATTTCAAAATTAAAAGAAATAAAACAAGAACTGCATGAGTATGCGTCTGGGTGCAAAGACTGTGAAAGAGCCTTTGACGCCCTCACACAGCTGTGTCGAGGTAAGACATCACTGGTTCAGGCCTCTGCTGCACACTGCACTATGTGCACTAATACAAATAAACTGTAAGAGTTCTGGGGAAACTACTTAGAATAGGTTAATAGGTTTTTCAGAAGTCACAAGGAGCATGTTTCTATTCAAGCCTGTTACCATTTTGCTGTTGTATCAGTGCTTGGTTGAGAGCAGTCTGGGAAGCTATGGCTGGTGGAGGAGGCTCTGCAGCCTGGCTGTGCTGACTAGGACGGGCCCGGGTGGTTCCAACTGCAGCAGCTGAGGAGCAGTCATAATCACACATTCATGACAACCCTCTGGTCTCATTGCAAAAAAACAAACACAAACAGCATTTATAATACACTGTGTAAATTACCAAGTGAACGGGAAACCTAAAAACTGTGAACAGGTGGGTCAGAATCTTCTGTGGTGGCTTGAATTAAACGTACCTCTGTTCTCTCGTGGAGCATTCTCAGCTTTAGGTATTGCTGTAACTCGTTTTGTCTGAAAAGGAACACGCTTATTTTAAACATAGTCAACAACCCCGATGTCAGTGCTATGTCATCCTCTAGAAAAGGTCTGATGAAGGTTTAGAGCCATTACAAGATAAACAATCAATTAATGGAGTATGTTGTGGTGACAGACCTTCGGGACCTTGCTAGCTTTGGGAATAGATGAAGGTGGAAGCGGAGTCTCAGGGCTCTGTGGTATCTCATCATCTGGGGCAACATCTGGATTTAGAGCAAAGATGCTTTCCAGGTCAATCTGAGAAAGAAACAGTGATAAGCATTGAGGCCACTGACTGTATCCTAGCTGATCAACCACAGCTATACCTCTTTGCCTTTGGTGTCCCCATTCTCAATCCACTCCACTGTAACACTCTCATTGTCCTCATGCAGTGATGTGACCATGGCCTGGTGTATTCGTCCTGCAGTAGAGGAGACATGTAAGAGACGGTGCTTGTTCAGAGATGCATAAACTTGTGATACTTTAAGGGTTTATGTGCTTCCTGATCCAGAGGAAGTGGACCAACTATCTAATCAAGTCCCTAAAGGACAAGGCAAACATGAATTATTTTAAACAGTAATCATAATTAAATAGTTTACTTTTTATTCTCCTTTAAGGATTAAAAAATGAGATGGTTCTGGGTGTGGCCCCCAACTAGGAGACTTGTCATTTATTATCCCATACAACTTCAGGGGATGCATTTACTGACATGTGACATTAAATTATTAAAAAGGCAAGGTAAAAAGTGATATGTATTTGGTAAGCAACAGCACAAAATAGGATAAAAAACCTCGTTATTTGGTGCCGGTAAAATGGTATGCAGTAAGAGGAGAGGCCCCAACATCAGCACATGAGGCATGTCCTTGTTGGATGATGTAGTGCAGGTTGTTAAATTTATTAGCCTTTATCGCATCATTTCCTAAAAAGCCATGCAACACGGGGCAGATGTCATGTCAAGTCCATTGACGCGACCGGACATCGGCACAAATGAATGGACCTGATCCACCCAGACACCCGGTGTCAGCCTGTGAATGATAATGTAGGGACGGGACAAAATGTCATATGAGAAAATAAATTGAAAATGAGAATGTAACATTTAAAAAGATTCTCATTTAATCGTGGAACATATTTGTAAGGATATCTGTAAGAGGATGATGTAGCAGGTCGCTAGCTAGCACAGACCACCCCGCTGCGGCGGATGGCTGCTGTTCTCATCCGGACCAGCCGGATGGAGAGGAGCTACACGTACCGTCACTGCGTTTAATCTCCACATAAATGCCCACGAAGATTTTCCCGAAAATCCCGGCCATCCTTTCAGCTTTATATTCCTCTGCAGTTGGTTGCGAGGGCCGAGTCGGTCCAAGTTATGTGCTGCTGCACAAACTGAGGTCACTAGCGGTCTGTCACAGGAGGCAGGAGAGAGGCATTGCGCATGCGTGGGAGTGGCCCGGAGCGGTTCGGTACCACAGCATCCTCCAAATCCACAGACTCCAAACCTTTCCACGGACGCCCAGAAATAACAGGCAAGGTGACGCAACGCCAGCATAGACAGGTCACAACTATCTGAACACGGACTATTTCAATGTTAATGTTAAAGTAAAAAAAAAAGCTTTATTCTCTTGGTTTATCTATAAAATATGCCACTCAAACAGTTACTTATGTGCCAGACATTAACTTGGCTTGGGTATTTTGAAGTTCTTTTAATTTGACATCTTTAGGTTTTTTATTCTGTATTTTAATTAAGTTTATTATTCTAAAGCTTGTTTGTGTACTTTGTGTCTTTTATTTATGTTAAGCACTTTGAGTTACCCTTTGTTGTTTGATGTCATGTCTGTTTTTTGTCTTACTTGCAAATCAAATTAATTGCCTCCAGAGGGATTAATAAAGTCGTCTGTATCTGAACCTTAAGCCTTTGTATTTACTTTTTTTAATATCTAAAAAATATAAAACCCTTAAGGGGGACTGTGTCCATTACCATAGACAGTATGTTTATATGGTATTTTATTGTGTATTTCATGTAGTATTCATTCATTTTTCTACCGCTTTGTCCCGTTAGGGGTCGCGGGTGACTGGAGCCTATCCCAGCAGCTTTGGGCCTGAGGCGGGGTACACCCTGGACAGTGGCCAGTTAGTTGCAGGGCTGACATATAGAGACAGACAGTGACAGACAACCATTCACTCTCACATTCTTTCATCAGGGACACTTTAGAGTTGCCAATTAACCTATACATCCATGTCTTCGGACGGTGGGAGGAAGCCGGAGTACCCGGAGAGAACCCACAGTAACATGTAGAGGACATGCAGACTCCTCAAAGAAAAACCGGACACGGCCGAAAATATTTGAGTCAATTGGGTTTTGAACTCACAACCTTCTTGCTGTGAGGCAGAAGTGCTAAACACTCTGCCACGTGCACAACCATATATGTAGTAAAAACTTTTTATTGGTGTGCAAACTAAACATAGGCCTATTCAATTATAATGGGCTCATAGTGAGTTTGCATTTATAATATAAATCCATCAACAGATTTTATGTAATGTTATCAATAAGTAAAATGTAAGATTAAAATATAAAAATAAAGGCTTATGAGAGTTTCTGTTAAGTACAGTCAAGACCTGTGTTTTTTTGCCTCTTAAAACATGATTTAATTTTATTGAGCTTATAAAACATGCAGATGGATGCTCTGATCACAACAAAAATCAGATGAAGTGAGTCCTTGTTTATTGAACTAATATTTTGTATGTTCACCTTAGGCAGCAGTTACAGCAGCACAACTCTCTGGCACAGTGTCAATATATTTCCTGCTGAGAACTTCAACACTAATGTTCTCCCATGGCTTCTGCAACTCAAGCCAAAGACTTTCCCTTGAGTTTTCAATAGATCTTTTTAGTTTATTCTCCAACTCGCCCTAATGTGTCTGATGGGGTTGAGGTCCGGACATGGAGGGCACCAGTCCATCCTTTTCAATGTTTCAACTCATTCCTTCTGTCGCAATGAAGAATGTGTAGGGTCATTGTCCTCTTGGAAAATAAATCCAACTTTCTTATCTCTGATGCCATCATGCCACCACACTCTTCAATTGTGGCCAAACTGTTCAAACTGGGGCTCATCAGTCAACAACACCAAATACCAATCTTCCTTTATCCATTTATAGTGTTCTTTTGCAAAGTTCACTCAAATTTTCTCTTTTAGTATTAGTTTACTTGCTCCAATTCTGCCAACAGGTCCTTCTTCTACCAGTTTCTTTTTCTTGAAGACACTGTTGCACCAAATGCCATTGTGGTGTTGTTTTTTGCCACTCATTTTTTGTGAGGTCTTTCTTTGATCCTTCAGACTGAGAATTTTGAGATGCTTCACCTGCCTGTTTTACAATTCAATGATAACAACTGAAACCTCTTAAACAGGACAAGGGTTCTAACAATTTTGGCCACCACTGTACATGCTATAGTAAATGTAAGAGATACCTTCCTTTCATTTAACAGAGGGTGGCAGCAAAGGATTACATTATTACAATTTTTTTTAGCGTTGCCTTCTTCAAAATTTAAACCATCAGTTCAAATGTGTTTCCAAATTGAACAGTTTTGAGTAGTTGTCTGTCCATTAAAATGTATTATTGCTAAAATGTGCATTCAAAACTTCTTCTACTCAACATCTATCCTACTACTCCGGTAATGCAACTGCTGCCTAAACAATGGACACATAAGAAGACTATTTATCCTATTTACACAATATACATTTTTCCCCTACTAATCAAAAAAAAAAAAAAAACACACACACACCTACCATTTCCCCCTATCCCTAATGTAATTCTCAACCATTACAAAGTTATTCTTGCCGATTACTCATTAGTACCTCGAGCAGGAATTTCCCCAGCAGCAACTGCACAGTCAGACCAGAAAGAGACCTTTTTCTATTTGTTTTAACTGTAACAATGATCATAAAACAATGTGCTGGTATTGTTAGCCAAATAATGGGCAAACCATGCCTTACAATGAATCGCAAGGCAAAGTCATCTCATGTAATCCAAATTCTATGACATTTGAATCTCAAATACCAAGTGAATTGATCTCGTAGAACACAGTAAACCCAGGAGCCCAGACCTACTATTTCTACGGATAATTCGCATTATTTTACATACCAATATTCAACAAAGTGCAGCTACTGCAAGGGATCTATTTTGCAATCATGGATTATTCATGATGTGCTGGGTGCATATGAAAATCTTTTCGAAAAGGGTGTGGGACTCGGAAATCCCCTTATTTATCTCACAAAGGCCCCGCCATATAGGCCTGGTTCTACTTTTAGCTGTTCAGGTCTAACTCATTTGTGTTGGGGCTTTATGCAAACACATTGTTTTGTAAATTGCCAATATTGTTATGTTATCTATCCAGCATCTTAATGTTTTTTAGAATGAATGTTGGTGTTTATCGGAGGAAATTGCTGTAAATAATCTTATGTTATTATTTTAAAACTGTTAGAAAGCTGTCCCCATGGCTGTGTAAGTGAAGAAAAGAAAAAAAAAGCTTGAAAGACTTAATAATGCAATAAATTAAAAAAACATTTCTGGGAAGTCTGTTATGCTATTTATTATTATCATTAATTTCTCACTGCAGTGCTGTCAAATCACTGTCCCGCTCTCCTGCAACTCCTGCCAGTGCCCAGTGCATTATTGACTCTAGGCTGACCCGTGCCCGCACATGTCATCTAAGTATATTCTCCAAAATCGCAGTGATCCCTGTGTAATTAATAACTGTTGTCACATGGTTGGATCAAGGCTGAGCCACTGAAAGGTGAGGGCAGAGGACAAAGGAGCCAATCAAATTACAGCCTATGTTCTTGATGCTGATTCCACAGTGGGGGTGTAGCAGCTTTGGTGGGTAATGGTTTCTGGCAACGATGGGGCCCTTAGTCCTGTTCAGTGAAGCTGCAACATCCCCCAGGGTTTCATCAGCAGTTAGACCTATCGTTTCTTTTTTTTCCTGTTGTAATTCAATGAAAAAAAAAAAAAAAAAGTTATGCATTAACCTCAAATTGTCTCCTCTAAAGCAGACAGTACCTAGGCCTTTGTATGTCCAGTCAGCTAAACACAGTCCTTCTAAGACGGCATAGGTCAATTGAATGTGAAATTAGATCATTTTGAATTAAGAGCAGTGGCTATACTCGGCCTGCAAATATAATCAGAGCAGTGAATGGGCAATGCAGTGCAGCCTGAGACAGTTCATTTTAAAGGGAGAAACTGTAAATGTGGGTAAATGTGGAGGCGGCAGAAAGCTGGTGTGGTATTAAAGCGTGAGCAGGAATGGAGCAGGGCCTTCTCTGGGGAAAGGGTGCTTTACTTTGAAGTGTTTGCTTGGACTGTGGCAATCCTTTGAATACGTGGCTTTTCTTTACTTCCTTGTTTGCTCATTATGTTTTCATGAGCTCATGCCAGACCCCTGACTAGAATCTTTTAACCCAGGAGAGACAAACTCCAGAGGAATAATAATGAGGTGTGTGTGTTTTCAGGTCGGCTGGAGTTTGTTACTTTCGATTGGCACATGGCACTGTTGATGCTTGTGTGAAACGTGAATCTTAGTCTCTTTACTTTAGTAATGACCTTCAACTGTCAGTTTCCTTTATATGTTTTCCTGCTCATTTGCCCTCATTAAATGTTCTTTTGTCCTTCTGATCATACCCCGCTTTTTCCTGAAAATGGTGTCATGCAGATGAGTAAAATGGTCTCTTTAAAAATGCTGTTTAGCAGGCATTTTAAACATGGTCACATCAAACCAAATTTCTATAATGCAGTATCTTTCAGTGTCTGTCTGCAGTTTTTTGAGTAATTTACTGTGACGTGTGAACATGTCATAAAACATAACGTGTAGTAATTGCATGGGTTAATTTAAAATGCTTTGGAATTTAATTATTTATTTGTGCATTCATTTTCTTCCACTTAGTCCCGTTGAATGGTCGCAGGTGACTGGAGCCTATCCCGGCAACTTTGGGCCTGAGGCGGGGTTCACCCTGGACAGTAACCAGGCTGACATTTAGACACAGACAGTGACAAACAACAATTCACTCTCACATTCATTCACTAGGGACACTTTATGACAATTGACCTGTACATGCACGTGTTTGGGCAGTGGGAGGAAGCCGGAGTACCTGGACAGAACCCATTGTAACACCTGGAGGACATGCAGACTCCTCACAGAAAGACCGGAGTTTGCTGAGGATGTTCTAACCATTCTGCCACGTGCACCCCATTTAATAATTTAAAACAAGAAAATTTGATTGAAATAAAATCTAGCAGAGTTCACCTTTAACTTAAATCCATTCAAAACATATTCTTCTAAGTCCAGACTCGTGCCAGCTCTGTTTAGATTAGCTCTGTAAGGGCATCCTGTGCTACAGAAAGCCAGTCCTCACAGCCATTTTCTCGTTACCTTACTCTATTAAGAACTGGGCTAAAAAGTTTGTTTCTGGCAGCTAATAATGTTATATTTTTTTAATGTGAGCTCATTGATTGGTCTCTTTCTTTCTTACTCTTCCTGTTGCACTTATTTCAGTAGAGCTGTTTGTCTGACTGTGATTGAGCCATTATCTTGGGTGTTCAGAATCTGTCACATACTATTGCTGGGCCGTAAACAATTAATTTTCTTCTGTGCCAGTGCCTCAGCTGTTTTTTGAATTTAAATTACATTTGTTTGTTGCTTTTCTTTTGAAAATATATATTTCCTTCACAGCTTGGCTATTCAATTTGGCACGCAATGCTGTGCTCAGAATCCATTTGATTTCCCTCAGTGGGGCCCCAGAGCTGTCAGCTTGCAAGTCAGTGGGATGCTATGGAAAGTGACAAACTGCAGTAGATGACAGTTAAGAGCTATAGTTGTACCCCGTCGGCAGCATTGTACAAATGTGCTCAAGTCTTTATTGAATAGGTATTGATTTACATTTTTTGTGTAGATTACAAAAATACAATGCTATCTGCTGTGTGTTTGAAGATCAATGGCAGATGATTTAAAAAAACTAAACAAAGCCTACAACTCCACTTCCTGACACATGCTGTAGGTGCTAAAGCAACGCTCAGTCCCATCAAATCCTTTGAGTCCAGGCTTTGACAAAGCTGGAAGGGAAAAACATTTTTCTCTATAAAATATGTATGGTGTATTCAGCGCCAAAATATGTCACCGCTATCTTCTTCTGAACTGCTTTCTACGATTTGTCTTTTATGAAATATGCATGTGTTGTTGTCCCTGAGAACTTCTGTGTATCTGAAAATTTCACTTCGATTAGAGAGAAATCAAAGAGGCGTATGCTTTAGTGAGGAATAATTCATCTTGGTTCACATGAGAGTGAAGAAAACTGGACAGTGGAAGATTCCACTGTGACCAAAGTCTCAGAGTGAAGAGACCCAGACCCATCTTCTAAAGTTAAAAAGGCAATAGTGATAGGTTTTGAGTAAAGTGACTGTTACAGGATTATCCGACATGTCTGCGCATTTACACTGTATAAACAATAAAACCAGCAGAAACTGTACTGGAGCAGGTAAGCTTTAATTTACTCATAGCAGCTTAGCTAGGTGTGGCTGGATTTATTGCACATATGAGGTAAATGATCTACTGCTTTCTGAAGTTTAAGCAGTAATTCACTGTGTCTGGGCAGCGTTTCAGCCAAATTACTGCTCAACACAGGTTTACTTTGATTTTGATGTGACGTGTGCAGTCTGTCAAAGAACAAGAAGAGGTGGACATTGTGTTTGTATTTGCAGCTTTAAACCTTTAAGTAGTGCTACCAGCCAGTCATTGTGTGTGTGTGTGTGTGTGTGTTTGTGTGTGTGTGTGTGTGTGTGTGTGTGTGTGTGTGTGTGTGTGTGTGTGTGTGTGTGTGTGAGACTTCACTGCTCACAGGAACCAGAGAAGTATGACAATTAAGACAATGGAGCAGACAGAATGAGGCCCTTTGTGTATTCATTTATGCTGGCCCCAGCGCACAATCGACAAGATTGCAAGCCCCCATCACAGCATTCCTTTTTGCATCTAAAATTGACTAAACAAGGCCTTGTCATATTTTTTTTATTTATTGTCTTAAAAACTGCACTGGGTGTCTATAGTCAAAGTTTACAAGAACAAGAAGTTTTTGTACAAACTAAGATATTGAACCATCAGTCCAGCAGTTATGAGGAGCTATTTTGTTAAGAAGTCACAAACACTTTTTTCTGTGAAGGTACAAATAAAGCAGTGATGAGGCATTATTTACTAAATATTAACACATATAATCTTTTGTTAATGCTTCTTACTTGTGACGTGTGCCTAGAGAAGCATTTATTTAGTTGCTCTCTCAGTGTCGGCAGCGTTCACTAATCTGACCTAATGTAGCGAGGAGACCAGTAGACCAGAGTCAAAAATCATCACATGCCTTCTCGCTCTGTGACAAAAGCACTGAGATGGAAACATCTGCAATAGAGAAACAAAGAGCCAGTGAGCTGAATGTCAAGACTTTATCCAATACCCACATGTTTGCTGAATATCTGAGCCTTTGTGCTATACACGCTTCCTTTATATTAGGTCTGTACTCTGAACTGTACTCTCTGTGCGCCATTGCAGCTTTGATTTTACTCTAGGTGTCTGATGCCGTGGAGTAGCTCAAGGCAGTGTTCTTGAAAGCATTAAAATGTGTGTTTCATCACGACAGAAAGATCCCAGATGAAAATTGTACAGAGAAGGTGGGAAGGAGACGAGACACGGTTTGAGAGACAGTACCAACATAAAGTGAAACTTTAATGACTCACTTAATGATCCAGAGTGAGAATCAAATAGCGCATTCTAAAACAAAATAAACACACTAGATACTGGTGTTATTTTCACAGTGAGTGACCTTTTGGGAAGTTTCCTTTTTTCTTTGCGCTGCTCATAACCATTGACATTTTGTGAGCTTGCAGGTTGGACACTTTGCCCCAGTGGAGAAAACAATCAATGGCCTCAGCATTTCCCTCCGAGCACATTTTGCCCAGCCAAGGAGTGTACTCGTCCCCACACAGGGCAGCTCATTCCTGTGCAGACCCAGGGAGAGCTATGCATGCAGCTCATAGAGGTGAAAAGGTGGGCAAGACGCTGGGGTGTGTGCTTATTCATCTATTCCGCACACGTTAAGGCAGAGAGCGCCGACAGATGAAAAAGAGGCAGGGCTACCTACAACAGAGTCAGAAGCCCCAAATGTCACTGAAGGGGCAGTGCATTATTGCCATGGAAACCCAACATTAATGTTTGATTTTGATCAGCAGCAAAGCTCTGATGAGATTCCCTTTATCAGCTTTTTGCTCTCCAGGAGATTTTCAGTTGGAAATAAACCCGGGACATATTGTGGTAATTTACATCTTGCAGCCACTGGGATTACTTTTAAATCTGGTGATAATTAGACCGGGGAAAAGAGGAATCTCATCTTTATGTATTCCTCTACATATGGAGTTAGCTCATCTATAGAGAACAGTTATTCCCTTTTCTCCAACGTGTGCAGAAAACATACACAGAATGTGATTCATGGACAACATTACTAGTAGGCCTAGTGCCTGCAATATGAACTCCTCTGTCTAGACGCCCATTACCCGGCTGAACCTAAAAAAGTGGAATCGATACGTACGCAGGGAGTCATAATGGCCCAATTATTGTTGGAGGTTTGTCAGTGCCCCGTCTCAGAGGAACCTGCAAAAGGTTACATGAATACAATGAGTGCAACAGTAAAGCCATACATTTGTAATGCTGTGAGCTTATATATGAGTAGTACGCTGTTATACCCAGTACCATTGTGACATTTATGAGAAAGGGTGACTGAGCTATTGTGTGTTATACCTCTGTTTATATTGTGGCATTGGGCCTGAAACAGCTCAGAAACAGTGCTGTCCTAGAGCATGCAAAGCAAACTTCTGAAATGAATGACAAAAGATATTTGTAGATCACAGTGGATGGTTGGAAAAAAAATTTGTTGTCAATTAACATGTAGGCAATTTAGAACTTGGCTTAGTTTTGTTTGGTTTAATCATAGAATTAAAAATGTATTATATATTAGATAATAAAAAGTACACACTGATGTTTCTTAAGTCTGGAGTTGAATTTACTTGACTTTTTGATTTTCTGACTTCATACATTCCTTTACACATTGATTAAAATATAAATAATAAAGTTTATTCTGATAACTCATGTATTAAAAACAGAGTTATCCTACATTGTTATTAAAAATGAAATTTTTTGGCGTTTTTTCCAAAAGCCATTGGGATTTGATGTAATTCTATAACATCACCTTATGTGTTTCTCTGTTTTTACCATACGCTTTCTTTAAATATGCACACTCCCTCTTCTTCACCGTTTTACATGAGGAATGGTTTCACATGAACTACATACGTCAACCGCCACAGAAAATGTATGCTCCCCTGAAGGAGAACAGTTTGCAAGGCACTAAAGGTGAAACAACAAACGAGAAAACTGTGGAATTAACGTGACGAAACATTCACACTCAGGTAATGGTTGCGTCATCTGTACATTTGTGATCACACAGATGCACCTCTCTCAGGTAGGCTGCATCTCATTGAGGAACCGGAATTAAACAGGCCTGCAATAAGAGGCTCTTTTTTGGGATGATTAGTCAAAGCAGGGGGGGGGTCACCATCAAGGCTGTGATTACAATTGTGTGCAGTGTTCCCTCAGGACACGCTTTGCTTCATTCATATGCAGCTTCTTAAACACTCCATTTATCAATTACCCCTGCTCCAACAATGTGGCTGCCATTGTTCAAATGCATTTTGGTTGCAGGTTGCTGCGTGTGCTGGTGGCTGTTTGTACAGGTTACAAACACTGAATGAACCAAAAATGTGAGCCCAGTAGTCCCCAAGTGCTCACTGGCCTTGAACAGTTCTGTATTCATACATGCAGCTGTGTTGTATTTTAACAACTGTGTGTTTGCTCATATTTTACTCTAAGACCCAAGGAATAAATATGTTAAACACATTCATATTTTTAAGTATAAATATAGATTTGTTTTTTTACCATTTATACTTAAGGGTTACAGAGACTGGAGTCTTTCCCAGCTGCTTTTTTTTTTGCAGGGATAACACTTAATAGATATAGGCGGACCATTGACACTCACATTCATTCACTCCGGGCAACTTTGATTCACCAGTTTACCCAATCCTTCATCATGTCTTTGGACTGTGGGGGAAAACTGGAGAGAACCCTCAGGCTCAAAACAGTGCCTGAGGATGTGTCACAAAAGCAACAACCTGCTGGCCCGGGATTGAATCTGACCTCCTTATGTGCACACACCATTATTAATAAATCTGATAATGATCTTTTTTTTCTTGCAGTTCCTTTTGCAGTTTGTTTCCTCCTCTGATATGTTTCAGCGGCAGCTATAGGTGAGACAAGACAAACCCCATTTTAATGTGTCTTGTTTGAGCGGCTTATCTGCTGCATAAATACCTGGATGTAAACAGCACACAGACCAAAGAGAGGAAGACAATATGGTGTAGAGCTGCTCCACACAAAGCCCTTAGCTCAGCCTTAGAGTTCACTTTACAGATCTTCAGCTCTTCTAAAAGACATAGCTGTACCCTAAATTGAACAAAACCACACAAGGGAAGCAGCTCAGGAACATGTGGGTCTGTTTCTACATGGTTGTTATCATAGTGAGAAAATGTGCACCATGTTGTCATCAAGATGTAAAACTATGCATAAAGAACAAATGTCTAAACTCAAAAACATTTCCAAATTACATACATGTTTGTCCATGACACTGACTAAGGTTTAGACTCATTTCTTACATTGCACCATATCCTGTTTCAAGGTTTGTCGCTGCCACTCCACAACCCTTTGTCCTCTTTCTTCTTCAGTGTTTGCGCTTAGGCCTTGTTTACCTTTTGGCTGTGCTTGTTTACTATGTGAGGCATTCAGGTGCTGGGACCTGAGTTACTTTATGCCTCCTCGGTGGAGGATTATATGTTGAGAGAAGCACTGGGGTCACAACTAATTTAGAGCAATAGTGCACAGACGTGTGGGTGACTGAGTGTGCATCGTTTTTGTAGTTCAGTAAAGTCCACGTGTGATGTCTTCAGTTTGTATGAATATGAATCATTTCACTGTTGCACTGATAAATACTGTTGTGCCTTGTCATCTAAATGTTTGCTGTATTTTGTATTTTTAGCCTTAAATCTTTGTACCATGTGGATTTTAATCAACATTAAACCATGAGCTTAGTAATAAAGGAAAGAATGTGTTAAAAATGTAAAGTATGTAAAGGGCATATATAAAATATGGCACACATCAGCCTCTGCCCTGGGGCTCACATTAAGTGTTCGATTCTGCAAGTCTCCAAGGGCATGCCAATCACTTTCGAGGCACAGTTTCATCTTTTCTCTTGCTTCTGTCACCTTTGCCTTTGTGTCTGCCTTTAGTCCTCAAAGCAGTGACGAACTGACACCACAGCCCCGTTTCATTCTTGCTTCTCGAGTAGTGACACTTCAGGTGGTAAAGTGAGTGACATGTTACGGCCACTGTTAAGCACAGGCAGCCTAAAAAAAATTGTTTTTTAAATAAAGACTGTGGGTCAGTGGATGTGATCAAATAGATTATACTTATGAGGCCAGTTTCTTAAACTCCAAAAAGCACAATATATACAGTGTAGCATGCACATGTCTCTGTTTACACTGCTGAACCCACAATCCTGCAAACCGCAGTGGAAACACAAACCATTTTGGGGTTTGTCTCTACAAATCACACTGTACTGACCCATCCGGTACCGTTCCACTTGTACTGTTTAGTCTCAAACACAGTGGGGATGTCAGCTAAAAACGGGAGGAGGATATAGAAAGAGAAAACACAGCCATCTTTGTGATTGGGTTTAGAATATTAACATTAGATTATCTTGTGCCAAGATGTGCACTGTAGCCATTTTCCTTTTGAGAAGAGCTCACGCTGGGCCAATAAAAGTACCGTTTTATTTTTACAAGGGCACGACTAAAGCCGCAAAGTTGGACGGGCAACTACTATTGCTGGCCACTAAAGACTTAAATCACCTCCAATGGTGGAATTACACACATATTAGCACCTATTTTACAGCCCATCACATTAAAGGTAGCGGTTATATTCAGCTAACACTCATTAATTAACTGCCTTTATCCCTTTAACCCAATAAAAATGGAATAGATAGCCTCAGGTTACATTCCTCTGTTTCATCAAAGACTTATAAATTAACTTCAGTGAACTGATTCCCTTTTTTTTATCAATTATAAATCTCATACAAGGCAGTGATTTTAGAAACTGACTAAAGGGGAAATTTTATATCCAATTAAGGCTGCTTCATTTTAGTTTTTTCTTGAAAGCTGGGTTTTGGGATTGTTAGGCAAATAATAACAATAAATTAGTACATTCTGTTCTCTTCTCTGGCATAAACTCTAAGGACATTATAATTTGCGCTTTGCTTTGTAAAAATTATATAGGACTAGAATATCTGTTGGACTTCATACAGAGTCTGTGTAAATATGATTTCAGTTTGAAATGTTTCAGAATAATATCTTCCTGACACCTGACTGACAAGCACTGAATTCTACTTCCTTTCTATCTCTTTTCTTTCTCCTATCCTTAGCTTTGTACGCTGTCCTGGGCTTTAAAAGACTTGCTACCTTGTGTTGTTATAATTGCCTCTATTGTTCTCCTCATTTGTAAGTCGCTTTGAATAAAAGCATATGCTAAATGACTAAATGTAAATGTAATGTGTCTAGTGTTACAGTAAGACTACGTAACAAGTCATTTTGCCTGAAATATAAAATGTATATCCTGTTTCATAGATATAATACACCTGGCGTTCTAGGGCCATGTCATCAGAACACATACCTCAGTGATTACATTACATACATTAGATGTGTATCCAGATGTGCCAGTCCAATGTGAGTTTGCTGAAAAGCTACAAGACCTATGACATGATCACCTGATGCGGTTTTTTTTTTTGGGCACAAAAAACATCTGGTAAAGAAATGGTTAAAAGTGGGGCTAAAGAGCCTTGCACTTGTTAATGCCAATCAAACATGACCAAGGACTGTCCTGTTGCTAGGAGACAGCAGCGGATAAATTCAGTCGGTCCAGACTTTGATTGGTCTGTCATTGCTGGTCCCTGGTGGTTCTTGTGAAGCAAAAAAAAAAAGTGTTTTTTTCTTCACAAGTACAATTTCTTAATCAAGTAAGTCTTAGTAAACTGTATTAATTGAAATTGGATTTTGCACACTGATCAAAAGTGTAACCACCAAAAGAGTTACAGAGCCCGTTTTTCCAATTAAAACAACAAAGACACTGAATCCTATCATTTATGCTCATCTAAAAACAGAATTACATGGAGGTATTTCTCAGCTCACTCTTCCTGTGCCTCAATGATGGGATATTGCTGTTATGTGGCCTGTCAGGAAATACCTTAATTTCTATTGGCTGTTTCATTCACTGTGACATTTATGAAAACTTTATGGACAGCAATTGTTCCAGCTTGTGACATTTTGGAGCCCCTTTTAAGCAGTGAATATAAAGGTTTTCAACAATGTGGGCCACTGAAACTCAAAATGAAAACGACAGCAGAAACCACAGGGAGACTTGTAGGCACAGACGAGTAAAGGTCATAAACATTATAAAAAACCTCTTTAAAGAAACAGTAACTGAAATGATGAATAAACAAAATAATGTCTGATTTAATGAAGATGTGTGGGGTGTGGCTTGGCCTGGTTTTTATTTATATGTGCTTCCAATTTGATTAGAATTCCTAGAAAACGAGAAGAGTCAATTTTGCCATCATTACAGTTACCACAGTACCTAAGCATTGGCCTTGTGGCAATGTCAGCTTGACTAGTTACTCCACTCTCCTCCTTTAAAGGTTCACTACAAACAAGATGGTTTTAGCCACTTTTTAACACATTATACTCTACACATTATTATGAATGTGAATGACTTCGAATGGATGTACTCCTTCTTGTACCTCCTTGTATCTGAATGTTGCCTCTTGGCTAGGCCATCATTGTAAATGTATACCACAAAATACAAATAAAATACATTTTTCAACTAATATGAACTGCTAATTCATTGTGTGAATGTGTTGAAGCTTACAAACACCTGGCGCTCCATCTCATTACCTGTGTTGGCATGACGGTCATGGCGCATTAAATGAATAGGATTGTGTTTAAGGCAATGCAATACCTGACTATTCAGCAAGAAAAAAAGAAATATGAGTTGACACTAGGAAACGGTGGTTTAACTGCTGCTTATCTGGATTGCAGTCATTTGACTACACAAATAGTATAGATCTGATTAGGGCGGGCTGTGGCGTGGGTGTAACGCTGCATTGAGGGCTAGTCGTACTGTAGAGCGTGTGGACTGTTTAGCCTGCAGTTGCCCCACTGTGCTTGTATACTGGATCAGATTCTCATTACATTATGTATTCAAAGGACAGGCCATAAATATCGGTGAATGATTGGTGAGGTGTAGTATTCACACCTTTGTCCAAACATACATTTCTGCCTTTGATCTAACTTTGAAAGTTGAAATTCAAAACCCTAACAAAAACAAAAGGTAATAATAGTTCAGATATAGTATAAAGAATTTGTTTACCGATATTATAGTTCCTGGTTGATATGTGTGATTAAAAGAAATAGGATTTATGTGTGGTGCCAATTACACAAATACTTTCTGGTCACAGGACATTATTTTCTAGAACACTGTTGGTTTGAACTGTTAAACGGTGTTGTTAGAAATAGCCTGAAGTCACAACAGTTGGTGGGCTGGGGTTCAGTGCCTTCAGGAAGAAGCTGATACACAATAGCTTCTCTGCGACTGATGAAGGCTGTTTGGTCCACTAATTGTGTATATAGGTTGAATCACAGTTTTGGGTTGGGGGGTAAGTACTGTAATTAAGGAATGAATGCACAAATGCAAAAGTCTGCTGAAATATATCAACAAGAATGTATCACACAAGTTTTTTTCTCCCATGGCTTATGTTTCTTTCCTTAACGTCTCTTTCTAAAACACCTCTGATCACCGATGAGACAGTAAATGGAAGGTAGTGGATGTAGCAAATGTTAGGACTTGTACTTTTATAGCAGCTGACAAATGAAAGCTTAAATAACCCCCCCCCCCCCAAAAAAGATCTTTTTTTTTTCAAAAAGTAATTTAATCAAAGCAAAATCCATTAACAAGTTTATAAAACAGTAATTTAGTTACATAAATAAATCGATCAGTGTATAAATCTTCATGAGGAGGATAACATTATTTTACAATCATTTACCTTTACATAATAAATAAAATGGAGCATTTTCCATTAAACAAGAGCCAACAACAGAGCTCTAATGGCGACAACAAAGTTTGCTTTCACTAAAAATGACAAAAGCTTTCAAAGCACACACAGACAGTGAGATAAAAAATTAAAGACACCAAGGTTTTAACCCAAGTCAGTTGGCTTATGAAATTAAGTTTGAACTCCCATTTGGTTATTTTAAAGCATTAAGACAAGGCAAGAAAGAAGGCTATTCTTGTGTGAGGAAGTAGGATTTCAAATAAGACAAAAAAAAGTGTAAAAGTAAAACCTGTAGTATAGAACAACTATTTTTCTGCAAAGGAGTGTTAATGTCAGGAGGAGCAATGGGCGCAGCATTCATTCACACTATGCCTAAAACTGAGGACACACTGCATGTCTCACAAATGACATACCACTGTCTTTCTCTGACATCTATGATCCACACACACACACACACACACACACACACACACACACACACACACACACACACACACACACACACACACACACACACACACACACACACACACACACACACACACACACACACACACACACACACACACACACACACACACACACACACACACACACACACACACACACACACACGAGGGTTTACAACATGTCTGCTCAGCTAAACAACTCCCACTGATCCAGCCCTCAAGGGTTGTAAGATGGATGCTTATAGAAATCCTTCTGATATGTTTATCTTTTTTTTTTTCTTGTTAGCTTCAAAAACCAAAGTATTGTAACTTCAAGTATTGTGCCTTACATAGAACAATCTGTCATAAATTAGTTAGCAAATACATTTCCAATATTCACACATATACTTTTATATACACACGCATAACAATTAAATGCTTTTTAACATGACAAATCCCTGAGAATGTATGATGACAGTTGCCAAGTTTCAACAAGAATTGTGGCAGTTTGAGTTTTTTCCAACATACTAACATCCTTAATCTTTGTGAACAAAGCAAAGCCAGACATCTGCCTCTAAATGATGAAAATAAATATGAAGATTGTAGTGGTGTGACGGTGAGATTTTCCTTAAATTCAGACCATGTTTTAGCAGACTTTGCAGCGAGACGAGAGTAAAGCTGAACCCTTAAAAGAGGTACTTCAGATGGACTTTCTCCATTTGGTTTAAAGCCCTTTCCTTCTTCTTGTGGACATTTGTCGAGAAATAGCAGGAGGACATTGGACTACAGACTTCCACAAACTGATAGATCCCTTCTTCTGCAAAATCAATACTTTCATACATGACAAAAGTGTGTGTTGCTTTTATTGTTTATGGCCCACGTTAGAATATTTGGTCTTTGTGCAACTGAAAAACATTTGCATCATATTCCTATCATTGGCACCAGGAGTACTTCAGTGAATTCTAAATTTGACCATCAACCAGAAATCAGGAACTTTCTCACATCTCGTGTTTTCACAAACGGCTCTCAGAAATGTGCCTAATATAACATTAGACTCAGCAGTCGGGAATTATAGGATTAGTTGAAGTCCCAAAGTGTTCAATATTAAATAAATAAATATGATGCTTGAAAACGCTTTTGTATTCAATAACATCAACAATGGAGGTGTCAGTGTATTTGATTTTAGACAAAATATCAAAATATAGTGGCAGTTCAAAAACTCTCCATTTAATCCGGTTAATTACAGTTCAATGTGGAGTAAGTGAATAATACTTCAGTGCAAGATTTTTGTTTTATTCTACATTTAGGAATATGCCAGTGTGCAAAAAAAACGGCATCTGAAATTTTAAATTCCTAACAAATTACATATTTATATATTTACAGTTTCTTTTGTTCTTCCATGTGTCTTATTTAACATGTAACACTTTGGGGCTCCCCATGTTTTTTTTCAAGTAAAAGAGGATAAACAAACAGTCTCAAGAAAGATGCATTTGGTTTTAAAATCAACCGAATCTCTCTCGAACAAGCATCATAAGTTTTTTCTTCCCCTTGTATATCTGTTTCAAGTTGTCTATGAACTGTGTGAATTGGAAATGTCCATCATGAGCCATTAAAAATGTCTCTCTGGCTTTACTAAGAAACTCAATAAACTCACTATAGTGTCGCGGGCTGATGTGTGTCAGCCGCGAGTGCGTTGTGTTAATGTAGGCGCCAATCGTAGCATCTAGTAGTTGCCCGAGTGGAGCCTTATCCAGAGACATCATCTTCCCAGAGTTTCTGCGACTGTGAAGTGCTACCATCCCTGGTGTCGTTAATGTGCATCTCCGCAAAATGTCCGATAGCACGGTGGCACATTTAACACTCTTGACAACCAAAGGAATGACAGCTGCTAGTTCATTTTTCCCCAGTGAATGACTGAGAGCGCAGGCCCACAGTACATCATTGATCGCTGGGTGTGTATCTTGGTTGTAGCTTAGGTTCAAGTGAGTCAAGGCTAATGTTGCTAGTTTGTATGCCCTCATAGGATAACCACGATTCTCCATGTAACGTGCTATTGTAAACAGTTGTGTAAAAGTCATTTCTGTGGTGGCAGAATCCAGTACAATCCGATAGGCTGTCTCAAAGGCTATGTGGTCCTTCTCACAGAGGGTGAGTGCCGGCAGGGCACAGTTTTCTGGGTCCTTCATTGTACACTGCAGGGCCAGTGTGCGGGCAGAGTTGGCCAAGTTCTCCTGCTGATGGCAATCCAAATGTAGACGGACAATGGTGGTGTTGGACATGACTATGCTAGCCACTGCAATGGTGGCCTCTTTGGGGGTGAAGAGAGTAAACCAGTTCTGCATGATGCTGTCCAGTGCAAAGACACCTATAAAGACAGGACAAGAGATTAGTTCTTATTGTCTATGTGTGCTAAAGGATCAATTACTGTATCTTGATTCTTTGATCTTCTGGTGGGAAATGAGTTTTATGTCATGTCACAGTTTTTTATACAAAATATACTATTTCTCAGCCTATATGTGTTGGACTTTATGACATTCACACATTCAGCAACTTTAAAAAAGGTCTTTTGTTTCACCAATAATATTCCTATGAGAATTAGAAAACGGCAAGTAAAAATTTTTCTGGTCCCACAATGGCATTTACCAATGACCTGTTTAAAATTCTCTGACATTGCACTGCATTGCCCCTTTGGCCTGTCCTGAATGAGACCATTGAATGGGTCTTTACTCAAACAGGGGCTCCTTGTCATTGCCTACATTCACATGAAATCGTCTGGATGGAGAGTTTCCCCTTCACAGAGCCCCACCCCTCTTGACCTAGCTTCCTGTCTTATAGGGAAAATGGTCGCAAAGCTTCGGTATTTAAGCCCACAATCTTTACAATTACTACCCTCTCAGTCATTCCTTCTTTTGTCATTCTCCCCGGCTGGGGGAGGCTCTAAGTTACACATTGTGAAGTCCCTCTATCCGTTTCTGTATTTTCCACTATTGTAACTTGAAAAGACCCTTAAATGAAAGCCAACAGCAAACTTACCAACTTCAGTTGCGCACGTAACCAGCCAGCGCACCATCTCTCTCCTCCGCCAGTTTAAAGTAGAGAGGGTCATCCTCATCACCTGTAATCAGCACAACATTAGCTCTGCTTGTTGCTGAAAGGGTGTGTACGCTGTATGTATCTATTCATATTGTTTGATATTCATATCGTACCTGAAGGCCCAACTCCAGAGAGACTTTAAGCAGCGTGATGTCTGGCAGACTATCCATTAAAGTGGCAATTTTGAAGGCATCCTGGGCAAGTTTGAAGATATGGGAGGAGGAGTGGATGTTCTTCTGGATAGACTCTAACACTGTTTCTAACTTACGAGCATTGCCTAGTTAAAACACATACAGAGAAGTTTTTTTTTTTTTTTTTTTTTTTTTACAAAGAGCAAAAGACAAGAATGTTTAAACATTAACCAATGAATAATGAAGTTTACCTTTAGCAGCAGTGAGCATTGTAGAGGCCAGTTCACACTGTTGGGACTCTATGTGGCTGAGGGTGAACCAGCGTGGGTACCGGTTGGAGGCCACTGCCACGATATGATGAGGCCTGGACAGTTCGCTGGAGGGGGCTGCGGACTCCAGCACAGGCAACCTGAAATCAGATAAAAAAATTATTTGTACAAGACCACAATATAATTTTTTTTTTTATTTTAGAAATAGTTGTAGCAGTGATTTTGCCCCCAGCCATGTACAATATAAATAAAATTAGAAGTCATAACAGACGTCTTTGGGTTTTCTGTACAAAATCTTTTACAGGTAATATTAATAAAAGAGGTTTCATTTGTGTGAGTGGTAAAAACATGTTTTAGAAACCCATATGCATTAATAACATATTTATTATTGATCACATATTGTTAATCCATTTTCAGCAAATTTGAATTATTCATTGAATATTCAATCTGAAAGGAGTTTTGGTCATTAAACTGTGCTCCAGATAAAATCTCATCTGCTTGCTTCCTGTTATTTCTCTTTCATTTTACTTTCTCAAACAAACCTACTGAGAATTAACGACAGCAGGAAAGGAAAAGGTTTATACTGTTTATATTCATATGCCCGTTCTCATGAACACATCATGGTCATCAGTAAAACAGATAAAAGGCCACTTAGATTTAATTTACATGTACTCACCTCATGGCTCTCAGTGCAATCTTGTACGCCAGTTCAGCATCATGAGGTAGCAGTGAGGTGAAGAGATACTTGGCAAAAGTGTGCATTGGGACGCTTTCTCTGTAGAGTAATTCTCCCAGGCCACTGTAGGGACCAGCTGTACAGAAAATAAAAGTTAATTCAGCTGAGTCTCTACAAAGCCAAAGGAACAAGAGGAACTGTATTGCATTGCTTGGTACAGAATAATAGCTTGATTATAACTAGGTGGCCTTGTTCAAGATTATTTTTGAGCATTGTACTTTAACATGTCTGATGCTGCTTACTAAACGTCTATGTCTTAAAACAATACGTCTCAGCTACGTATCACAGTCATGATCAATCTGTTAATCAACCATGTACTTGTCTTTGTCTGACTCCTGTTTTAACCTATCACGGTACATTCTGCAAAATGATTTGTATTGTGTGCAGAATTTACAGATAACAAATACAGAATTATAACAGAAATCATCCAAAATACAAATTATAAACAGGTAAAGACATCATTAAAAAGTAAAAAGGCTCTGCTTCAAAATGTGCCAGATTCTATTCATACAGATTTATTGTTTGGTACTCAACATTAGCAGACAGACTAGACATGGTAAACAGCTTATTCTGGAAGGACAGTGAACACACATGCACAAATGTATGCATTATGCACGAATTAAGAACATTTAACATAACTTCATGTGTACAGTTTAGTGTGAATGGAAAAGTCTATCTTTTTTTTGGATAGAGATTAAGACAAATTATTATATGGCCTTGTTTCTAATACAAAATACAACACCCCTCTATTTTTACAAATGTGTCATTAATAAAGCTTCAAGTACATTTTCTCCAATACTTAAAAAAAATAAAATCTTTCTCACCCTCTAGCAGAAGGACAGCTTGCTTGCAGAAGACCTTCACCAACATTTCGTCTAACTCCACTTCCTGTAACTTGGCCAATAGCTGCTCTTCATTGCGACACACTTTCTCTTGGGCATAAAGGCCATCTGGCATCACCCTCTGCTGACCTAAGCCAATGAGAGCAGTCTCCACAGCCAGTGACACAAACGTTTCCTCTTCCTCTAAGAAGCGATGAGCTGAGAAAACCTGATGCTCTGACCTTCTGTTCAGACCCACTGACCCTGAGGCATAGAGAGAAGAGAGGACACAGGGTAAAACATGACTTTAGGCGGAAATTGTCCCTTTGGGTGATGGATTGACTTAAGTATTGATAAATCTATTGATTTATTTGTTCATGGGCTGTTCTTTTCTCTTAGTCTATTCTCTTGAGAGTGGTAATCATGTATTTTAATGGCTTAATGATGTCTTGGCAGACCTCACCGTTTATCCCTGGAGGATAAATGGTCCCTAATGCATAAACTCACACATAAACACTTCTGGACCTAAATAGATGCTTAATTGAAACTTATCTGCAACATGTTAGTAATGTGCTCATTGACATAAAAAATAACCCAAAAATAAGGGAGAGCTGCTGTGTCTATATTCGTTTTTTTTTTGTTTTTTTTTTACAAGATGTCCAATCTATCAAGCTGAGCTCCCTGCATATTTAATGCATTTTAATTGGAGTGTTTTTCCTGCTTCATTTCTTATTCATAAGCTGTTATTGGGGAATGACTAGAGGCCAATCAGAACGTCTGTGTCATTACAGCTGATTGGAGGCTGCAGGGCCGATAATAAGAAGAAGCTCACTCGCCGATTAGTGGCTGTGTTTGTACCTGAAATGTCGTGCATGGCTGCAGTTCCCTCGTCCCTGCCTTGTCCCGTCTCTATGAGCGTACTGAACAATGTGCCAATGGGGTCCAGAGGATGGCCCACCCAGCCTTCCAGGTTGGTCACCGAGGTCATGTCTTTGTGGAGCAGCTCTGCAGCAACAAGAAAAGACATTGTTATACCCATTTTTATGGTAATAACCCAAAAGCACAACTGTCACTCTTGTATGTCTAAAGTCTGTGTAACAAAACATGGGTGTTTTTTTAACTTAACTTATATTTGTCACTTTACATGATCCACAAAACAAACCTTTTTTGTGAGTACGGAAAAACTCCAGCTGTTTCTGCTGCTGTCTCCTCAGAGTGTTGACTATTGCAATGGCCAGCCGGAGTGCTTCCTTGGGATAACCGTGAGATCTCAGGGCATCTACTCTGGCACATGCTGTTGGGACATGCTCTAAATAACAGGCAGAAGAAAACACATTTTAGTTGGGCCTTCAGAGTAATTTAATTTGTACTTGTCCTTGCTCTCTCACCGTGCCACAGGGGCCACCCTCGGCCATCAAACAGGGAGCTGTCCAGGTTGTCCTGGTAACAGTAGTTGGTGTGGTGGTCTTCGGTGATTATGTGCTGCAGGTGGGGGTCCTGCCAGTGCAGGTCACAGGCCTCTATGGCGCGTGTGAACACTGTCCTGTGAGGCTTACTGTGTAAATCTGCGAGAGCACAGAACAATGTAGCAAAGACTATCAGCACTTGTTGGAAACATTTTTTAAAAAATACCATTTACATACATTTTTTATTTAGTGAAGGCATGTGCACAAAAGAAGCACAAAGAGACCATAACTGTGTAATCAAGCTTATTCTACAAGCCACATTAAAAAGGTTATACGCCTCACAAAGATTGAAGTAGAAGGCGTGAATAAATAGACAGGGGGATGGTGAAGGCGGTGGGAGGAGAAACCAAGAGAGAAAAGAAGTGATCTAGCGGCAGTGGGATTTAAGGGATATGGGACTTTAATATAAAATAAAAAGAAAGGTGATGTCTCGTCTTTGGCTGGGTGTCATCGCACCTGGATTGCCAGCAAGGCCCTGGGGTAGAACATTGGTCAGATTGGTCAGCTCGCTGCCATGGTTACCATCCTCCAAGGGGCAGACATCCACACTATTCCACCTACGAAGCTGTCGAAGCCAGAAACCCTTCTGCTCAGACTTACAGTGGGGGTTCAGCACAACGCACATCCACAGCGCCCCTGCAAGAAACACATTTAGAGACACATTTAGAGACAAACCATTTACGTGGCCTGCTATGCATTTTATGTGCATTTAAATATAAATAAGCATTCATAAGGTTTTTGTGAATAGAAAACAGAAACAATAATAAATTGTCGGAACTGTATTAGGTCCACTGTTGTGTGGTTGTTATTTTATGTTAAATTGACAGTAGGAAATGGTCCAACCAAAGCTTATTATTATACAGGCCTGAAATTTAACTTAACATTTGCATTTACTATTGGACTAAAATAAAGAAAGCTATGATTATGTGAATAAATTGTGTAGACATTAGATTCAGCTTGGGAAAGAAATTAAAGCAAAGACAGTGAGATGGGACGCATGAAAACAATAGACAATGAATTGTGATTAATAAAGGATGACAGATGACAAAATGAAACAAGAGAAAGAAGAAAAGAGGTAAAGTAGGAAAACAAGGAGGTTGGGGAATTAAAGAGAGAGGGGGGAGGAAGGCATTACACGCTGCTTCTTTGTTAGGACAATAGTGGAAAGGGAGAGAAGAGAAAAGTGGCAGGGATGGCAATGTCAAGCTGAGTGAGTGACGAAATGCATGGCAAGAATTCTTATCAGTAGCAAACAAAAACAACAGACATAAGACCTAGAAGATGATGTGTTATTTGGAAGTAGGAAATTATAAAATAGTATTAGCTGGCTGTGCTACCAAAGCAAATCATAGAAAATTAAGTTAAAGTAGAACTCAGAATTTTAACTGCATGCTTCAAGAGACTCCAATCAATATATTCTATTATTACAAATACTACAATAATATGCATGTACTCATTAGATACTATTGTAGCACTATGATTAGAAAATGGGTGCTTTAACAGTTTTGCAACAACTGCCAATCTTGTCAGAACAGCAGTTTGCAAAATAATAATAATAATAGTGTCTGATTTCACACATAATTATTTAGGGTTGATACAAGAAGAGTGGAAATAAAGGTTTCTATGCAGTACCTAGCTCATCCCACAGCTGCCTGTACTTGTCAGTCATGGTTGTCCCCTGTTGCCTCCACAATGCCAGTCGAGGGTCGCCCATGAACTGCTCTGTAATCAGCGTCAACATGCGAGCACCATTGGAGTCCCTCATTTTCAGCATTTCTCTCACCTAAAAAAACAAAGACTTTTGTGTTAGAAATAATTTAAGCTTGATGGTGCAGAGCTAATAGGGTAGGTGGAAAGGTGGAAAAGATGGCTACCTTGTTGAACAGTAAGTTGAGTTGTTTTCCTGAGCCATGGTATCCACCCTGGGACAAAAAGAGTTTGACTTGCTCCTGGACTTGCTCCTCGTCAATATGCCAGCAGTTCTCATCATCAATACTGGCCCCCGCAGTTGGATCTGGAGCTCCTAAATTAAAACAAATCTTATTTGTTTTAACTGTAATTATCTCCGGGACAATTTAATAAAATCACTGTGTAGCAAGGAAACAGCAGCAGGCACAACTATGCTGGTGTCAGCATAAACTGTAATTTACCAGTTGCTGAATTTGCAACTTTGCTGTGGTGGTTACACTTAAAGATGTGATCAATACTATAAATTTAGAACCACTATGGAGAATTAAATCTGTAGGAAGGATGAACAGTAAGCTCACCTACAAGCATGTTTGCTAACAATTAAATGACAACAAACATGATTATAAAATGCAAACCTTTAAGTTAAGTTACTTACTAGACTATTGAATGTAACTTACTTCATCAAGTATGAGCCTAAAATACTTGGTGCACACAAAAGCATTAAATAACAAAGACTTGATGCGTCATAAAACAACACAGATTATTCCAGTGGGAACAAAACATGAAACAGCAGACTACAACATGTACTGCGCTGGCTACAAAACATAACAAGGTTAACATAAATCGCACATTAAAAACAACTATGCCATGTTGGCTGTGACTCTGAAAAGGCTTCACTCCATCAACTCACAAAAACAATCCATGCTGCTTAGTGTGACTAGAGCAGGACAACAAACTAAATGGTATTACTAATAGTATTAAATACATTTCTTCAATGTTCATTCACATGTCAGTGGGAGGGCTGCTGTTTGACCAACAGAGCTGTCTCTGATTACAGCCTCCACCTGGTGGTACCCACATTTATGTCTGTGCATTTTAAAATGGCTTTTTTTCACAATGTGCATACATATATAATGATTTGTCTTTACTCACCGTGAACCTGGTTGATCTCAGAGTTCTGTGACAGTATTTCATCTGCTATATTCTGCGCTGTAGGTAACACTTCTGTGTGATGCACTGTGATGAGGTACTGGACAAACTTCTGCAGCTGGTCCCTGTTCATCTGGAAAAGTGTCTCTGAGATGGGCAGGCGCAGTTTGACCTGCTCAGGCCTCCGTACTCGGTACAATGACAATGCCACAACATGGGCGCAATAGAAGATGTCCTTGTTGCCACAGCTACATGTCACTGCTGTGATTTTACAGCGGTCAAAGCTGACGCTTACATTGCAGACCATTTCTGGCTCAGAGGATGTGGCAGGTTCCCTCACTGTTCCACTTAGATGAAACCCTACAAAAAGACAAAACACAAAATCATTGTCAGCCATCTCAAATTAATGGGTAGCTCAAACAGTCAATTATACATCAAAGAAAGCAGTGAAAAGAGAGAAAGGAGCGAGTGGACAGCCATTGAGGTGAAACCTAACATTCATTTCCTTCTCATTTCCTTTCCAAAACGACTCTGCTGCTTACTTTACTCTAAACACACCCCTTCCACAATTTAAACTTACCAGATCACTTGACCAGCAGCAGAAAAACCTGCTATTGTAACACTATAAACACTGGACTGTTGAATTATGTAAATGTTTGGTTTCTGGTCTCTGTTTGACTCCATAAGGAATAACTGTGTAAACCCAGTCCACTGTGCAAAAAGAGTTGGACCATAGACTTAGATAGTAAGTGTATAAATAATGTCTGATTGGGATTATTAAGAACTTCTGTTTATAGCTTATCTAATTCACTGTTACCCAAATCTGTATTAAGCTTGTGTTAACACACTGTACAAATTTAAAATTTACTACAAAAACAGATAACAAGAAGTGTTACATAAATGGTGGTGTTAAAAACATACACAATGGAACTGTCTATTAGATCATGTTTACCACTTATTCCATTTTGCTCAGATATAAGAGCCATGCTGTGTGGAACGAGCTGTGAACAAGTGTAGAGTGTAGGTGTTTGCATATGCATGTGGAACACACTGTAAAAGAGTAAAAACGGTGGCAAAAAACTTCTGTTGCTAAGCCTTAATGGCACAGTTGAAAGCACTGTGTGTACAGCATTGGCCCAGTCATGCCTGCCCCACAGCTGAACTATTGACGTAACAGAAATAGTGACTGAGAGGAGGAGGCTGCTCGTATACCCTCAGCTGAGTGTGCACATGGAGAGGTGTACACTTGGCGGCAAGCCAAAGCCCTGAGCTCAGCACTCTGTAATGCACTTCCTCTCTGTGTCTGGGCTTCACCGCTTGCATAATACAGCTCAGTGCATTGCATAGCAACCAGCCCTAACTCCTTCACAACCAGACTAGCTCAACAGTAGTGCTGAGACTTAACATCATGTCCAATTAAGTCTGGGTGGTCACCTTAAGCTATCTCTATAGGATTCAGAGGAGGGGTTAGCAACAAGGAAAAGGTTTTCTGTGATAGAAATTTATACAAAGACAAGAAAAAATGCCAGGAAATTTTCCTGTAAAGGAGCAGTGGACAGGGTTCATTCTAAGGAGACCCTTATCAGACGCCAAGTGGGACACTGGTTACTAAAAATTGGCTTAGGGGGTCTTTCTGTGGCCAAATTCTTTGTTTAACAAAACTCGACACACAAAAGCCCACTCACACACCCTCTAAGTAATCACAAGGAGCCATACGCACCAGTTACCTATTAAGTTATCCAAAGCTGGCCACTCAGGCCAAGGTGTGCTTTGTCTGTGTGTACTTCTGATGGCAATGGGGAACCTAATCTCTCACCCATGGAGATGCAAGGCACCTCTGGGGCTGTAGAAAATAACTAATCAATAGTCGAGGTGCACTGATTACCATTTGTCCTTAATGACTGGGTTTGGATCAGCGTCTACAGCGCTTATGTAGCTTCATGGGGAAACTGCTAAGGCTAACTTTCTACTGGAGCAACCAAAATACAAAGGGTATACAAATACAAACAATCTGATAAGAATTTCTGCTCAGTGAGCACATTAATCATTGTCATATTAGCCAATGAAATCTAATATTATAATACACTTATAATACACTGTGCCTCTGAGTCACAGATGAAGAGGTTACACAAGAGAAATAAAACCTTGAGTGTGTACAGAAGATGTTTACATCACAGAATGAGGTCAGAGAGGATCTAGGTCAATGTGTCTTAACAAATTCCAACACTTAGAATATTTACAACAACATATTACATATCAGGTACGGCTGTACTGTGTAGAATTATAATCCAACGCAAGATCAAGGATTAGATTTAATAAAGGCATTCAGTTTTTTTTTTTTTAAGTGGACACCAATATTTCCCCAATCACTTATGAAATAGCAGTGTGAACACAAATACTACAGGGACAATGTCCTTCTTTAAGTACACAGAAATTTTCTCAAATTCCTCAGCACTGTCAGAAAACAAGTTGCTGACTATACTGTATGTGTCATTCAGACAAGGATTACTCCTACAGTTAGGAGTAGCTGTTTTATGGTGTCCATTTTGCTTCAGATAAAAATGATCTGTTGATGTGTATTTTATTACCATTGAGGCTGCAGTCAATGTCAACACAGTCTAAAAATGACTGCGCTAACGAGAAGAAGCCTTTTAACAGTGCACCAGGTAGGTGCTTTCCAGTCAACGTCTGTCATATCCACAGTGTATCAGACAAACACACAATCATTTTTATACAGCTGTGTCACCAGAGGTTTAGCAGTGAAAAGACAGAAAAGGATTTCTCCTCTCTGGCTTTCTCCAAATAAACACATTTGTTTGAGTGCTGTAATGTATCCTTCTGATGGTTTCATTGAGAGTCATTTGTTCAGCCTCTGAGGACCATCAGCAGACCAGCCAGTGCTTCTCCTCATCCAAATGCTTTTGTTTCAACTTCACAGATACTGCACTGTCGCCCCAGAAATCTTTTCGAGCTGCACTCATTCTGTTTCTGATTTTTTCTGTTTCTGAATCCCAGACTCAACAAAAATCAAATGGAACTTTTTAGGCTCTTCCAACATGCTGATATGATTTTGTTTATTTAATTATGAGTCACTATGCTAAAGCATAAAATAGAAAAGGTAATTTCAATAAACCTCAGCTGTGTTTAATCATATTACATATCAAGAGCAACCTAAGCATAAACCTTTAATTTTGTCCCCTCATTTAGCTAAACAGATTACACTTTTCTAAACTTGACTACTTTTAACTTCTTGAGCATAAACCTAATCAGTTAGACACTAAAGTTGAATCTGCTGATCTGCATCTGTTCAAACAAGTCGACACAAAACACCACACTCCTGCTGTGAACCGCAGTGCTGGACAACAAAGTTTTTTGGCCTCCGTGCCGCTGTTTCTTCTTTAAGGCAAAAAAAGACTGATGTGTGTGACCCTTACTGATGAGAATCCGTGTGCTTTTTTCTCTGCATAGAGAGTAAGTTTGTGCGTGTGGAAACTGAAGTGTTTAGTGTCCTTCATCATGTGCTTCAAAGTAGCTAGTGGTGACTAAGAGTGTGAGCTATTTAAATCTGGTTTGCCTTGTATCATTCTTACAACATACTCCGTAACCCTGGGCTTGTTCTGCCTTTGATTAACCGAGAGCAGCCGTTTGACCGTTATTGTGACACCATAACGGCCCTCCAGGAGAAGGAAAGACTACTTCCTCACAACGTCATGAGGAGGAGGGGCTACCACTGACTAAACAGGATGTAGTCACACCTTATCATGGCACAGCATCAAGCCAGAATCGCACACCCTCAGCCTGCTGCTGTGTTTAGGCTAAACGGACAGTACAGCTTGTTCTGCAGGAGGAATGCTTAAACAGCAGGTGTGACTGGGCTGTGAGACAAGTACAACTACAATCATGTTGTTTGGTGTTAAAACTCCTCTCTTTAGCCAAACTCCTCATGCTTGTTTGTGCGCTTTGTAACTTTATGGTCTTTCTATATACAGTATACTTGAATTCCAACGACCAAACAAGCTTTTTCCTGTTTAACTGGGACTATATTTGCCACCTTAATCTTTGTCTTTTTTTTTTTTTTTTTAAACCTTGATTACTACTAATATTACTTAATTTGATTACAGTTGTGTAATTATACTATTCATCTGATCTTAATCTACTCCCCTCCCAACTTTAAATGACATTAGACTACAGTTGATACAGTTTGGAAATGCACAGTATTTCAACCACACCTCCTGACATTATTCCACATAATCAACGACTCAACTTGTAGACACATACCAGGCATACCCCTTTTTGTGTACCAACACACCGGATGAGTGTACAGGGCTTGTGAGAGCTTGTGTCGTCCCTGAGGTAGTGATGCACTTTGTGTTTCAGGTTTTTTTTAAATGAGGCCATTGACATTCAGAATCAGAGCTGTGCATTATGAGATCAAGATCACTTACAATTAATGTATGATTTATCCTGATTCTGAAACTGCCAATGATCTGACTGTAAATATGATCAACTTATAATGCTAATAATAGTTTATTTTTACCTTAAATGGAGACTATTAGTCATAAGCACGTTTAGTTGAAGGCTTTCTGAAGGCTCGCTCTCATGTACAGTCAGACAAGGAGAACCAGATAATTTGCTTGACATTATACCAAAGCAGGTTGGGCAATACGTGCAAAGGTGGAGCACGCAGATCGATACTGGTAAATAAACTACAAGCAGACATGACATCCATAAACCAGAACCAGCGCCAAGGACAGGAAAAAGAATGTTTTATCAAAACAATATTGTGTATGTGCACTAAAAAATAAGTTTACATTATGTGGCAAACATTGTAAGCATTTATGAATAAATATGGCTATGCAAACCCTACGATGATTAGCCTCCATCGGGCTAAGAAACGCTCAGAGCAGATGGCAGAGTGTAATCTGGCCGAGCAGGTACACATGGCATAAATAAGATCTGTTTAACTGCTGCTGTGTTTGTGAGTGTCATCAGATTTGGTGGTGCATTCGTGTTTCCACATGACCCAATGCACAGTGGGTTATTTCTGGAAAGGAGATGATAGAACAGAGGAAGATGGGAGCTCCATCAGTCTTCATTAAGCATTAGGCGTTAGGCTGAGATTGTGAGCTGAGGTAACAGCAACTGATGGATGACACCTTTAAGTTCCCATTAAAATGTAAGAGGTGCTCATAAGCAGCTTCTGATTAACACTCAAGCTGGAAGACAAAAGATCTTCACAGAATGGATACACACAACACAACTTTTAATTTGATTTCCTCTCACCTTTATTTTTGTTTGTTTTGGTTTTTTTTTTACACAAAAACCTAAGCAACAGAAAAGCATTAGATTCAATCGAGCCATGTGTTTGGAGCAGTTCACCACTTATTTACTGAACAGTTGTGTTTGTGGAGCTGCTAAGGTCTTAAGGGCATTCCTCCTTGGAGACCACCTTTTGGGGCCAAGGATTCCCAGGGGGCGATGACATTGGCAGGCTTTGACTTGTTGAAACAGTGTGGGAATGGATAAAACTCCCTAGATGAGGCCAGGAAAAACAGTCCCACTGGTTTAGAGCTCATCCCAGCTAAGGTGCACCCTCTAACTGATACTCATAGTTCAAATAGCTATAAGCATTGCGTGCACTGTCAATGAGCTAGACATGCCGTATCAGATGAGAACAAAACTGGATTTATTGAGCAAACTGGGGGCAGATGGAGGTAAACTAGCTACGCCCTTCCTCCACCCAACTCTCTGCTCCACCACCTCTCCCTTGAGTTGAAGGTTAATGATGAAATACTATGGCAGCTGAATACAGATCAGGGAGACATAGATGGATGCAGAAGGATGGCCTAATCCTTCTGTGTTAACACAAAAAACAATGGCCAACCTCCGTCTATTCAGACTTCAAAAATATGTTGCAAATGTGTACCGAGTCAACATGTTTCAGCATTATTGTGTTCCAGTGAGATCTTGAATTCATGTGGAACGACAGATAAAATATTTAACTACATTCCTTGCTGTGTCCAACACTGACCTGGAAAATACCTGGGCATTCTGCCAAGACTTGAGGAAACAGAAAAACAAAGACTGGGTCAATTTCAGAATAACAGCGGCTATATTGTCCATGTCATTACTGATACTAAGATTAATCAAAACTACACATTTTTCTAAATACATGTGTGGAAGCTTTTATTCTTGCACTTCAAGCAATCTGTAAAATTACAGTTTTCAAGCCCAATGCCACGCCAATAAATATTGAGGTGCTATGCATAAACTATTTAGGCTAATCAACAGCCAGAGCCAGCCTAAAGAGTGTGAATGCGCTCCCCCATCGATGCATAAGCTTTGCATCATTCATCGGGTGTTGTGATTCATTGATTCATCATAAACTTGCAGATGAGAAAGCTATCCACCAATGTCCAAACCCAAGTCTTAAAACACACCAGTAAGCGTGGTGATATACAGAACGTCACACTGTATTACAATAACGTTAGTTATTGTAATACAGTGACATACTTTATCTTTCAAAAGTCAAGTGCTGTGGATGTTCTTACAGATCTCTGAACAACAATGTGAAACCTTTCTGAACATAATCCAGACCTTCTGCACAACTGGTTCCGCAGATACAGATTTAAGTGTCTTCTCAGCTTACTTGACTCCAATGTCAAGAGCTTTCAGAGTGAAGTAGCTCCCAGATTAGCCTATCATAATTTCTGTGTACAAAATGATGACAGCAGACGGAGTAACACGTGTCTCAGGGGACAGCACACAATGGACACTCTCTGAGTCAGAACAACCTCAAGTACTGTTCAGGTTGTGCACCAGCAGGGTCTAGTAAAAACGATGAAAAAACAAGATCACTGTACTACTGGGAAAATTACATTACATAATGTGTGTAAAACTTCAAACGCACAAGAATCCCGAGACTGTATCAGCACTTATCATATGAGGCATGGAGCAGATTTGAAGGTTGAGTGAGCAACTAACTCTAATGTGGACTATATGTGCAATTAACTTTGTCAGACAAACATACAAAAAAGGATAAACCTAATGTGCCACCGACTCTCAAACATTAAGATTGGTAAAAGCCTTATACATATCCAATGTGTAGCATGTTCATTCTCCTCATGTGTTCTGTTATACTCTCATTCTCCAGGGAGCGCTTCTAATTAACTGTTTGAGTTAGTAACGAAGAAGAGAGTCGGAGAAGGAATCCCATTTTCCAATTAAGAACAAACATTGTGTAGTAACTGCCATGCCTCTGTGACCTTTGACCTCACACCAACACTAAGTCACCAGACAAAATAGATAAGAGAAAGTCAAGACCATTACCTGCTGTAAAGTGCAGACTGTTTAAAAATGACGTATTAAGAGTTTTCACACATTACATCCCAAGTTCAAAATAGTGTACGTCAAACAAACACATGACTGCAAATGTTTTCCTTGCCCTTAAAATTACTCATGTTCAATTCTTCAAATGGATAATTTCTCTATTTGAGTTTTATGTGACAGAGCAAGCACAGAGTCTCCTAAAATAAGCATTGTCATGTTGACATAAACACTGCAGCCTATACTTCAACATAATACCAAAACCTATACTTCACCTCAAACCTATACTTCAACAAACTGAAACCTACACGCAACGAAAGCCTGTCATGTTTTTGATAAACACTGCACAGACACAAACCCAAAAGACATTGGGTCTGTGTCTGTGCTTTGTTTAAGATGAGTATTGTGATGCTTTGGTAAAGCATGCAAAATAACTTACTGGCCTTCTTTCAATGACAACAATTCACTAAAAGACAGTAGATAAACAATGAATAACTCATTATAAATGTAGGATGAGCGTGTTAAAAGCAAATGTTAAGTGAATAAGTTGCTGTTTTTTTTATGTGTGCCAACAACCTAGATTCTTACAATTTCTAATATCTTGGAGTATATAGGCCTCTATAGTAACTCCATATAGCCCATTAGTGAGTACACAAAGACTAGTAAAAGTGGGGGGAAAGGGACAGACTGTGTGGAGTTTGCATTGCATGACAATTCAAATGAATTACCCATGCAAAGTAATGGGATTATAGTCATCAATGACCTCTAAAGGTGTCCCATGTCTACAAGGCTCACAGGTGACAAACTGGATCAAAAGACTGGGAAATGACAAAGGATATAAAGCTCAGCTGCTAACCTCGTTAATGTGAGCGTTCTCCTCAATTCCACGTCTGCCTCAGCGAAGCGTCTTTTCGATAAAAGATACACTCAAAACACACAAACCTGAACCAATTGGCTGCCACATGGCTCATTTAAAATAAATTGTTGTGCTAAATATGCTTCCTCCTTCCAATTCTCTCCTGTTAAACAGTGAATTCAAAAGACGCTTTTGTTTGCCTTTTAATGGAGGCAACAGAAAGCTTGAAAGACACACATGAACATTAAAATTGGAAGAAAGCACCAATGATTCATATGTGTGCTAGTTGATTAAAAAAAAAAAAAACAGACTCAATGCTTAATATCCTGGAAACCTGTCATGTACAAGTAACTCTGGACTCTGGGGTCTGCTCCTGTTTCACTTGGAATTATGACAGCTATGACAAAGCTTTTATCAACAGGCTTTTGTAATTTTCCTGTATCACTGGAAACTTGATAGTCTAATTAATGTATTCACCCACATACTGTTATTACATGTCAGATTTTTCCAAAGCACAACCCTGTCCTACATGTCTCTATTATTCAATACTTTTATGTAAACCTTCAGTCACAGATTTGACAAGATAAACAGATTTGTGCGAGAGCTTCTATGGTGAGCCACATTAGTTTAAATAACACATTATATATATATATATATATATATATATATATATATATATATATATATATATATATATATATATATATAAAATGTGTTATTATAAAATATATATATATAAAATATATATATATAGGGCAGTCAGTCAAACCCATGACCTGACCCTTAGACATCTGTGAGGCTCAGAGGAATGACAAATGTTTGTGTTGAATAGAGCTTTTCATTATGACTTCATTTTGAGTAACTTTGTAAACCTCCTCCTCTTTCCTGTTCTCAAGTATAATTGTCTGTACCTGTCCTTGGCGTTAAGATTTAAATGCACTTTGGGAGCTTTTAAATAAGGTTTACATCCTACATTCATATTCAAAGTGCCCCAAGCAAAACAGGCTTTAAATGCACCATTCACACAAATTCCCATTCAAAGCATGCAGATTTAAAGCCCCATTGTACTGTAACCTCCCAGTCCTGTGTGTCTATCCAGCCTTTTGTTACAAAATTGTCCCTAAACCGTAACTATATCATTCGCTCAAACAATTCAAACTGGTCATATAGTTTAACAAATGCCCCTTCTGGCACCTGGTGTAGTGTGTGGACCGGTCCAGCTGGTCGTATCACTCACCGACTTGGAGTACGTTGTCCACGCAGCCGCTTTCAAGCAGAGCGATACCCCGTCGGAAAGGCAGCCGCGTCTCGTCGCTGCTCTCCCCGCTACTTCCTACATCCTCTCCACCACCGTTAAACGACGAGTACATACAAATTTCCCGTTCGCTCCGTGGAAAAGACCAGTAAACTATCCGCCTCTGAACAGGCTCTGGGATCCGCTCGAAGCGCTCCTCTACCCTTTGAAACGGCCACTTCTCCGCCACTCTCCGCGCCGCGATGTCCAAGAGGGTTTCCGGGCTGTGAGTTTTACTGGACTCGCCTTGTGAGGCACTGGAGCCGCCACACGGAGCCCCCGAGGCCCGATAGCCACCTCGAAATGTTGAATTGTAGCCGGGTCTACAGCAGAGCCGCTTAGCCGGGGGCGGCTGCATGCGCTCCGCCATGATAGCTCCACTTTAACGCGAACGGAGGAAGTCAACGCACCATATGAACGGGTTGGGGAAGGAAAAAGGTTAGCCAAATAAGCCTTTTAAGGAAACATGGGGCCGGGCTTCTCCCTGCGTGTCAAACCCCTTTGTTGACAAATGAAATGCGGGGCGTGGTCTGTCCCGGCTGGTTCTGAGCTCAATGATGACTAATCCTTTGTCAGGGGAATGAGACGTTTTGAAAAGGAGGTAGCTCTAATAACGACTCTCTGTCCTCCTCCCGCTGTAGTTTTACTGGAAGGTGTTAAAACATATAACAGAGAGAGAGCGGCTTTGTCTAAACTGAACTCGTAAAGCCGGAGAGAGCCGTGGTCGCTGTGGGCGGTGATTGGCCTGTCAACATCGGAGCCTCGTGGTGTTGGGGGAGGGGCGACGGACTAAGGACCGCCTCCGTGACGTTTAAATGTTCACGGGAATGTGGGTCTTTTGAAGATAACTTATTGTCAAGCTTCCATATTAATACTATTAATAATACATTGTTCATGCGCACCTCTTCCTGGTCCATTCCGGCCAAGGTAAACTAAAATTGATAGGAAAATTTAAAAACTCTACCAACAATCTAAGCTGAGACAATATTATTTTGTTTGGTCTGCCACCAAATAACAATAAGTGTTTTTGTGTCAAATAAGCGGCTGAAATACACAGACTGTTGTCTGGTGTTCACTGAAGAGTGTAGCACCATTGGGATGCGATACATGAATGATTTAGGGTCCCAAAGCTCGACAGAGCCTCAAGACACAGAGATCCTTATTGTATCTGCTGTATTGTCGCAAATGGAGTCTGGCCTGCCCACACAATGACCGCCTTTAATCAACCTTTTTATATTGCAAACTCATATGCTTTGTGTGGTTTATCAAAGAAAATGACCACTGGCCAAATATTTTTTATAAGGGGGAACACTTTTGCCATTTAATTTATGCACAAATGCACTGTTTACCAGTGTAATGAGTTTATCTGTCTTCTTTCTTCCCTTTTCCAGTTACAGTGCCACCTGCTGCTGCTGCCGCTGCAGGACAGAGTTATCAGCAGACTCATTTCAGCACACTGGCGCATGCTGAGTGAATGATTTAGACCCTGTGGCTGAAAATCTTTACTATTGTCTCATTTTACCCCACAGACAGTGCTGAAGAAGCACAGAAATGACTGAGCCTATTCACCCAGCATGGAGGCACAGGTAGGTGGGCTGGGGGAAGATTGCAGACACATGCACAAGAGTCACTGACTTGAAAAAGATATCTACTCCGTCTAAAAAAACACTTGTAATTACAAGTAGGGTAGCATTTCCACTCAGACACCAAATGTCTCTTAAACAGATCATGTGTGTTTTATAGATAAAGATTGTATTAATAGTTATAGTTTCATAGACATCAATGACTTCTATTAGAAAGGAGGATTAAGAAAGCAATGTCCCTGCTGAGGTCTTCTATATTGACCCTGTACCAGTAGAGTAGTTCTTATAGGCAAGTCAAAAGAAAGTATTTTTAAGACGTCAAAACAAACCAGCATAATCTCCCTTGTTATTTGATTTATTTAAATCTCATGCCTTTCATCTAATTCTATGCTAATATAGAATTATTAGTATTAAGACAAAGTTATCCATACATTGTTTAGGAACAGATTTACATGAAATAGGCTATATGCCAGCACATATATATTTATTTTTTTCTTTCTTTTACCTGCGTGTCTTCTATTGACCTCTGCGTCATCCTGGATTTATTGTTTGCTGGTGCATGCCACACCGAGCTGCAAACTATTCAAGTATTCAGGCATAAAGAATAATTTAAGACTCCAATTAGCATGATTTCTATGGGTGGACTCACTGCTCGGCTAAGACGGCTAGTAAGGGTGATAATGACACTCTGCTCACTCTTGGGAATAATCAGACCCATACACACTCGCTCAGCACAAACCATAGTATCCTTTCACGCTGTGCTCATTTGCATTCTCATCAGTATGCATGAAATTTCTGTCTGAACTTTAATATCCTAACTGCTGCATAATACTCTGTAATGAGCATAAAAGTGAGCATGACAATTAAAACTCGCATTAATCACTGAGGGGTGGGGATGAACGTGGAGAGAGTGGAGGGAGGGAAGATGTGGGAGGATAAGAGGGCTGAAGGAATAGGCAGTGGGGGGACAAAGAAGAGAAATTGAAATACCAAGCTCAGAGCCATTGAATAGTACAGAGCATAAAAAGAAGGAGGGGAGAAATGACACAGAGAAAGAGGCAATAGAGATGAGAGCTCTTCTACTTAAGTGTAAAGCCTGATGAGGAGCTGGCAGTGGCGTCACCACGGGAACAGGGGATGAATGATGTGTTTTCATCTGCAAAGTGTGTGCACAAGCATGGGCCTGCTCTTTTTGTTGCTGTATTGAGCTTTTTCTGTTTTCTTTTTTTCCCGCTTCCTTACTGCCTTTGTTCCTTCTTTATTTCAGATAACTGTCAGACTGGAGATTTTTCTTCCACAAGGATGATGATTATGTTTCCAGATAATAAAAAAAACCAAGCACAAACTTATACCTATGCCTTCCCCCACTGCCCTGTTCTTCTCCTTTGAAGGCAAACCACAAATTCTGCCAAAGAATCAAAAGCAAATGTGATCCTGTGATTTTTCACACTTCTAATATTTTTCTCTAACCTGACACAGTGAAGCTTCTAAATGCATTTTCCTTTGCGGTTATGTTTATTCGTTACCATTTTTAATGCCATTTTAAGCATTGCCACTTCTTTCTGAGAATCCTAACTGTCACTAAGTACATGCAGTGGTAAAAAAAAGGTTTCAGACACCCTTAAAATTTTACACAATCATGAAATATTGGTGGAAAAATATTCTTTGTGTTTTAAAAGGTGTGACTGCATTAGACAGACACAAATATAAAAACATTTTTGTTAATAGAAACTAACAAAACTAAATTCTTGACAGTTTCAATTTGTCAGTTCTCAACATTGTTGTTATCAAAGTCAACAAATAACAGAGAAACTATAATTAAACCATCACTTCATCAAATTAATCTTTAGTAGTGTTGAAGACTTGAAGAGTGATTCTTAATGCAATATTTGGGGTGTCTGAAATCTTTTTTCCATCACTGTATTATGCAAACATTTGCTTGTGCAAATATATTAACTTTTTACCAATCTGGTCGCTCCAAGCTAAAGATGAATTATTCACTGTCAAAATTACTGTCAGTAATTTATGGCATTCTTCAACATGATAATTACAGTCATTTACTTTCAAGACGTCCTATCCACAAACTCAATGCAGTAAATATATGATCTATGACTATTTGGGTTGCACAGTTGACACATTTTACAGCATCTTTGTTGTTCCTTTACTAAACCCAGAAGGAGGAGGCATAATATGTGCTTAATGTTTGGTGTCACTCAGTTCCCCCGCCAGGATTAAACATGGAAATGTGGGCATAAAAAATATGATTAATATAATTATAGTCTACAATATACATTTTGATTTTATTATAAAAATATATGCTTTTGGGTTTTGTCAATCACCTAATTAGCTTTAATAATTGTTTGCATTAGTGCACTACATTCCCTTTCTTCACCTGTTTTAAAAAGATGTGTTTTGCTTAACCCCCGAAAAACAAACTGCAGCAAGCTATAAAAACATATTTACCAAATTTATGAGGCTAGATAATAAATGTTTAAAAATCAAAAAGCTTTCAAAATCTATTGGTGTGACATAGATTTGAACAGATTGGAAAATAGACAACTCACTTCATTCAATCACATCATCGTCCCAGACAACTGCCATTTCAAACTCAGGGTAATGGGGGAGGTGTGCTTCTTTTACTTCTCTTGTGGTTGTTGAGCTTTAGTTCATCCTGCCCCACACAGGTTGAATCCTAATATGGTTTTGCAAGTCATTTCTAAAAAAGGGCTAAAATGTGTGTGTGTTTTTTTTTTTATCTCTTTGTTCTTTTCGGTCTAGGTTGAAGGAGGAAGTAGTCAACCTCTCTTTTCAATGTGTTTGTGGTCATTTTCACAAAAGTTGGAGAAATTATGCTATTATAGACTAGATGTTCTTGACACTGAAATTTTGTCTGAATTTATTGTAACTCCTTTGTTTCTTGTTTTCAGACCCCAGGATGCGCCCTCTCAAAGGTTAATCATCTTGATGGTTTTGGATGTTTTTTTGTTAGTTTTTGGCTTTCAAGGTTACAGTTAGTGTTGGAAAGGCAGTTTTCTGCATGTGCTATTGTGCTAACACAGCCTAACCTAATATTTGTGGATTAGAGAATGTACAACTTTATTCACTGAAGATATCAGCATAATCTTCATCTTTGACCCTGCAGCATTTTAGTTATATTTGCACTGACTTCAACAGTCACAGCTCTTTACATTTTCTTTTATTTTTTTCTTTTTATTTATGCAAATTACGCAATATTTTGGAAAGCCTAAAATAGCTCACTCAGGAAAATATCACTTTCCAATGCTCTGCCTAGGAACCCATGTAAACAAAAAAGACTCAAATGTGTCTCCATGTCCATCTTTTACTCCTAAGGCACCCAAGGCACCAAAGCCAACAATGCTTTAAGGCTCCCCCCAAACCTTTTAAAAGTGTCCTGCAAGCAGGTTTTTTAGACTTCTCCTTTTGCAGACCCCCCTGAAGACTTCTTCCTGTTCCTGTGAGAACTCTAAATGTCAAAGACGTGTGCACACATGTGATTGTGTCCCATCTGATCCAGTGGGTTTGTGGTGGTGAAATAGATCCCTGTGGTATCTCCACTGACAGACCTGAGGAGCCAGTGTTCAACAGAATTAGGAAGAGGAGAAGAAGACAGCAAGGGCTTTCTATTTGTTCTGCCTCTAAATAATACAGCACGATGACAACCAACAAAAGAATCTGTGTAACCAAGAGCAGTACAGGGGATAGGATGCAAGTGTGGGACGCTTAAATTACAGATGAGAGAGGAAACATCTTTTATGATGTTTTGTTGGGTGTTAAACATTGATGCCAAAAACAACGGTTGCATAGATGTGGTTAAGTGCTGATCATTTAAAACCCAGAAAGGAAATGAGTAGCCTGCAAACAATACAGAGGTCCTGCTCCCTAATGGACACAAGGACTTTAAACATATTTGCCTGCATTCTGTGTTTTCAAACTATTTTATATTTAATTGGACAATGACAATGATTTTTTAAATTCCCTGAAGGTAATTAAACAAAAATGTCTGAGAGAGCGTCACAGACATTTTGCCCTGAATATCTGGGAATGCTGTCTTCCATTGCTGAAGAATTATTTATTAAAATGATCATTAGATTGAGCATGTGTTTTAACATTCTTGCATCTGAAAAATATTTAAAGGGCCTGTGCCTTACTGAATATTTAATTTCCTTTGCCTCTTTACCAAAATTCACAGTGGGAGTGATGGCTTTTGCACCAAAAAAGAAGGGTATAAATATTTTAAACATTTAAATAATTAAGCCCAAAGTGTTTGGGGCAGCAAAGCCCTGAAAAACTAATCTGACGAACATTATAAATTTATTATTTTATCAGCTGCTATTTATTATTAACTTGGATGATCCCATTAGCATTCATAGACAAAGGGACTCCTGGAGGATGCCCTGTGGATTTCAGGGTGATATATTAAAACCATAAATTTAAAGGGTTTTTGTCCAGGGCTGTATGGAGATGAGCGGCAGATTTGAGTAAAAACATACTCTAGTCATACTTAAGGACCACCAATACCAGAAGAAAATAATAAAAAGTGGCGCTATAAGGACCACTAGACAATGGAACATGCTTTTTAAAGTGAAAATCTGGAAAAATTGGACTTGCCTTCATTGAAACTACAATTGTGCTTTGCTATTGCTGCTGGCTAAGACAACGTCTGTGACAGGTTGTAGGACTGTATGCCCTGCCCTGCAAATGATGCACTGATACTGGGTCAAAGTTTGAGGTAGATCCTTTGAGGAGATGTTGTCAGTAGACACACATTTACCACGCTGTTCTTTTAAACACACAACACTAGATCTGAGAATAGTTGCCTTTATTTCAACAATTCAGCAATTTTCATTATTAAAAATCCCTATCAGTTTCATTTGGAAGGTCCAGGTCAGATGCACGCTGGGTAATCTTAGTGGACTGACTTGTAATGGGATTCTTCTGTGGTCAAATATCCATAACTTCTCTCAACAAAAATAACTCATTAATGGTTTAAATTAATGGAAATAACACTAAATTATGAATAATTGCCCCATATCAAAATTCAATTCAAACACTGAAAAAATACTGATTGAAAATTATGAATAATTTTTTTGACAAGTCAGTCCAGCAATAAATTATGCTTTGTTAATAAGAGACTGAGTGAGACTTCTGAGCGAAAGGACTCTAAACAATGTCAAAGTCCTAATTATCCTGCAAAATACACACTCCTGCTTTATATAATAAAGAATTAACACCTGTGTAAATAATTAACATTTACTTGTTATTTTATACCATCTTTAATTTTACTTTTCAGCCAATGGCTTTTTTGGTTATGTTCACTAGAAACCACTTTATTTTTGATTAATTATTACAAACAATATAATTTGGGTTCATTCATTATTAATTTCAGTTGATGTTAACTACCTTTGTACAGCTTTGTGCAGACTGAACAGTAAAGAGTAAAGAGTCCCTTCCTTCTTCCGTCTTGTTACAACCCTTACAACAGAGCTTGGGCCGAAAACATAGGTTTCTTCTGATCAGTTCATCATTTAAAGGCCTCAAGTCCTTCGTGGAGATTATTGCACAAAAATGAATGCAGAAGTCACACTATAATTTTAGTTTTAAAATTTCTTGTTCTAGTACAAACATACCCACAGTTTAACACAATTGTAAAATAAAATTTCATGCAATAAATAGTTTCACAATTTGCTGCAAAATCTTAAATGCCAAGACCTAGAAATGCTCTGATACAATGACAGCCTGAAGGAGATAAAGACAATCTGCTTTTTTACACCCTCTGAATGACAGCAGACAAATATATTCACTATATTCATTATATTCAAGGCTTTTTTTCTGCTTCTAAGGAAGGTATTACTGAAGATCGTGACTGGTAGTAAAGTGACAGTCTTGGCATAGCCCAAGGTAATTTTCTAGGTTTTACATAAAATTTGTTTATAGAAGAGGATTTTTTGGTCACTTCCTGTTTCACAAAAGGCTCACTATGTTTGTCACAAGAGTTTTGACCATAGAATATCTGTGGCCGCCTGACTTTATGATTATCCAAACCTGTTATGTAACTCCCCCACTGTGGAAAGAGCCAGTGAGTAAGGTATTTCTGTAACCTTGGTGTGTCACACATCCTTTCCCTGGAGTCTCTTCATTTGCCCTGCCTACTCCTGGATTCCTCTGGGGTTGTAACAGCTCCCGAGTGTGACGCTTCGTTCCAGTTTCACTCAGACAATTGCAAAGGAATAACAATAACAATATATATTTAAGGAGCAAAGATATTTAACTCAACATAATGGGTAGAGTTGAAATGTGTAATTGGCTTTATTAACTATGGAACCCCAGATTTTAACAGGATATAATAAGGATATACAGTTTATGCAAAGTGGCACAAGAGCATTTCACATTTTACACACCCCAACCCTCACATAGAGGACAGAGCGGGCAATAGTCAGATTTAATAATTTAACACATTTCAGCCACCTGAATGTCTGTGGGCCCATGTTCACTTAAAAAAACTGATGAAGAAGAGGTTTTTCACTGACCTAGAAAACTAACTTTTGCTAAAATTGCACTCCAAGCCAGTCCCTGAGCTGATGTACCCTAAACTATCAACCTTCTGGACTTACTCTGTAAACACTATCGATTGCTTATCTCATACATTTCTACTCTGCTTGAGTATATATTTATTGTCTTAGTGTCTTTCTCATCTTTGCCTTGAAATATGTCGTACTGTGTTTATAATTATATTTCAGTAAACAATAAAGTTCAGTCAGTCTCATGTATGAGCGAATAAAGCCATGAAAAATACCCACTTATACCTGCCAATTCTCCCTGAACTCTTACAACAGCGCCATCTTCAGGTGAAGACAAGCATCTCAAGATAGTTATCTGGAAGGCTTGTAAGCACAACTAAAAACAAGGAAAAGGGGAAAGTTAAAAATTTTTGTAGCCACTAAGAGGCAGGAAAAAAAACACTGCAATGTTACATTTTTGCTCTAAATGTCTGTTTAGTGTAATGTTTTAGTATTTTGTGATAATAAACTTAAAAATAAATAAACAGAAACAATTAGTGTCTGAAGGAAGAAAACTTTGGGTAATGCATCTTTTAAACACTTATGCAAGATCATTTTTATTAATGTAAAAGTTTATTATACACAATTATACCACATATTACACATATTGCGTTGTAATATATACAAAACTGTATTTATTTATTGTTAGTTAAAACAACCTCAATAGAGTTGATGGCAGACTTTTTAAAACACCAGAGGTTTTGGCTTTTCCCAGGGAAATTCCTCTCGGCCAAAGTGACCGTAACAGGCAGTGGCCTGGTAAATTGGTCTTTTCAGGCCTAACTCCCTTCAGGGAGAAAAAGAAAATGTTTATTACACACCATTATACTATAATATCTAAAGGTTTTGTATTTTTGGTATTTACTTACTTTACAATGACTCCTGGTCTCAAGTCAAAGTTCTTTTTCACAATCTGAAGCAGCTCATCTTCATCCCTCGATGATGTCCCATAGTGAAACACAGAGATGGAGAGTGGATGGCTAATACCAATGGCGTAAGAAATCTAGATGTGATATAATGTAGTTAAAATCTCTTCTAAATCATTTTTTTATCTCTCAGATGCAGCTACAGTATAGTTAAAATTTACCTGGACAAGGGCCCTTCTGCATAGTCCAGCTTTCACCAAGGACTTGGCGACCCAGCGAGCAGCATATGCTCCGGATCGATCCACTTTTGAATAATCTTTTCCAGAGAAAGCCCCTCCTCCGTGCCCACCCCATCCTCCGTAAGTGTCGACAATGATTTTGCGTCCTGTCAGGCCTGCATCGCTCTGGATTTTCAAAAAGCATCATCCTTAGCTGTTGCATACCCACAACCCCCAATTAAATTTTGTTAAATTATTTGTTTGTTCCCACCTGTGGACCTCCCTTTAGGAATTTCCCACTTGGCAACAGATGGTAGATGGTCTTGTCATCCAAATACTTGGCAGGAATGATAGTTTTCACCACTTTTTCCATCAGGTTGTGTCTGATCTCCTCCAGCGTAATGTCTGGACTATGTTGGACTGAGATAACAACAGTGTGAACCCGCAATGGTTCCATGGCTCCCCTGTTGTCTCTATACTCCACAGTGACCTACAAATTTTGTAAAAAACTATGTTCAAATGTCCCGCATTCACAAATACATCAAGTGTCTACATATTGTGTGGTAGCTGACCTGTGATTTGGAGTCTGGCTGTATCCAGGGACATTCTCCACTGCATGACAGCTCCCTCATTCTGTAGTTGAGTTTGTGGGCCAAAAGGATGGTTAAAGGCATGCACTCTTCAGTCTCATCAGTGGCGTAGCCAAACATTAGACCCTACAAGGGGATTTTGTAGTGTGTTAAAATATATAATTACTTTTGTAAAACAAACAAAGAAGCATTATTTCATTTATACTATCGGTTATAACTAAATATCTAAGCAAGATTGTAACATATATATATTTTTAAACTTAAAAGTAGTGGACCTGGTCACCAGCACCAATGTCCTCTTGGTCTTTGCCTTCAAAGACACAGTCTGAAATCTCCACACATTGTGGCTCCAGTGCAACCAGCACATTACAAGTCTTATAGTCAAAGCCTGCAGGTGTCAAATGAGCAAAAAACTACTAATGGCAAATAATGGAAATTGTATGAATGCTGAAAGTTAAAACAGTGTACCTTTAGCTGAATCATCATAGCCAATCTTCTTGATTGTATTTCGGACAACAGTCGGAAGATCTACTATGGCCTTCGATGTCACTTCTCCAACCAATAAAATCATTCCAGTCTTTGCCACACATTCTGTTTTAAAAACAAAATTAACATGTTTAAAAAATAAAACTGTCCTAAATATCTGATGGTAGTAGAGTATCATAAATGTGGATAATGTACTAAAACTATAGAAAAGGATGTAAATCAATGTTCAGTGTAACTCTGTGACACTAGATATACTGTATACTAGATGAAAAATCTCACAAGCCAATACACAGTCCTTGTGTTATCAGGTACCTTTGATGCCATTTACAGCCCTAACAGACGGACAGTGAATTACCATGATATGAAATGAAGACATACTATATTTGCTAAAATGATTCTGTTTTTATTTGGGGTGGCTGGCTAAGAACGAATTAACATGTGATTTGTTCATGTGATCCATGTTATAACAACAATTAGGCTATTTTAGTACATACCACAGGCCACTTTAGAGTCAGGGTCGTTCCTCAGATATTCATCAAGTACAGCATCACTAATCTGATCACACATTTTATCTGTGAATGAAAGATATCAATTAGATTCCAAAATGAATGATGCGTTTACATTTAATGATGTTTATAAAAAGTTAAGACATGTCTGGGCATGTTTAAGCAGCATATTGTTAGCAAGCTATAGTCACCAGAGTGTCCCTCTCCCACAGACTCAGATGTGAAGAGGAAGGTTCTCCTGCCTGGAGTTACCCCGGGGTCCATCTTCAGTTTGAGGTAACGTCTACAAAAACTCACAAACTGAATTCAACCCGGACAACTAAACAGGTAACTGCGCACCGCCAGCAAAAACAACCTCTCTATGATCAAATCTAATCAATAATTAACTTTAGATAACAACCAGGCCTAAAGAGCCAGCGCGGTGAAGTTAGTTTGATGTTGGATACACAGCTCCACTGCCACTGCGAGAGCACGACTAGCCTCCAGTAACACGGCAGCGGATTGGTTGTTGTTGAAAGTCCGCTCTTAACGTCAGTGGTTTAAATTTAGGGACCGTCAATAAATTGCCTGAATGATGAACGTTTAGTCCAGACTTCTCCAATGGGCTACAACATTGGCTGTTGAGCAAACAGGCATGTCAACATTAATCAAAAACATTTCTTTTGATTAGGGTTAGTAGGACTTTGAGCTTAGATTGTTAGACTCTTGATGAATTGTTTATTGTGTATATTTGTTAACTTAATTATCATTTGTGTAATTCTACTGAGAATCAATATTGATTATTTGATGATTGTGTATTTTTAATCTGATTGATGAAATTAAGTGAACTGAAGCGCTCATGATAAATTTGGCTATTGATTTATAAAAAATGTGTCTCAATTGCCTATCTACCTGCATAAAGTGTCTATCTACCTGCACAAGGACCACAGATAAATCTGGTGCAGAGCATCTTCTCTCTACTTGAGATTAATCTTTTTTGTGCCTTGTCCTTGATAAATAAATATATAAAAATCTTCATTGGTCTGCATTCCCATCACTATCTAACAATATGCCAGGCTTAACTGCTGCTGTGGCCGTCAGGATGGGGACTTGGCCTTGCTCTGTTTTGGCCAAACTTCACAGAGGGACTGCATGGGGGCGTGGCCTTAGATTGCACTAAACCCTGGCCTGGAGTGCTCTGTCCTCCCACGACTCCCATCTTGCACTACCTGTGATCAGGGTCAACCTGTGTCTGCCCTTGTCTGTTGGACCATGCTTTTGCTAATGCTGCACAGGTTGGCTTTTGCCCTCGATGGTGGTCGTGGAATGTATTTAGCTCAGGTCGGCTTCAAGCACCTGACAAGCCCTCTATGGCCGCAAACTAGACAGCTTCTCAACCTACTGCACTTCACTTCCTCTGTTATCATTCCTGACATCCAATCTCTGACTGTCTGAAGTCTATTTTGAAGGTGTTGGACCAGCTGCCTTTTCACAACATGAGTCATAGCATCCTCCCAATAGGGGCAGCACCTTGGATCACAGCGTCCAATTGTTGATGGAGCAGTATCGGTTGTGGGTGTGTTTGTATGGTCCTGGATACAGAAGAGCTCTTTAATACCTGGGTGAACGCTGACCTTCCTTGATGTAAGTTCCTGAAAAGCAGTGGCTACATATCCAACCATGAGCTCTTTGAACTTTTTCAGTTTATTCATTTATTTTTCAATTAATCTTACTCCCTACCTCAGTTTGTGGACCACTTCTCTCGAGCATACATTTCCACCAGACCTCCCTCCTAAACTCTCACCTTACTCCCTCCCCAACTGCCTCTGTGAGAATGGGAATTGGTCTTTTATCCTACTTCCTCAAAATTCAACTGAAAAAAACAACAAAAAAACAGCTCATGGTTGTGACACTATGGAACATCCTCCCTCCACACATCCAAATAGTTGAATATTGGATGGCTCAAAATACTATACTCAAGAGTTTTCTGTTTAAACTGGCCCCCACCTTCTGATTTCTGGACATTGCTTTATCTGCTTCTATGGGTGTGTGTTTATGTGTACAATATATTGTTAAGCTTCCTGGGTGTCCAGAAAAGCACTTTATAAATTCAATATAGTGTTATTATTAGACTAACCAGCCAATGGGAGTGTCTCTTATCTAAATGAAGAAGCAGACCCCAATATATGCCAGCATGTGGTTGGCCGTAGCTCATGGTCATGGGCTCAACTTCATCTACTAAATAACTAGAAAATAAAACCTGCAAACATCAGTGTGGAGTTCAAAAGGAGTTTAGTAAAGAAACTCAACTTATTACATTTATGCTTATCCTACAATACCCTGAGTCTAAAGGGTACAAAATTAGTAATATTAAAATTTTCCTGCCACCTTGGGGTGTAGATATGGCAGACCGTGAAATAAAGATAGTACTTTGATAAATCAAATCAGAAAATATTGCCCAATAAATGTGCTACCAAAGATTAATTAGATATATAAAATAATAATTGTGATGTCACACAAACCTTGTGTGTAGTGCTAATAGGCCTAATTGTTTTGTGATCAACTATGCAATATATGTTTTATTATTATTATATTATTATTTAAATTGACTAAGTGCAATTCTTTAAAATGCACTTTCAAAGCCACATGTTCAGGCAAAAAAACATAATGGGAAATAATCTTCATCTTTGAGACAGCATAGACAGTCACCAACAGGCCATGACTTGCAGCTTATCAGAACAAAACTATTCAAGTGTAACCTACTTTTCAGAGTTTTATTTAGCACTATGCTTGTAAAGCAAGCAGCAAGACCGGTGAATTTCCACCTGAGGAACATTTTATCTACTTGTTTGACTGCACAAAGTCCATGTCTTGAGTAAGCTAAATAGTGTACCCTATAAGTCGTCTATGTTTTGACTTTGAAGTGTTCAAGTCCTCTTTGTTATTTTGCTGACTTGGTTAAAGTGTTTGGACATTATTTGTTGAAGACAAATATAATTCTTACTTACAGTAAATGAAAGGTCTTTTACTTTACTCTTTTAGCTTTTACATACATTCTTTGTAAGAAAAAAGAATGAGAACATGAACTTTCTGCAATGTAATAATTTTGAATCTACTACACATTTTGTACCCACTCACAAACTAAACCAAAGCCAGAAAGCACAATTGTCTTTAAACACAACATGTGTAAAAGAGGCTGTCACTTTTTGCAGCACATACAGTTACACGTAGCACAACACAGGATGTGGAAATAAAGTGGAGCAACTTGTGACTTCACCCTTTATTGACTTGCAAATATCTCTGAGTTAAGCAAACACAGCCCTTTGCTCCATATCAGTTCAGCGTCAGCCTGCTTCCATTCCTCTTCACAGCTGATGGTAAGTAAAAAGCATAGGCTACTGATGAAATTAGGGAGTGACAGCTTGTACTATATGCATTGTTTGAACATCACTCATTCTTTATTTAATATTTATATAGGCTATATTCTGTGGTTTGTAGTTTAGTTCATTAAAATCAGGAACTGAAAGTAGACCACAGAGAACTTGTTTTAATGTCGTGAATGTTTCATTTTTGAGCCAATGTTGATTTGATTGTGGGAGCAGGTAGGCTAGTTAATAAATAACACACAAAAGGTACAACCTTCAGTAGACTTGCTGTGCTCTTACTGTATAACTCACACGGGCACAACAAGCACAGCACTCTACTTCTGTTTTAACTTGGATTACAGGCCATTAATGTAGATCTTTGTATGACCTGAACTTTTTTGTTGGCTGTGACTGAGAAATAGTGCTGTCATGGTAAGTGGATATCTTTCACCGATGAAACTAAGGTAGATTTTAGATTGTTTTGATCTTGTAACAATTTAATATTTTTATTGGTGTATATGTATTTCATTTTAAATCAACAAGTCTCAGGTGGCCACTAGATTACTTGATCTGACTACTGCCTATAATTTATTGCCACACAGGCCATTTGCAAACTGATACTTTGTTAGCACTTTTTCAGGAAGTAAGGCTTGGTCAGTGGAAACCGTGCACTTCTGTAGCTTTCACTGTCACAATGATAAGAAAATAGACACACCAATGAAGTTGACTTTTTTTGTTATTTTTTTCAGGCTGACTCAAATGTTCAGCCACCTGCCTCGGGCTCATCTGCTAAGCTTGACCATGTGCAGGGTCAGGTCAATGAGGTGAAAGTAATTCTAAAAGACAATATCAATAAAGTACTGGAAAGAGGGGACAGATTGGATGATCTCATTGACAAAACGGACGATCTACAAGCATCTGTGAGTCTTTAATTGTGCTGCTCAACAGTGACCTTTCTACTGCTGTAAACTAAATCTGCTGATATTGAAATTCTCAGTACTCAAAGGCTAACAAGGGTGTCATCCTTTTTTTTCAGGCTGACTCCTTCCAAAGAACATCGTCTCGGGTTGCAAGGAAATACTGGTGGAAAAACATTAAGATGATGATCATAATAGGTGTAGTTGTTCTGATCATTGTTATTCTAATCATTCTGTTTGCCACAAAGGTAATATGAATACAAATAGTTCCCTGCCGCCTCATTTAATGCACAATGAATTTGCCATTGACAGTAAAGATGGACTGTTGATGGTTATTGTAATGCAAGTTGATATAAACATGTTTTACTGCCCATCATCTTAACATTAGTAAATGTGTAAGCACTTTTCTCTTGTAGATATGTTATGAGAAACTGTGTTTTTACTTTGATTCAAAGTAATCAAGCGTGTTGAGGTAGGAAATCTATTTGATGTACAACTGAACTCCAGTTTATGTTTGTATGCTGTTGGTAGTAATAACTTTCTCAGGGGATTGTCTGTATTTTAATTACTTTTATTTCAATATGAAAATATCAACTAAAATCCATAGCAGTGATTGAGCTGCTCTGGGCATTTTGTGCTGTAAAGATTTTAAACACTCCAAACATTAATTTGATATGTGTTACCACTGTGATGTTTATTATTACTAATCCACATGTAGCGTTTGATTGTTTTACTTTGTGGAATTTCTTTATTTTCCAAGCCATACACTGTATATACTGTGTTTATGACTGCCAAACTCTGTAATAACATGTGTATTATAAGACAGACATCATAAAAAGTAACAAAGCATTTGTAACGAAGTAATGAATGCAATGTAAATACCTGATCTGCCAACCACTCATGTGTTAATATAAACGAATAATTTCACAAGATGTTAGAAACACAGCAACTTGGCAATATTCTAAATAAACACAAAACATCAAAATCTAAAAGACATAACAAATATTCTGGGGAATATTGAGATATGAGGGTCATAGTGCTTATTTTTTCAGTCAATGATCTTTACTTGATACCATCATCTCTGGCAAATGTTCCTCCAGCTGGCTGCAGCCATTCAACACTTTGTCACCTATATAAAACAAAGAAAAACTATTTAAATATGTAGAAATATAATACTTTCTGCAGATTGCAAAAAAAATATATATATATATATATATATATATATATATATATATATATATATATATATATATATATATATATATATAATTTGTATAATGTTCAATATAGATAACAAACTATGAGCAATTTAAAGTAAAAAAGTCCATAAGCTAGAGAGTCAAAACTCCAAATACGATAAAAGAAAAATCTTCAATTGGTCAAAAGACATATTAAGGGAAAGCATTACATGCAAGTTTCTGGAAATGTATTGACACTTGTTTTACAAAAGGTTAAGAGGAAAATTTGTTAGAAGAAAAATTATTGAGAAGTCTTTTCCATCGCTGTCAGTAACAAAAAACAGTAATACAAGTACAAAAAGCACTTTATCCCCCACCACAGAAGAGTCCAATACAAAACAGTTTTTAGCTCATAGATTTCTGGCTACAAAAGCTAAATAAAGAAACAACAAGCAATTTAGATACGAGTATTAATGCATATATTAATAATAACAATAGGAACTGGAAAGTCTTGCTGTACGTATCCTTTGAAAAGCAAATTGTTATTTTACCATGTTTATAATCATTACTTGTGGGGGAATAAGGGCCTGTAAAAAATAACATTACATGTATATATGTGTAAGTTTTACATTACATTTGATACATTTGAAACCATTTAAAATAGAAAGAATGATGACAAAGCTGGAAATGTCCCATATTGTTTAGTTTAGAAATGCTGATACAGGATGTTGTAAGACCATACCAAATGGCAGCATTCGAGAGCGTATGCTTCTCATACCCGGTCCGCATTGAGCGGGCCCTGAGAGTTTCTGGAAGTCAGCTCATGGCCTGCAAGGAAGCTCCGCTGGCAGGTACAAACAAGGTATGTCAGAGTTAGGAGACAACATTCTTCGTTTTCTGTTACCTTGCACATCCTTAACTTTGGCATCCATTATTTGTAGTATCAGTGCATTACCTGTTAACTTTACAATTAAAAAAAAAGAAGGTGCAAAAAGGCAGCAGAAGGCCAGCTGTGTTAAAATAATCAGCACAACAGTGTAGCAGCTATGTTACCACTACTGTAAGCACTTGTGGGTGCTGAGAAAAAGAAATTATGCATAAAATTACCAAACACCAAAGTTAATTATCTACCTTAAGTTAAAGCAAGAGGGATTTGTGGTGGTACATACCTACATATTTTCCACACGTCTCCCCATCAATACGGCTTATAACTGTTTGTGTGACCACCACGCCTTGGCGACTTGCCGTATCCACCAGACTGATCTAAAGATGTCCACAAAGTGCGATTACATTGGTCCACTGGTTTCTTATACCAATTTTACAACATCTGAAACAGTCCCAACTTACTGTTGTAATCACTATATCCACCATAGTAGTTGTTGTAACCAGAGTAATCATAGCCACTATATCCTCCATAACCTTGATTATTATATCCATAATTTCCATAATTTCCAAAACCTTGGTTCCAATAGCCATAATTCTGGTTCCAACTTTGATTGGGACCTGCAAAAAAGAGAGGGCTTAAACAAAGTCTACACCTACAGACTACAATAGATCTATATACACTCTACACCTTTCTTCTTCTGTGGTTGTTCTTATTTTTTGGATTAGTAGAAACTCAAAACATAGTTGGATTATCCAACTTTCATTTAGGTTATACATGCAGCATGCATTCTCCACCCACCACCTCTTCCCCGTGACCTAGAGGAATATCCACCTCTGCCACCCCAATATTGCTGCTGCTGGTACTGTTCCTTTGACATGGCAGCCTTAATTTCACACTGAAAGAATAGATAAAAAGCGTTTAGTAAACTTCACATGCTTATCGGAGTTTGTGTTTATGACTGGATGAAATACCTTGCTTAGTCCAATGTTGTGGTACTTTTTCTCCATAATTTTCTTAACTGGCTCATCATCTTTAAAAGTTATAAAGCAAAAACCTCTTCTTTTATTTGTTTTGTTCTCCATTGGAAGTTCAATTGACTCCACCTGTTTGTGTCATCATTCAACTACTAAAGTATAAGTATGGAAAATATTAGAATATACCATGAAGATGTATATACCTCTCCAAAGGCACCAAAGTACTCTCTGACTTTATCTTCAGGAGTGTCTGGTGACAGACCTCCAACAAAGATCTTTTTCACTGGTTCTTTTCCTTTCATGGCCTTGGCCTTTTTGGGGTCAATAACTTTTCCATTCAGTTTATGTTCCTTTTGTGAGACAACCTTTAGAAGATAATCAGTAATAGTAAGCAAAGTGATATTTAGTAAAACAGTCTTTTTCGGAATAAGTTTTGTTAATTAAGGCTGAGTAGTGGCCAATACCCTTTCAACACTTTCAGGTTCTTTAAAGAGCACAAAGCCAAAGCCTCTTGAACGACCAGTCACTGGGTCCAGCTTTAGGGTGCAGTCTACAACCTCTCCAAATTTGGAAAAGTAATCTTTCAGGTCCTTCTTAGTTGTATCCCAGCTGAGACCTCCAACAAACATCTTCCTGTAATAAAGATAATATAAAAACAAACAAAACAACAACAATGTGTCCTTGCTTTTTTAAATATATAAATAAATAAATGAATAAATAAAAAATGTGTTCTGTGTAAAGAAGGCCTGGCTGAATTCAAAATTTAGAAGCTGAATGAGGACCAATGCAATTTTAAGTTTGTCTCGCTGTATGTTATGTGCATTTATAAAGCATGCAATACCCCTCATCCTCTTCGTTTTTACTGGCGTCAATCCTAGACCCTTCGGCCTCTGCCCCTACCAGGCCGGACTCACTGCCCGTTGTCATCGGGTCGTCGCTGTTTGCCTCTCCATCCTCCTCCATCCGCATCAGGCTCAAGTCCTCGCTAAATTCATAGTCTTCCGACATATTTTGAGTGACAACAAACCAATGATAAGCCTATCGACTAAAAAAATGTACGTCAAAACTACCTATGGCTGCTATTATGCTAGTTTTCTTTCTAAGCAACAGCGCTACCTTGCAATTTTCCAATATTGTGTGGCCGTTGTAGGCAGTGATGGTCTGATGTCTAAAGTTATTTAATAAAATACAAAATCAACATTGATAGGGCCTATTTGTTGTAATAGTCAAAATCTAAAGCGTCGCTATATTTTTCTTTTTCTTATTCTGTCAGACTACAAGTCTATGAAAAATATATGCCGCCACCTACTGTATGGGAGTGTTTAGAGTCAAGTTCAATTTTGTAAAAAATAAAAGGAAAACAAAGAAATTACAGGAGCCTCCTTGGTCTCTCGTAATTCATTCAAATAATTTTTCTAATTTCTGTAATTCATTCTTTATCATTTATTGTGTTTCCGTGCACTCCGTTTTTTTGTCTCTGAAGATTCAGTAGCGCCACTCGTTGACCTGGAGACGAAACAGCCGCTAACACACACACTGAACATGTGTGCCACTCGCTGCTCGCTTTCAAAGCGCAGTGAGCCGATGCTAGAAGTGGGTAGCGGGTTGGCTAAGCGGTGTTGAGTACACAATAAGTGAAGGTTCTTCAGGTGTACAATTAACGTGGATGCAATATTCATTTCTGTCTTTTTTGCCATTACTAAAGATTGTACCTTGCCGTCTTTTTTTAAACACATCGCTGTACATTGGATACGTCAGCTAGCCAACTGCAGACTCGTATGTTAAAAATATGGCCACTGTCTCAATACCTGCTAATACTAGTGCACTTTTACTGGATATCGAAGGCACAACGACGCCAATTACGTTTGTAAAGGTACGTTATGATTAACAGTATCTTGTGCAAAATGTTGGATTATGTATGACAGCGTTGCTTTTATCGAAAATGACATCAGAATTCAGGTAGTCCAGTCTTTTGGGTCCAGACCAGAACCAATATAGTCCAGTAGCTGGATAGAACTTCAACTTAATGAATGTGTCCTATCACTCTGTGGTCTTGCTTTATATTATGTTATGACTTGTCTTGGAAAATTCAATTACTCTTTCATTTTTAGGACATACTATTTCCATACATTAAGGAACACCTAGAGGATTACCTGTCTGCTCACTGGGAAGAAGATGAATGCAAACAAGATGTTCATCTTCTTAAAAAACAGGTAAAGAGGGAATGGGTCCTCCAGGTTTTACTTAAATAAATACATCAAAATTCTAACGTTCTTAGATAAATAAAGGTTAAATACAAAAATAATGTGTTTTATTAACAATTGTTAAAAGGCCTTAATCTGTAAGATTCAGTTTATCATGTCTACTCAAGTTTAAACTAACCACATTACAAAATGTGCACTGAAACTCCTCTTCACCCATTCATCCCATAATAATGTAATTAAGCCATAGTCTAGTTATCTATCTGTCTTGGCAGATAGAAGAGGACATGAAACAAAACCGGGCGTGTCCTGTCCATACAGTGGACCAGACTGTACACACAGATGAGGAGAAGGCCATTAAGGAAGTAGTGGATAATGTGCTGTGGCAGATGGCAGCAGACAGGAAGTCAACAGCGCTCAAACAGCTACAGGGACACATGTGGAGGACTGCATACACATCTGGTAGAATTAAAGGGCAGTAAGTAATTTAATGATTTTCTTGATGGATAATTTATAGCGGTCTGTTATATCTGTGATGCTTTTATTGGTGGTGGTTTTTATGCATCTAGGGTGTACCAAGATGTAATTCCAGCAATCAGAAGGTGGCGAGGAGATGGTCTAAAAGTTTACATTTACTCCTCTGGAAGTGTGGAGGCACAAAAACTTTTGTTTGAATACTCTGTTGAAGGAGATGTTTTAGATGTAAGCATTCATACTTGACATTTGAAACACAACATTTGAATTGTTACAAAAGCCATTTTAATTAGAGTCGCAATGGCTCAAATTTATTTATTTTTTTCAGTTGTTTGATGGCCACTTTGATACAAATATTGGCGCAAAAGTAGACAGTAAAAGCTATGCAAGTATAGCAGAGAGGATTGGCTGTCGAGCTGAAGAAATCACTTTCTTGACAGATGTTACCCGTGGTAAGTACCGCTCATCCTCTATTTGAAGAACCAGAATAGCCTTTTAGATCAGGCTCTGTAGGTTGCTATTCTTTGACCATTTTGTGCCTTTGTTGTGCAGAGGCTAAAGCAGCTGTAGATGCTGGAGTGAATGTGGTGTTGGTTGTCCGTCCTGGAAACATGGAGCTAACAGATGAAGAGAGAGCTCACTATAACCTAATTTCTTCATTTAGCCAACTTGACGTGACGGGACATGCCTAATACACAGGGGAAAGGAAAACTTTGTCAACCTATAATAATATGTACTGTTCCTCTTTTTACTTAAAGACACTTGTTTATTTTATGGCTGTAGGAACTAGTTATCCACCTGCGAAGCCTCACCAAAAACTTCACTGCCTGAATGGTCTGTGTTTGACCTTTTGAGAACTAAAATATCTGTCTGAAGGGTACGTGTAGCTAGATTTTTATGTTTTAGAATAACACATGCTGCGACCATATTATTTATAATCTATCCACACCTGTATACTTGTCATTGTTTTGTGACCTTCCATTGTGTGGAGAGTCTGCACGTTACACACGTGTTGCAAATGGAGTTGTATTTAGTGGATAATCTGTTGAAACATTAATGTAAAAACAGACCTGCAGTAGAGATGTATTTGTTAAAGTGTGCAACTAAGATGTCTTAATCATAAATGGGTGCTTTCAATTTATATGTGCCATTGTCATTTTCTTCTTTTAATGTGGGTTTTGGGGACACCTACAAATTGTCAATCATTTTATGTAAAATGTCAGACCTCGAGCCAACATCTGAAAAATAAATCCATTGTTTTCCATAGTCCTGTCACTTCTTTTGATGTGCACAATAACCAAGTTTAACCAAATGTCATTTTCAATGCTTTGATCACAATTTTTCTACAATAAGCACACTTCCTTATGCCGCATTTTTATTTTTTTACATTGGACATTGAATGTACTTCAGTAGGTGGCTGTTCAAAGTACAATACACCGTTGGAGTAAAGCAATGAAACACATTTTAAATAAATACAATTTATTGAAAATATTGCATGATGTCAATCTAAAACAAGTTTTTTTTTTTATTTTATAAAATAAACAGACGGGTGACCACTGAGAATACAGCCCTCACAATTGAAATGAAAGTCAAGTTTGTGAATTCTTCCAAATATCTTAAAATGCATGCATTTAAAAATCTATTGTGCACAGAGCTGAGAATCAAGATTACACTGAAAAATGTCAAAAGTAAACACATCTAGGATTAGGTTATGTTAACAGACACATTCCACATGTAGAGAATGTCTTGGTCCAATGTTTTGACAATTTCTTTGGACACTGGTAATAATTGTAATGTCAGGAAAGCCCCATACCATACAGTAATGACAACAGTGTTTTACGGTTTATGGCTTAAGATTGATATTACATGCAAGATGTAATGAATTTGTCAAATTAAATAATTCTTTGCTGGATTACAAGGCCAATCAGTAAGGTAATGTCAACAAATACTAAAAAATAATTTTAAATGCCTACAATCCCTTTGATTAGCCATTATTAAAATGTAATTCAAATAGTGCTGTTCCTAGATGTTATTCTGTATAAACACCATCATTTCACAGCTTCATTATTTAGGCCTTAGATTGACAATAGATTATCCAACATGCACAATAGGATCCTCCTTATATTTCCATTAATGTTTTGAATCATGAATGATCCACTGTGCCATCCTAAAAAGAAAGACATTTACTTGTTGAAATATTAAGGTGGAAATACTTCAAGCTTGATACTGGTTTTGCACAAGATTAGTGTAGTACTTCTGAAGTCATGAATGGCACTCAGAAGAACATTTTTACACTTCTTCATCAAGTACGTTTGCAAAAACATAACCCTTGAGAGCAAAGACCCTTAATTTTACAACCAATACTGATCCCAATCCTGTTTGTGTCCACTGGTCAAACACTCTGGATTGATTGGGGTTTGTTGACTGCTCAGACCCCCAGTTTGTTGGCCTGTGTCAACACCACCTTGAGTACAGGCATAAAAGCTGATGTCTCACTGAAGTTGCAGCTGCTCACTATATGTGTGTGGATGTTGAGACCCTCTGTGTAGGACCGAGACTCTATTGTCCTAGCTATGTTATGAAGTCCTCCCACAATAGCGGGAGAGAGCTTGAAAGAGCAGAAAAGAATATGAAACATTACGGCAACTTATACAGATAAAAATGTAACAAAAATAAATTCTTACCGTTTCCTCTCTCAGTTTGTCATAGAGTGCCTCCAAACGCTTGTTGGCATCATCAAGCTTCCTTTTAGTTTGCTGGAAAAAAAAAAAAAGATACCATCTGTATTTTTTACAGTTAAATTAAAGGGTAAATTATAAATTGTATCACATATATATATTTACAGGATCAATAGCTACAGCCAAGCACTTCTGGATGAGTCCTTCAAAAGTAGTCTTCAAAACCAGGTGCTCATCTGGAATTGGCTTCTTCATGATCTTCTCCGCAGGCATGGCCTGCAGAGGTTAAAAACAGAAAGTGGCATTCAACAATTGCCCAGATATTTATTTTTATTTTTTTTTCTACAGATGTATACACATTTATTGGCCACTAAGTGGCATAATTCTTCTATCGCCAAGTATGCAAATATATAATCAACCACATTTAGTTTTATACTGGCTACATTAAGTTGGCATTAAAAAGAGCACTATAAATAAGCTTTATACATAACATTAACATGTACCTGTATAACATCACCTGTAGGTGCACCAGGTGCACCTTCAGCGCTGGTTTTGGCCATTGCTGGGTTTGTGGCAGAAGGGGCAAGGGGCTGCTGGTGAATGGCTGAGTAGGGGGCCTGGACAGCTTGTGGGCTCTGGCCCGTGATCTGGGGGGACCCAGAGGACATGGGCTGAGCCTGGGGATCAACACCCAGTGGAGCCATAATAGGAGCGGTGATAGGAGCTGGAGGGGTGTAGCTACCTGGAACCTGCTGAATAATTTTCACAAGCAATTTGTTCAAAACATTTAACATCCTCATTATTGCTTTTTATGACTTTTGAAGAAAATCGACAAGTTACCTTCTTCTTGGGAGCTCGGTTCAGGGCAGGGGGATCATTCCAGCCATTTTGAGGTCCTACAGAAAAGGTTTGAAGGTATGCATTTAACTCATGTAATGTTATAAATATATGTTCAAGTTAAACTCTTTAGTTGTAAAAACGTTTTGATTTTTAACCACAAAAATCTAATTAAATTGAGAATACATTAAAGACAGAAAACTTTTGTTGACATTTGTTCTGCATATATAAACATTTGATTCAAATATAATTGTATGTTCCTGGATAAATAAAGGTTAAGAAAAATAAATCAAATATAATTATTCATTTTGATTACTTCGTATCTCTTGTGTGAACATGCACAACAGGCATGGTAGCACTGAGTGGGACAGACAGTAATTAGAGCCATGTAGACTTGTTCTTCATGAGGCAGCTCAGGACCAGAGTCATGCAGTGTACCTGAGACTCCACTCTGTGGAGGGTGCTGCATGTAGGACCCAGGAGATCCTGGCCCACCATGCTGGAAGGGTGCCACCAAGGACGGAGGAAGGGGACAAGTTGAGGAAGCAGTGGGAAAGAAAGGAGGTGGTTGAGTAGGATAAAGAGAAGGGACTGTTTGAGATGGGTCAGGCTGAGAGTATTGAGAGAGAAAGCCTGCAGGATGAGGGGGGGAAGAGGGTTCGGCTGGAGGAGGAGCCGCAGTAGAGGAGTGCTGAAGTGGTTGATAAACAGGTGCCCCCCCAGCTCCCTGCGGGTACTGGTTGACCTGGGGGTAGGCTGGGATTACCCAGGAAACAACAGATGTTATCAGTGAACAACTAAATATACATGCAACAAGTTTACAGACTAGAAAAGATAATGCATGCTAAGGTCTTACAGGTTTAGGTTAGTAGGCTGTGGAAAGGTCTCATTTATAATGCTTGTGTACGCTCAAAATAAGGACAGAAACTTGCGTGCGCTTCCTTCCACACCAAAGATAGGATCTATAAAAGTCCAACTAGACGTGAAACTGTACATAGCTTTATGGCAGCTCTGACCCTGCCGTATGCACATTCAACAAACTTGGCACAAAGGCAACGCACACGGCAAGGTGATGAATTAAAGAATATTACTGTTTAAGGTAGGTTTGATACAGTTTGATTATTTCACTCCATTTCTCTTGAAAAACAATTTTATTCCATAATCATTTAAGCAATAATATTGTGTGCAATATAAAGGATGCAGTTTCTTAGAGATTTTCTACAATAATTTGGATTATTGAACGAAAAGCGGTTCATAACGTGCAGGCTTGCCGGAGCTGTACATGTTTGTGCAGTGGTACTGGCTCTGTGATGTTATCTGGTTTTGGAGCGCAGTTGAAATTAAAGCAGTGCTGATACAGAGGATGAATTTATGGAATAAGCCTGGCCAGTGTCTACAAACGCTTCATTCAGGGCTCTTCTGTCTTTCTTTTTTAAGCGCTGAGTTTAGGTCAGATTGCAGCTGAATCGACTCGCAATCCCGGTCACTTTCTGGTTTTCAAGTAAAAACCCACTCATCGGTGGCTCATGTTTAGGTAAAATTCATTCACAGGTTGCATTTGCATTGTCCTTGTTTTGTTGAATCAAGGTGGGGAGAGAGCGTGGCATGAGGACACATATACGTTTGCCCATTTCTGCCCCAGGTGGGATTTATAAAGCAGAAATTGTGTGCAGGTAAGCATATGCTCAGTTAATAAATAAAACCAATAAACCTGGATATCTCTTGCCGTATGTCCTTTTTGGCCACTGGCTGTGGGCTCTTGTTTAATTGAGATTCTACACAATCTTTTATAAATGAGGCTCCAGATCATGAGGGAGAGACACAAATAAAATTTAAAAATGACGAAGAATCTTATCCTTTTTAGTCAGTGCCATAAAAAGCAGAGATGATATTTGAGATATTGAAGGAGCTTCCTTGCTTTGCCTTGATAGAATTGGACTTTGTTTTCAATAAAGAAACTGCTTTCCTTTTCATAAAAAATTCAACACATTCTTAATTAGTTGAAAATATAATACACAGCTTACAAACCACTTACGCTGGTACTGATGGGAGTACATGTATGCAGGAGTAGAAGAAGCTGAAGGGTCTGCGGCTGTGCCAGTGTTGGGCATCCCATACGTGGAATTTGAAGGCTCCACCTAGAACACAGTACACAAGCAGTATGACATAATGTTATTAATGAGACTCGCTGAGGGGAAAAAGCCAAAAGGCACCAACATTTTAGTAAATAGGTAAAGAATAACATGTTTAGTTAAGACAAACACATTAATTCATTCATTTTCTACCGCTTTGTCCCGTAAGGGGTCATGGGTGACTGGAGCCAGCAGCTTTGGGCCTGAGGCGGGGTACACCCTGGACAGTGGCCAGTTAGTCGCAGGGCTGATTTAGAGACAGTAACAGACAACCATTCTCTCTCACATTCATTCACTAGGGGCACTTTAGAGTTGCCAATTAACCTATACATCCATGTCTTTGGACGGTGGGAGGAAGCCGGAGTACCCAGAGAGAACCCACGGTAACACGTGGAGACTCCTCACAGAAAGACCGGACTCAGCCGAGAATGTTTGAGTCGGCTGGGTTTTGAACTCACGACCTTCTTGCTGTGAAGCAGTTGTGCATAACCACTCTGCCACGTGCACACCCATTGTTGAATGTGTAAGGAATTAAAACCTCAGGAGCTATGGATATCAAGCCACAATCAGTAAAGTTATGTGTTGGGGTTGAATGGCCAGTATACCTTTGGTTGGTCTGAGATGGTGCCTACAGGAAAAGGAATAGGCACATGGGGAAAGGCTGTGGGAGTTTGGTTACTCCAGGATGTGACAGTGGATGCAGCCCTCACCTGGTGCACATAAACACACGGCAAAAACAAATGATGGCCGTGTCATAGGGGAAAACACAAACAACACCACCACAATGCACCAGGATTCAACCAGCAAACACAAGAGGCTTTACAGGGGATAGTGTTCAGATTACAGAAACATTTCTATGTCAAACAAGTCAATAAGCCTACCTAACATATTTGAAGCGTCAATATGTAATTCAAACACTGGCTCAAAAGGAAAACCAATCCATAAAATTATTAAAAAACAATAACCGATGCAACGCACTGATCGTAAGATAGTATAAAGTAAGTTATAAGAGCACAATATACACATTTGCATTGTTCTTAATCAAATCAAAACCTGTAACTTGTGGGGATTCTCGGTCATACAGCTCATTATATAATGAGAATGGTAAGAAAAAAGGCTGTATTGAAAAATTCTAGATGCCTTCTTCTTTAAGTAAAAAAAAAAAATAATAAAATGTGATAATTATAGTTTTACATTTGACACTCACTGACACTTACATTTGGTAAAAAGCACATAAGGCAATAAAACTGAAAAAGGACACTGGTGTGACTTACAGACTGGTAATACTGAGGCTGTGCAGGGGCAGCAGTGGGTGCAGCTGCGGGTGCAGGAGCAGATGTGGTAGGTTGAAGTGGGGTGTATGGATGATGGGACTGAGCTGAGACATGTTGAGTCTGAGGATGAGGCACCTGAGAGTGAGCTCTTTGGGTTTTAAGAGGAACTGCTGCCGGCTTGCCCACAGCATGACTGAGACGCTCGTGAAGCTGCTGTAGACACAACTTTAAAAAGGTGATACAGGTCAAAACTGAAATCACTAGATTTTCTTTGAATAAGTAAACAAGAAATAATTTATATACATACTCGGTTGGTGTTGCCAGGTAGGTAGGTAATCGCTATGGACAAACTGCCCTGAGATGCTAGAAGGTTTGCATACTGGCACATTTTCTCAGCCAGAAGGACACCAATAGCAGTAGGATCAGAGCTCTGTGTCTGCTCTATTGCATGACGCATCACCACCACCTTTTCCACTAGGTCCTGAGGGACACACAGGCTCACAGTCACAACATATAGTAGATAAGAAAGGTTTTGAACAAGATGTTACTTTAAAGCAATTTGTGTGTCCCACCAAGAAAACACACCTGTAGGGAAAGGGGACTGCTTCCTTCCTGTGACTTAGTCCAGCAAGACACCAATTTCTCCACATTACCAGCACAGATGTAACACAGACAGGCCTGAGCTTGCAGCTGTGCATCATTTGCTGTCTCCAGTCTGCCTCCAAGGAGATCTGATAAAGAAATGCAATTTAGAGATGTGAGACAAACAAAAACATGTCCTTTAGTTACCTAAAACTACAACCAGCTGTTAAGATCAAATAAAATCACATAAATGCAACCAATACCGCAGAGAGAGGAGAACTCCTGAGGCTGAGCATAGGTCATGACAGCAGCCAGTGCCTCCTTCCAGTTTTGTAGCTCACAAGTGTTTAGGATGTCATGCCAGTCCTTCATCACCACAGCACTGATCAGCTACATAAGGCATACAAAGATATCAAGATTTCAATCATTTTGACTCTATATTTAGTTATTAACCCCATAGGACTATTTATTACCTTGGTTATTCTGCTGTGTGATTTTGTAAAATACTTCCTTTGGGTTTTCTCTAAGAGCTCACCACCTCCAGCAATAGCCAGGATAATACTGTCTGCCATGCGGTTGTCATGGAGACAAAGCTCCACAGCTCCTTCAAAATCTCCAGTCAGCAGAGCTTGTGTAATCAGCCCATCTACATCTATAAACAAACCAAACGAAAAGATTCAGTACTGAATTTTGTGGCTAATTGTACATTTAATGATTGCAGCTGAAATTGCATTTTTAGTTTAAATGGATGGGCATTGAAGAGAAATAATACCCTGACCGATGCTGAGGTTGACACTATCTGGAGGAGTGGCAACTTGTGGTGCCTCCTCGCTGGGAGCCTGTGGTGCCTCCTCGCTGGGAACCTGTGGTGCCTCCTCGCTGGGAGCCTGTGGTGCCTCCTCGCTGGGAACCTGTGGTCCCTCCTCACACGAAGCAGAAATGTCAGCAGGACTGGGCTCTTCCTCTTCTGGTGCTGTTATCTCCTGCAACTTAAGATAAACATTCTGTGATGTGTATTGTTACACCTTTTGACAGTGTATAATAGTAGTAGTTTTTGTGGTGTGTATATAGTGTACCTCCTCTAATGGGATCTCTTCATCCTCCTTCTCTTGCTCTGCTGTAAGGTCCTCAGCAACCTGTTCTTCCTTTTTATCAATAAAATTATTGAGCACTGTATTCTTTTCTTCGGCATCTTCTACTAGTGTTTCTTTACTCTCTGGTTTAGAAGTGATCTCCAGTGTTGTAGCTGTTGGTAGTTGGTTTGCAGCAGCAATCAAGTCAAATGCTGCTTCAGGGGGGGCAAAGCTGAGGTCTGCGTCATGGTGTGCATTAGCTAAAGCGAGATAATCCACCTGGAAATCAGGAAAATACAGGTCCAGTCAGAGTACATTTGACCTAATTGTAAACATGTAATTGTTGTATGAATGTATGTATGAACAAAGATAATACTTATGGTTAAATGCTTATCCTACAACCAGTGTTGAGACCAAAACAGTCAACAGTATAGTCTACATTTCTAATAAATTCAATGTGTACTTGTGATTTCAAATGTGCTTTGGTTTAAAACATATATTTTATTAATGTTTAAAAAAAAATGTGTATTGCACTTATCATACGTTGGTTAAGGAAATGTCATTTTGAAAAATATAAAAAGAAAAGTTTTAATCAGTTTACCTCTGCAGGCTTTTCATCTAATGCAGCTGAAATCTGAAAAAGGACAATAGGTCACAAAACACGTACAAGTACAAGTATTATGTAATATCATATTTATTTATCTATGAAAAAAGACTATGCATTGGTTACACAGCTTACCTTTAAGGCTAGTTCCTCTTTGTTGAACCCTAGAAGCTCCAAAAACTTGCTGCGGGTGTCACTGTCAAGATTTGCCTAAAACACAAAACAACCAGCTTTAAAAGTGAAAAATACTACTCAAAATAGTTTTTCAGTCAATCATTTCTCCTCTTTAATAAAACCAATTGGAGTTGGATTTTATATTGTTGAAAAGCCTGATTAATCACCTTTACAATTAGGTAGAACTTGAAAAAAACATTTGTGGTAAGAGTAAAACTGCTAAAAGTGTGGGTAGGGATCAAAAAAATGTGCCAAAATCCCCTGCAATATTCTTCTCTTTGTATTGCCTCTTGTTTAGAGATTGCCAGCTTGTCAACTTGACTGGAACCTAATTGACAGCCCTTGTGTGCATGGGTCCTGGTTTAGGCCCACGCAAAAGGCCAGGAGACTGGTGTTCTGGTACGCAGAATGGAAGCATTATTTGGTGTCAGCCCTGGTACCATTTCCACTTAGAACCAAGTTCTGTGACACTGGTGAAGTTAAAGACAGACCAGTGGGAATGCCTGTAAGACCCAAGATGCCGGTTCATCACCTAAGAATGGAACCTAAGGATGTGGGGCAACGTCATGATGAATCAAGGTGAGGACAGTGTGGAGAACGCTATGCAGATTGATTTGATTGAAGGCAATTACAATGCAGCGAGATATTGGAATTTCTCCAGAATCTGGGACCTAACTTCATCCTCCAGGATGACAACACTTTCTCCCACAGAGCCAGGATCATCACAGAGTACCTCCAGAATTTGGTATAGCGAGAATGGAATGGCCTGCTGTGAGTCCAGACCTCAAACCAGCTGAATACTTGTGAGACCGGCTTGCGCGTGCTAGAGTGACCAGCAGAACCATGCTGGTTGACCATCAACAACTCCTGTTTGAGGAATGGGATGGCATCCCACAGCAAAATGTGACTGGGCTGGTGAACGGTATGAGGAGGAGGTGCCAAGCTGCTGTGGCTCTGTGTGGTTCTTCCACATGCCCCTGACAGTGTAAAATGAATAAAGTCTAAAAATGGCCATTACCTGTTTCCCTCATTATTGTGAGAGAGTAAAACCATTCAATCCACCAAGCAACTTAAAACAAAATTTATTTGGGACGCTACCCGCACGTTTAACTGTGTTGCTCATTCCATGAATGCATAAGCTTTGTGTAAAGGTAACTAATCTGGTTTTTCAACAGTATAAAATACAACACCAACTGTTTTTAATTTTTAATGATTTTTAATGAGATAGTATTGTTTAGATACATACCTTGAGAAAAGACCAAACAGTCTTCTCAAACTCATTTCCAGCTGCATCAATTTTGTCTTGGCAAAATTCATCAAAACAGCCGGAACTGAGAGTGGCCTGCAGCTGATTGGAACGTTTCAATAAGGCTGTTTCTGTAACAACCTGGCTGACATGTACAAAGTAAGACATGGGCTGTTGAGGCTGCAGGGGGTTTGGTTTTGTATTCTCCAAAGACACAAGCTTCCCTCCGAACTAACAGTAAACAAACAAGCAAGAAGAATGCTTTAAGAGGTAGCACACACAGAGACAAAAGGTAAGATACTAAATAAAATTATTTACAGCAAATGAGGCTCCAACGGGTCTGCAAATCCATTTGGGGGGCTTCTTTAGTGGATTCACTGTAGTTGGAAGGGCAGTAATCTGAGGCAGTTGTAATGGGGGTAGAGTTTGGCCTGTCCCAAATGGATCCATGTTCCCAAATGAGTTACTAATCTGCAATGTATAAAACCAGAAACTCATATATAGACATTAGGGTCATCAAATTGTCAGTAAACTGTCAGATTAATGACTAAATACGTAATGTGACCACTAAGCCTTCTTTGACAACTATTCAGATGATTAAAATAATAATAATAATAATGGATTGTGCAAAGCGCTTACAGGCGGTCCATTATTCATTTACTCCACAGTCAAACACTGGTGGTGGTAGGCTACATCTGTAGCCACAGCTGCCCTGGGGCAGGCATTCCGTGCTTACGACTATCACCAGGTACATTTACTAAACATTCTTACACATTCATACGAGGCAATGCGGGTCAAGTGTCTTGCCCAAGGACACAACAACAGTATGAACTGTGGTGAGAACGGGAATCGAACCACCTACCTTCCGGTTGAAGGACGACCGCTCTACCACTGAGCCACTGCCGTCCCAATTAATTAGGCTGATGGTTGCCCTTGCTGCTTATTTAGACAAATACAGTGTTACCTAGATACTTGGTTAATTCTTACCTGATCAGCATGTCTCTGACTTTGTGCTTGACTGGTGCCTCCCATAATAGAATAGATATTAATATAGCCATCAAAGCCTGCAGCAGAAAGCACTGCAGGGTTTCTTGGGCACCACTGGATATCAAAGCACCACTGGCTGCTGGTAGGCAGCTCATACACAACCTGATAAAAAAGTGTAAATTAATTGTAAATAAAGACCAACAATGTAAACACATTATAATTTTGGATCTCTAAATGATACAGCTACTTGACATGAAAAGTATTGGGTTAAACCTTTACCTCTCCAGTATTGGGATTCCAACACAGAATCCTACTGTCCTTCCCGCAGCTAAGAAGCAGCTCAGGATCAGCCAAGCTCCAGGAAATGGCCAGCACACCTCTACACAAATCAATCAATGAAATAGGAAAAGTTTAAACAAATACAAACGAGAGACATCAAACTCCATGAACAAGGTAGCTTACCGTGTGTGATTCTCTAAAACCTTGAGAGGTGAGGTAGCAAAACGCAAGTCCCACATTTGAATGACAGGCATCCTGTCGTCCTCTGAGGCCACAACTAGCTGAGTAGCAATTTCTGGATTCCAAGCCATACCAGAACAATGCATCTAACACCAGACACATGACATAAATTAGTGTTATGAAAGACTAAAGCCCTCTACAAACCATGACATTTTGGGCTGTTTATGATTGTTATATGGTGCACTGTACAACTTGAAGGTTGGAAGTGATACATGTCAGACTGTGACATGTGAAAGATGTGTCTATAAATTGTAGACTATAAACAAAGACCACACCCCCCATGTTAAAAAAAATGAACATACTCTGTTGCTATGGTCGCTAACTTTAATAATGAGGTCATTCTTGCGCAGATCCCACACTGAAGCCCGGCCACTTGGGCTGGCAGAGGCCAGGATGTGTTGGACTTGTCTGTTCCATGCCACACAGCTGATATCCTCTAGAGGCTAAATGATGGAAATAAATAAATAAAATAAATAAATAAATAATAAATAATAATAATAATAATAATAATAATAATAATAACAATAACAACAACAATAATAATAACAACGTTTTACATTTTAATATCAGGAACAGAAGATTTCAACCACAAATATCAATATTAAAATTTGTTTATCTACCTGTGTTTTGGGTCCGGGTGTCATTGGAGATCTAAAGGTATTCATATCCCATATGTAAATTTCAGATTCATTTGCACCGGATGCAACCAGATTTGTCTACAAGAGAAAATTAAATATTCTATAAAAATTGATCTATAAATTGAACTGAAGGCATGCACTTTTAAGTGGAGCATACCTGAAATGGGTTAATGTCAAGAGCTCTCACAGGCCCTGTGTGCAAGTCACTCTCTGTAATGACCACATCACTGGCTCCAGCCATTATCTTTGCAGGGTCATAAAGGATAATGTTGCCATTCTCTCCTCCAGCAATAAGCACCCCAGATGGGTGACTCTGTCCTTCAATGCCATACGGACCCCAGACTAGTTTATGGTATCTGACAATGTAAAGATAAAGTATTTGTGGGTTATGGGTGGTAGTAGGTGGTAGTAGCATACAAATAGGAGGTTTGCAAATTGTAGTACCCATCTCCAAATACCTGTGTGAGGATAAAAAACTGCCACAAGACTTCATTGCTAAGGATGGGTCTGCTAAGTCCAACTCAAAAAAATCCAAGGATGCATTGCTGCTGAAGGAGGCATCTAATTGCTGTGCTGAGGTTCCTAAAAATATACAAGGCACTCTTGGTACAAGAAAAAAAGCAAGCTGCTTTGTTTAGGTGGTGTTTGCAAACAGCTGTTATTTGTGCATGGTATGTTCAATTGGTTGGAACCATATGCTAATTTTGGTACTAGTTCCTTTAGCTCTAGACAGCGTCTTAGAAGTTATCTACCTAATCGGTAACTGTTTTTAATATAGCATCTTGGTATTATGTGCCTTGTTAGTAGATTACAAACGGGTGATTAAGTAGTAGGCTATTTACATTTAGCTGTATGGTGAAAATTAAAACATTCTGTATCGGGTCTCTACTGTTCTCTTGCTCGTACCTGTTGCCAGATAAATAGGGTGATGCTGAGCAGGACTCCAGCTTGGCATGGCTGTATGGTTGATCTCTTTGAGTTTCATCCTGGGAAAAAAAGTTTAGCACCAATCTGTGAAATTCAGAATACGACGAGATGTGTCTATGGCGATTAAAACTTGTTTTTGCAATTACAGATTGTTAATACGTTTACAAATTACTTCACAAGCGCATTTTAAGATTAAATTGGTTGGGGGTTACTGTTAAATTCTCCGTTGTGTTTCGTGGCGATTGCACGTTGTTGATTATTGTAACCGGCGTAAAGACTCTGCAATAATCCAACAACCAGTGTGTTTATGCTCATTTACACCATTTGAAAACCCCGTGTTAAGAAAAAAGTATACTGTCTAATATTAGGTAACAAAAAGTACAGTGTGTGCTAGCAGTAGCAGGCTAACAGCTGATTTGAGCTAATTTAAAGCCACGCAGCAGGTAACGTACCTACGGAAAATGTACGCAGGGAGGATGGGCTGCAATACACACTGGCCCTTTGGTTTTAAAAATATGTAACTAGTGCATTAAGAATAACAGTTGCCACTTAACGGATTGTCACAAAAATATGACAGAAGTTGGACTGTCTCACACCAATAGAAACCTATACATCTCCTTCTTTGCGGAAAGCAGCTTACCTTTCCTTCTGTGTTCTTTGCTCCTCACTTTAACGTAAACATATAATCAATTGCAAACAAAAAAATTGCTAGCAGGATGTAGAAGTTCCTCTTTCGATTGCACGAAAGAGAAGGCTTGTAGCAACACACAAGACTACAGGTCCCGGCGTCAGACTCCAATTTCCACGTCCCCACTGCTCTCCATCAACGTGGCACTGAGCAACACTCCTCCGCCCACAAAAAAAAAAAAAAAAAAAAAAAAAAAGAACCACTTCCGGGGGGCACTGTTCACGTTCTGCGCCCACTCAAGATCCCAGTAACAATTTGATATTTAATACATGGCTAGATGTTAATCACATTTTTATAAAAAATAAAAACATTTTCGTTTTTGTTCAAATACTTTTATTTACACTTTTATAGTGAACAACTCTTGAGCAGTTAACGTACGGTTGTGTCCAGGGTTCACACGGCCACCCTGAAAAACAAAAACCAAGTAAAACTCACGGGGAAACGATGATTTACAAATCTGTTAGAAAATTAGTTCACCCTCATTAAAAATACGTTTTAATAATCTTTCCCACGTGAGTGAGTCAGATGGGTAGTGATTGATATAATCATTGGGATGGTAAATTTGACAAGTTAACAAATTTGATACAAACCTGTTAACGGTGCATCGCGGTCCAATAATCTGCCTGTGAAAATAAAAATAAAAAAATTAACAAATGGCACATGTCCCAGTGCGATACAGTCAATGATGCAAAAGAAGGCCTAACAAATCCCAAACCATCAAAACAGATCAAAGTTTTCAAGTAGCCTGCTGTACCTCGACCACGTTTGTCACGTATACCCACAAATAAATTAAATTTACCATTAGTTTACTTACTCAGCACCTCGCCTGACGGTATCCTACAAGAATCATCTTGGTCCCGGTTTGGTTACTTTTTTTTGGTCACTGCAACAAAATCCAAATACATTTACTTTCTCTAATAGAAACAAAATGTATATACAGTTCCTTTCTTTGTCTGCATGTGAGTTGCGAGACCTGCTTGCTCCCCGACCACCTGTCCTACACCGCGCACAGAGCCATGCAAATCGCCTTATACACGACTTCCTGGAAAAATGTATATTGTACCGTCCCCTAGTGGGTGGAAATATACATCGACCATTTCTCATATTGCTCGACTTAAAGCTCTACTCAGGACATATTTTTGTATAACAAATCAATCACTACCAAATTTATGTTTAATAAATACATAAATGCAACAACCTACTGAAACGCACTCCATCTATATTCCCGCCCCACCGCGTAGGTGTGACCAGAAAACAGAATACACAAACTTATGATTAAAACAGATTTTGATAAATATACTACTCGGCATGATTTATTTTACAAACCTGTATTTCCAATTAATCTTTTTACATGAGCCATCATCTAAGTTGACTTCCTTCTGAAAATAATGCAATGAAAGTTGCTTGCGTTACTTGTGCAACAATCCTTTGAAGTTGTATGTGTGAATGTATAAACAGTGTACACAGGTAAAAAAAAAAAAAAACAAAACAAAAAAAAACATGCTGTAAGTGAATGGGAAAATGGATTAAAAAGCAAGCCTTTATGTTCAAACTAAAGGCCCACATATAAGTAGAAACAGAACTGCGTTAAAATTAATGATATTGACTGAAACCAGACATAGGTGCAAAGTCAGGGATAACAGGTGAAAAAACTGTGACAACAAAAATCAATTACCTGGTCCAGTTTTACAATTTACAGCATGAATTATAAAATCAAGCTACATTTTTTGCACTATAGCATATTAAAATATTGCACCGGGTAATTTCAGACATTGTAAATGGCAGTACTGTCAGACAAGGCATATGGTAATCTTAAAAACCATGATACAGCTGAGTTTCTATTTCCAGGGTCGGGGATATGGTGAGACATTTCAGGGTATAGTAAATGGAAGAAGGGAATGTCTGCTTTGTGTAATCAGATTAATTTTTTAGAGCCTATGAAAAACCTTCAAACAAAAAAGGATATACTATAACTTTTGCCCTTGTGAATGCTGTAACATATATCGATTGAGAACATTTTACTAAGACACAAGTCAAAGAAGGTCCTGACTTAAAATGCAGATGTTAGATTTCACACAACACATGTACAAGAATGTTTTTGTTCCTCAGTGGCATTAGACCAGCCATAGATGGAGCAGTTAGGAGTGTGTTGCTCATTTGGATTATGACTGATTAGGAATAAAACAATGGGAACAGCGCTACATGCACCACACACACACACACACACACACACACACACACAATTTCCTTTTTGTTGCTTTCATGTTTTACAAGACCAACCATTAAGTGACAGTCATAAACACATTCAGCACCAGAAGATTTTTCTCCTCAAATGCCAATTAATCTTTTTTTCCTTAAATCGTCCGTTTTGAAGACTGTGTGAGAGTACGTGCATCATGTATTATACATGTGTGTACTCCGATTATAATTTACTTTAGGATAAAAACCAAATAGTCCATTTAATTTCTATTTAACAAATTAGGTTAAGCTTGGTAAATAATTAACAAATTGTAGCATTATAAGCCACACAATATTGATGCTCACCAATGAGTACAAATATTTGTGAAAATTAAATATCAGAAGATATATTTTCATTTTATCTACTGTATGCAGAAATAAAGTGATTATATAAAATTTACAGGCAATGTTTTTTTAAAACGCACAAAATGTCAAAGAGAATAAAATGTTAGAACTAAAGTTGAGAGAAACGGATATCAAAAGGGACTTGTCAGAAAATATGAAATAAAAATTTTAAAACTCCCCTTTTTTGTCCATTACATCCAGATGAATAACAAATTGTAAAGGCGACTTGCTCCGTCCATTTGTCCTTCACTTAGTTGCTTACACAGTAGGGGGACAGAACAACTGTCATGTGTTTGTTATTCCACTTGACATTAGTTTAGTTTATGCAAATTCTTCCTTGCAGCAGTTAGATCCCAGGGGTCCAAGACAAAGAACCGGGCCCATTCCTCTTGACCCCCCACACTCAGGCTAGTCAGAAAGTCAGAACTTAGCCCTAGCAGTTGATGGAGGCACAGTCAACTTTGGCTTTCCCTGCCGAACTTATAATCCTCATGAGACAGTGTCCAAACTCCTCTAGGATCATCCTCTCGGCTTCAGCCTGAGGCTGATGAGTCTGTTCTGACCGTTTAGCCCGCTCCAGCAAGCACTCACAGGTTGCTTCAAGCACCTCCTTTGTTACAAATGTGTAGGGTAACCTACAGGAAAAGAAATTTATTAATGAATATTTTATAATCGAAAGAAATAAAGCTCCAGCATTGTTAGTATTTGCAACACACTAAAAAATTACATGTGATATTTGTTTGTAAATATATAACTGTAGTTACAATTGTGCTCATAAGTTTACATAACCTGGGAGAATGTGTTTTTTTGGCCAGTTCTCAAAGAATATAAATAACACAAAACCTTTTTTTCCCCCACTCGTAGTTAGTGGTTGGGGTGAAGCCATTTATTGTCAAACAATTGTGTTTACTTTTTTAAAATCACAATGACAGACAACAGAAACTACGCAAATGACCCTGATCAAAAGTTTACATACCCGGGTGATCTTGACCTTATAACATGAACACAAGTTGAAGAAAAGGTTAAAGCAAAAGCATCTGGACTCAAGTTTTCAAGGTGAATATGTTTTATCTCCAATTTGAAGAGACTTCATCAATTCTGAGATCAACTGGTATAAGATTGCAAAATTTATGAGCACAACTGTACGTCTTTTACACAATATACATAATAAAGAAAAGACATTACAGTACCTTCCACCCCCACTGGGAATAACGGGAGTTGTTCTCATTAGCAGGTCGGAGATTTGTGATGACAGCTTGGTCTTTGCGGCAGTCTGCTGCTGCACTCGGACTTCTGCTGCATCAGCTAAGTGCATTAATGTCTTTCTTTCTGGACTTTCCTCAAAGTTCTTACAGCCTATGCACTTACAAATGGACGAGCACATGATTTTAGCCTATACAAGAGAAGAAGGGAAGAAATCATTAGTCTTTTTAATACAGTGTAAGAGAAGAAGAAAAACAAGTTTTCATAGAAAAAAAATACATTTTGTATATACTAAGCACATGATATCTGACCTCGTAGCACTCGCAGTAGTTCTTGAGACAGCCCGAACGTTTGCAGTTACAACCTTTGCTGTGCCGACGATCTGATTCTCCTTCTTTACCTTTACCAATCTTGGGTTTGAAGGCCTCTGGATTTCGATCCAAACATGTCTGTGAACAAATTCTAGAATTAATCAATCTTCATTATAAGTGGTGTAATTTATCCTAATCTCTTAAACAGCTTTAAATTACCTTTATTGCCTTGAGGCGCTCCGTTTCATGCTCAAGGTTATTGAAGCAGTTATTGCAGTTACAGTTATTGCAGAACTCTCCATTTGCAAAACAGTCACAATATCTAAGAGAAACCAGATGTATTAATGATCAAAAACCTATAAACCCAGGTAATAAGAAAGATCTTCCATTTCTGTTACTATATCCAGTAAAAATCTAATCATTTTAATTTGTATTACGTATTTTATGCGTTTTTATTGTAAATAAGCACTTATGTTAGCATTTAAAAACTTGGTGGGCAGCTATACAGATATAAACAGTATACACTGTAAATTAAAAAGGTAAATAATATTACTATGCATTTTCATCCAACACTGCAATGATCCCTACTTTGGTCATACTTACAGTTTGAGACACTGTGACTTTGTGCAGTTGCAGGGCTTTCTTGGTCTGGATGTGGTTTCTGTAGTTGACAATCTGTGTTAAGGAAAATAAATCGAATTAACTTTAAAGGATAGCTCAAACATATCCATAGATGAGCCCAGGGGGCATTTATAACAGGAGCCTGACACCTTAGTTGGTTCTCTTGATGTGGGGGACTAGTGCCCAGCTGGGAAAACTCTTTTCAACCACTTATATCCAAGACATTGTCCTGTCCATAATAACAAGCAGCTCATGACCACTGGTAATAGTAGGAACATAAATAAAGAGCTTTCTTTTTTTACCACAGCTCCCTCTTCATAATAACAGACAGGTACACCAACTGCTGCAGACACTCCACTGCTCCGCTTTCTCCCTTACTCATGATCAAGGTCCTGTAAACTTCTTTTTGAGACAGAAGCTCAGCACTAACTGGGAGGAGTTGAGCCACACTCCTACAGAGAACCATGGTCATGGACAGCAAAATATTCCAGTACACGTTGAAGGTCCTGGTTTAATGAAGGCAACAGAACATTATCATCCACAACAAGCAGAGATGAGAGCCTGTGGTCCCCAAACCAGACAGCCTCCTGCCACTATACCTAGAGATTTTTTTCCATACCAGAGACAGGTGTGACATACTGATGCCAATGTGAACCAAACACCTGCTCCAGTAAGCACAATTAAAATAACCGTTTTTGTACAGGTGGTGTGCTAAGGCAGGAGGAATATTGTTTTTTTTTTTAAAGATTTGTGATGTCATAGGTTTGTCAGACACTTAAACATTTTAATGTTTCTTTACCCGTTGAGTGGAAGTCTGGCCTGAGTCTGGATGTTAGCAGATGCTGAAAAGCCAGAGCCGCTGGCAAGGGTCACAAAGGGAGACTGCTGCAGCTAAAAGATTAGTAAATTAGAATTAGGATAAAAAAAACAAAAAAAACAATGAACATACATTTTCAAACAGTACGTATAGGTATGAACCATCCAACCTGTGTGACATATTGAGCTGGCACAACTGCATAGCCTACATTCCCACCACCAGGAGCTGGTGCTAGGACAGTGCCTGGAGGCAGGTTGGTGAAGTTGGGCTGAATCTGCGGTAGTGGGGTTGCGGGCATGATCAGGCGCTGCTGGGTCTGAGTGGTGGTCACCACCTGGGTGGTCGATGTCAAAGGCTTAGGCGCCACCTACGGAGTATAAATGACTTTAGCTAAAATAAAAGCAAATGGATAAATAACTAAAAAGCTGACAGCTACCTGTTTCATGGTCTGAGCTGGGATGATTGGGACTGACATCCTTACTGCTCCAGTACTTACCACCATAGGTTTGGCTAAAGTATATTAGGGAAATAGAATTAGCACACAAGTTTCCAAATCCAGCTTTTAAAAGTAATGTAAAATGTTAGCTGCTTATAGGTTACCTGTCTGTACAGAATTTGTGCTGGCACCACTGGGCTGGGCTGTGCTGCTTGCTGTTGTTGCTGTGACAAGGCGGACGTAGTGGAACCTGCTACCTGGTACTTGAATTTGCTGCACATTAGGTTGTGTGGCCAGTGGAATGATGGTCTTGAACTGAGAGCCACTGACACCTCCCACTGCCACAGACTGCACAGGTTTAATATTCTGAAAGAAAAGACAGAGCCTGAGAATAAAAATTCAAGAAGGCACATAAGTGACAGGTGTGTTGTGTGATAAAGAGCATCATTTCTGAAACACCATTAAAAAAAAAAAGTAAAATAATATTACGTGCTTGAATAACCTACCACTAGAGTCGGGCACAAAGCTTAATCATTTTTTATGTCTAATAACGACCAAACCCGCTGAACATACTAAACAAGTCATTGGTAATATTTTGCTTTGTCCAAATATTCATGTTTATATAAAAGTAGAGATGCACATTTTCTATCGATACCGATAATCAAGTGCTTCTCACGGCCAATACCAATAATTGTAAATTTAAACAAAAACAGTTTTAAAAAAAATATATCCAAATTACTTCTAGAATGTTTCCTTCAAACACTCATTTCACAGAATAATTTGGCTTATAGCAATAAACTGTTCATCTAAAGCCTGCAAGGGGCAGATAATACACTGTTTAGGATGAGCTCTGGCCCCTGGGCCTTGTGTTGGGCAGGTGTTAGAGACTCAAAGACCATGGTTTTTACTTTTATTTATTTTTTTATATTATTTTATTATGGTAATAAATGCTGGAGATTGAATACAAGTCTGTTGCTATTTTTATTTGAGGAGGGCATTTACACAATATGTACATCATCGTATGTACTGCAATTAGATATCTGGTTTTAATGTTCAACAAGGCTAATTGTAGTATTTATACTGTGTTCCTGAACGTCTCATAAGCCTCAGAGTGATTTGGTCTCATTGTGGAGCCCTGTGCATGGCTCAACATGAAGCATGTTCAAAGACAACACTTGCTAGCCAGTAAAGATTAGCCTAAAACAGCTGATAAAATGTCTAGCTCTGTTCATGCATTGCTCCAAAGCATTCCTCAGCAGCACCTTGTCTAAAACAGGCTGGATTTTCTTGGCAGCGTTTAAAAGCTACTCTACTCATCATTTCTGTCCTCTGCTGAGATTGGACAGTGTGGACGTCATTGTAAATTCACAGTAATCAATCAGTTTCTGTGATGAATTGGGTCACTCTTCGCTAAACTTTTCCCGCTAGTGAGCCGTCTGTGTTGTTGAAAGGGATGACAGTGGCGCAAGAGGGCAACAGAGGGAGAGGAGGAAGCCGCGGAGAAGCAGAGTGACTCAAGCGAGTGGCTGCAGCCACCAGCTGCACACGCGATAGTTTTTTGTAACTGTCCCACAAACAGTTCCGAGTTCAGTTATATTGTGTTATACTGAGTTCATTGCATATTGCCAAATATGCTTAAAATATTAATATGGTAAAAGACTAAAAAGAAGTCAAATTAATGAAACATGTTTAAATTCATTATGGGTAATTATTTGGTTGAAAAATGATTATGCTGTAATTGCCACTGTGGTTGTCACATGACTTGAGTTTTATTCAGCGGTAAATGATGCATTTTGGGTCAGAATGAAGACGCATGGTAAAGAAAACCATGGCCCTGCAATTACAGCAATTCTGCACATGGCGCAATTGGTAAATATTCCCATTTATACGTGCATAAATAAGTGTGACATTGGTCATATTAAGTGTATCGAGTTAAGAGACTACAAAATGACAGCATTTTTGTTTTTGTGTTTTGCTATTTAGGTTTTCATCAGAGTGGTGGTATCATGGTATTATAGTGTCCAAAGTGGTAAAAGCTGTCTAATGGCAGAGAGGAATTAAGATGCCACCGTTTTAGTTGCAAACTAGAGCCCTGTAATATCAGAAACAACTCATCGGATTAAATTAAATCAAGTTCGGTTAAAAATTATGTAATTTCTCCCACTATTGGCTCCTAGGTATCGGTATTGATAGTTATCGTGCATTCCTCATACTTGCAAACTCAGATGGGCTGAAAAAGGTACAACATTGCATTTCTATTAAATATACCATATTGCCACAAAATGAATGTGATTTTATTTACAATAACACATATTCGTCGCCTTTTAGGCATGTTTTTATTTAAACTGACTGAATATAAATAGTACCTGAGCTACAGGTTATTCTTTGCCGCTGAAAAGACTCTAGTGACTCCTGTGCTGGGGTTGTGTCTTTGTCTCTCTCCTCCTCCGTTCGTCTTTTTTGGAGCTCGTTGTTTTCTTTGGTGCAATTTTTTTTATAAGTTTATCATGTTTACACAGAAACACAAAGGCTTTTTACATAGATTACAACTGGCAGTGTATTTGTAAAATATCTCCACACAGCGCTTGCTCATCTTGCCATGTGACGACACAACGACAAACACACAGAGCAGGGGATGGAGGTGACAACTACACAAACACCTGTCGACCGTTTAAATGACCTGCCCAGCCCTACTGTTGTCCAGTTCACTCAGTGCAATAGCAACTGCTTCATCCCCGGGAAAGAAGACGACACCGCCGTCCGCTGATATTTTTGGTCTCTTTTGAGTTTTAAGTCAATTTATAAACACTATGAGAAGACAACCCATCTAAAAAAGGTGCCGACAGATTGCTGCCCATTTAGCTGCATTTTCATCTCACCTGTGCTGTTGCTTGGCTAGTTGCCACTTTGACTGGTGAAGCTGATGTAGACTGCTGGACAGTAAGGATCTGCTGGCCAAGTGCAACGTTCATAGGCAGGGTCACAGACTTCTGGGGAGCACTGGGGGTTGGAGATGCCACAGACACCACAGTTACCTGCAAACACAGGGAATTCAAAATGTGTTGAGGAAAAAGCAGGAAAAGACAAGGGCGTGCAACAGGCTTTAAATGTGTCTTTATGGTTCCTCTTAATAAAGTATGATTTAAGAACCAAATTAGAATTAAGTTGCTAATGACAATTTTCAAAAAGAGATGGTCTACCATACTGTGGCAACAGAGGCACAAGCAGACCCACTACTTGGGTTCTCTCTTGTGCTGTAACTTGGACATGGTGTAAAATCCAGCTTTTTATTGAGCTATGAGCATAGTCAGAGTAAGATCTGCATGTAACTGCAATGCGAGTATTGCAGACTTCAACTCTAATCTCTAACTCCCACAGATCTAAAATAACTGCTGCATATATTAATGTCCCCTTCTTTGTAACAGTGCTCTCTATTAGATCTTTCCAAATGCCTTGTTTAGTCAAAGCATTTTTTAACTAAGAGTAGACTGAGACTGAGGCAAAACAATGGGACGAAATCACAAGTCCACCACAAGACTGGGGAATGATACCATTACACTGCTATTACTGTTAAAATATAGAAAATGAAAACCTGGAAATTAGTAACTTTGTTGTGCATCAGTCACAATGAACCCAATTAGCAACTCATTTGTTAGTGTTCTACACAGCAAAGGATTTTTTTCATAAAAAGCATAACAGAATAGTGCATTTTGTAGAAAAGAATATAGAGGGAGCTTACCTTACTGGGTGTCTTTAGTGGGGAAATTGCTATTTTTTTGCCCGGTATGCCCTGTATATTAGTGCTATGAGACTCAGTCAAAGTAATGGTCCTAGCAGGCATGACTGGGGAATTCTGTGTTAGGACCCGTCCTATGAAGGGAGAAAAATTTGAACCACAAAATAAATAAAAAAATAACAAATAATTCAAAATAATTGACAAAAAATATTAAAACTAGCCTGCAAGAACTGGAGACTGAGGACTGACACCTTTACTGTTAACAGTTTTGGTAATGATAAACTTAATTGGTGCAGATGACGATGGTGTCTTTTTAGCAATCTGTGGAACAAAGATAAATATTTTAACATTTTTTAACTGTATATAGTAGAATAATGATCTTCACAATCAACAGAAAATGTATAATATAATTTGTGTAAACAATAACCAGGTATTTGCATAGTAAATATTTCAATTTAAAAAGATTTCTAGGTTGCTAGAATGAAAAGCAATTGTTTCATGCCTAAAATAACCAATTAAAAAGTGTTATAATAATGCATTATAACAAGTGTTACCTGTACAGTCTTTAGCTGCTGGGGTTGTAATGTTGTCAACTGATTGGTTGTACCTCCCACCACTGGCTTGAGCTCAGATCTCCCTCCTATAGTCACAACTTTAAACTGTGGGGTTTGGGTCTTTGGCTCTCCAGACCCCTGGGCAACAGCTGCCTTGCCAGTGTGTGGTAACTGCAGAACTATAGGCTGCCCAGACTTTCCAATAGCTGTAACCAACAGTTTTTGTCCTTCCGGTTTAATGACTTGATGTGTAGAAGCAGCAGACTTTGCCGCTTCTGTGGCTTGTGATGATGCCACCTTGTTGAGAATGATCTGATGGTTTGCAGCAGAGATGGTGAAGGGGGTTGTGAGCTTTTGCAAGCCACTTGTTGAGACAGTAGTTCCAGTTACACTATCTGTAGTTTTGGTGGTGGCTGATGAGGTGGCCAAAGATGGTTTGAGAAGGGTTGATGATGTATTAGAAATTGAAATAGGAACTTGATTTGCAGAGCTGCTGCTTAGCGTGGAGTCTTTAGAGGTGGGTGCTGTCACTAGTTCTGCTGAAGTGTTATCTGAACAAAGTCTTAAACTTTCTGAAGGTGCATCAGTTTCCATTGGAACTGATGTGTCATCGGAGACCTTTGACTGCACTGTTGTCCCATCGGATTGAGAGTGAGGCATGTCCTCCATCGCGTCAGTATCCATAATTTCATCTGGAAGGAGGCTGTTGAGCTCTGGGGACACCACATCCATGACTGCCAGTGTTGGTAGTCTGTCAGTACTGTATGAGAAATATACACATAATGTCAAGCTAAGATTAAAGCAAGTAACGTACTTTGAACGAAAAATATAGTAAAATGTAGCTGTATGCGTTTATAAAGCTTTAAGCTTACAAAACTCTAGATGCTAATGTAAATTACTAAAGTATACAATGAAATAATTGATTCTCACACACACACACACACACTTGTGTTTTTCCCCCCAATTGTGCAATGTAAAATGAGATATAATCGTTTAATTGGTTAATGGTTCTGCAAAACATAGGTCGTAAAGACGTTATGGCTAGCGTGTTAACAGTTTATAAGAAATGCACGGTTTGATTACTTTTTAAGTCCACAATAGCACAGCAGAAACTTGGCACGTAGTCAGAGAAGAAGGGTCCATTTTTGAGATAGGCCGACAGCTGATGCGAGTTGAGCTAGGTCGCAGTGATCATCTCTGGCGTGTCTGTGTCCTACTGGACAGCTCAACATTAATCCTGCGAAACACATATGAACCCTACTCACTACATACCACTTAGCTCTGTGCTCTGAATACTTTCACGTCCTGAGGTTAAAATAAAGAATCTGAAAAGTGCAATGCGGCAAAAAAATAAATAAATAAAAAATGCTAGAAAAATCATACACTGTGATGGTCTTCGCCAAGCAAACTAAGAAAGCGTCAAGCAGCTTGTCGGTTTCGTTACTATTTCAGGCCGGGGTTGGATTTCGAAAGATCCGCCATTTTTATATCGTCATCAGCTCAGCTAGCCCCTGGCTAACAAATAGCTATGTCGCATTAGTAAATGTACTTATTCATATTTACCGACATAAGTTTTGATACACAGGTGGCGTTCACAAAACACATCAGATATTTGTGAATAAACATATCAAACTAGCAGGTGCTTGTTAAGGTTAACGACAACTATTACATTGTTTTGCAGAGCATGCGACGTAAACAACGCTAGCTTTCAATAATTCAGTCAACTGAGGGATCACACAGTACCAGACAATTTACAAAATGATCATTCATTGTTGCAGTTTGCAAAACGCTAAATAAAGATGTCTTAGATTAACTCTTTGGAGCTATGTCATGTTAACGTAATAAAGTAAACAGATGGTAGAAAACAAGCCCACATACCACGGGATCAATATCTGTCTTAACAGGGTCAATCACATTACTTCTTAAAAGTGCAAAACGCCAGAGTCCAGCAGTAAAGCTGATGTATTAGACAGGACATGCAATTTAAGAAACTTTCGCATGGTAAGGAAAACTAGCGTCACTTTTGATGTATGTTAGCTAACTTGAGAGATGCAAAAGTATAATTTTACACACAAAAAAATAATATTATATGAATCCAAGTGACTCCGTGTTGAACAGTCAGTTGAATAAAGCCTATGACCAATATCTTTGCCCCTGTAGCCCATCTGTGCCGCTTTAGTGTCTATCCATTCACCATTTTTATTATCAATATTATCAGCCTCATCAAGTAAACCCAGCGGCAGGACAACTGTACTAGCAAACTTGCTGAGCTTGCTAACCCCAGCTAGCTAGCTCTGCAATATGTCCCAAAACCAAAGATATTGTAATGGGTACAACTTTCTCTCAGATGTAGAGCAAGAAGCTCTTAATTGGCCATCTATAATGTTTTGCTTACCCGTGTATTTACGCTGAGCAATGGTTGCAGATAAAACGAGGAAAGGAAAAAGCGATTGTTCAAAATACCGCGCCGAGCGCCATTCCTCCCTGACATTTCACAAGCCAGCCACGCCCTCTACGTCCTACGTCACTATGTAGTAACGCCTTAAAGCCATAAAGCCACAGAAACTGACTGCTCACCCTTTTATATTGAAAATTGAATTAGTTCAACCAAATCAGTCATCGTCAATGAATTTGAGCAACAGATATAAACATTTCAAACCAGCATTGTATAAAAATGACCTCCTTACCAGAAAAAATCGGTTCAAGGAACTCAAACTCATGCATTATTGAGTCGTATATTTCTTACCTAGGTGTAAAAGGAAAAAAAAGATTAATTGCTGAAAACTGTTTCAGTGTGAGCCAGGGTCAAATACAATGTAAGTAGCCTCTGTATATGTTTTAATGTTCCATGTCCTTGTTTTATTGACTGTAATTTTTTGTATTTGTGCAATGTAGACTATATTGCGTTTATCTTTTATGTAGAAATGGATCTAGTCCTAACCAGGGACTTTAAACACAGTGTCAGTTGCTTTTTGTAATAAGTGTTGTGTTTTGTCCGGGTAAAATTTATAAATAAATAATAAAAAAAAACAATTATTTATTACAATAAAATGGAAAGCAGATGTGCTTAGAACAAGCTGCTCAAACGTGTCTACACTACAGCTCTGATCTATTTAGGAGTTAAATGCAAACAGTACAAACAGTACAAACAGAAGGGACCTATACATGTTTTAAATATTATTTTCTGAGATGATATTAATGTAAATGTCTAAAATGTTATCACAGAACACATAGGCCTAATGTTCTTGATGTGTGGATGATGTGTGATATGGTGCCCTGTAAAAGATGTTACATGTCGAAGTACAATATGATGTCTCCGAGACACCTTTGACACCTTTAACATACACCTTAGTAGTTTTTGTTTTCTTTCTTTCTTGCTTCACTGGAAGCGGAATAACACTTTAATGTATCACATTCGTGTTATTACTTAACAATAATAATGAAGCGGTAATACATAAATAATATAAAGTTGGTCCATCCTATACATCCATTATTTCTACACTCATTGGTCCATCCCTTTAAGGAACGTCATTGGAGGATCGCAATTACCTTCCAAAACGGAAGTAATCGTCCTTCTGGTTCTGGTGCAGAAAGCCGGAGTTGATAGACACCTAGCGAAATAACAATGGCGACCGAAGTGAGACAGGAGCTTGCACATCTTATGAATTCAAGTGGATCTCACAAAGATTTAGCCGCCAAGTTAGTAAACATCACAGCAAATCTAACAACTCATAAATGCATTGTCACACGGAAAATATGAGCTTCGTGTATAATATATTTTGGAGACCAAGCTAAGCTAACATTAGCTTTGCAGCTACATTAGCCTTTGCTATATTGGCATGTTTGGAAAGTAGTGAAAATTGGTTTTATCCTTATATTACAACTAGAAATAAAGTCGGTTGAACCGACATTTTACGCCTGTATTTTAAATGCATTGTTTAATGCATAGAATTACTTCATGTTTAGCAGGATTTGAACGCTTCAATCTTGATTTACTACTCATTTCTATAAAGGGATGTATATGCTGTGCGATCTATTGAACCTATGAGCTTTTACAATCTTTAGGTTTTAAGTAAAATAATATTGCTTGCTTTAAACTCACTGTCTTGTGGGCTTGGCCTCCTTGAGTAAAACTGATAGATGATAGGTTATTATTGTTTAGACTCAACAAACCTATGATTAATATTATGCACTTATTTTGCCCTTGTTTTAGATATCGGCAGATATTGGAAAAAGCTATTCAGTTCACTGGTGCAGATCAACTGGAATCCCTGAAGGCCTTTGTTGAAGCAAGTATGACATGCTTGATTTGCTACTGTTAATGATTCAGAATACTTGTTAGGCTTGTCAGACTATTTTTTGTCTGTTTTTACAGTGGTCAATGAAAATGTCAGCCTTGTGATCTCAAGGCAGTTACTGTCTGATTTCTGCACACACCTGCCTAACTTGCCTGATGCCACAGCTAAAGCAGTGTATCACTTCACATTGGAAAGAATTCAGCCAAGGGTGATCTCATTCGAGGAACAAGTAAATCCTCTCACATTCTCTCTGGCTATCTCAAAAAGACTCTTTTTTTTAGTTTTAGAAGTCTGTGAAATTCTCAGTCATCCAGGACATCTTGGAAAAAAAGGTTTAAGTAAAAGCATATGGACTCAGTTTTCAAGGTAAAGACATTTTGTCTCTAATTCCAAGAGACTTAATCAATTTTGAGATCTTCTCAGTTAATCTCAGAATTGATAAAGTCTCTTAGAATTAGAGACAAAACGTCTTCACTTTGAAAACTGGGTCCAGATGCTTTTACGTTTTTATTTTTAGAAACACATGTAAGAAACATGTTTTATGTAGCATTTACAATACTGAAAATTATACTTGTATGACTATAATCTAGACTTAATTTGCTTTAGAATAGACAGACTAAAAGTGAGATAATTTGTAATGTTTTTTAGGCAACATTTTTTAAATAAAAATGCCTTAGCCAGGAAGAAACCTCAAATAGCCTTTTGAAAAAAACAAAATTTTGTTTATTTATATATATTTTTTCATCTTTAGGTTGCCTCAATCAGACAACACTTAGCAACCATTTATGAAAAGGAAGGAGACTGGAGAAATGCTGCCCAGGTGTTAGTTGGAATTCCACTGGAAACGGGACAAAAGTCAGCTTCTCCTAGTTTCTTAGTTCTAATGTACACATTCATAATATATTATTAAAAGCCTTTTTGCTTGTTCTTAACATGTAATTTCTTGTCCCTTAAGACAATACAATGTTGACTATAAGTTGGATACATACTTGAAAATTGCACGGCTTTACTTAGAAGATGATGATCCAGTACAGGCTGAGGCTTACATAAATAGAGCCTCACTGCTTCAAAATGAGTCTTCAAATGAACAGTTGCAGATCCATTACAAGGTAATAATTTCATATTTTAATTCTCATTTTATTATGAAAAAGGAAACTATCAATGTTTTATGTTGTTGTAGGTTTGTTACGCCAGAGTCCTAGACTTCAGAAGGAAGTTCATTGAAGCTGCACAAAGATATAATGAGCTCTCTTACAAGTCGATTGTCCATGAAAGTGAAAGACTGGAAGCACTGAAACATGCTTTGAATTGTACTATATTGGCCTCTGCAGGTATGTCAAGAGTAAAATCTATGATAGCAATTTGATAAAGATGAATGTTAATTTGTTTAAATGTTTATTTAATTCTTATTTATTTTATTTTTACATCACATGTAATGACCAATGTGGTTTACCAAAGTGCTGTAGCAAGCAGCATAAGTACATGCATTTCCCCGCTACAATAAAAGCAGTAAAATAATATAAAAGACTAGACAAAAATGAAATGCAACTTTGACGGTTCAAATAAGGCCTGAGTTGTAAAAAAAATCCTGATAAAAGAGAGATTAGTTCCACAATCCACAAAAGCCTAAGTAAAAGTGTAACTTTTTATTTTTATGGGTAGATGAGTCTGTAAACCATCTGCAAAACAAAGAGGTACATGGCAATATTTAAGTATTAATAATTTATAATGGAGCAATTTGTATATTGTGTGTTCAAGGCCAGCAGCGCTCTCGCATGTTGGCTACCCTTTTCAAAGACGAACGCTGTCAGCAGCTGGCTGCCTATGGTATACTGGAAAAGATGTATTTGGATCGTATTATTAGAGGAAACCAGCTACAGGAGTTTGCTGCCATGCTCATGCCTCACCAGAAAGCAACCACAGCGGATGGTGAGTAGAAGAACCTTCCTTCTTACTGTGTATTTTGTTTAAATTTGATATTGTCAAAATTTAAATACATTCTATATATAGAATAAATACTATACATTTAAACTATATTGATACAAATTCAATCAATATTAACGTGGCTAGATAGTAGTGGTAAGGTTCAATCGCCAGTAGCACAGTTGCATTTACTGGTGCGGAGTTGTTTTTTTTATCTAATGTAACATGTAGTTTTAGAAGAATAACTAAGCTACTGTGGTAGATGACAGCATTTAAAACTTGTAATCGCCCTAAAAAGATTTATTATTGTTTGTTTGTGAATGTATTTTGATGCTATTCTTGAAGTTGTATTTTTGTGGTCCATGTGACGTTTCTGCCATTTAGGATCCAGCATACTTGACAGAGCTGTAATTGAACACAACTTGTTGTCAGCAAGCAAACTCTATAATAACATCACTTTTGAGGAATTAGGGGCATTGTTGGAAATTCCACCAGCAAAGGTGAGACATTAGTAAAATTATGACTTTCTTATAAATGATCATCTTTAAAACCACCTTATTGCATCTGTTGCACTTTTTCTCCTTAGGCTGAAAAAATTGCCTCCCAAATGATTACTGAAGGACGCATGAATGGCTTCATTGACCAGATAGATGGCATTGTACACTTTGAGAGTAAGTGCTTTTAACATTTTTGTTAATTTTAATGGGTCTATAGGGAGGTGTGGTTGTTTATTTTACATGTTAATTGTGATGGTGACTTAATATTTTTAAGACGCATTGTGTCTTTGGCAGCTCGTGAGCCCCTTCCTACCTGGGACAAACAGATACAGTCTTTGTGTTTCCAAGTCAACAACCTCCTTGAGAAAATCCGACAGGCGGCACCAGAGTGGGCTGCACAGGCCATGGAAGCCCAGATGGCCCAGTAAATATTTATTTGAAAATACTCCATTTTTTTGTCCCCCAGTTTGATAACATTGCTTCATATGTACTTCAATGGAAAAAAATATGATACAAGTATTACAATGTTTCCCTCCATTTCTGTATCATACCATAACCCGCAGGTGTGTCAATATCACTCTGACATTGTGTTGTTTGTAAAGTTATAATGTATTAATACACAATTCAAACAAACATAATGTCCACATAACCTGTCTTTTTAAGCTTTGGCAATTGTACGCTTTATCTGATTTTAACTAAAAAATCCATTATTTGTCAAGAGGTTTTCAATGTATTGCTTTATGTACATCCCAGGCCCACATGTAATTTGAAAATTAAACTACAAGCTGAGACAAGTGGGTCAGTGCAGTGTTTCTCTTTGATAATTATTATTACCATGATTTAAATTGTATATGATTAGATGTTTGTCTAGTTTGTTTGTCTCTAAGATGGAAACAAGACACTCACATAAAAAGTATGTATGCTAGTTTTTCAGTATATCTTCAGCTACTTGGCCACACAATTCATGGCCGTGTACTACGAACCCATTTGAACCTACCCTATATGTCTCTCCTACCCTAGCTAGACAAAAAACTAACAATCCCGGTCTGAAATAAGTGCTATCATGAACCGGGTTATTAACTCGTTCAGTTAACCCTGGGTTTCTCTGTGGAGTGAGAGCGCATTCATGTAAAACAGGATGTGTCAGCACTAAATAACCATTCACAGTGAGATGTTGGAGAAAGTCAACATGAGGAACAGTGTCTTTCCCTCTCCTCGACACCGGCAGCTCGTTTCTGGTTCCGATTGGTCAGTGATCTGTGTTTTTATTGTGAGTCGTTCAGCCTAGGTTACTACAGTGATCCACCTCAAGGCAAAGTTAACCAGCATTGTGATACTGAAACCTCAGGGTTACCCCTTAATTTACCTCTCCTGGCCCAGCTTTTGAGAACAGGGCCCTGGAGACTTTTTGGTGTGATCAGCAAGCCATACTGTTTTTATGTATTTCCTTTTATCAACAAAGCATAACCCTGTGATGTGGGGATTTAATCAAGAATTGACAAACAAGAGAGACTCCTCTACTTTCGTTTTTTGAGACTTGCATTGATGTAAGTATTTGGTGTTGTACATAGTGTGTAGGCATGCAAAAAAGAAGATACTGCATTTGAATCTGACTGTGAAAACATTTTAAAATATACCCAACAGAGCTACATGCCTCAGAAAAAAAGTATATAATTTGTTCTGGAAGACAAAGAGTAACAAGAAAAAATGTATTCATCCTGCAACAGGAGAATAAAGTGCAAAGGTACCAAATATTACAAATCACAATGCTGTAACTGCATTTTAAAGACTAAAAATAAATTACAAAAAATGTTTGAATATGATAAATGTGACAATTAAGAAAAGTACCCCATATTTACAATATAATTACAACAAAATATCAAAAACTTAAATCATAGACTGTTCATGGAGACAGGGTATTGCACATGTTGCTACCTACATGATACACTGATGAACTGAACGGTGTATTGCAAACCAGTTTAACTGTTGAGGCTAGTAATCACTGGGATGATGGGATTTGTCACAATGCATAAATATATTGTAATGTATTTAACAGGTCATAAGGGGCTAAAGGTTGGAGTCTGTCCAAACCGCTAGGGGGATCGTTTTCTTAATGCAAGGTGGGGTACAGCATGGACAAACACCAGTTAATAACCGGGCTTAGAGACTTCTACATCTACCTGTATATTTTGGATGGTTTGAGGATGCCTGAGGTAACCTCCTGGTGTCAGTGCAAAACTATACCACTTTGCACTCCAGCTAAAGATACATTTTTCTATTGTTAAAAAACGGACAACAAACTTTCAGTCCTACTTTCTTCACAGTGAAGTGAGGATGTCAAGAGGACGTTGCTATTACAATTCAATCCACAGGAGGTCGCTGCCTCCCGTAAATTGGCCAACATTTGTACAAGCTCATAATGAAGTTCTTTCTGTAATGATACAGCTCCCATATAATGAGCTGCTGTAACTAAAACAGGGGAGTAGACATCATTTTCAATTTGCTACAGACTAATGATAGACTTGGTTGAATTTGTTTTGCTTAGAGCACAATAGACTGCAAAAGACCGTCTTCCGAAAGGCCCATCGTTTTTGAATATAGCACCAAATATTAAGAACCCAACTTTGTAGCTACTTTGTGAAGCTTACCAACGTTGAGTTTAAATTTTTAGGTGGCAATAACCTAGCCTACCTTTATCTGTAGGCTTACTAACTTCACAAGCTGTGGTATGAACAGTTCACTCTAAAATGTGTCACTATGGGCACTAGACCTAATGGGTTCTTAGCAGTGATAGACATGCGCACAGCTGATGAACAGGCACATCTGCACTGACGTCATCTCCCCCTGAAAAAGCTGCTAATTTGAAGGTGTCCGGGAGCAGGACACAACCCGGTCTCTGCAATGTAGTGAGCGGAGCAGCCTCAAGACCAACCTTTGCGCTTGTGTTTGCATGCACTTTGTCAAATCGTTTAGCAGAATACTCTCTGCGACCTGAACTAACTTTTTAAGCACCCTGAGCCATACCACGTCAAGATTATAAAGACGACAAATAGGCTGAAAATAGAGCCTTCTGTTGGATCACATCCAAGACTTTGAAACGCCGAATAACTTTCTGGAGTTCAGATAGTGTCTGAGGCTGCTGAAGGAAACCACACTGCAGCTATAGAGGATGGCTGAACCCAGAAGGAGATGAACAGAGGAGAGGAGCAGAGGTTTGTGTGCGGAACTTCAGAGGAGCTGTAACCCTTTGTCTTGTGGTCTCCCTGCACATTTGGGCTGGAGAGGGCGATGAAGATGAGCCTGGTAACTATCTCTGCAACTCAGTCTCTTAAAGATTGGACTATTTTAAAAGATACGAATGAGCCATCTTAGGTAAACACGATGTAGGCTAGTCTATTTATGGATGTTTTCAGTCTCAGATTTTAGCGATACGCGTTTAGACATTACAGAATGAATTAGGAATAGAATGTGTCAAAAGACTGACTTGATGATTTAAAGTAGCCTACCAACACGCTCTATATATTTACGTTAATAGATTATCTGTAGATATGCTACAACAAGTTTGTCTGTTTTAAAATAGGTTATAGCAAAACTTCCAGACAGAGCACACTCCATAGCCTACAAAATCAAACTCTCTTATGTGATGTCAGGCAGTTTCTTGTGGTTGCAACTCTATTTGAGTTTGTGCCGGTGTTCGTACGGGCCGCCTGCCAACTGTCTGGGTCATGGTGGCCAAGTGGGAAGCACGTCTGGACTCGGCGAGTCTGAGCTGTAGAAATGTAGTCCTCAAAGTTGCAAAATGCGCATTCCCTATGCTGTCATCTTCGGAGTCAGTAGCTCGGGTTTTTATCCTTCAAACATTGATCAGTGACGTTTGTTTACAACTGACTTAAGCGCGTGCTGCCCGGGGCGCGTCTATAGGAGGCTAGAGCTAAATCACCGCACACCACTGTCAGACTAGTGTCGTTAAAGATTAATGCATCTCGGTATAATGGTAAGAACTGTACAACACTGCACTGCAAAAATTAATTTAAATTGGCTACAACACTTAACTATATATATATATATATATATATATATATATATATATATATATATATATATATATATATATATATATATATATATATATATATATATATATATATATATATATATATATATATATATATATATATATATATATATATATATATATATATATATATATATATAGGGGACATAACATATAGCAATAGACCCAGGTCCGACTCAAACCCGGTCGGACGCTCTCCATTATATGTATCCATAAATAAATAAATTAATAAATAAAACCCTCTGATTTATTCACAGGAAATAAAATGGACTGGTCAAGACAAGCTCCCGATATAGAGCTTTCTACCTGGACCTCCCAAAGAATATGATTGTCTCTGATGGATTATTATGTTACCTGTGAGCCACTGATATGACTTCAGAAGCCAACAAGACTTGGAAGCATTTGCTTTCAGGAGAAATCTGAGACCTGGATGAGGTAGTAAGTGGCCCAAGAACAGTTCACAGAGTTTATAGAGACAGACCGTGGACTTGTAATGGTGTGTCAACGAACTGATTGTCTGCCTTTAGCCTGTCTGTAGCACCTTCTCTCCCACCCCATGTCACACCCTTCCCTGCATTATGGAAATACTGTGGAAGACGCTGACTTGGACTCTGAGCCTGGTGGTGATGGCTGCTTCTGAATTTCAAAACATCAACAGGCTGTCACACAACTCTCAAGGTATAAAATAAATGTTTATTAGAAGAGACTTGTTGACCACAAGTGTGTTCAAAACAATGCAAGTTTTTTTTACATCTCTTTTTCTCTTTATTCTCTGTAAAAGAGGAGTTCCTGTCCTACCTGCCGCACTATCAGTTGACAGTCCCAGTACGAGTGGATGAAAATGGAAATTTCTTGAGCTACACTGTGAAACATCAACGACCAGGCCGACGGAGACGGGGGTTGGCAGATCCAATAATGGGACCACTACCTCCGTTAGACCCCCCAGAGTCCCAGCTGTTTTATAGACTGTCCGCTTATGGAAAGCACTTTCACTTAAACTTGACACTTAACCCTCACTTGGTGTCGAAACATTTTACAGTGGAGTATTGGGGCAAAGAGGGGCTGGAGTGGCGCCATGACATGGTAGATAACTGTTACTATGTTGGATTCTTGCAAAATCACCATAGCACATCTAGAGTGGCACTCAGCAATTGCAAGGGCCTGGTAAGTAAAAGTAGTTTTATTATGATTTGTGCTGATGTTTTTATGGTGTCTAAAGCATTAGTAAGCATCTGCCTACCTCAAACAAACTCTGACTAATTTCTGATCTCTATACTAATTAAGATGTGCCTGTCCTGCTTTTAGCCAGAACTTTAGTTGGCAAAAGATTAAATGTTTTTTACTTTGAATCTTGGCCATTGTCCATTTAGACTAGAGTCTGCCTCTTGAAAACAAATAATGCTAAATAATGAAATAAAACAACAGCAGCATAGCTTAAGAAGCAGTGTATTTTATAATGTTTGGACATGCAATACAGTACAGTATCCTCCAATATTAACTGCATAATCAGTTGTATTTTCTGGAATGGCTGCTTCACCTGCTCTTTAAAAGTTCTTCAAAGTATCTTACTGTCATTTCTAACCTTTTAGTCCTCAAGCTTTTATTCACTTGAAAACTTGTTCAACCAAGCTTTTGCTGTTGATTAAGAAATGTTGCTGTTTTCCCTTTATCCTTTACAATAGCTGAGCAAGCAAAAGTGCCAAGTTTTTTTACTGACAAATTTTATTATGTAGACACAAAATGTAATAACCATGTTGTAGCCAAACACATTGGCAAGACCTACACAAAGTCATCATAAATTGAATTAGTGCCCTTTATACTAGCAGCACCAAAAATGGACAGAACTATGTCTATTTTAATCAGCAGTCTGAGAGGTTTAAAAAGCTTTACATCACACCATTTTATCTTCACTTTAGTCTTGTTTTGTCTGCTCTTGTAATATATGCTTTTATATTCTCAAATTCTGTACAGAGCCCAAATTCTGTATTTTTTTTTAAGAGCATAGTGTCATTTACATCAGTTAAGTCCTATTAACTGGGTGTTATAGATTGCCAGGGGTTTTAATGTTTAAGTGCAGACCAGTAACGAATGTAATATACGGGGTGCAGTGGCTCACTGGTAGTCTTTCAACCGGAAGGTAGGCGGTTCGATTCTCACTCTCTCCACATTTCATACTGTTGTTGTGTCCTTGGGCAAGACACTTAACCCACCTTGCCTCCTGTGGCTGTAACACTGGAGGAACACATTACGATACAACAATGTAAGTCGCTAAATGAATAAATGTAAATGTAAATATGAGCTGAAGTGTAATCCCACCAGAAAGTTGGCACCACCCAATTCAGGAGTAAGAGGCATTCCAGATATTAAGCCATATGCATCCACAAAGTTAGCAGTACTGTGAAAAATATATGAGAACATTGAAGTAAAGGCAGCACAACTTTGGCATGTAAATGTTTATTTAAATCAATTAATCTCCAATTCTCTCTTGTTTTTTTTTGTCTTTAATTAATTTCATCCCCAAAAAGCATGGTGTTATAACAACAGAGGAAGAGCAGTATTTGATAGAACCATTAAAGAACATATCCTTCACAAACTCCAGTGAATGGAGCCTGGAAGCAGCACAGCAGCATGTTATTTATAAAATGTCTGCCATTCCTTCACCACAAGAGCGCAGCCAGGAGTTCAGCTGTGGCATTTCAGGTTGGTGAACCTCCATCTGGGTTAGACTTTGTGTGGGTGTAAATGACGTTAAAGGATGCTTATAAATAGCTGGTTAAAGGAAGCACTGGTTGGGTTTTGGTCACATTTTGGGGGACTTGACCAAGCTTCTTGTGTGCTATGGTTTGTCTGGTCTGGACACATTTCAAGTTGCAAGAGAAAATTGAGCTCATTAAATTAGGTGTTCAGCCACTCTGACATTCATAGATGCATGAGCCTATTAACAGGGCCAAAAAGCACAACAAGCACTACATTCAGATTTCAAAAACAAGACCCGTGACTGCAGAAAATGACAAATTGGAAAAAAGAACCAGGTGGATATTTAGGTATGTGGGCCAAGGTCTCTTGTAAGACACAGCAAAGTCTGTCTTCACCAGGAAGCCTGCATGTTCTAACATGTACCATCTTATAGCTTTTCCCAGAGCATCTGGGTCATAAAGCAAAGGCTTTAGCTGCAAGGTTCAAAGAGGCAGATTTCCTATGTGCATTTCACATAGTCAGCTATGCAATCACTTCAGCACTATGTGTCATCGCTTAGAACCACACTATCATTTTCTAATTTGGTAGGACTAACTTGTATTTCCTCTGATATTCACAGACCTCAGTGCACCTTGCCACTTCAGTACAACCTCCACTGTTCATTTATTACCTGTTCCACAAAACGACAGTGAGCTATCCAATAGCACCCACAGACAGAGGCGCTCCGTCAGCACTGAACGCTTTGTGGAGACTCTAGTTGTGGCTGATAAAATGATGGTTGGTTATCATGGACGCAAAGACATTGAGCACTACATCTTGTCAGTAATGAATATTGTAAGTTTGATCCTACATTTTGGTCTTGTTCTTGGCTGAATTGATGTTTGTAACATAAGGACACAAATTGTCTGACTTTGTGCCTTTTCTTCTTTTCTGGAGGTCAGGTTGCCAAACTTTACCGTGATGCCAGTCTTGGAAATGTTGTGAACATTATTGTGACCCGTTTGATTGTTCTGACTGAAGATCAGGTATGAAAATCATCTTGTAATAATGCTTTCAGTAGCTACTATAAATTGTCACTCAGTTGTGTGGACTTGATATATAAATTATACATTGTATGACAACAACAGTTGAATGAATGAATACGTTTTATTTCAAATTAAATGCAGTCATGTGTTACCATGCACTTTACAGTAAATAAACACATACATACAGTAAATGTACACAATCAAAAAAAAAGAAAAATTAAACCAAACGTGTAGGCTGAAGCCACAGCTTAATATGCTCATCTTAATTACATTTACTCAATCAAACCTTTAATATTTTAAATAAGGCAGCTATTCAAAAAAAAGAAAAAAATCACATTATACTTAAGAATATTCATCTTTCACTCACATTTTTGTTAATAACTAGATTTTTACAGTGTTTTTTAATGTGAAAAAGAGAACAACTCTTCTTACGTTCTACAATACAACTATACCACAAGGTTATAGCTTTAACAGAAATGCATGAATGCTATTTTTTTACATCTTCTTTTCATCTTTTTTACATTTATAAATAAAGGCCATATGTTTTTATGTGGTGTCCAAAGTCAAGATTTATATCAGCTGATTATATCAGTATAAGTTATTTTTCCCTGGTTTGCTTTTTGCAGCCTAATCTGGAAATTAACCATCATGCTGACAAGTCTTTGGACAGTTTCTGTAAGTGGCAGAGGTCTATCCTCTCTCATCACAGCGATGGCAACAGTATTCCAGAGAATGGCATGGCTCGCCACGACAATGCTGTACTAATCACAAGGTAATTGAACCTGCCGTGAGACTTTTTATTCTCTGATATCTCTGAATATTATTTACAGTTTGCACTGTGATAGCCCACCTTTAAATGTCATCATTCTGTACATTTGAAATTTACCAGAGACAAGAGAGATAAACTGAAACTGCTTTAAACAAAAATGGACAAAAAATAAAGGCAATATAAATGAGCAAAAGTAACTTTAATTGAATTTCTCTTAAGTAAACTTTTTTTTTTCCTTCAGATGTGCACTCAAGAGTAACAAGTTTTTGGGAATGTATATAAGCTCTATAAGTTAAGGCTAAAACAGGATAAACAGAAGTTGGAGTTTTTAGGAGAGTTTATCAGATGGTACCAACAAAGTCACTTCTAAACGGCAGATATTTGTTGCGTCATAATTTCACCTGATAACTTTTTTTTTTTAAGGTTTTGTTTTTTGGCTTTTATGACCCTTATTTTGAAGATGTCACGTCAAACACTATAAATTATTACTTTGATAAAAATGTTACAGTCTAAAATACAATTCTGCAACAAAAATAAATTGCTTTATATTGGGTATCCAGTTGGCCAACTAAATTAGTAAGTACTTAAAATTATATCAAACTAGAAAAATAAATTCCAAGTTGCATGTTTGCTTTAACAATGTTTGCCAGTGGCAGTGCACAACTGCCCTCATAGGGTCATCGTCCTTTTATTCTTCATCCCAAAGGTGACTTTTATTATTCATTGCCTCCAAGCCTGATGCTTTGTTTGTAATGTGGCCTGCCACTTTCAAAATAGAGACTAGGCTACTAAGGAAATAAATCAAAACAATAAACTTCCTGAATAGGGTCCCCACATATGTTTGGAGGTGCAGCAAGGAAAGAACACAGGAGAAGAGGATGAGGAGTTTGTAGGGTGACAGCGGTAAGGCCAGGAGAATGAAATTAAATTTGCTGTGCCCTTGGTCTTAATAGAGTTAAAGCTTTAGGAATGATTCTGTCATTCATTTGAAATGTACAATGTATTCATAAAGCAGTGACGCTGCTTCTACTCAATTGGATTATCTTAAAGAGTTACAGGGGGCATTGATAGAGGGAGCATAACCACAGCATTTAGCTTCGTTCTCATTCATATCACAGAACGGTGTGTTGGTGGAATTAGATTTCACGAAAGTCACCCACTACAGATGGCAAAGTGAACCAGGTGTTTTGCTGGACTCAAACCAATCACTTCATTATGTGTGTGTATTGTTAAAGGTTATATCTTGCCAGACAATGTGATTGAATGTGGAAGGAATGAAATGGCAAAAAGCCAGTGGAACAAAATACAGTAAAATAGAAAACATGTACAAAATATGTTGATTTAATTAAGGTGTATGTCTCTCTTTGTAGGTATGACATCTGCACCTACAAGAACAAACCCTGCGGTACCTTAGGTAAGAGGACTATATGTTAACTTTAAATTTTCTTGACATTTTAAATTGATGTTCATAATATAATTCTCAAAATTGAGCATTAACTTTCCATTTTCCTCTTGAGGCGTTTTTATTTTCACATTGGCCCTTCATTGTGTCCTCAGACAAACCTTATTTAGTCGTTTCTATTGAGAGAGCGGCAGCCAGACAGCCCTTCTGTCATTTAATAAGACGGATGTTTTCACTGGTGTTATTATAACTCCATTGGTGGTTGCTCTATGTTTCTTGGAAGCCCTTAACCTGGACAGCCCTCACCTCTTCCTCATATCCTCTGCTTTATAAAGCTTTTTTTCTGTGCTTCTACTGTTGGCCTGTAACCTCAGTTTGTCTAAGGTGTTTACACTTCCACCAAGAAAGGAAAAAGGTATGTGTTGGAAAGCCAAGGAGCGAGACGGGGGGAGGAGAAAGGGAGTTTAAAGAGGAGAGTAGTAACAGAGGAGGACATGGACAAAGATAGAAGGAGTTGAAAAGAAAATGGAAGGGGAAAGAACAATTATAGGGACTGTTAGAGAATGCAGAAGGGAGATAACGTTGGTGATGGTATGCTGGTTGTGGTGGTATTGGGGGTGGAAACAGGAGAACATGAATCCACAAAGACCCCCCCTTCCCTCGTAAGACTTTGCCCCACCCTAAATCTTCCTACCCGATCCTTCTTTCTCCATCTTATCTGCAGCAAAGGCCCTGCAGGCACCACAGTATATCTTAGAGGTAATATTGTAACTTCAGGGGTGGTTTGACAGATTGACCGCATTCATCACATTCCCCCGTCTTTTTAATTGCCGTGGCATCTGCTCTGTTTCCTCGTTGTCTCACCCTCCCTCCTCCCCTCAGGGATCATGCTCTCGGGTCAGATCCCTGGCCTTTAGGGTCACTGAGTAATCATGGGGCTGAATACACAGTCCACCCCAGTGTTGAGAAAACAACTTCCACTGCAATGTGTGTGCGTTTACCTTAGTCTTTCTTACACACAGAAACACAAAAAAAAAAACTAATCGTGGAGTAGCCACCCACCCTCCTTCCTTTTCCTCCCTTTCCTCCTTCTTTCTTCACTTTGGGCCCCCTCTATACCCCTAGTTAGGGTTTCAGCTGCCTCCTGATTTGCAAGTCTTTTCTTGTTTAGCCTCTTAGTAAAGAATATAGAGAATACAGAAGCCTTTCCACTTTTAGTAGTAAACAAAGCAAATTAGACTATTCACGTAGCATCAGAATTCATGTTGCTCCTTCTCCAAACACTTATCTATTCAAATGGTTCAAACCTATTAATGCACCAAAACACACCTGCTTTTAAGGTAATTTGATCCACCCTCTAATCTCCTGTAGATGCTATCTGTGAAGAATTGGTCCCTGTCTCCCTGTCTGACCTGTGATGCTGTGGGGAAAAGGACCTCTGACACCTGGAGTGCTGAGATGTTTTAAATTTAGGTGTCCTTTCCTGTCTCCCCCTTTTCTTTGACTTGAGTTTGGAAGGAAAACATCTATATTTTGTGAGAGTTCGGTTGTCAGACACAGTGTTTGATCCAAGATGAGTTGATTGTTGTCTTTTTTGGCTTGTGCTTGAGGAGATTCCTTGTCACACAAACTGACTGCATTATTTCTGCTGTTATCCACATCGTTTTGGTCATCTTGGTGAATCCAAGAGCTGCCTTTTAGCACCAATATAAACAGAAGATCAAATAGGAGGAATCACGATTTGGTATTCATGACTTCTAAGAATGTTGGTCTTGACCCTGTGTGTTTGTCTGGCATGTGTGCGTCTAGGCCTGGCCTCGGTGGCTGGAATGTGTGAGCCGGAGCGAAGCTGCAGCATCAATGAAGACATCGGCCTTGGTTCTGCTTTCACAATTGCACACGAGATAGGCCATAAGTGAGTTTGTTTTTTGATTTAAAGCACCTTGTCTTTATGCACATTACATTTTCATTTTTGAAGTTCCATTTTTATCTCCCATCATTAGCCCACTTTCATTATATCTCAATTATTTTTGGTAGAAACATTAGCGATCAGACCTGCAAGTAGCTTTTTCCTCTCCAGCTGACTACTTGAACTTTATCTCTCCATTTTTCCTCATCCAAATGTTAGTGTCCACATACCTAAAGCTTTTTCTTCCTGAATATAAAGCAAAATAATGATGATGTATTAGTCTATGTATCCCTCTCTGGAGAGTTTAGCAAGATGGTGATTTCCTTTATTATGTCTCATGTCTGCTTCTCTTGTGGGGCAGTTGTAAAAATAGTCTCTGCTTCTAGAGGATGTATAAAAAAAACAGTGAAGTAGGGGTTTCAAGCGGGTTGATTTATTTCCAGAGTAGAGTAAAATGTCATAAACGCCAGCCTTAGAAAAACAGGTTTGGTCTGCACGGTGTGGTTGGGTTTGGTATATACATTAGACTTGATCTGTGCTTTTTTTCATTGTAGGGAAAAGTGAGCTTTGATATTCTGTGAGAGTTTCCTAAATGATAAAGGATATCCAGACAGATAACATTTTTGAGGTCATCTATTGTTGAAATCATTCTTTTTTTGGCCTCTGAGTAGTTTCCTTTTTGAGTCTCTTCTTCAGTTCAGCAAAGGTCTGTGCGTGATACAGAGTCTCCCTCGTGGCCTGCTCAGACTTGCATAAGCTGATTGACATGCAGGCATCACAGTAGTAATTAGGACTTTCTTGAGCTACAGACAGAGTTTGACCCTTAACCTTTAGATCTTGTCCACACAGCTGGTTTAGAGCTATAGAGCTCAAGATAATAGTGGCCACTGTGGGACCCTTCATTCAGTAACTGAAAAGTCTACAATCGTGTCTCTGAAGATTCATTAGTTTAATTCATTAGTTTAATACTTTTGTATTTTTTCAGTTTTGGAATGAACCACGATGGTATTGGGAACTCCTGTGGTACCAAAGGCCACGAGACAGCAAAACTGATGGCTGCTCATATAACCGCCAACACCAACCCATTTTCCTGGTCAGCCTGCAGCAAGGACTATATTACCAGCTTTCTCGAGTAAGTGGAAGATGTTCTTTTCACTTGGAAATTGTAGATTTGCCTATTTGTGTTTATGAAAATGCACATCTCAAGTCACTTTCATTAGCCAGCTTTTGTTTTGACCGCCTGCAAGTCTTGTACCTCTTTTTCACATCAGCTTGATCACCAAGGCTCCTCACAGAACTACTTGTGGCTATATATGATAACTGGGTGGCTTCCACCACTGCACCTCTGCACCACAAAGCAGCCAATGTTAGAAAATGTGGTCTATGGTGATGTTTAGGCCAGCTGCTACGACTTTGGCCAATGCACTTCTGTTTTATGGATAGGTCAATCAAGACAAAGTTGAAGACAGAGAGCTCAGATATACTAAAGAGTAAAACAGTGACATTTGGCAGACTGAGTTACCGCTGGTTGAACTGAACAGGAGAAAGCGCTGCCAGCCTGCAATGGTAAAAAAAAAAACCTTCACAGGCTTGTCTAAGTTACAAAAGGGCAGCTGCAGAGAAAACATCTGGAGTACTCCGTCTGGTAAGGAACAGATGCCTGTGATGATGACAGGCTTAATGAAATAAAATCTACAACTGGGATGTCTACACGTGGGCACATTCTTGTCAGTAGTTTTAGAATTAATATAAGAAGGAATTTTATGACCTAAAACAATAGTGTTTTGCTAATAAATGTTTTTTTCTTTTACACTTTTTACACACAGTATCTAAGACAGTGTCCCATTAAGACCATCTTAAAGTTTTAAAATGATAGTCTAAAATTTAAGTTTCGTTTGACACCAGAGAAGAGGCTATGCTTAGTTTGCTTTGTGGTAACTTGCATTGGGTCAGCTTTGAGAAAATGGAACTTAGTGTTTACCATTTTGTCCTCTGGACAAACAAAAGTTTAGATTAAGGGAAGTCCATTCCATTCAGGACAATATCCTTGAATCTGACCCACTGTATGAAAGATTTCCTGTTAGGGTTTCAATGGTTTCATTGTTTAGAAAGTGGTCAGCAATGTTTTCCAGCAAAAAATATCAATTGGGATTGTGTTCTTTTTGGCGATAGACAATTAATATACAGTTGTGCTCATAAGTTTGCAGAATTAGGGATTTTTTTGGGGGGCATTTATCAGAGAATATGAATGATAACACCAAAACCTTTTTTTCACTCATAGTTAGTGGTTGGGTGAAGCCATTTATTGTCAAACAACTGTGTTTACTATTGTTGAATCATAATGACAACAGAAACTACCCAAATAACCCTGATCAAAAGTTTATATACCCTGGTGATTTTGGCCTGATTTCCTGATTTGTGTCAACACAAGTGACACAAATGGGTTTGAATGGCTACTAAAGGTAACCATCCTCATCTGCAATCTTTTTGTTTGTAAATAGTGTGTGTTTATAAAAGGACAGTGAGTTTCTGGGCTCCTGACAGACCATTGCATCTCTCATCCAGTGCTACACTGATGTTTCTGAGTCATAGAAAAAGCAAAAAGAATCTGTGGGGAAAGGTAATTGAACTTTATAAAACAGGAAAGGGATATAAAAAGATATCCAAGGAATTGAGAATACCAATCAGCAGTGTTCAAACTTTAATAAAGAAGTGGAAAATGAAGGATTCTGTTAAAACCAAACCAAGGTCAGGTAGATCAACAAAGACTTCAGCCATAACTGCCAGAAAAATTGTTCGGGATGCAAAGAAGAACCCACAAATAACTTCAGCTGAAATACAGGACTCTCTGAAAAAAGTGGTGTGGCTGTTTCAAGATGCACAATAAAAAAAAATGGGCTGCTTGGTTGAGAAAGCCATTACTACGCAAATGCCACAAAGCATCCCACTTACATTACGCCAAACAGCACAGAAACAAAGTTATTTGGAGTGATGAGACCAAAATTTAACTTTCTGGCCACAACCCTAAACATTTGGAGAGGAGTCAACAAGGCCTATGATGAAAGGTACACCAGTCCTAATGTGAAACATGGAGGTGGATCGCTGATGTTTTGGGGATGTGTGAGGTACAAAGGCACAGGCAAAGAAGAACACAGCACGTCATCAGAAAACACTGGAGGAAAATTTGCACTCATCAGCCCGGAAGCTGCACATGGTGCAAAACACAAAGCCAAGTCGACCTTTCATTGGCCACAGCAGCATAAAGTGAAGGTTCTGGACTGAACATCTCAGTCTCCTGACCTCAGTATCATTGAGCCACTCTGGGGAGATCTGAACATCTCAAACATGCAGTTCATGCAAAACAGCCCAAGAACTTACAGGAACTAGACATTTTTTGCCCAAAAGAATGGGCAGCTTTACCATCTGAGAAAATCTCATCCACAATTACCACAAAAGACTTCAAGCTGTCATTGGTGTTAAAGGTGGCAATACACAGTTTTAAGAACCTGGGGTATGTAAACATTTGGGTTGTTTCTGTTGTCAGTATGATTTAAAAAGAATTAACACAGTTGTTTGACAATAAATGGCTTTATCCAGCCACTAACTATGAAAAGTAAAGTCTTTGTGTTATCATTCATATTCTCTGAAAAATGGCCAAAAATCACAAAATCTGCCAGCATTTAGAAACTTATGAGCACAACTGTAATATGCTGTAGAACATTTAGAGCAATGCTGGATGGAGTTTTAGCTTTTTATTTTTTTTAGTTTGGACTAAATCCTTTGTATTGTTTATGCTGTTTTAAACACACTTTATTGTAATTTGATTCCCCCAAAATAAAGTAATATCTCAATGTAAGGCTTCAATAGGATGTAATCGCTGGTGTCAGCCTGTGTCTCTTTTCATGTATTTGTGTTTTCCTATTGAGACCCTCCAAAAAAGAGGATAAAAGTGATTGCGGTTGTCAGATGATGTTTCTGGCAGAAAGCTGTTAGACCACGGTTTGTGAACAGCACTTGTGACAGAGATAACAGTATTATAAGCCAGCTTCCAACTGGGAAACAAAGGGCTGCTTCTCTGCTGCTCTGTTGGTTTCCTGTCCACTTCTGGCTCAAGTATCTGATGGGGACCCAGTCACAAAAAGAGAATTATTCCACCTTCTTGTTGGATAAACTAATGCTCAGCTTAGGTTAAATCTCTTTTTTTATAACAATATCTTTGTAGTTTTTTTTCCTTTCTTTTATTTCTTCAAAAGGATCCTGACCGTAAACTCCAATTATTCTCCTGAGTTCTGGATTTTAGACATGCCTCTCTTTGCCAAATAAACAACTTGGTGTTGGCCTAGATTCACCATCTTGCTTGAGCAATAAGTGATTCTTTGCTTGTATTTTTTTTTTATGAATGTTTTATGAATACACTCACAGTTCATGTCAAGACCGTCCACATGTCAGGTTTGTTTTACAAAGTTAAAAAGAAAGCAGTTTGAATGTATTTAACTCTAAACGTTTTTAATTAGGATAAGTGTCTGGTAAGTTCGACTTACTCTTGATTTTGTCTAACCCTTCCTCCTTCATGGTTTAATGTAATTTCGGCTGAATCAACTCGATGGGAGGACTTTATGACAATATTAAATAATAATCCCCTGTGTGTAAACTTATGAATATTTTGTTTCACTCCAAACCAATAAATAATGAGGCTAACCCTGGGTGCACAGTGAGTCACGGAGCCTCAGATGGGACTTTGTCTCTGATGAAAGGGTCTTCATGGACCAAATGCCAAGAAATAGGATTAATCTATTCACTTGATATAACCGAGTTGGAAAGGATATAGGAAAGGATATAAAGGGAAAACAAAGAAAGAAAGAGCATGTAATCTTTCATTTGGGCACTACTTTAAGCTTTGTAAGTAAACAAATAATTCATTCATGAATGGTAAACAGCTGATGAATAGCCTTGAAGCATTATGTTGCAAATGGTCTGATGTTGCTTGTATCTAGTGGGAAAGTGGTTCATTTTACCTAAATATCTCTTAGCTAAGCTTTTTAGTTTTGTGGTAGATGAGGTTTAAACTTTTATATGTCCAGTCTCGGCACTCTAAAGGGTGTCCTTCATCACCTAACACTTTCAGTGATTTTAGCTGCAGTCTCATAAAGCACTGAACTCCGTTATTGCCGTCACCCAGCCCACTTTTCCTTTCCAGGGCTGGGAGGCCTTTCTGCGTGTAGCAGCTGCCACAGCTTGAAATAACATGGTGCTATAGTAAATAGTTACAGTCATATTCTCCCTTGAAAGAATGTGCTGCCTCAGAGAGGACACAGGAGAAATCGAAGGACAAACAACCATTACACACAAAACTAAATTTCAAACCAAAATTTAACCTCAAAATAAACAGCCACATCGGCAGCACTGCTTTTTGGTTCATGATTGTATTATTTTTTTAGGTTTGTGGAATGGTTCTATTAAAATATAAAACTGTAGTTTTTTTACTCTGCACATTCTTTGGGGGCCCACATATTTCTATCTGACAAAACAGACTAAACAAATCCAAAGCCTGACTGTTGCTCACTCCAGATTTTTCTCTTTGCTTTTGTGTTGTCGTTTTGTTGGCTCTTGTGTAGATTCAGCAAAAGCTGTGACATACGTATAGAACTGTAGACTGTATTGGCATGTATGAGAAGGGCTTCATCTTTAATGGGTTCAGACGTTACATGAAAGAATTTGTTATTTGAATGGAGTGATCAGATCAAAGGCCACACTCAGGACACACTGAGGGTACACATCTGGCATTAAGGCTGGCCGCTTGAGATCTGAACATAAGATGCATGTGAATGCCAACTCTGAATAGGCCTTTAGACACCCCTTTTTTCCTTTGGGAAACTGCCGACCTCTGCTGATGAGAAAGCGTTGATTTGTAATAATATGATGTCTTGAGATCTAGCAAGCTGTCTGAGAGAGTTTAAAAAAAGGTGATTTTAATTGTCCTGTCTGTCATTTTTTATTCTGCCATGGGCCGAAGAAAGAACGGTTCCTTTGTGTAGGAAACAATCCTATTGTGGGTTTGTATTTTTGACAGCTCAGGTCGGGGGACGTGTCTGGACAATGAACCTCTGAAACGAGACTTCCTGTACCCAACAGTGGCCCCGGGGCAGGTGTATGATGCTGATGAGCAGTGTCGCTTCCAGTATGGAGCTTCTTCACGCCAGTGCAAGTATGGGGTAAGAAACCAGCATCTGTGATGCCCTTGTGCCAGTCACTGACTCTGCCTTTAACTCTTTATTTAATCTGTCAGCTCTGTGTTCCATTTAAGCTTTTTTATTTCCTCTGGGGATAAACACACAATAAAGTAAATTTTTATAATTATTTATGAACAGTTAGAGCTGGTCTAGAGATGTCTTTCCACACACTGCCTTACTCTCGATCTTATCTGTAAGCATCTCAGATAAAGAGAAGGATTTGAGTCAACACAGTTTGATTCTGTGATGATAATGCTTTGCCCCCTGGTGTACATGACGCAAACAATAAAAACCATGTGGCTGAAAGAACCCTCAAAGTTTAAACAGACAATAATGTGATATTGTTTTCTACATATTAGGGCTCATGATGGAAAAGAAACAAAGTCAACTGAGGTCATTGAGTTATTTAATTTCTTTGAAAGAAAACTCTGACAGCAGATTATAACAGGCTCAAGCTTTGTTATTTTGGGTCTAAAGCTCATAATTGTGGTTTCAGGTCAGCATGAAAGACACTCATTTATGAGCCAGCCATAGATGCTGTGTTTGATCTGACTGACAATTAGATTAGATAGTCTTATAGCTATCTTTGAGAGACAAGCCTTATGATAAAAAAATAATAAAAAACTTGAGATAGGTCTTTTTTTTTAAGCTCAGACTTTACAAAATGCATTATTTTTCTTTTCTTAATTACTTTTCCCAGTATATATTACTCTACAATTCTCACTAGCACTAAATTGTGGCAAACAATTAATGGTGTCATTGTTGTTTTACTACTATATACTTTTAGCTGTCTCTTTTTATTTATATGGCTTTTTACATGATTTTATTATTTAAGTGTAATTATGTGTGCATTTAAATATGAGCTGAAAGCTTTGGTTTCAATTATCAAATGCCCCTGTTTTAACATTCAAACATTGGGCTAACTCAAAGATTAAAAATGTGGCACAGAAACTGAATTGACTTGTGTATTGCACGCCAGTATTTAAAACCTTCAGTCCTAACAGGGAATACGTATCTAAACTGGCAGAATAGTTGAAGTTGAAGGTATAAAAAACATATTTTGATGGTTATATTAGTGAGGCACTTACATATTGCCAGCTTGTTCTCTTTGGCCATAAATCCATCATGTCCACATCCATGTTGGTTAAAGCCTTGGCCGCTGACCTTTTAACAGGGCAAAGATAGTGAATGGCGCTGTGAGGTGGCTTATTGAAAGCAGCTGGCAGAGGGGGAGTTGCTTCACAGGGATAGTGGCAGTTTGCTGCTTCGTTTAATCTGGATAGACTCAAGGAGCTTCATGTCCATGGCATATTTACTGACCTTGAGGGTCAGAATCTATGTGCAGCCTCATAACTCTTTTTCATTGGCTTGCTCTTCTGCTGTACACAACTGTCCTCTAAAAGCCTTTGATGTTGAGATGCTGGATGACCCATTTCAGTTTTAAGGGAAATCTAAGAGCTGTTCTTGTAACATGTGCTCACTTTATTGGCTTATTTATTTGGGGGCAACTAAGTGCTGTCTTCCCACTCTGTCTTACACATTCCCATCATGTGGTAATCTAAATGTATTCTCCTTATGTCCCAGACTAAGGAGTAGAGGGGAGATGTTTATGCAAGCCTAAGATATTTGTTGGGCCTACAAGTCATCTTTATCTCAGACTTGGGGGGCCTATTGCTCACTCCTGATTTCCCCTAAGAAGCAGAAATGGGATTTCTTGAACTGATGTCACAGTCTCGTGTGGTCCTGAGGTGAAAGTGAGCAAATATTAGTCATGGTGTTGATCCAGCTGACTCTTCATTTCTCAAACATGAACATTAAGAACACCCAGTGACCCGCAGATGCGTAAGATGCATCATGATCCAAAGCATATGGACTTTTGAAGGTCCATGCTTCACAGCAGTGGTCCCCTCGTCCTCAGATTAAATTTTTTGTAATCAATTATACATGTATTATGAATTATACATGATGATTTTCATCCTGTTTAATGTTTTTCCTTTCTCACAGATGTCAGAGCAGAAAAGAAAAACACTTAGAGGAAAACCACCACAAGCTACTGATAAATCATTTGCACTCTTTTTAGCTCCCCCACTTCTTTGTAGACTGAAATTATTTATTCTGATCAACTTGCTTTTGCCTTCTTTCCTAGGAAGTGTGTAGAGAGCTCTGGTGCCTTAGCAAAAGCAACCGCTGTGTCACTAACAGTATTCCTGCTGCAGAGGGAACTTTGTGTCAGACTGGCAGCATTGAGAAAGGGGTAAGTTTTCCTCCCAAATCCTACCCCCGAAGGCACTAATCATCAACTATCACAGTATATTTATGTTTGCAGTATAGTACAGTAGTGCTGATTTTAAACCATTGTTAATATGCATCAAGTGTTACCTCAATGCATCGTCTAGCTTCAGGCGCACACACACACAAACAAGTGCACCGGGCTTTACGTCATCTGCCCACAGTTTATGCCGGCCAGGTTAGGGGAGACAGTTTTAACACGGATTACGGCAGCCATTGTCCCTGGATGGTCCGAGGTCTAAAAGGGAAGAATAGAAGAGTGTTACGAGCTGTCATCAGTGATTACGATTACCTCAGTGAAGCCTTTGAAGACCAGGGCCAAACGGCAGGGTCCTGGACAACACAGGGGGCCCCAGGTTGAGCCTGGGGGGCTTTGGAGCAGCTTTAGGAGAGCCAGTGGCATACACTGTCTGCCCTGTCAGGGACAGCATTACAGGAATATGAATGTCAGCCATTTCTCACACAGCGTGTAATGAAGAGTGGCCTTCAGAGACTAGGTGACACAAAGAGAAACTGACAGAAAGAAAGAGAAAAAGGTGAGGCAAATAACCTCTCTCCCTCTGTGTGTTCAGTTCACCTTTGCTTTATTTTTTTTCCCAACTCACTATCCTCTCTGTCCATTCTCCCACTTCTAAGACATTATCTCCTTTAAGGGACTGAGCACTTCCAGTCAAGGAGTGAGAGCAAGAAGGAGGACGTAAGCCCAACATAGCCTTCACCTTGACAGTCTCTGTCCCTTTTGGTACTTAACCTACTGACACAGTTGAAGAGACAAAGGGCCATCTCTGATCCCCTCTGAAACTTTGAAGAGCTTAGTGACGGGCTTAAAGCACTCCAGCAGCTTTATACACTGCTCATCGGCTGTCCCCAGGTTAAAACAATGAACAGAGAATACTGCTTTGTTTTTAAGTCTCAGATACAAGGGTTAAAGGTACATGAAAGAAATATAGTAGGTTATCATTGTGGGTGAAAAGTCATAAGAAAGAATTCTCACATTCTTCTTATTGCAAAAAACACAACTACATTGTCTTTGAGTTTTTCTGGTTTCTGGTTTCTTTATTTATTTGGCTCCATAGGGGGCCAATTGTCTTAGAGCAGGGGGGCAATTATACATAAATACAAACATGGGGAAACAATATAGACAAAAAACAACAGATAATACATCTTATAACAAATACTACGCCCAACAACAGATGATACACCACTGTTACAATAAATTTAAAGAATGACACGTATACCTACACTTTAAGTCTATCATTAATTTTGACTGAGGGACAAATTAGTTTTTGTATCTATTATTTCTACATGAAGGCCTTTAGTATATAGACTCGATGGTTTTAGTCAGAGAACAAACTTCTTTTTGAAAAGTTTTTATGCAAGCTTAATGTGTCCATTCAAAATTATTTTGAAGTGAATCTTTAGAAAAAACAAAAGGCAGCTTTTAAAGCCAGCTAATCCCTGTAACTAAACTAAGACATTTAACTGAAGTGTACACATCAATACTGGATATAAATAATTATTATAATAAAGTAGTAAAGTATAATAAGTTATGATTATTTTATACTGTGAGTGCACTAATAGTGTTGTGTGAGTTTGCCTTAATAAAAGAGTTAATACAAGCAGGGCTGGAGCATGTAGCATGGTTGGGATAAGGCTGTTTCCCTCTCTCATCTGTGTGTGTCTTTCAGTGGTGCTACCAGGGGGAGTGCGTTGCCTTCGGTACCTGGCCTCAGAGCGTGGACGGAGGCTGGGGGCCCTGGTCCCTGTGGGGGGAGTGCAGCAGGACCTGTGGTGGTGGTGTGTCATCCTCCAGGAGGCACTGTGACAGCCCAGCGTAAGTAGGCAAAGTAAGCCACAGCAAGCGGAACACACACATCCAGGTCCCGCCTTCAGGTGTCTGTCTGTGTACATGTGTGGCTTTCGTCTTATTAGAAGTGGGCATTCTCATATTAGAATTATAAATGATGCACTTCTTCTTAAGTTTATAAAAGTGGTGTTGATATTTTAAGCGTTCTTCACATCCCCACTCTACACAATTCAACGTTCAGTAGCTAAGTCTGGTCAAGAAGCTAACCCTATGAAATTAAGAATTTTGCATTCCTTTAGCTTAGACGTTTTTAGAAGATATTGTATCAAAGACATTACAAAAAGACATGAGAGGAGTTGAGAAATAATAAGGCCTAATGTGGAACACCTGTTTAAGGTGATAGCTGTGTCTAGATTAGATTAGATTAGATTCAATGTTATTGTCACTGCACATGTAAGGTACAAGGCAACGAAATGCAGTCTAAGTCTAAGGCATCAGAGCAAAGGAGAAAGCACTAGGGTCATTGCAAACATGAACTAGAACAAGGAAAGAAAGAGTAAGAAAAGAAAGATAAACATGTATGAGCTGTAGTAGATAATGTAGAGCATCATATGGAGTTATTTTGAGATTACACACTTTAGACTTCGTCCCAGATCTGAATGACATGTCATTAGAAGAGCTTGGGTTTCATGAATGAATCGTTGGCAGGGAGTTGGCCGATTACTACAACAAACACATGTTTTTTGACATCCTACCATTAAGCGTAAAACTATTCCTATTTTAGGATTTCAAGATGAATGTAGTAATTTGATGTTTAAAATAAAAATTGCATTTAGTTTCCTCACTAACTGAACTCTTGTGTGTATGGCAGCCCAACAGGAGGAGGCAAGTACTGTCTGGGGGAGAGGAAGCGCTACAGATCCTGCAACACAGATGTAAGTATTCAGAGGTCTTCAGAGATTCTCTGACTTCAGAACTATAGAATAGAATGGAATAGATTGGAATGTAATGGGTCGGAATACAATACAATACAAAACATTATGATATGATACAATACAATGTCTTTATTGTCATTGTTCACTTATAACAAAATTAAGGTGACCCAAGGTCCCCCCCTCAAGTGACGTGGAAATAAAAATATAAAACAGGTTAAACAGTTATAAGAAAAATAAAAAAAACAAATACTAGCTTGACATAACAAACCCGTCAACTGTTACCGCACTTCACACTCAATTATTGCATCTGTTTATTATGCACATATTGCACAAATGTGTTGCGCTTTAGCTATTGAGGGCTATTGTCTAAATTATTGCACATTCACATTATTTCTTTAATGTTTGTGTTGCTCATTGCAATTATTGCGCTTGCATAGAAGTCTTTTCCCAGTCTATTGGTACTTGGTTCAAAAAGTGAGTGTCCAGGGTGGGTTGTGTATTTTGTGGGCCTTTCTCAGGCAGTGGGAGTTGTACACAGTTCCTGTAAAGAGGGGATGGGACAGACCAAATCAACAGTTTTGTATCATTTTATAATAATTAAGGAATATTTTGTGTCTCCTGGCTGCAGCTTTTGACATTAGAAGGTGATGACAACACACACAAGTTCAGCATTTTTCTGATTAAGAGCATTTTATGATTTGTTTGTGACATTTGTCTTCAGGAAATGATAATTAGAGGCTTGCAATAAATCTAAAAAAATATAAAACATATCACAAAGTTATTTCAGGTCTAAAGCAAATATTATATATATTAAGAAATTAAACTGTCTGTCCAACTTGTTCTTGGTGACACATTGTTTTAAAGTTAAATTGGATTAGCACTGGTTGTCTTTAGATTACAAGTGTTAATAATAACATACGCAAACACTGAGGATTTTTTTTAAACAAACATCAACAACCACTTTTTTTATCAGAGTGACCAAACCATTCTCAAAGAAAGAGCGTGATGTTTATAGCCTCACTATTTTTATGCTGATCAGATCTTAGATAGTTGTATGTCCTGTGGGAGGTCACTTTATATTACAAGGATAGCTGTCACCATTAGGTTTGGGATATTGTGTGGCACAGTTAAATATAAACTGCCATAAAGCAGCAGGGATCCTAGTTTGAAGCTGAATACATGCACTATATTTACCGACAGATTGTATGATGTGGTTGATTTGTTTACCTTCATGCAAACCTATTTTTGCAATTTCTGCAGATACCTAAACAATTTAAGTTTGATGTTGGCAAAAGACCTAAGGCACGATTAAAGCAGTTTTGTTCCCTATGGCCCACTTTCCCATGGAACACTTAGAGCATCTAAAATACAGCTTTGACCTGGGAGCTTTTACTTGTCCTTGGGAGAGTGTTTTGGGGTTTCTTAGGACCTTTTCACACCAATAAACTCTTGTCTTTTCACTTTTCTTTTCTTGTTGGCCAACATTTGCAGAGATAGGTGCCAACCCAGATAAGCCTGCCCAGGAAAAAGAGCCAGGACCAGCCTGTACTGAGCTCAGCTTCCACCTCATCTGGCTCAGTTTATGTTCTAAATACCTATCCAGAAAAAGCTTCATTATCCGCCATAAATATACTAATCTGTTTCCCTCTTTAGAAAAACCATGTTGATCCCAGTTAAAGAGTTAAAGACTGCTTGGTTTCTAAACACAATATTATATTATATTATTTTACATATTTACATATTTATTTTATTTGTTAATGACATTATATAAAGAGCCACATTATAAGACATGTTAACGTTCCTTTAATAGATGCACTGTGAATTTCTGAAGGAGATTTCTGAACGCCATAAAAAGACAAATACTTACTTGTACTTACTTCCAGGCGTGCCCTGTGGGATCTCGTGATTTCCGTGACAAACAGTGTGCTGATTTTGACAGCATGCCTTTCCGAGGGAAGTACTACAACTGGAAGCCGTATACTGGTGGTGAGTTAAAATTATTTGATATACTGTATAGGCGTCAAAATCTCATCTCCTTGACTGGCAGCAGTCATTGTATCTCCTTGATGTGAGCTCACAAAAACATTCACTTAACTAAAAACATAAATACCTCAAAGAAGAGGTGATAACAGTTTGAAGGTGAACACAATTTTATTTTGCCTCAGATGATATTGAAATTCATCACTGCTTCATCACTCAGGCTGCTGCAACTTTTTGATCTTTGTGTATGTTTGTGTGCACGATTAACAAGAGCTGGATTGAGGCAACACTAGTTCAGTGGCTGTAGGGGGAACTTTGAGTAACTATGGTCTGTGTGTGTTCTGTTGAATACAGGTGGTGTCAAACCCTGTGCGCTGAATTGCTTGGCAGAGGGCTATAACTTCTACACTGAGCGCTCCCCGGCAGTAATAGATGGCACTCGCTGTCAGGCCGACTCGCTGGACATCTGCATTAATGGAGAGTGTAAGGTAAAAACAAGTACGGCTGTCTGTGCTATTAGAGAGTTAGAAGACTCACACTAAGTTTTAAAAGGTCCACTTTGTAACTGAAAAAGATCAAATGGTGTAAAAACTGTTGGAAAAGTCAAATCGTGAGATAAATGTACTTCAAATATAGATATCCAGCAAGGTTACAAATGCACATTAGCTGCATTTCCTTAAATAAGTGCTAGTTTTTGTCTTTGAGATGGCTGTCAGTATAGTGCAAGTATAAGTACAAGGCAACACCATTATCCAGTGAGGGACAATCATAAATGTGTAATGCTGGTTGTGACTGATGGCTTTTTCAATAATTACCATTGCTTCTTGCATTTTGCAGCATCAAGTGTCATTGTTTTGAGAAAAAAAGGTTTTGTCAAAGGTTAGGACACACATTCTGGTTGTACCATTGTTTTATAGCTGTAGCGGTAAAACTGAAATAAAGAAATATTTTGTGTTTGCTTTGACTTGCAACTCAGCATACAATTTGATTCTCGTTTTGGCAAAAAAACACACATTCTGCGCCCACAACATTACTTTTGATAGTATAAAAACATGTTTTAAGAGACAGAATACCCCCACCAAAGACGCATTACAGGTTTATTTCCAGACAGAATCCAGCATGTCTTTTTATTTTAGAGGCAAGTCCTGGCTTCACAGCCATACTGTGATAAATCTCTGGAACGCTGTCTGCCTGGAAAATTTACAAAAACACTTAAAACGGCTGTGTGTGCACATGAGAAGGAGAACGACAGTGAGAGAAATAGGGGCATTAAAGTAGACATCTACAATAAGACTGTAGAAACAGGAGGTGTGTCACTCAAAAATAATACAACTCAATATGTCACAATTAAAAATGCAATAAGTACAAGCCGGTAGACTGTGTAAAATACAAAGACTGTCCATATAAACACATGGCAAACATACAGAACATCCATCTTCTCTGTATTTTAAGCACGTGGGCTGTGACAACATCCTGGGCTCAGATGCGAAAGAGGACCGGTGCCGTGTGTGTGGAGGTGACGGCAGCACCTGCGAGGCCACTGAGGGGCTTTTTAATGAGTCCTTACCTAGAGGAGGTACAACTGCTTTCCTAATTCTTTCTATGGAAGTATTTAGGCTGATCATCATTGGGTGTGGAAAAAGGGAGTAGAGGATAGTTTTGGTTTGGTTATTGCATGTGACACATTGGTTTTCCATGTCACCATAGATAACATTTCTTATAGCAAAATCCAACACAAAAAAGATTCACCCATTGAAAAAAAGTATTTTTTAATCATCTAAATAAGGTTGTAAGACCATAGACCAAAATCAGTGTATACTTAGAATTGATTAGTGTCGGTGTTCGCTCAAGCCTGAGATCATCTATAGAGAGGAAGAGACAGAAAACATTTTTATCCTTCTATGGTATGGCTAGTAAACCATCTAAAAATACTTTGTGTGCATGTGTGTGTGACTGAATAAGAGAGGGGAATTGTTTTGTCATCTGGCAGGATTGCTTTGTCCTTTTTGGGTGATTTGGAATGTATTCTATATGTGGTTTTAACTATTGTGACATGAAATATGGATGTGTCTGCTCTCTGTTTTGGAAAACGTCACATAGAAATGAGACATGGGGGGTGGGGGGAGTGGGAAATCCCACCTTGAAGATGTTTGTTCTTCTCTTGTAGGCTACATGGAAGTAGTCAACATCCCCAAAGGTTCAGTTCATATTGAGATTAAAGAAGTCGCAGTTTCAAAGAATTATATAGGTAAGTAATGGCCTTCCTTTACTCAAGAACTGTTAAATATTTATAGCTTTCTCGCATAAAACCGTAATGTCAGTTTAATATCTTATAAAGTCCGGAAATTTCTTACCTTTAACTTTGAAACATGCAATGGTAATTTTGGTCACTCATTATTATATAGTATAAATGAATATGTAGTACTGTTCACAGAAGCCTGCTAATTAGCCTCCCTCCTGGTTAGCTGGCATTACTGCAATCCAAGCTCAAGTATCATGTCAGTCATTAACCTGACCTCCTTCTTTGGAAAACACTCCGACCAGGAAAGATGGTGGAACATGACGACCTAACACCACCCAACTTGAAATTTAAGTTTATTCATTGATTCATTCATTTTCTACTACTTAGTCACGTTAGGGGTCACAGGTAACTGGAGCCTATCCCAGCAGCTTCGTGCCTGAGGCGGGGTACACCCTGGACAGTGGCCAGTTAGTCGCAGGGCTAACATTTAGAGACAGACAGTGACAGACAACCATTCACTCTCACATTCGTTCACTAGGGACACTTTAGAATTGCCAATTAACCTATACATACACGGAACCCACTCTGCTACATGCACCCCCAAATTGAAGTTTATACACTAATTCATTTAAACAACAGTGATTGTTGGTATCATTAGGATAATTCTATATAAATATAAGTTTTGGCCCAGTTAAAACGACAGCTTTTAAATTATGTTGATGTTTGATTAGGAGCTGAAATACTCAATGGCTTTGTTGATTACTTTGATGACAGATTTATAGATTGTATTTGTTCTGTTTAAATAAACGTCTAGCCTTAGATTTTTTCACTTCAAGCTGTTTTATATTAGCTTTCATTCGGGGCAAACCACATAGAGCCCTACAGTTTTTATAAGTGTCATTATGAAAGGGCAATTAAAATCACAAGTGTCTCCTGTTGCCTAATCCGAAGTCATAAAACACTACAAAATACACATGTGATAGGGGATTGAACCATGTGCTCAGTTCCAGTCTAAACAAGACAAACAAGACTACAACATTGGTGTGTGTGTGTGTGAGTGTGAGTCAAAACATTCACACAAGCAGATTCACTGAGGCCAGTCATGGGTTGTTTATTTAACAAGAGAAAAACACATGAAAAACATAATTAAATTTAAAGCGGATGGCATTGATAGATGGCTTAAGTTACACTTTGAACCAAAAAGCTTTGCTAGATTTATAGAGCCATGGTGACAGCTGCCAGGTCCACTAGGATTGGAGGATAGGATGTGCATATATCAAGTTTAAAAAACACAATTTTGGCTGTTGTATCACCAGAATTATACTTCTTAGTAAATTTATTATGAATTTTGTCTGTGATTCATTAGTTAAGTGATTGTTTAGGTTACTTTGTTGCTCTGTGTTCTGAGCTACAGTATTTGTGCAAATGCTGCAAAAAAGAATCTGCAAGCATTAGCCAAAGAGACACAGCGCAGCAGTTAGATCATTTCTCCTGATTTTGGCCCATCTGCAATGGAGTGAAAGTGGATATTTTCAGATCCGCTGTGCTTGGAGACCAGTGTTTGTTTTGACAACCAGACAGCCTGGTATTCCTGAGGTTGGTCCAGGTTTTTACCTGAAGTGTGTTTTATTTCTTTATTTACGTGTCTGCACACGTGAATGTCTTTATTTCCACTGCTTTTTGGTCAGTCTGTCAAAGGAAGACAACACAGAGAGGCTTTGATGACAGAGCAGCTAAAAAGATCAACAATGACATCAAAGTGTAATGATTGTTTCCACTTGTCACCCCAGCACTGTACCTGTCTGCTGGAATACAGCTTTCTCAAAGGATTTATTGTCATTCCTTAGCGCTAAAATCTGAAGGCGATGACTATTACATCAATGGAGCTTGGACCATTGACTGGCCCAGAAAGTTTGACATTGCTGGGACAGCCTTCCACTACAGGAGACCCTCCGATGAACCAGAGTCCTTACAAGCCCTTGGACCCACCACTGAAAGCCTTGTTGTCATGGTAACACTTTACACATTTTCATGATACTTGTCAAAGAGGAAACGTTCATTTATTAATATTTGGCATCAATTCATAATCTCCTTAAAAATGTATACAGAATTTTACCCTTTTTTGTCCAACCCCTGTTTTATAGCTTTTTATTTGTAGTTTTAAGTTTCAGTTCCTTTTGTGCCTCATGCTTAAGGTTTGTCTCAGTTCAGCTGAACTTAACATGAAGGTAATGTCGGGCTATTGAAAAAGAATTGGCTTACGTTAAACATAACACTGCTGCATTTAGTAAGGTTTTTTTGCTTTTATGTAGACTGTATTATTTTGTCTTATATCTAATATAGTACACTGTTTGGGTGTGCAAATGTGTTTCATTTGCATGTTTCTGCACCTTCTTTACATGGAGATGTGAGGCAACTGTAAAGCATTTTGCTGTAATCCTCAGTGGTTTCTGCCCGGACATGATTGCTGAAAATATCAGACCACACAGACTAGGATAGAGCAGTGACTAGCCACTGAACCACTAGCAGTATCATGCAGTGTGTAGATAGACTCCTCTGGTCTGACCCAAAGAGAAGTAATAAGGCTATTTAGAAATAATACATTCAATAATACGAATAAAGTCACAGTAAAGAACATTCAAGGCTTACCCACACATTTCCTCCTTTTTAGCTGATTTTTGTTGTGCTTTTGTAGGTTCTTCTTCAAGAACAAAACCTGGGGATAATCTACAAGTTCAATGTGCCGATCCAGCGCACAGGAAGTGGTGACAATGAGGTGGGCTTCTCATGGCACCACTTGCCCTGGTCTGAATGCTCTGCCACCTGTGCTGGAGGTAGGACAGCAACACCACAGCTATCGTCTGTTATGCAGACATGGTTAATGCATCTGTGTCAGTACAGTTTTTAGCTTGTACATAAAAACTCATTCATACATAACCATTACCTTATATGTAAAAGTTCAAGCCCTTCTAAATCTGTTGTGAGTTTTCCATATTTAAGCCAGCAACACAAATATGTTTCTGTGTATGAGCTGCTCTCAATGGTTTACAGTCACTGCACACAGCAACTCCTCCAGTGGGCTTTTTCCCAAAGTCAAACATTCACAATGCCTCAAGTACAACCAGAACCAAAGCTTTTAGCCCCAAAGCAATGGTTTCATGTAACAATAAATAATGTTTCTTCCCAGTTGTCAAGTATGCACTGGATGGGTCTGTAATATTTTGTAAAAGTGTGACTGAATCAACATGTGGGTTTTTAAACGAGGGATCTCCAAGTCCAGAGCAGCTATTCTTGTGATGGGGGCACACACAGCCTTTCTCTGCCATAAACATGCCTTTCCATTGTTGATTCAAATGATCTAATTTGTGTCTGCTGTGTGTCTCAGCCTGTGCTTCAAATACCAGCAATGATATTCATCCATTGGGCCAGCACAGCTAATAATGAAGTGTTGTCTAACGTATCACCATAGTAATAAAAGCTTTGAAAAACACCCTTTGACAACTGTCAAATCTTTTATTCCATGCTTTGCAGTGTTCTTCAAAACTATATTTCACTCTGAGCACAGATGGGTTAATTTTCTTTACTTCAGACATACACACACATATTCATATCTTATTACAGGAGCTAGACAAGACTGCTTTAGGATATGCCCCATGAGGACCCAAACAGACCCTTTGTGAGCTGGTATGGCACACTTACCCGCGCATACACACAGTGGGAGGTGTGACACTGATACAGTACCACTCACTCTCCATGTTAGAAGCCAAAATAAAGAGCTCCCGGCTCTGTTAAAGTGACTTGCCAAGTTATCCTGCAAAAAAAGTCAGGAATTTTAGTCTGTCGTAAATCCATGTCTAGATTTACTACAAAGATGAAAACAATCAAATCTCTACTTCAAATACCCCTCTCGACAAACATGTTTCTGAAATGCCTTTGTGAATTATCATCTGAGCCATGTGCCATATTATTGATCAGTTATTTCCCCTGTAGGTTCCCAGAAGCAGGAGGTGGTGTGTAAGAGGCTGGACGATAACACGGTGATCCAGAACAGCTACTGTGACCCAGACACTAAACCTCCAGAAAACCAACAAGACTGCAACACTGAGCACTGTCCTCCAGAGTACGTACTAGCCCCGGTGGCAACTTGTTTGCAGTAAACCTAAAATTATGAGCTAAATACTACTAATAGCTGAGGGAAAGTTATGTGTAAGGTGCTAATTCTCTGTCATCTTGTCAGGCATTACACAAACTTCTATTAATGTAATATAGTTATTAGGTAATGCTTAAATAGAGTACTGCAGCTTTTAGCTAAAGCTTTTAAAAAGAAAAAGCTTCCATAAAAATGAATCTGACTCATGTTATTAATTAACCTTTAATGAGCCCTACTTGTATAATAGATTTTAAAGAAAATAATGAAATCAAATGACAGTGATTTATAGCTTCATGTGTTAACTATTTTCAGCATTTTCCTCATGCCAGAAGTTAGAAAGCTGAAAATGGCCACCTGGCTACTTTACTAATCCTTAAAGGGTAATACACACATACAGTTGGGGTCACAAGTTTACATACATTGGCAGAATTTGTGATTTTTTTCACTCATAGTTAGTGGTTGGGTGAAGCCATTCCTTGTCAAACAATTGTGTTTACTCTTTTTATATCATAACGATAAAAGTTTACATACCCTGGTGATTTTGGCCTGATAACATGCACACAAGTTGACACAAACCTGTGATCTGTTTGCTTGTAATCAGTCTGTGTGTATAAAAGGTCAGTGAGTTTCTGGGTTCCTGACAGACCCTTGCATCTTTCAAGCAGTGCTGCCCTGACGTTTCTGTATTGTGAGTCATGGGGAAAGCAAAATAATTGTCAAAGGATCTGTGGGAAAAGGTAAATGGGAAAATGAGCTGTATAAAACAAGAATGGGTAATAAAAAGATATCCATGGAATTGAGAATGCCAATCAGTATTGTTCACACACTATTTAAGAAGTAGGCAAGGCAAGGCAAGGCAATTTTATTTATATAGCACAATTCATACACTGGGTAACTCAAAGTAGAAAATAAAAAGGTCAGGTAGACAAAAATTAATTAGTAAACAAAAATTTCAGCCACAATTGCCAAGAAAATTGTGAGGGATGCAAAGAACAACCCACAAATAACTTCAGCTGAAATACAAGACTCTCTGAAAAAAACTGCCGTGGCTGTTGATGAAGATGCACAATAAGGAGGCACTATAAGGAGGAAAATTGGGCTGCATGGTCGGATTTCCAGAAGAAAACCATTACTACGCAAATGCCAAACAGCACAGAGACAAGCCTCAAAACTTCTTAAACAAAGTCATTTGGAGTGATGAGACCAAAATTTTACTTTTTGGATACAACGAATAACGAATAACGAGTCAACAAGGTCTATGATGAAAGGTACACCATTCCTACTGTGAAACATGGAGGTGGATCGATGTTATGTGATCTGACGTTTTGGGGATGTGTGACCTACAAAGACAAAGGAAACTTGGTCAAATTTGATGGCAAGATGAATGGATCATGTTAACAGAAAATAATGGAGGAAAATTTGCACTCATCAGCCCGTAAGTTGCACATGGGACATACTTGGACGTTCCAACATGACAAGAATACAAAGCACAAGGTCAAGTTGACCTGTCATTGGCATAAAGTGAAGCTTCTGGACCCACCATCTCTGTCTCCTGACCTCAGTATCATTAAGCCACTCTGAGGAGATCTCAAACGTGCAGTTCATGCAAGACTGTTCAAGAATTTACAGGAACTGGAGGCTTTTTGTGCAGGAATGTGCAGCTTTACCATCTGAGAAAATAGAGCCTTATCCACAACTACCACAAAAGACTTTAAGCTGTCATTGATGTTAAATGTGGCAATACACGGAATTAAGAACTGGGGTATATAAACTTTTAATCAGGGTCATTTGGGTAGTTTCTGTTGTCATTATGATTTAAAAAGAGTAAACACAGTTATTTGACAATAAATGTCTTCACCTTTATCATTCATACTCTCCAAATTCTACCAGGGTATGTAAACATATGAGAAAAACTGTATACTGTATACAGGTGTAATTTGAGCTCTTATTTGTGGCCAAATGTCCATAAACCCACTGTAACTGAAGGCATGGACAGACTTGAGGGCCTGTCAGAAAAATAAGAGATTAAACGCATTAGGTCGATTAGTTTCAGTTGCTTGTTTCTAACACTGTTGTTCAATTGAATTTTTTCCATAACAGCTGATTATAAATGTACCATCTGAGTGGAAATTTATTCTCACTTATTCAGTTGATGGAGAATTGTGCTATACATTTTTTAATTGGTACACAAAGGCATGATACACAACATTTTGCATGTATATACAGATGCTAGTGTATGCTAGTAAAGAAAACACACTTTTTGTTGCTAAATTAAAGGCCACAAAAAGACCATGTAAACATGATTGTTTTAAATAGCCAGGGTTTTATGGGCTCTGGCACTAAAAGGTATTACAGATGTTTGAACATGTTGATAGTGCTGTATACATTCCTTCAGATGATGTAATATTTCAGAGGCTGGATGTGTTTAGAGAGCTGTTGTCTGGACAGTTTATTTAATGTCTTAGTATGTTGTTATATTGCTATCACTGGCCTGCTCTAAAACGGAGTAGCTAGGGGTACTATGCATAATTTCCAGGTGGCCATATTTTTATTCAAAATGTATTTCTCTATAGCTTTAGTGAGAAATAAAAAAAGGTATTTACAATCCTGTCTCTTTGTTCAGGTGGTTTATTGGTGACTGGGCTGAGTGCGCAAAGACGTGTGATGGAGGCATAAGGACGAGGACAGTCATGTGCATCAGGAAGATTGGCCCTGCTGAGGAGGAGAGTTTGGAGGACATTCACTGTCTGACTCACCGACCCATCGAACGGGAGTCCTGCAACAACCAGTCCTGCCCACCAAAGTGGGTAACTCTGGACTGGTCAGAGGTAGGAATGTATGCTGAAAGCAGCTACCATCCTAATTGTATAAGATGTTTTCTTACATATTTTCTTCTGTTTTTAGTGCACACCTAAATGCGGCCCGGGTTACAAACACCGCATTGCTTTATGCAAGAGCAGTGACCTGACCAAGTCCTTTCCATCTGGCCACTGCCCAAGCCACAATAAACCTCCAGTTCGAATTCGCTGCAGTTTAGGTCGCTGTCCTCCTCCTCGTTGGATCCCTGGTGAATGGGGACAGGTAGGACTTAATGGCTGGAATGCTTAGAGGGCACATGGGGTTGAGTGTGACTCCAACAGACATGGATAAGGGTTGGTAATATCCCCTCTGACTGTTTGAAGTTTATCTCAGCTCTGTCACTTCCAGGAACGGGACTTAGAGGAAGGCTGATGAGTAGCATTCCTTGGCTGTTGAGCTCTGTACAACACAGCTGACTTGTGTTTGTCAAATGACAGAAAGTTGTATTTATTTAATTTGCTGACATTTAATGGAATCCTAAAAATTGTTCTGTGGCGTTTAAAACTGAAGACAACTCTTTTTGCTTCTGAAAACAAAACTGATGGTTAATGTGATGTCAGACGTTCACCTCTTTTGAACAAGTTAAAGGTCAAGGGTTAGGTAGTCTAGATTGTAGCTTACAATTTCTGTTTGTAACAGCCACTTATGTTTATGCACAGAACAATTTGTGACATATCTTTGCTAATTAATCAGGGACTATAGCAGCCTTTAACAGACCTTCCTGATAACCTCAGTGTAGTCAGGCACGTCTAGGTTTATAATTCTAGTGCAACAGCTGGAGTACTTTCTCCTGAGCTGTGAGCATGTGCAATGTTCTTTAGCTGTAATTACAAGTCTCACTATAGCTGCTACAGTGCCACATCTCCAGGCATCAGAAAGAAGAGAATGTGGCCAGCTCCCAGGCCAAAAGGTCATTGGTTCAAATCCCACTTAAGTGTCACTACTGACGTACGCCATCTGTCATTGCCGGCAGCAGGCCCTAATAATGACTCTCTAATTGGGAAGGGATGACATGCAGGCTTGCTGATCTGAGGCAGTCACAGAGGATCAGTGGAGGTGACAGAAAGCTGTGTTGATCTTTCGTTAGGGAGGCCCTTTGTTGATATTAAACACACCTACACACAAATATACACATGCTGATGACTGACAGGTGTCTTAATCGTCACCGTATGCAGTAATTGTAAGATTTGTTGATGTTTTGCTAAAATGGTGTTGGTGCCCGCTGGAATCGTTCTGTGGTTGTTTTAATGGCCACACTTCAAACTCTTTTTATTGTATCTGGCACATAATTAGACGTTAGTTAAGGAAATGCAGGTGCTCATTTTGGATTGAATACATGAAATGTGTCAAAAGGGCTGTTTTTAATGAGTTTTATGGCAGAATACACAACATTAAGTCATTTTTTTCATTTGCCTGATTGCTGGTGCCAGAAGAGCATCAGTGGGCATGTCCTCAGTTCACCTGTGATGTTCTCCACTCACAACAGAGATTAAAGTACTTCTAAATGTGAAAGTACTTTTTAAATCTTTTTTATGTTAGATTTAACAAAATTTAAGTGTATAGGCCACTTTTATACATCTGACCTAATCAAACATTTATTGCAGTCTAGAAACATTTAATAATGTTAACAGTCAGTTTTCTATTTTCCTGCTTCTCTCCAGTAGTGTGACGTTTGCAAATAAATACATGCTGACCAGTATAATAAACCAGTGAATAAATACATGCTGCAGCTCTTATAAGTAGAGTTGCTTTGACAGATATAACTGTATCTATTTTGATTCAAATTGGTGGATAGGTATACAGCACCAGTCAACAGCACCTGGCTTACAAATAAAATAACTTTAAAAAGCAGCTATTTATGTAAAAAATAGAAAACAAAAGGGACATTTTTATGTGGACAGAAATTTTCTAATACTCACCTGAAATTACTTAGAGACAGTAAAATAAAAAAAGAAGCAGGGAGAAGGTGACTATGGGGATTACCATTAGGTCATTGAGTTAGCTGGTCCTTATTTACCATGTTGGATTGCAGTCAGACTGAGAGCATAGGAATTAAGTTTGTTATGTGTTGCAGTGTTCCGCACAATGTGGCCTGGGGCAGCAGATGAGAACAGTGCAGTGTCTGTCTTACACTGGACAACCTTCAAATGAGTGTGCAGAGTCCCTCCGACCCGCCACCATGCAACAGTGTGAGAGCAAGTGTGACGCCACTCCCATCTCCAACGGTGACGGTAAGGCACCCAAATGCATGCCGACATGCACATATTACACTTGAAAAAGTGAAAAGCGCTTGCTCTATTCATCTGAGTGACAAGTATGCACCCTCATGCCATTATAGAAAAACATGAATAGATGCATAATGACAGCTGGTTTATGTGCATATTTTTTGTACATTTATTGCACAGTGCCCTAAATGAGGTTAGACTTTTCTGTCTTGAGCTTCACTGTGCTACTATGACCTAAACATGCTTAGATGACACACTGCTCTGCACAATTCCAGCTACATTAATCTTTCCAGTGAGGATGGCTCCTGGTCAAGTGAAACAGCTCAACCCTCCATATACACTTACACATGATGGATGGCTATAAAGATGCATAGAGAAAGGCCTTTCAATTAGCCTGAATGGAAAACGTGAGCAGCGTTTACAGGCTGGCTAATGGGATTAGCTGTAGGCTAATTGTTCCTTTACGGACAGCAGTGAGGCAATGTCTCGTTTCATTTGGCTCTGCAAAGGCAGGGGCCAAAGCCTAATAAGGGAAGACACTCTGATCGTGATAAGGCATTTAAAGCACTGCTTGATCACCATCCAGCAAGCAGTTTGTGTGTGTATGTATGAGTATGTATTGTCTGGATGGCAGAAAGCCCAGTCAGTGAACAAGGCCAGCATCTGTCTTAGCTTAGCCTTTGCATCCAAGTATAGTTGCAAAGTTTTATTTTGTTGAGGCCAGGGGGAGATCCAAGATCCCTAATACAGCAGATTGCCTTTTAAAATTATAGTAAAAAAAATAGGCATAAAGTTAAATAACTTTATAACGTGTTTCTTTTGGATCCATTTTAATTTAGCCTTGTTCTCTATCCCCCACACAGAATGCAAAGATGTAAACAAAGTAGCCTACTGCCCACTGGTTCTGAAGTTCAAGTTCTGCAGCCGTGCTTACTTCAGACAGATGTGCTGCAAGACGTGTCAGGGCCATTGACCTCTACAGCACACAAGAAGGGAAGTGAGGCAAAGAAAATGGAACAATGGAGGGAGGTTGGTACAGCACTGAGAGGGAGAGAAGAACGAAACAGATCATACTCAAAACTCTGGAGCAGCCAAGGCAAGAAGAGTTTGTGGTTTCCCTGTTTGATCCTCCTGCCCTCCATCAAGATAGAAACCACTGTCAGCCAGAATGCTGACTCAAATCTGTTTATTTTCACTTCTGTGAAGTGGAACTTGGAATATTATTTGTAGGAGATGTTCTAAATTTTATTATAATAATAATTATTAATATCATTGTTAGCGTTCCTCCTTGTTTGTTGTTTGAAATAACCAAAGTGCTGGACACATTGCTCGAGTTAATGAGGGGATGGGAGCCCATAGTGAACTCTATTTAGGGCTACCATCATTTGATTGTAATATTAGCATGCTGGCTTATGGCTTTGGTGCACTTTTTTGTGTAAATACTATGCCAATGTTTGCTCAAATACCTACGTATGGCAGAGAAATCCCATCAGTGTACTGTATATTTATTGTTTAATTCCAAACAGAGCCAAGTCTAAAGGGGAATGTAATATAGGTTAAGGATATTTAATGCCTCTGTCCTGTAATGAAACCTAATATACTGTAGCATACATACCCTTATATAAAAGTATTACGTTGTATGTGATCAGAAAACAACACACCTATTAGAGAAGGATGCTATAGTACTATATATTTTCTCACAGAAGAAACACAGAAGCTGGCTCACACGACACAGTCTTACCATACTGGCCTTTCCTAAAGAGCTCATTCACAGGGTTCACTTTTGAAGGATTCTTTCTGAAGGACTCAATGAAGCCTGGTTTCATTGCTGATGAGTTGAGAGGCACTAAATATATGCACACGTGGTGCATAGATGCCACCAGAACTTTACTCTCTGTAGCAGTGACAGGACAAAACTCACTGGTGTTTATCTCTCTGTTTGCTATGTGAAAACTTTATTTTTATCTTTTCCTGCTCTGTAAAATACAACCTTCATGATATCTGGTGCTAACAACTGGGTGCTTCCATTCAAATGAACATCTGAGCGAGGCTGGATTCAAACAATACAAATAACATCTTCTCAGTATTTCTATTGCTAAATGCTGGTTGTGTTTTTTGTTTTTTTGTTTTTATACCTCACACTGGGAAATTTTCATAAACTGTTTGTTGTTTAAAAACGACAATCTGCATGTTGTGCTCTGTGCTTTATGGTTTCTATACAAAAAGACCCATCTACATCAGGTGATTTTCCTGCTGTTGAAGGGTTTATGAAAGGGAACCCTATAAACTTGTCATGGAGAAACAGTAGGAGTCCTTGACCTTGAAAAGACAATGTAGGAGCTTTTAAGGACCTCGGTGGAGCCGTTAATGACAATTTTTTATTTGCTGCTGCTACTATTTGTAGCCACCTTCAACAGGACAATGGACAGTTGTCAACGAGGTGAAGGGGGAGGGATTGCAAGGAAGTTGTTGAATTCATTCAAACTACCAGCGGGATAAAAAGCCTCCAGAAATCTATCAAACTGGTACTCATTGCTGTGAACTTGGATGTTTGAATGTCACATTACTTATACCTAAGTGCAAAAGAAAATTCATCAAGTGATTCATTGCATTTATTTTGTATTCAGTATTAATGTTGGTACACTGTTACTAATTTTCTCAAATGTAAATTATATTCTAATTTATTGCATTGTCCCACCTGTACATTTTTACACTGCATGTAAACAAAAAGTTAGTATAGTGAAAATGCAGTCACCATCATTTTTTAAAGTAGATTCAATTAAAGGTGCAGCTTTAAAGAGATTCTGTGTAAATTAATGGATTTCTTTCTGTGCATGAAAATACATGTCACGCACCTGTGCAGCTTTCTGTAGGCGTTCTATAATGTGACACATACTTTACATGAGAAGTGTTTCTGCCAAAGTGGATGCTCAGTTCTCACAGCCCTGAAGAGAAAACACCCTTGTCCTTCCACTCAGCTCTTGGAAAGCACCCACAGAGTGAGAACAGCTAGTGGCATGACACCAGGATTCTCTTTACCAGCTCTGAACACATCCATTCATATGTTTCTTCAATTTAGGGTGACCTAACTTGTGGAGGGAGAGATTTGTAAAAGCTATTCTTCTTACCCAACATTAAGCCCCTTGTTGGCTGTTAAAAAACATAAAAAAACACCTTTCTGAACTGTTTCAAGTGGCTTTACTTTTAGTGAACTGTGCGATTTCCACTCTCTTTGTTGATTAAATAATCAGCTAGTAGCCCCAACAATTGCAGCCTTCTCACAGTGTCTAATAACAGAAGAACACAACTGAAATGAGGCATTTCCATGTAAATAATCATTTAACTACCTTAAAATATTCAGTTTAGTTTCACATTACTGTTGTTTTGATTACTTTTTAAATTAACATCATATTATGTTTGTTACAGTAAGGGGCACTAAATTCAGTCTAAAAGACATCCACAAGCCTCTTTGAGTTCAGTGCTTTGACTTGCCTTGCTTTGTGATAAGAGGTGTAAAGAGGATGGGGACCAGATTTCTTCTTTTAATGCCAGGATTTAGCACTTCAAATGGAGACTACTGACAGTGAGAGAAAACACTGTTACTTATCAGTATCTAAATTCCACCAAAGCGTTAAAGAATCAGTTAAAGACTAATCTAAGAGTTATGGGGATTAGTATATTATATTAGTATATTAGTGACAAACAACATAGCCCTATGAAGTTTATTATTATCATGAAAGTAGTGGTGGTAGTGCAGAGTCTTGCGTTCTTGTAGCACTTGAGCCATTATGCTGACTGAACACACTGCAGCAGAACAGGGGCTCCAAAAAGTGTGGCTGAGAGAGTGCATGCTCAGAGCTGGGGTCTGACAGTCAGGAATGCTGGCCCGGGATGGGAAGGTTATGACCCCAGCACCTGCTATCTCCTGACTTCTGTTTGGGCTCACTCTTGTTAAGCTGTGCCGCTCTTTCCTTCAAAGGAGGCCTACACTGAACAGCTATGAAAGGAGATCAAAGCAATGCAGGAGGGGGCAACATGCACCCCTTCACACAGGCCAGAGGATGTGTTGTTTTCCTTTACACCTTCAAAGGTGTGAGGGGAATGCTTCAGCTGTGAACCGCAACCTCTCTCTTAGCTTATTTATGCCGCTACACTGGCCACTGGCCTTATCAGCTGAGAACCCACCACTGTATACTATAACCACAGAAACACTAAAGAGATCATGACAGCTAGAGCCAGAGATGGAGTACTCAAGTTCTGGACTCGGACTTGTGTTGAGTCATCAGGCGCAATGACTCGACTTGGACTTGCCTTTTTATGGCTCGGACTTAAACTTGGACTCATTCATTCTCAGAAACAAGGACTCGTGACACGGCTCGGATTTGAGAACTGATGACTTGGACTTAGACTCGGACTTTAGCAAGTCACTCTCAGTGAGAACACCACACAAACTCTGTCTGTTGCATGTGGTCATAGTGATCTTATTTAACTCCCTAAATGTGACCCAGACGTTAAGCCTGAATTAAAACATAAAAAAATGTAGGCATATATATTATTATTTCATTTATTTGATTTGGACAGTGCATGTTGATGAACATACATGAGACACAGCCACATGAATGCAAACATGCCAGATTGTAGCCGTAGGCTAATTTCCAGCTGTTGTTACAACATTCTCACACATTCATACACCAGTTCTGTGTCACTGAAGGCAAGGACTGTGGAGAGAGTAGGAATCGAACCACCAACCTTAGGATTAAACATTCTACTGGTTTGTAACTCACTTTGATGACTTTGACATTTTTTTAGTTAATCGAACTTGCATTTTAACTAAAGATGACTTGACTCGGACTCAGCTCAAAATTTTTTGGTTAACTCAGACTTGGACTGATGACTCGACTTGTACTTGACTTGGACCAGTCTTTGGTTCATTGGATTCAAACTTTAACACTGAAGAATTAAAAAAAGACTTGGACTCAAATACTGGAGACTCAACTACAACTCTGGCTAAAGCCCACAGCTGTATTGCAAAGTTAAGCGTTGCCATGTCTTATATTAAATCTCCCAACTATGATGAGAGTAAAAGAAAGACATGTCCGATGAACAATTTTCTAAAAGGGATCCAACATTTTCCTAACTCTTTCAGTGTGTGGAGGTTCCCCAGGTATAGGTCACCTTTAGGAGAAGCCACTTCCCCACTCTCTCCTCTACCAACATGAACGAGAGCAGGTAAGTGGATTAAATGTATAAAGGATCAATAGCCAATCACTTAGGCTAACAAAATAAAGCCAGGGACGTTTGCTTTGAGGCGGATGAGCCTGAAGCACACTCCAGATGGGCTCATTTGGAGTAGATGTGGTGCTAAAATACTTCATGGGAAGCACACTTAAGGACATCCTTTCTCAAGAACATTATGTAATCCATCAAGAAGGAATTATGCAGGATTTGGCCTCTTCCCTCCAACTGCCCACAACTAATAAATACAGTGAGCTAATGAGGACTAAGGATAATGGCACTGTAGCCACAGTGCAGAATCTTGTTTAGTACATTGTTCACTTCCATTGTAATGCTGTTTCATCTCTGTTTCATAGCCTGCATGTCCTACACTTATGTCAAGGAAAAGGTGAATCCTTTTATGATTAATGTAATCAGCTGTGTCATCCAGTAAAAGCACAGTTCAGGTAGCCACTTTAATGATGTGTCATCATTATCCCTTTATAAAAAAACAATTCCTTGTTGGGGTGCAGTGGTAGAGCAGTTGTCATATAACCGGGAAATTGGCGGATTGATTGCTGCTCTCCCTGGTTTATACTGTCGTTGTGTCCTTGAGCAAGACACTTGCCCCACCTTGCCTCCAGTGGCAAAGCTCTGGTGTATCAATGTGTGTGATTGTGGGGAGGTGTTTGGTGGTGGCTGGATAAGGCCTTTGCCTTGTGCTGCTTTATTTAACTCTATTTTTGATTTTATTATGTCTTTTTTTAACATTCCCTTATTGTATAGTTGTATCTACATTTTATATTTTGATCTAGATTTTTAGGCTTTAATGTTAATTTTATCTTTACCATTTGTTGGTAGCCAACACCAGGGGGCGTCTAGCATGTTTTTGATGTTGGTGGGGGAAACCGGAGTACTCAGACGAAACCCACCCAAGCACATGGAGAACATACAAACTCCACTCAGAAAGGCTATCCAGCCTGGAAGTCAAAGCCTGGATATTTTTTGCTGAGAAGCGACAGTGCTAACCACTGTACCACCATAACGCCCAAGTTTTTATCAGAGGTTCCTGTCTATTACATTGTATTATAGAGACATATAGCTATAGTGACGGCAGCACTCAGGTCAGGACTGTGTCAAATTAAGAGACAATTAAAAAAGCATCAGGAAACAACAACATTATTTGCTTATTTAAGATATAATAAAAGTTACATAGTGTTGCTTTAATACAATCAACCTAATGTAATCCATCACTGGTAGTAGCTGGCCACTTTGCCCCAAAAGCCAATTGACCACTTTTACACAGAACTGCAACGTGTTACATACCTCAGATACAATTAGACTCTAGTCTAGTGAGCACAATACAATACAAACAATACAATGCTTTAATGTGTCCACAGTTCCTTGAAATGCATTGGCATTTTGGCAAACCTTGTGCATTAATCAAAACAGAAAATGTTTACTGCGAGGCAGCGGAAGTTACAATGTACAGTATACACACTGTTTACAACAGCTAATTTAATGTAATTTGCCAAGACATGTTTAGAAAGTATGAAAGCAGAAGTGTTGGATTTGACGATTAAGTAACATTCTGTAATGTAGGGTTTCTCTCTGAAAATGATAACCACATCCATCGTACAGTATATACTAATGGACACTGACTTCGGCCCTTTGATCCCACTTGAGAGAGTGCCCAAGTGGGATCTGTCTTGAGTGGAATCCAATCTGAACCAGTTCAAAGATCTTTCTTCATCTAAGTATCAAGTCAGTGGCTTGGTTCAGAAAAAGTAATGTACACACTCTCTTCACAAACAGCATGTGTGTACAATCACGACAGAGGATCCTTTGAAACATTACATTCCCGAAGAACTTGATTCCCCTCACTTTAATTAAACATAAAGACTGATTTAAAAGGAGCGCAAAGTAGGATATATACAAACAATGTCTGCGCATCTTAATGACAGGAAATATTCAACAAGATTGAAGATTCATATTTGAATTTCTTTTTAGTGGCACATTTGAAACGGTCCTGGACGTAAAATCCCACATAAGCAGTTAAATCACCAGGTCGCCCGTTTCAGATTTGCAGCTGCTCGGGCTGAGTTTGGCTTATAATGTAACATTAACTCTCTTTCCTGTCCTGTGTGAAATTGTAAGTGTATTCCCACAAGTGCAGTAAGAATAATGTGCAGGCAGCTCCCGGTTGCACACATGGCCCTGCAATGACAGGATACTTACTCCAAACCAAAGTGTGGTAAAGGCTTTGGTTTAAAGCAAGCCACTCTCATGGAACCTCTTAAATGTTCCTCGAGTAAGGGCGTTGCCATACGGCGATATACAGCGATATACAGCGAAATACAGCGAAATACTGCTGTCCACCAGAAGGCAGGCTCCAAAAGCGGAAATATAAGGAGAAACCCAATGGCGACTTTACAAGTGTAAAAATCATGTTTACAGATGTCTCTGGTCACTAGAGCCAAGTTTTTGATTAATATGTCTGTTTATGTTATCTGAAAACTATTGTTTTACAATGGAGTAAAAGCCGAAAAGACCGTATGTAACCGACACTTTTATTGCCGTCATAACAACAATATTGATGAATAGGGGACCTATGGGCGGATTACATCTATTTTATTTACTATCTATGGTTTAAAGAGGTCCTTTTGACCAGCACTGCCTGCTCCAGTGGGCACCTGAACAGAACAGTGGTTAGACCATTTGAGTTTATCTGGCCCCTATGTCTCACGCATTATCAGGAGCGTCTATTTCCCAACTAAATTCTCAATATTTATGTTTAATTAATTTTTCTGCAGATTTAAATTTGAGATTAATTCTCTAAAGCACAGGTGCCCAAACTTGTTTCTTTGGAGAAACAAAAACGTAAAAAAATGTATTACTGGGCCATGGGCCACAGGCCAAACACAAAAAAGAAATACTCCGCTCCATTTTGTTCTGATGAAGTAGCGCCTTGGATCCCTGTAAACCTAACCATTTTGACTTACGCTGTTTGACCCAGACCTTTCAAAAATCACACTAGTTGTGGACTTAAAGTGTGGAAATGTACACACATGCACAAACCTACCTGAATTGTCTTATTTTAAGACCCTTTTAATTTTTGAAGTTAATGTAAGCACAATGAGTGAGGGCACCAGGCTGTTTCTGGGATGTATAAACCCAATGTTTCCTCATTAATGCAATAGGCCATTAGCAATGCTTAAGTATGCTCGACGATTATTGCAGATTAAATCCGACAATTTCAGTTGCAAAACATGACAATCACTGGCGGGCCAAATCAAACCCCTTGGTGGGCTAATTCTGACCCCCGGGCCCCGCCAGGGGCACCCACACTCCAAAGGAACAATCAGGGAACATTGCTTTGAGTTACAATGAAATTTATTGTGTGATAAAAGCAGTGATAGTTAGATGCGATTAACGGCTGATGAAAGACAAAACAACTATGGGCAATGGAACAAAACAAAAGAATAGGAACAGTCATAACAGACATTTCTGAGGCCTTTGACTTAATTGATCATACAATTTGACAGCATTTGACAGTAACAAACTTATTTTAAATGTTGAAAAAACAACAAGCAAACTTATTGGTACCAATCATTCTCTAAGAGCTAAACCTCAGCTTTATCTCACTATTAAACATGTGGCTGTCAATCAATTGGAGCAGGTGAAGCTACTAGGAGTCCTTATATACCATAAACTCTCTTGGGACCAAAACATTAACAGTGTGGTCTCCAAAACTTGTCAGTCTATTAGTTATTAAATGATGTTCAGAATATATAACAAAACAAATAATTCCTTATGTTATCCAGAGTCTACTTTTGTCTCATTTGGATTACTGTTCAATTGGTCCAACACTTCATCAAAAAAATATGAAAATTACAGCTTGTGAAAAACAAAGCTGCACAAGTATTTACTGTAATGTAAATTGACCCCAGGAAGAGTAGCTAATGTAGTTAATGGGCATCCTAATAAACATAAAACATAAAAAACATAATCTACAACATACCCAGAGTCAAACATACTTTAATGTTTACAAATGTTATTTATTTCTCAGAAAAATGACGTGGTCATAGATTTGACTGTAACAACAAAAAAAAAGAGCTGAAAGAAAGAGTGACATGACGCAGAATGAATTCAGGACAGTTGTCTGAGCAGTTTTTATGCTGATTAACTCAAGTGTCTGGACACAGCTGTACTGCGTGGAAAAGCCTTTCCTTCACAGATTAAAGGGATGGTATGTGCACTCATTCCAGATGTTTGAGCCAGAGGACTGTTCAAAATGCAAGCTGATGGGTTCAAAGTGGAGCAGAGTGAGCGCTCTAGATGTGTTTGACCACTTCTTTAATCACAAACCCCGGAGGCTCTGACCTCTAACCCCCTGACTTCACCTCTTGGCCTTCTTTTCCTTCATGATCTTCTTGCTCTCCTCTCTCCTCCTTTTATTGACAGGGTTGCGTGGGTCATAGATCCCAAATGTGTCCTCGTCCTGCATGTTGGCGTCCTTGACTTTTCTGGTTTGCTCGTCAAACTGCAGAACATGGCCCATCCTAAATCAGGTGGAGAGAGGTGGACAGAGTTCAAAGAACAGCAGCAGAAGATCCACTAAATCACTGCTCCAGTGCAGGTTTTACATACATTTTTGCTTTGAGCAGTTTTATAGCAACCTTATCATAAAAGATATTTAGCCCAAGTCTCAAAAAAAGAATGTCTATCAGCGAGGCTTGAGATGAGAACTGAACAGTCAATTTGCCTCACTCTCTAGTGATTAGGAATCAGGCTTGTTTGCTAAGAGCATAGAAGCTGTTGATATTTGATCCAGCTACAATGAAGCAACACAGACAACTTTAAACTCAACATGAAGTCTACATCTAAGCTCTACAGAAGACTGTAGTGGAAATCATCAAGTTTTGGTATTTCTATAAGCACGTGTCATAAACAAACATACTGTACCTAAGTATCAAAGCTATGCAAACATGAAGAAACCTTGGGAGAAAATCATTATTATGCACTTGTTTTTAAAGGTGAACTGACTTGGATTTAACTTTAATTGATATTTGAGGAATTCCTCAGTTCCCAGCTTCCTGAAACATGATTAGATGATTGGATTCATTTGGTCATACATTTCTTATTGCTGCTTGTGACAAGCCAATGGTGAATTGACTTCAGCCAAGGCCATGCAGAGCTGGTATTTTGTCAGAGTAGGTGGTGATCTGTCTGCTTGGGAAATGCATTATGCAAATCATTACTTTGTACTTAAATGTCTAAAAAAAGAGACTTTCAGAAATAAATGCTATTGTGTCTTTTATTTCCACTGTTAGATTTTCTTGCTCCAAAAACATATTAAAGAATGAGGGCATTCCTAGAAAAAAGGAGAGCACTTCATCAATTGCAGGGATCACAGGAGGCTAAAGACATAATGTGCAGTCAGCCGACGACTCAACATCAACACTCGCAAGTTAATACATTCTCCATTAGCTTAAAAAGCATTTTGTGTGTGTGTGTGTGTTAATGACTCTGTTATAATTAAATCTGTCTAGACTAAGATGCACTTTAAAGTTGATTAACAGGACATGTGATGATGGAAGAGAGTGTTTACATGAGGCATGTGCATATTCAAAAATGGTTTGTTTAATATTTTGATGTTTTGATGTTTTACTGTTTTAATGAGTGTCTGTGTAAGCTCTCTTCTGTGCTCATTTGAAATAAGGAGATTCTAAAATGCCTTGCAGAGCCTGAGGAGTTGCGCTGTAAGTGAGCTGCCTCTGATAATTTGTCTAGCTGTCTCGGCGATGACAGCCCCACAGTCTTTCAGTCTTACAGCCTTGAAGCTGGTTTGGGTCTTATCAAAACCGCAGACAAAATGTCAGGCCACAGAAACCTTTATTTTTATCTAAACATTTTTTTCTGCAATAAAGTGGTGGGTGGGAGTTAAGGTACAGCAGATAAATGTGAGAGCATCACTGTGCTCTTTGCACTAAGAACTCTGGGAGCTTTTTCATGTTAGACGTAAAGTGAGTAAGAGTTGTGGGGGTGCTGGTGTGAGGCTGCAGTGGGAGTCCAAATTTGTAGACACAGAAACAGATGGAACAGTTTACCTCCTCTGGCCCAGACTTGACTTCCAATGTTTGACCTGTTGTAACCCAAATTCTGTTTGCAGCACTCCTCGAGTGGCACAGACATCCCACTGGTGTTTTTCTGGGACTGCTATGATATGGGCCCCATCCTTCCTCTTGACCATAGCTGGAGGGGGCATCCCAGTGAGGTGTCTAGCGCAACCGGAGGCGCTCGTCGCCAACCAAGGCGTCTCTCAATTCATTAGGGCCCCTCCTCCAGACACACACAGACAGACTGCACTTCAAGGGGTCTTCTTGAGACTAATGGCAACTACAGATTTTGTTATTCTAAAATCTCACACACAGGTACTTTACTCAAATTCAAACACATGGTATTCATTTCAAACTTCCACTCGGTGCAGTTAGCATTTGAGATCTTTGGTGAAAAACAGAATATGAGAGGAAAACACAGCGTCAGGCCTGATTTCCTGATGGCCAATCTGGTGGCTGTGGTTAAAATCCCGAATCACACACACGTGCATATGGGTTGAACTTTAACACACATTTATCAGGATTTAAAGAGAGCTTGGAGTCAGAGAAATGTTACAGTAATCAACCATATATTCTGAATAGATATATTAATATTGCACTTTTCAACATATCTGAAGGAAAATCAAACTTATTACAGCTAGATACTTCCAACATGAGCTCATAAAAAGGCCTTAAGATGCCAAGTGGCCATGCTTTAGCTTCACCATACACAAAACCTTTTCTGAGCTTTTCTGGAGCTGTGCTCACATTCTCCACTGTGCTCCGACCAATGCAGCACTCCGTTCTTGATTTAGAGCTGAAGTGAGATTGCTTACACAGGAGGTATTTTATTCTGTCATTCGTGATCTGCTGTACTGTTTGTTTAGGTCACACAAGCTTTTATAGACCTGTGCATCGTGAAATATGGCAAAGCTAATATAAACAGTTCTGAAAAGACAGTAACAAGTACGACACATTCAAACGATGAGGGGTAGTAAATATCTGTACCAATATATCTAACTTGACGCTCATGTAAATTATTAGATTATAAATCAGTTTTACAATATTGGGTTCTGGTTGTTTAAAGCTTTAGTAGGCAGAAGAGAAAAAAAACACTTCAATGTGGAATCTGAACCAAAGTTTGTGCCATCTCTCAGCAGCATATTTTATGGAAATATCCTTTATGCATATTGCATATGAACAATGATGTAGTGTTCTGAATGGTAAGTGTTTATAAATCACATTTTTATTGATACAGTTTACAGCAGTACATTATCAATTTTTTGTGGAGCTGTCCCTATCCGTTTCCCCAAACTAGGAGTAAGCTGACATCTATACTGTAGGGAACAATTACACATCCAAGTGTAACTACATTTACAAAATACTAAACTATTTGTTTAAATTATTCAACCTCCAAAAGGTCAATATACATTATTAAAACTAAACTGAACGCCATGTATGTAAATAAGCATGAACTTATTTACTTTTAATTTAATATTTAAGTGAAAGACTGACATTATGCATTATGAGCTGTAAATAATCTGAAATAGATCACTGAGTGTAACTATGTTTACTGACCATCCTGTGTCGTCATCCTCTGCCAGCTGCTCCACATCCTCCTCTGGAGTGTCAGTAATGGCAGATGACAGTTTAGACTTGAAGGACTCCAATAGAGCCAGAGTCTGGGAGTAAGAGAACTGAAGGTCATTTAACCATACAGCACATGTGTTATGTCTGTCTGTCTGCTGAAACAATCAGGACTTAAGATAAAATAAATCATGAAAAAATGTGCTTGTACCTGTTCTTCTCTGGTTGATCCTTTTTTCTTTTTTTGTTTCTTGAGCCCCTCATACTTTTTCCGTCCCTCGAGGTATTCGGCCATGGCCTCACTCACTGGCTTTTGCTCTGCAAAATACAAGAGAAAGCAACAATTTTCAATAATGTGTTAAATTATTATGTTTTAATATTTTATTCTCCTACAACAAACCTAATGCAGTTAGGAAGATAGAAAGGTACAAGGTACACAATTACAAATATAAAAGTAGAGATAAAGGTGAGCCAGTCTCTTCCAGCTTTGACAGCTGCTGCTGTACATGATCTGAGACTAATGGAGAAGAGAGGAGATGGCCCAGAGCAGGGCATTCCTCTCTCCTCAGAATGATATGCACTGCTTGAATCCATACTGCTGCCAGCCTTCAAGATCAAGATGTATTTAGGTTAAGATCTACCCAATAACCTCTCACTTTATCTCGTTTAAAGATGACATTATATATACAATATATGTACCTAAACCTTGTCACTTACAGTAAAAATCTTTCAAAAACTAACAGACCACATACAGTAGTGTGTTGTTTGTATATCTTCCATTAGTTTTGCTGAAATAATTACAATCTATATGGTATTTTAAGATATTTTTGCAAATATACATCTAAAGTAAGATGGGCCTAAATTATAAAACTGGACCATGAACTGTTGCTTCTAAAACTAAAGATAAAACAAAAGAGTATAGGCACTGTGTGACTGCACTAAACTGAATGAAAGAACAGACAATCAGCATGCTGACATTGGTATCTCATGCAGTTAATGTGCTTGTGTAAATCTCCAGCTCAGACATACAGGCTGTGAAGTGGCAGACAGTGAGACACAGACACAGTCTGCTGCACCATGTGATGTCACACACATCACAGCTCGGACTGTGGCACCTCATGGGCTCAATTTTCTGACACTAAATAAATGATGTAACGCAGCAAACGCACAGTCAAAGTGTGGCCAATAGTTTTACCATTAAATTATTCAGAGTCTGAGCCAACAGCTGCCACAGTGACACTTACTATATTGTTAAAATCAATGTCTTTTTTACTTGAGCTTTTGGGTAAAACACTCAAGGGTAAAGATACCAAAAGCTTTCAATAACAATAGTATTTTGCATGGCTGCTATTTAGGTCCCAAAAGCCATGCAATTACTATCTTCTCAAATTATTTTATAGTAGAAATATTAGCCCTTACAGGAAATTCCAAAAACAGTGTCGGACATCTAAAGTTTTCACACTTCAAGTTGTTGTCAATGCGGAAGTGGGCCTATCATTTCCTTTTGATTTATGAAAGTAAAAATTGATCTGGTGTGTCACTCCCCCAATTGCCTGTGCAGCTTGGCCTTTGTACTGCAGCCCGACTTGCTGGAGGCTGACTGATGATGCCCTAAGGTCCCACACCGAGAACACACATCACCTTCTCCAGCTGTTGTCACCAACTACTATCTTTCAGTTTGATGGCCTTTCTAACTACATCCCTTCTCTTTCCTGTCACCTGCGCTAAAGAAAGCTACAAATCAAGCGGTCGTTGTGCAAACTGAAGCCTGTTGTTCATGACAAAGGCCTCTTTATTGAGTGTGCATTGTCTTTCATACAATGCCATATACAGTATTTAAACCATGAGTGGGAACTGGTGAGGGCAGGTCTGGTAGAGAAAATTATTCAAATAATTTGAAAAAAAAAAAAAATTATCACGGTAAGTTCTAAAGACAATTTTCAAAGTTCATTCTTTACAAAGTTTAATCAGCAGTATTGCTGTGCACTTGCCGGGACTCTCAACAGAAGACTGAACAGACAAAAACTGTACAAAGTATTCTCTTTGCATTGTTTAGAATTCTCAGGAAATTAGAACAATATTAAAGGAAAGGACAAAAGAGGGGCAAGACTAACAATGAAACTGCAGGTAAAGCCGTAAAGGAAAGCAAATTCCTTATTTCTGGATAACTCTTCTCAAATGCAATAGTATTCAAATAAACAAATGTACTAAATATAAGTTTCATAATTACTAATAAAATAACTGGCTTTGACTTCTTGCTGTACACTACATGCTGTAGAAATTTGCCGTCTATTTGGTTTAAGTTGTCAACATAAATATGATGAATACATACCACACTCAATTTTAAATAAATTTGTGTTTGTCCATCATAGTACTTGAAGTTACCGTATGTGCATTCTAAACATTTTTCATTGTGCTCTCTTGCGAGTGAAAAAGATCATAGGTCAACCTTCAGAGAGGTCATAGCAGAAGCCAGAGAGTGATTTAAGCTTTAAAGAAAAACTAACTGCTGCTGAGCTTTTCCAGTGCATTGAGATAAAACAACCCTTCACTACAGACTTCTAAGGGGCAAATGCAGTATTTACAGCATTTGAGCAGACATGTGTCTCCCCTCCATTTCCCCATGACATTAAAACATCCATCTAATAGAATAACCTTTTGCTTCAAATGCACAAGTGCTTTTGGCCAAACTGCCAGAGAAGCACCAAAGTGACCTGGCACTGTTAAACTGTCACAGTGGATAATGAAGGAGATTAGGACCACTGCCCTCTGGAGAACAATGTCATTACGAAACAAAACATTTTTAATACAGTGCCTTTAAATTATGGTTCCTACAATGAACAATTCACTAACTCTCAAAAACTGTAGTTCAAATGTATAAACATTGTTCTTTGCCTTGAAGCAATCAATCATAAAATGACAAGGGCCCAACGTTTCACTCAGTGAACCACCAATGTTTACAGAGGCAAAAATAGTGTTTGAGCAACAAAAGGCCATCTCTGCACAACAGCTGGTGGTTTGTACACTAGAAACATTTCGAGGATTGACAACATTGTAAAATACTGCAGTTTGGTAAACAGAACTATTGAGGCAGATTTCTGTAGAGGAACTAAAAGTCAAAACTGTAAAGTAACAAACATACAATGGGTTGATGAGGAACTGTGGCAGCCACACAACAATTTTTTACCACATATTTTCCGAGAAGTTTACAACAAAAATGCAGACCATTTTGGGGGATAAATGCCTGCAACTAATTGACAAAATCTGAGGTTTGCCTGTCATAGTGACCATTAGCAGAAAATGCAGCACAGACCACCCTCACAGAAACATTGTACAAACAGAAAAAGAACAAGAAATATACATTTAGTTAATTTTTGAGAATGTTTGTAAAGAATAATCACACGTGCGCACATACCCTCTTTGACTTCATCTAAAGCAGGTTTTGAACTTTCTTCTTTCCTCTGCTTGATTGCAAGAAGTTCTTTCTTCAGTTGACGCACCTCCTTTCGTAATTCCTCACTGTAAAATGTAAAAAATATATATTATATATATTATTATTATAATATATATTTTTAACAAATTATTATGGTACCAGTAAAGGTTAGGGTTAGCACAATAAGGTTCTAAGATTTCTTCTCATATTAAATCCTTAAATTTGTAAATATGAACAAACATATGTCCCACAAATTTTACTTTCAAATATAAAAATTCATGACCAAAAATAGAGACATGGGGGGCACCCTGTTTCATTTCAATCTACTGTCTATCAAATAAATTCATCTTTAAAAAAGTTACACATTAAAAGGTCTGTGTTGTTTATAAATTTGACGGAGCCTTATGTGCCACTTGAGGAGCTGGGCCTAAGTGATTGAGTTTCTTGTTTGGAGATAAGTATTTAGATAAGCCTAAAGTGTCTCTGATTAAAGCTGTTGTTATTGTTACTCTGTTGGGGTATCACTGCCAATAAAATCATACATTGTTTTGCAAAATAAATCAAAATCTCTTCACAACAGTGAAAAAATACTGTTCTAATACATCTTTGACAGTTACATTTACAGACAACTAGACATAAGAGTAAATTAAATTAAATAAGCTTAAGAACAGATTGGAGCTGTCAAGTATATGAAATGTTAGTACTTTTGTAAAGTCTGACAGTTCTGTTTTTTACTATTCTTCTGCAGAGCCATAAAGCACAGGTAAGCTGCACTGTCTGGGCTCCTGGCCTAGAAACATGTGCATCATCTCCAGACAAAACAATAGTCTTCTTTGTTTCCTGCATCTGCTTTTTCCTCATTGCAGTTCATTTATATCCTCATCTTTCTTTTCAATCTGGAACCACTCCACAGCTTATAGCCCTCAAAAACTCATGTTAGCTTTGGTTATTTAGGTGACAGTTGTCTGTTGCTTTTAACTGGAGTGGTCCCATTAGTACATTGTTCTTCAATAGGTTCACACTGTATTGTTACAAGAAAAAAAAACAATGCTAGGGTCCCCCAAAACTAGCATCGACAATGAAGTCTGACAAAAGCCAATGTGTTGCTTGTGTTTCTCTGGGACTTTAAGTATTGATACATACAGTTTATTCCAGAGTAAAAACAAAAACAACACTTTGCACAGAACAATTGTGTTCTACATGCCATGACATGCTGCCATTAGGAAAAGAAGTGGTGTATCCAACTCCAAGGCAACAGCCAAACTGCTCCAGGACAAATAAAAAAAAAAAAAAGAGACTAGGGAGGACAGGAAAATCCCCAAAACACCTGTTCAGACACACCTTGGAGCTCAGCAAATTCCTTCAGAGACCCTCACCACACCAATAGTTGCTTTTTGTAAAAGCACAAATGCTCAACTGCAATAAATACATTATTATTCACATCAACAGGATAGAAATTATATATATTTTGCAAAGAAGACATTTGTATCTTATTTTCACATGCATTGCGATTTGCAACGTATTTACAACATAATTTTATAAATAATCAAAATAAAACCCGTTGTATAACTAATCATAAACTGCACAAAAATGCAGTCAGTAACTGACAAAAAGAGCAAAGCATGGTATAATAAAATCCTTCTTCTACCTATCCACCAGTTCCTGTGGTCTGGGTATTTTTGGAGCCTGCCAGCAAGTGTCACTGACTTTCTAAAAAAGTATAACCCAGAGCTGTGGATGATTAACTTTTCATACAGACATGAAGTGATTGGCAGTAGACCGAGAACTCTGTCAGGAACATGGATTTAATACTCAACCCAAAGCTGACACAGCAATTTAACAACTTTTAGTTTAGTGACAACTGTGTCGTTGTACCACTCATACATAGACAGACATAGTAACCTTTCTACACTGTTCAATTTAAGTCCTCAATTGACTGCAGAAATATGAGGCCTTTAGGCAAAAAAGGTTCAGCCACAATATGATTTAACACAGTGGAATGTATATTTGAATGTAAAACCTAACACCTCGGTCTTTTTCATTGTGGGTCAACCACAACGATGAAGAAGCCGCTTTGTTGGACTCAAAGTTCTCTAATGACTGAGCAACTGATGTGGATGAATGTGCTAGAATAACAAGATGGCTGGGTGAACTCTCCTCAGGGGGCACTCCACGGCTTGGGCAAACGCCAGGCAGAACTGTGAGCGCCAGAAGAGGAATCCAACCTCAACACAAGAATTTGCATGACTTTGCAGAAGGATTTGGACCAGTCTAAAAACATTACTCCCACAATGGACACTCTGAGCACAGCTCATCTACCTGACAATTGTTTAAACAACTCCTTTGATCTAGTGTTACCAAACTAATACAGAGCCAAGTTATAGAGTACTTAGTTTAAAAATGGTATATCTTCTCAACGCACATATAACCTTGAACCATTTTCAACAGGCAAGTGCCCCATATGGAGCAGACATGCTACAGTGATGTGTAAACCTGCCAGTTCCAAAACATACACAATCCTGCTGCCAAGTGCTGGACTATTTCAAGCAGTTTTCTTCACAAAAACAGAGCAGAGCATTTTCTTGATCTCCCTAACCTTTCACTGAGAACACATTGAGTTATGACTGATGATGAGAGACAGGTGCAGCCAATTAATCCATGCCACACATGATCAAGATAATTAGAGTCTGGTGTCTCATTTACGTTACAGTGTCCATGAGGAGCACGCTTTCTTAAGGCAGAATTTAAACTGAATTAGTGTGGACATAAGGTAAAAAAGACAACGCAGAAGCCTTTGAAACACCCAACCACTTTTGAACTGGAGCGTATTCAAGGCTGACAGCCAGCAGAGAATAGTGCACATTATGTATAAGAGAGATGTAGCATTAAAACAGTTTGTTGATAAAGTCAGTAAGCTTGCCTGATATGTACAGAAGAGGACAGACTTATATCTTTCAATGTTGTCTATGAATAAAAAAGAAAACACAGCTACACTACTGACATTCTGTAAGAGGACTCTGTATGTGTTACTTCACTTTCCTGTGTTTTCAAATTCAGATCCTAAATATTAATCAATAGACACTGTGTATTAGCCAGCAATATTCAGATCCTGTTCTATATATGCAGGGACATCTTTACATTGCTAATACTTTCCTGACCGAGTGTAAAAGGAGATCATCAAAATGTTGATGTGATAATCGTGAAGTTAACAAGTCCCTAATAACAACACCTTTAAAGTCATTCTACCTGTATCAATAAGCTCAATTATAACTCAACCTGTATTATGTATACAGCATATTACCATTTTGTGGTAACAAGTGACGTGAATAACAGGAAGCTGTGCTCTGTCATTATGGAGTAACTGCAGTGTCTGATGAGCGACTGGCACAGACAGCAGAGGGAGCTGGCCCTGCTGGCAGAGGCAGCCTGCGCACTGTCCCACAGCCATATGGAAGTGTTTTGCTTCCCCAGTCATGGCCTGTCGGCTTTAACTAAAGTGGTGACTACCCCATTCACTGCTTCTGGGACTTTATTCAGGTGTTTTTTTTATAAAAAAAAAAAAGTGTCATGTCATGTTTTTTAAAAGTGTCATGATATATAATTAAATCTATTCATTTGAAATTAAATATTGTTTTACATATAGTAATGCAAAAAAATGTGATAAGCTGTGATTTGAATTTATGTTTCCGAGACATTATTAGAACGTTAACTCACATTTCATAGCTACACATAAAACACACACTTTCTCTTATAAATGTGAACAAGTTCAGGAATTTAGTAATTACAGAATACTGTAGTGTTTGGGGCAAAAATGCATTATCAGTTATACGTCTGCCTTAATTGGCTCATCTTTTTTCCATGACTGGATGTCAGTCAGTTCCTCACTGCATACAGAGCAGCTGAAAGCCTAAAGCAAAGCAACATTGGGAGAGCTCACTGCAACAATGCCCCACTTTGTCCCAGACCAACACTGTACCTACTAGCCTGCTCTTTGATACGCTGCCAAGACAAACCACTGTGTTGGGTTACAGTTCTTGTAGCAAAACAATCTGTGCTTGTGCTTAATATACTACAGTCTGCCTGCCTCGGGCTGGCTGTCAGTCAGGGGCACACAACTGACCATGGGCCTGTTCGTTTAACCATTAGCACAAATGAGAGAAGAGTATGTTGATTGTGTCTTCTAAGAACTAACTGTTAATTGAACACAGGGGAGAGACAAATTTCTTAACAGTACCATCAAAGAGGCCTGAAAAACAAATAACTCAGGTCATTTTTCAGACTATTTTCACCTCTCACACATCTCAGGTGTGCATACAGATGCACTGTTTTGAGCTGTTTTAGAGAACTGCAAACTTGTCCTGATATTTGCCTAATAACTATAATTCAAATACACACCAGTGCAACTTTTGCAAATGGCAATAAGATCAAGCTTGTGCCACACTGAAGACATCGTCTGAGCTATAATTATGAGCATTTAAGAGAGGAAACCATAATCACCAGCTTCCGAACAGTAAGATTTGGTGATAATTACATTGGTTTTACACTGCAGTGCTGTGCTGACTGTGCCAAACACACACAATGGAAATGTATACATTTACTTTTTTGGAGAATGTTATTGAGTTATTTTTTTTTTTTTAAAGCCTATAAATATCACCCTAATTACGATGCAGAAGTGACTCTTTTTGTTCTTTAGAACAACTAAATTTTACTTACTTCAACTAGATTTACTTGTGAAAAGAAGCAGTAAATATGGTATGTAATTATTACATTATTAAAGAAACAAAAATAAAATAAACTCCTTACTCCTGGATAAGGTGAGGATGTGTTTAACTCAAATTTAGATTACTTGATTATGTACCTCATCAGGTTTTTTAGAATTACATAGACCAACAGTGCCCCCACCAGGTTAGTGTAGTGCATTACAAAATTAGCAACTTGGGTATATTAATGAGAGAAGGACACCACCTGTTGGCACGCATTTAACACAGTGCTGTAGAGAACTGCTTTACCTTCGACTTGACTTTTTCCCATGCTCCTCTTGACTTGTGTCTGTCATTTTCTCTGACCCCTTTTCTTTCATTAACTTTTTACGTGTGAGCTCCCTCATCTTCTCCCTCTGTTCGGAGTCGCTGTCTTCATTGTCATCATCATCGTCTGTCTGGAAAACAACAGTAAATGTTAACAATGGCAGACAGAGTTCTTAATAAAAACATTATATGATAAGTGACCTACCTCTGCATTTCCCGATGTCCTTTTCTTACTTGTACTGGCAATATTTAAAAATGAAATTTAGAATTGGACAAGAAGCTATATAATAGGATAATAAAAAAAGCAAACCATATACAGTATACCTATCCACTGCTGGTACAGAGCTCAGTCTGGGATCATCTTTTAGAAGATCATGGCTGCTTTTGCTTTTTCCCTTAAGAGACTGAAACAACACACAACTGTAAACAGCCAAAACATATTTGTTTCTCTAACAAATTCTAAGCAAAAGAACAGAAATGTTACTGAAAACTATGTAGTAGGAAGTTCAATTTGCAAACCCTGAAAGGAATGTTCCAAATATTTATCAAGGTTTTAATTCATTCAGCACCTGAGTGACTTGGGTCGTGGCTTCCTCCTCTTCTTCAGCTTCCTCTCCAAATGATAACAGGCTGAAGTTTCTTTGAAATGAACAAATAACATTTCTTTTAAACAATTACTTAAACACAGTCTTAATTACACAGAGCTTAATTCATAGGAAAAAAAAACTGTGTTCATACTTTGTGGCTTTTGACTGTGATTTTTTAACCTCCTCTTTATTTTTTTCCATTTTGGATTTTTTTGTTTCACGTGGAATAATGTCATCAAAAGGAGATGCTAGCACCTTGTAAGTACAAATAATACAAGGTCAGCATTTAACATTTAATTATGAATGTTTGCAGGAGTAAAATAAACTAAATCCAAGTACCTCAGCACTTCTTATCTTGTGTGGATTCAATGGTCTTTCATTGCAGTCACATTCAACGTCTGCTAATCTGAGCATATTATACAACGTGTCACCTGTAACCTGTTTCAGGATGTATTAATTAGACAAACTATAGGTCAGATACAAAAACAAGCAATCAAAAACACATTAGGTTTTCTTACATTTTGGACATTATGCTAAATTAAGTTAATTTATACATATCGGATTGTTGTTTAGTTATACCTTGCCAAATATGGTATGTTTGTTGTTAAGCTCATCAGCACGCCCCAAAGTAAAGAAAAACTGACTCCCATTATCATGTGGACCAGCATTTGCCATGGCAACCAGCCCTCTACGATTGAAGCGCAGTCGTGAGTGAAATTCATCCTAATAGTGAAAAATAAGAGTTTTTTCTTTAATGTAATCATTTCAAAATCTAAATGACATTATTGGAAAGCAAGAACATATATGAAAATCAATCAACTGCAAGTGGTGTGCTACAGGAGCCCAATAGAACATTACTCACTTTAGCCATTCACACTAATAATTACCAAGAATCAAACATACAATCATTGTTGTCAGGTCACACCAAACCACTATGCCATTGTATAATAATGAAAACATTAAAACTGAATGCTGACCTTAAATGGGTGGCCATAAACAGACTCTCCACCTTCCCCTGTCCCAGAGGGATCTCCGCCTTGTATGATGAAGTCTGGCACAACTCTGTGGAATATTGTACCATCGTAGTACCCTTAAAAAGATTAAAAACATCTTATGAGGCACAATCAGTATGCCATCTTTTATGTGATTCAAACAACTAAAATCAATTAAAAATAACTCTCTTTCCTGTTCCTTTGAAAGTGTATTTTTCAGGGGGAAAGGATGTGTTGCAAAATAGGTACTATTCACTTTTACAAACACATCTGAGAAAAAAGATATTAATAAACCAACAAATTCTTACAGATATGTAGAGGCTACATATTTTAATGATGAAGGCTACGGAAAAAAGGTTACATGTTGGTTACAATAAATATAGCAAGCATTCCATCATTGAAGGTTGTTGGCAGTGGTGCCACAAGTACCTCACCTTCCATACAAAGCTGTGCAAAATTCCTGCATGCTTTTGGAGCCTCTTTAGACCACAACTCAATGTCAATGTCCCCTGCAGTGGTCTTGAGCAGAACCTGAGAAACAATTAGATTTTAACATTACATATCTAAGACATTAAAATATCAGTCATTTTGATGGTTCTACAACAAGAAACTTTGAAAATATCCCTCTTGTATTTAACTATGCACACTCATAGTGTTTTGGTGCTTTTGGAATATGAGCCGCAATGTTACTAATCTTAGATCAAATTATTGTCCCGCCTTTGTAATTAATACACAACCATCTTTGTACACAACTTAATAACAATGCACACAACTTAATAACATACTAGATATGCTAATATGCGCACAAAAAATGTAACGCTAGATAAAAAAAAATAATGTTAAAGGATGTAGAGGAACGTCCGGTTTACCTTTCCATTTGTAGGTGGCTCTTGGATATAAATATTGCTCATCTTGTTAGACAGACCACACAAGAAATAAAACTAAAGAAAATGGTTGAATAGCTTTTATCATTGATTGAAAAGAAAAACAGCTACCAATACCAACTAGTGAAAAGCGTTATACACATTCAAATTTTCATTCTGCACTACATCGCTGCCATATTGGACCTTCATGTAGGGCGCTTGTTTGCTCCACAGTGTGTAGGGGTGAACTTCAAATCAAAATGGTGTTGCGTATCGTATTTCTCTTTAATATTAAACTATCTCATTGTCTAATTTATAAATCAAGAGCTTTATTTCTTACGAATGGTGAGAATATGAATACAGTTTGAATCTTATAAATACATTCTTTACAATCAGAATAGCACACCCTACAAAATACATTTTGGTTTGATCTGCGAGTCCCACCATAAAAAACATCGGAAACAACTATAACAACAAAACATTCCCTGGACCGTAATACAATTCTCCATCTAAACTACGATAATACAAATGTAAATTTGCAGTAAAATCTTAAAGAGGGTTAAAAGTTACTACTTCATTAAAAAAATAACTTTTGTTCACTCCCTTCTCGACGCTCCAGTCCGGTAGGGGGCGGTAAACAGTACTGTTATGCTATTAAAAGTAAAAGAAGAGGAAGGCAAGCGCGGCAATGGCGGCGTCTGAAAACAATGCGGATCTGAAGCGAAAAGCAGATCAAAAAGGTGATGAAGAAACAGTTGAGGGTTGCGATGAATGGGTCGGACCTATGCCAAGTGAAGCTACGAAGACTAAGAAAAGAAGAGGTGTGTTTTATTAAGTTATTTCTTGCACCCTGGAAAGCCCTCGTTGATTGTTAATACAAATAAATGCTAAACCCACTAATTGGATTTGTTTTATTTCAAAGTTTTGGAATATGAGCATGTTTACTTGGACAACCTTCCATCTGCTGCAATGTATGAACGAAGCTACATGCACAGAGATGTAATTACACATATAGTGTGCTCAAAGTAAGTGCTTCTCTGTTTCTTAGTATTATCTCTTTCAGTGAATACTGATTTTACTCACATAAAAATAAAAGTAGTGTATTAAGTTTTACATAGCTTTAGTTCTAATAAAATTAACTGAATTCTCTTTTAGGACAGATTTTGTTATCACAGCTAGTCAGGATGGTCATGTCAAGTTCTGGAAAAAGAATGAAGAAGAAGGCATTGAGTTTGTCAAACACTTCAGAAGTCACCTTGGTATAACTCTGTTCTTACAATCTACACAGCCTATATTACTTGCTTGATGCACAGTGTAAGTAAATACAAAACCACTTTCATTACTACCCTTTCATTATAGGTGTGATAGAGAGCATTGCAGTTAGTGCTGACGGAGCACTTCTCTGCTCTGTTGGGGATGACCAAGCCATGAAGATATTCGATGTTGTCAACTTTGACATGATCAATATGCTGAAACTAGGGTAAGGCATGCTGTTTCCAGTATGTGAGCTTTAATAACCTTATTTATTGTTATTGGTCAGTGTTTAAAATTTTTTGTCACTAGGTTTCATCCAGGCCAGAGTGAGTGGATCTACAACCCTGGTGATGCAATCTCTGCTGTGGCCTGCTCAGAAAAATCTACAGGAAAGATTTTTGTTTACGATGGACGAGGAAGCAATGAGCCTCTCCACATCTTTGACAAGATGCACTCTTCACCACTGACCCAAATCCGCTTGAATCCCAAATTCAGAGTAATCGTCTCTGCTGACAAAGCAGGAATGCTGGAATACTGGACTGGTCTACCAAATGAGTTCAAGTTCCCCAAATATGTGGATTGGGAATACAAAACGGACACAGACTTGTATGAATTTGCCAAACATAAAACATATCCCACTAGCCTTGCATTTTCCCCAGATGGGAAGAAAATGGCCACAATTGCATCAGACAGAAAAGTCAGAATTTTCAGATTCCTAACGGGAAAGCTGATGAGAGTGTTTGATGAATCTCTCACTGTAAGTTATTAGTTTGCCTCATTTACTATGCATAATGACACAGTTAACTTGCAGCTATTAAACAATTTTCTCTCTTGTTTATTAGATGTTCACAGAGTTGCAGCAGATGCGACAGCAGCTTCCTGACATGGAGTTTGGCCGGAGAATGGCTGTGGAGAGGGAACTTGAGAAAGTGGATGGCATCCGTTTGGCCAACATAATCTTTGATGAAACTGGCCACTTTGTCCTTTACGGGACCATGCTTGGCATCAAAGTCATTAATGTAGAAACCAACAGGTACTTAAAAAAAAAAATATATATATATATATATATATATATATATATATATATATATATATATATATATATACACACCTATCTCTCTCTCTCTCTCTCTATATATATATATATATATATATATATATATATATATATATATATATATATATATATACTAAAACATAACAATTATAACAATCAAAAGTGACCAGCAAGCAAAGAATTCTTAATTAAATATGGTTATGGTTGCAATCAATTCATTTATTAATTTTCTTCTTAAAACCCTAAAATATATGTACCCATTCTAAAAGATAAGCCTCACACATCTTTCTGCACAGCTGTGTTCGAATCCTTGGAAAGCTTGAGAACATCCGTGTAGTTCAGCTGAGTCTGTTCCAAGGTGTTGCAAAATCCATGAAGGTTGCAACAACGGTTGAGATGAAAGCATCTGACAACCCTGCTTTACAAAGCATAGAGGCAGACCCCACCATATTCTGCACTGCATTTAAGAAAAATCGCTTCTACTTGGTAAGGTGCATTCACAGATCAGTATGATACAGTTTGTTGCATATCTTGTATTCAGTGATGTATAAACATGATCTATTTTTAAGTTTTCAAAGAGGGAACCAGAGGATACCAAGAGTGCAGACTCAGACAGAGACATCTTTAACGAGAAGCCCTCAAAGGACGAGGTGATGGCTGCTACTCAGGCTGAGGGGCCTAAGCGAGTGTCTGACAGTGCCATTATCCACACAACCATGGGAGACATTCACATCAAGCTCTTTCCTGTAGAGTAGGTGTCTAGTGAAAACACATTGCTATGTAGAAATATAATTAATCCAAAACACACCAAAATGACACTCATTTCTTTATAGATGCCCCAAAACTGTGGAAAACTTCTGTGTTCACAGTAGGAATGGCTACTACAATGGTCATATATTCCACAGAGTAATTAAGGTAAATATTTTTTATTTTAATTAATACTTATTTGACTAATGACTGTGCAGATTCAGACTTTGTTTTAATTTTTGTTTAGGGATTTATGATTCAAACGGGAGATCCAACTGGCACCGGCATGGGAGGAGAGAGCATCTGGGGAGGAGAATTTGAGGATGAATTTCATTCTACCCTGAGGCATGATCGGCCATACACAGTCAGCATGGCCAATGGTGGCCCTGGCACTAATGGCTCACAGTTTTTTATTACTGTTGTACCCACCGTAAGTTCCCTCATCTTTACTCTTACTTACTTACTCATCAATTTGTTCTTACTCAACTATTTGTGGTAAAGGGGTAGGTAGTATAGAAATTGGATTAAATTGCCAGTTGTGGGTCAAGGTTAATGTATTCTAAATTTTCTAGTAGTACTTATTAAGCACTTATTTGATCTCAAATGCAATTTTTAATTTTTTTTTATTTAACCAGGTATCATTTAAATATTTTTTGAAACATTCCCATAAATAATCATGGTAACCCTGTGAAAAGCCTGTAGAAAGAGTTCTGTTTAGTATTCTAAATGTTACCCATTTTATTTGTCAAAATGTTTTTTTTTCCTTAGCCATGGCTTGATAACAAGCACACTGTATTTGGAAGATGTACAAAAGGTATGGAGGCTGTCCAGAGAATCTCTAATATGAAGGTCAACCCCAAGACTGACAAACCCTATGAAGACATAAGCATTATCAACATCACCGTAAAGTAATGCATGTCCGATTCCCTGTACAGTGGTTTTATACAAAAATGTATTAAAGAACACTTTGTGTGAATCATTTTATATTTTAAAAGCCAATATAACCAATCATGATGCTTATGTATTTAAAAAAAATGTTGCTGGCTTTTCTTATGACTATTTTAATGTCTTTAAACTTTTATGTAGACATTTAAGTAAAAGGGCAAGATGGAATTCAACAAGTGAGGGGTTTAATGTTTCACAATTACATCTTCATCTACAATTGCAATTACACTGCAGGTTGTAAATTTATAATGTGAGCCATCTTGTAAGCACAAACAAAAAACAGGACTGGAATTTGTTCACAATATAAGTTAATGCTCATAGGCTGTACTAAGAAATGGCAAATAATTCATTTGCTGTCACACAAAAGCTCATGGTAAGGAAACAGAAGTGCATGCCACAAATTCTGCGTGCAAGACACTCCACAAAACGGAGGCAGACGTGGTGCATAGAGGCGAAATTGTTCACAAATATCTTGCATAAAAGTAACTTTCATATATTAATTTAGTAAACAATTTTATCTGTAACATACAACACATTCAATCTAAAACTTTGCTGTTGTGGCTTTTGAAGACCAGCTATAGAGTTAAAGGTTACACACAAAAACTTGCTTAAAAAACATAAGTGCCCCATGAATCAGTAATTTATATTGTTAAACATAAAGGCAAAAATTACTGTCAGAAATCTCTTAACTTGTGAGAATATTTCAAGCTTTGTTTCAATATACTGTTCTGGAGAAAAAAAAAGTTGTCAATGTTTAAATGTATGTCTTGTATTTACTTGCAAGATTAACTATTAATATTCTATTGCTGGTCAATTCAGTACCAGTTGTGTCAATTTAACCAGAATACCTCTGGTTAACTAATATTGTTGCCGATGTTTATGTGTAACATGAAATAAAATGAGTCTGTATCAATGAGCATTTGCGCTAACATTAAATGTTAAGCCATCTCTTTTATAAGAGAAACTTAAGTTATGTGTCTGGGTTGTGCCAACAGCTTTGCAGATGAGAATATGGACTTATGCTTTGTCAGTGGTGGATTAGGTTGACCGGAAGGATACTCTCAAAAAAGCTGGTTAATGTATTTACATTGTTTCTCTTTGCTTTGTCCACTATGTTCTCACAGTTCTAAACAAATATGATGGTTCAATCAATAGCAGACTTGAAACTGGAGAGCTGGTTGAGCTTAGGGGCTGGGTTTGGTTCTGGTGTTAGGAAATATTCAGTGTGGTTACACAACTAGCGTTTTTCAGGCTACATCCAGGACCCCAGCAGCCACCAGTTGCCTGGACAACCAATCAAGTCCTTCGTGAAGGCCTATCCCACTGCGGGCATCACAACCCTGAATGTGCCAGCTCCTCCCACAGCACAGCTTATGTAGACTCAGCACCTCTGTCATCTCCTCCACAGCCACAGCCCCAGGTACATCCTGAACAGCAATAACCAAAAATGAGAAAAAATTCTTAAGACAAAAGGCGCACAATTATTTTTTTTTATTTCAAGCCATCTATTCAATACCTGTTTGTTTGCAAAAATAAGCAGCAGTGCATCTCTTAGCTCCTTCTCAGTCAATAGTTTCGCCAATTCACTGTGTGCTTCCATAAGCCGGTCTCTGTGACAGCTGTCGATCACAAACACTACCGCTGCACAAAGGAACAACCAGTTAATAATAGTTGTAAGTATTATTGAATGCAAGTGTCCATTTGAATAAAAATCTTAATGGAGCTTATGTATAGCCAACAACATTTTATCTTTATATAAAAAAAAAAAAAAAAAAGACAATACCTTGAGTGTTCAGGTAATAATGTTTCCACAGGGGTCTGAGCTTATGTTTCCCTCCCACGTCCCAGATAGTAAATTTTAGGTTTTTGTATTCAACAGTCTCCACATTAAAACCTTTAAAAGAGTTCAAGTTAGGATTAAAAACAAGTTCCTAATAATCAGAAGTCTTTTGTAAAGTATGAACATTTACCAATAGTAGGGATGGGCTGCATGAACTCATCTTGCTTTAATTTAAAAAGGATGGTTGTTTTGCCTGCTCCATCAAGACCAAGTGTTACTACCCGAATCTCCATCTTAGGACCAATATGGACACGGTTGTCCTAAAACACAAATGTAAACAACTTTGGTACTTCCACAATGACAGACACTTATAGGTCCCAATTACTACAGAGTTTTGTGTACCTTTGTGAAGGTCACAGGAATGCCAGCGTCTAGCTGAATGTGATCTACCAGCTCTGTAAACTGGTGCTGCTGCTTCTGAAGTGTCTCCAGCAAACAGTTGATTTCCTGCTTTGCCAGGACAACTCTGCAATCATCCTTCAACACACAATAAAGTTAAAATAGGTCTAACTGTGGTTACTGGGATCTTATATTGGCGTGAGAGGATGTAGTTCTTCTACCTGCTGTAGTGTTTTCTCACAATGTAGGCAGGCAGTGGAGACTTGAGACAAAAGGATGGTCATGTCCTCCTGCTGCTGCCTCAGCCAGATGAGCCTCTCCCGGACATGTGCGTCAACAACACTCAAGGCCATCTCCTCCTGTCGACACAAAGTCTCGTGAAGATCTGCAAAGTAGGCTCGGACACATGAGCGTGCGCTCTCTGCTGTGCCTGGAACCTTTTAAAGAAAGTCAAATAGTATTATGTAGACAAAAAAAATCCCTTATATCACATTTTACAATATTGCATGTGTACTTTTCTTTCTCTTACATGTTCAGTGTGTGCTATTCCAACACCATCTTCTACTATCTGCTCTCCACCTTCTATGTGCTGTACAATCCCCACCAGTTTTCTTGAATATTCAGACACTTCGTCTGTAAAGGTGCGGATGCAATGTGCCATGTCCAAAATCGATGCACGGATCTGATTAGCTTCACTCTCAAGGAGGGCATGCTGTAAATAAAACATATTAAATTAGAATTATACGTCTTAAAAATTTAGTTTGATAAGTGAATGAAATTCCATTTTACCAACCTTATGCCCCTGGTGTTTGCCATACTCCTTACACACACAGCACATAAGCGGCCCTGACTGACATGCCTCTTCTAGGCACACAAATTCAATCGCATGAACCTGGTGCTGCGGGCACAGGGTCTTCTCATGAGGCTTGTCAGCCAGTGGCACCCGGCGGTGCTTGGCCAGTGTTCGAGTGGAGTGAGTGATCTGTGAGCACTCAGCACACAAGTGGGTAGCACACACAGTGCAGTACATAGAGGCTGTGTGGCTCTCATCCTCATCACAACGAATAATACACTAAACATTAAAAACATGTAAATAAAAAGTGCTGCTGGTGTGAGGTTGATGTATTAAGTAAAGTTAACTGATGCCTTACTTCACCCATGCCTTTAAGGGCATCCTCAGCAATACCGGACTGGTTCGATGCCCCATTCTGGAGTCGCTCCAAAAGTTCAAGCAGAGCAAAGTTCTTCTTTAGACCCCAAACTCCAGAGTCTCCTAACAGTTTTAGACAGATGTTAATAAAATAAAACAACTGACTAGGCATCTACTAGTTTTGTTTAAAGTAAGTAGTTGTGGTCTCTTCTTCATAAATTTGATTGCCAACAGCCACAGAAACAGGAATGACTGAATGGCTGTCCATACTACTGGACTTAAATCTCTTTACTCACCCAGCTCAGTGACCTGTCTGTCAAAGGGGCAGCGCACAGCCCTGCCATGGAGGGGCAATCTGGTAAGACAGTCATGGCAAACTGTGTGACCACAAAGCAAAAGCCGAGGGACCTTGTCTCCTTGTAGAGAGAAAACATCTTCACACACTCCACATTCCAGCACCTATGAATAAAATAATCAATAAATCAATCAGTGAAATTAATCTGAACTAACTGGCAAAGGCTGTGTGTCTAAATATTAAAAAAACAAAGAGTTTTGAACAAGTCAGCACAGATAGTTCATCTGAACAAGTTTCAGATGAACTATTTGTGTCTATCATGAAGAAACGTATGTTCTTTGCAAGTAAGATCTGCAGACTCAAACCAAGCTGAAGCGCAACCAACCAATGCTCGGCACACGCCAGCCACAATCCCCCCAGCAACCATGTTTCAGACATTACCGCAAACGAGTGGCTTTATTACATATGACAGTAGATAGTGCGCTTAGAAGCTCGTCTTCTGATTAGCTAAAAACGCGGCGCTTATTGTAGTCTACTGCTTTGCATCCTTCAAGCTATTGGCGCAAGCGCAAGAGAGAGGGTTCACTGCGAAACTAGCCTCACAGACAGACCTACCTGGCTTTAGGGCAAAAATTTAAATACCTCTACTGTTAGCCTAATATGGCATTGCAATACGTTAATGTTACAACCTTAACAGTGCTTCCATGTGCCCCTCTCCCGTGTCGGATACAGGAGTCCATCGCCGCCACGACACCCTGTTTGTTTATTCCTGCTGCAGCAGCGGCCATTCCTCGGAAGACGGCAAAGATGTAGGAGCAGGCCCAAGAGAAATAGGTTCCCACTACTTCCGGGTATGCTTCTCTGAAAACCAACTTGTTTTAAATGTCTCGTACTGTCACTTGGAATACACATTTTACTTTTTACATTTATAAACAAATTTGTACAAACTTAACAGGAGAAAATGTCACGACTACTGGGGTTAAAAATATATATTTTATTCATTACGTGAAATATACACAAATGGCACAGAACAACCACTCTCAGGATACATAGCAAAGTAAATGGACGAAAAGAACCGAAAGAAACTTTCGAAGATTTACTAAAATAATTACTAAACTAAATTAAATGCATGATAATATTTTGATTTAACGCTTGATGAACAACAGCAACCACATCATGTCATCTTTGTTCGTGTGGACGACACTATTTTTTGTGCGGGCTACAATCCCCATTATACCACCCTATTGATGACGTAATTTGTATGCGACTGAAGCTTCATCAACAAGGAACATCGCTAAATTGTTATAGTCGTTCATTTGATGGTGCGTTTTTGGAATATATTTCAATTACAATTAGTTTTCCATGAACAGTTTTGCAGCTTATCACACATGATTGTCTAAACTGAAGATTCATTCTACTATACTATAACTAATCGTTACATTTTCATTTGGGCTTATTCAGTTATCTTTTTTACTTGATGTCTCAACAACAACAAGCGCCGTTGTGCATTACCCCAGACTCCCCTGCTCTGGTGGTAACTGCTAATGTGCAGAAATATGCGATCAAGAAGAAAAAGGTGCTAAGTGCTGAGGAGGCTGAGCTGTTTGAGTTGACACAGGCTGCAGGAATTATTGTGGATCAAGAAGTCTTTAAGTAAGTCAGATAAACAATAAAACAGAGATAGGAATGAATATCTCTAATAATTTTATTTCTACATAGGATTATAGTGGACCTGTTAAAGATGAATGTGGCACCCCAAGCAGTTTTTCAAACTCTGAAGGCAATGTGTGCTGGCCAGAGAGTGGGTGAGAGTGGCAGCACTGACTCTTCAGCTGCTGCCCACACGACTACCATTACCACAGCAGCCACTGAAATGAAAGGTTAGTGTGTCTACAATAAAGCACAAAAGCCTGGATTTTGCCTTTGCTTACTATAAATATATTAATTTCATGAAAACTTCCTGTTATGGTGCTCATAAAAACAAATTGTATGCTGTTTTTTCTGTTATGGCTGTGTGAGGTGTGTTTCGTCTATATAATTTCCTAGATTGAGGTTTAGTTTCACAGTGTTTGTTAAACTTAGAAAGTTTTACGGTGAGATTTATTTCAAAGTCTGAGCCAGTTGTTCTGGTAAGTATGTAAACCTGATTTAGTATCTTATAGAGTTTAGCTGTGCCTCTTGTCTGATGGAGCTTTTCAATTTGATCATTTTAATATTTAATAGAAATATACATTTAGACACACACATAAGAGTTCAATAGTAAGCAATTGTTTGATTGCCATATGGCCTAAACACTTGACTCATTGTTCACTAAATCTTCTCTTGCAGTGTGAGCACAGTAGGACTACTTTAAAAAGCTTATTTGAGGTCCACTGTTAACATAAAAAATGATGTGAAAATGCAGTATTCAGTTGAGTTATTTCAGTTAATTTTAACCAAACTTAATTCAAACTCAATTACATACATAAAACATTTATTCCAGATCTTAAAACTGAAAAGGCTGTTTTTGTGATTAGGTGTTCTAGATTAGCGTCTGCAGTACGTTATTAATGTAGGCCTAATAGAAATATATATTTGGCTTATAGTTCAGTTACCTTAGTTTTTTGTTGTTATTTAATTTATAACCCTTCCATTATCTAGCTACAACCTTATAATATTGTTTAATTTTAAAACCAAATACATATCCACTTAAGTCACTTGACTATTACTAAACATTGTTCTTCTTTTCTTGGCTCCATTAATAAAGGCTTTCTTTCCTCAGTCAAACTCAGAGTGAACAGACAAGTGTACAGAGTAGAGTTGACCAAACTAACTTCAAACACATTTTTGGAAGAAATAGAATTGGAGTGAGATAACCCTGAGCTCAGGTTTGAGCAGCTTAGTAGAAAAGGGCAATTAACTCAAAGTTAGCTAAAGGTTCTCTGCTTCTTGTAACAAGGTACAAGGATAAGATGGCTGTCCTTTCTGTAATGCTCTTTTAAGACACAAAAACACACTCCTTTCTCTTACCAGTCTTCTCTCTAATGCTGCTCCCACTTCACTTTACCACTTAACAAGCTTTTCAACAAAGTTAAGTGAACTGAAGACTGTGGACAAACACTTGATGCTAGTTATTTCAAATAATTGTAAATGATCTTCAGTGTGTGCATGGGAATTTTTTTGAAATGTCTTTTTATTCCCAATTGTTTTTTGAAGAAGAGGAATCTTTAGCTTCTGGAAAGAGCCCTAAAGCTACTGCAGCTCCCACCGCAGCATCTGGCTCCAAAGCCACAAGGATCAACACTAAAATTGTGGTCTACGGTCCCCAAGATGCTAACTCTTCTCAATCACAAGGTCCCCTCTACTGCACCATGTCCTACATCTCCATCCTCCCTTCTGCTTGCATCAACTCTCTGTACCATTCACATTCAGCTTGTACCTAACTTCATGCATGTGTTCGAGTGCATGTTGATGTACAGGAGAAGAAGAAACTGCTCATATTTTTCATTAATTCCATTCTATTTTCCTTTTTCAATTAGGTATTACATACTTTTAATTAATCATACAAATAAGGCTCTTCCATGTTTTTATTACAAAAATGGTACTTTGTCCTTCCACTTCATATTTGTTGTTTGGTATCCATTTATCTGCATATGAAGCAACCAAAGCACACTCAACTCTGTTGTCTTAGGCCCTTTTTAACTTTCTTGCTCTCTGTGTGTCAGCAGTGCGCAGTAAAGCCGGAGCCAGTCACAGTGAGAAGAGCAGAGAAGCCTCGAAAGTGCAACGACAACCAAGCGCCAGTAGGGGGCAGAAGACAAAGAGCTCTGGCAGCAGCAGCTCCTCCTCACAGATCAACTCCACATAATGACTCAGGCCACACAAAGTCTATTGTAAATACATATTTTTTACTTAGATTTGTTTTGCTCTCCTACCTGATAGAATATATTCTTATTTAACAATACAATTCTTATACATCGCAGCGAGAATACAACTTTCAGTCATTTACTCATTCACACATTACACATTAATAGTGATTAGACAATTAGTTCTCTGGTAGATGTTACTAATGTCCCTTTTCATGTTATAGCCTTGTAATGTTTGTGAACTACATAAATATTTTTACACTGATTTTAAAGTATGTACAAGTACAATACAAGTTGTTTTTCTAAATGATAAATGCATATCATAATAAAAAATATATAAATATAACATCTAGAAGGAAGTAAATTATCATGTGTAGCAGCTGGAAATCTAGCACTATATTGCTGTAAATTGCAGAAAAATAATTTTGTTGCATTTTTTTTAGCATCTTTATAAATTCTCAACAATACACAGAGACTGCATCTGTATTATATATTTTAGGAACTTCTTTTTTTCATGTCAAAAGTTCTGCTAGTGCTTAATACAATGTTTCTAATCCACAAATTAAGGGTTAATGTGCTGTGGTGACAGGTGGCCTTGGTATCTCCAAAGTGGCAACTAAACAAACTATGTATTAAACGTTTATCTTAATATCCCGTTGGTGAACATCTGTTGAGCTTTTCTACACATTTGACAGCTGTTTCATTTCAGGTTTTGATCAGAGGCACCTTTTGAGAAGGGACTTATACTGATCGTCAGAAAAATTGCACAAGCCTTTTACAACTGGATAATTAATGGGTTTTATAATTGTCAGATGAATATTGTTCTGCTTAGATTGTACACAGGTAGGATAATTGATTCGCTGTCACAGACCTGTTCAAAGCAAATCCACATGAAAATCTATACAATCAAAACACAGCAGTGACAAGCATTTGAAAACAATTCAGGTGTGACCAAAGACTGTCCGGCAGCTCTGACTCACTCGAATGGCCCATGGCCCATTTTTTCTAGAATCTTTACAACAGATGTAAAGTAGCCATTGGCCTAATTCTGTTGGGCTAATTCTGGCATATTTACATGTTCATAATTTATTGACATATTCATCAAAATGCACTGTCTCTTGCAAATAAACTTAAATCCATTACTCTGCACTGCAGAACAATTTTTGATGCCAGAAGAACAAGCACTTGTATAGGCTTGTTGAAAGGTCGGGATTTGGCTGCATGATGTCCAACTCTAGATTAGACTGTAGTTCTCTCACATGGGGGCAGTAGAAGCACACTGGGTTAATCTCACCCTTTTTCCCTTTAAATGTGTGAAATTGAATTTTGTATGAATGTAGTATTTTTTTCTTCATTTATCTATTCAAACACAGTATCATTTCCTGACACACAGTATTGCTACTGTGCTACTCCCAGAGTGGAGAGTGTTGGTGTTTGTGTGACTCTTCAAGGCAGGCTGCGGGGCTTTATATAGCTGCAGGTCTTTTATGTGGCCGTTTGTCCTGTTTATGTGTTCCTGCCCCTCTTCTTCTCTCCTGTGCGCTTTGCACTGATGGCACCGTGCCTGTAATTGATGGCACCATATTGCTGTGGTGTAGCAGGTTTAATGGGGCTTGACAGAGCAAGGGAAAGCAGCATGCTACCAGGAAGGTTAACCCTTTCACACACACCTTCCTTCTTGTCCTTCTTTTCTTTTCTCCCCACAACCACTCAGTTTTTCTGGATACAGTCCCTCCTGCTGTAAACCAGTGCACGCACCACTAATCACAATACTGTAAATGCTCACGGTCATGTTGGCTTGTGAGGTCATTATCAAAAGCTCCCTCTGACCTCACTTTCAAAAATAAATGCTCACTAGCTTTACTCTTTTGCTTTGAGGAAAATAGTGTGTTTGACAAAGGTAAATTGTGGGAAATTTATCTCTTCAAGCTTGCTGCCAGCCTGCACTTTCCAGTGTCACCTATAGGGGCCAGTGTGGTTCTAAGATAACAATGTGGCCCTCGTTTGATTTCCATAGGCATCTGCTCCAGCATTTTGGATGTGTTTATTTTGTTTTGAGGGAATTTCATAGCTAGTACCGTTTCTTCCATTAAATAGAAAGTGTTATCCTTCACTCAGGCGTGCCACACACTCAGGCGTGCGAATTTGTGCAAGTGCGTGCACTATATGTACCATTAATCAATAGAGACGATGAAATGATGCCATTGTGTGTGAGGAAAGCCAAACTGCACAGTGAAGAATGAGCTAGTCAAAGCAGTTGGCAAATCATTAATGTAAAGTGTTGGTCTAAACCAAGTTCTCACATTCTCTCAGTGCAAGCTGTTCCCAGGTGACAAAAAACTGGGAAGAGACACTATTTTAAGCGCCAATATCACACCTCTCTTTCTGTTTTTTTTTCCTCCATCACTTTTATTCCCTTCTGAATCTCATGCTGTGTGAGAGCACTGGGTAGGATGCAGGGAATATCATCCTGTTTTCCTTTTCCTTTTCTTCTCAGGTATATCTTTCCCTGTGAACCTGGGCCACATTTCTCTCTAAATTTACAGGCCACTTTTCCTCACTTGTTGTCTCTCTGCATTCACTTCCTCTATAACCCCTTCACTTTCCATCACTACCCCCACTCCCCACACACATCACCCTGCTTGTAAGGCTGGCTGCAGATTGGCTATTTCCTGCACGCGCCCAGTAGAGCCCTTATCAGTGGTAGAGTGCTGATTGTTGGTCTGTCTCTCAGGCTGACTGACAGTTCGGGCTGCGCTGCTGAAATGTCTGATTTGGTCAGTGTTTGTCTGTGGGGCCTTATCTCCACACCTTATATTAACTGCTTTGACAGTATGTGGAGGCAGTCTCTCTCCATCTTGTTGCAGCCTCCCCACCTCCCTCCATCCTCTGCCTCTGTCTACATTCACTTCTGATGCTCTCCGCCACGTGCTATATTCTCTTCAGCTAAACACTGTGTTGTTCTCCATCATGCTTTCTCTTGGATCATGTTCTTGAAAAAAATATTAAGGAATATTTTAAGCTTAATCCAAATCATTTTTTTGTGGTATGCTAACTTAAAAAGATCTACTGTAACAGACTCACAACATCAAAAACTGAAGAACAATAATACATTTATAAAATGGTTTCAATGTTCTACCCAGTGAACAATGTAGGTTAAGTAAGTTGTGAAAGCTTTAATCACTACAACTCACTATGTTTTGCTGGCAACCTTTTTTTTTGTCAAATTTACCATATTTTTATTTTTTCATTTAGTTTTACATAATCAATTTAAATACAATCACTAAGAGTTTTTGCATGAATAAAGACAAGAGAGTAAAATGTGTTTCATTTGTTCTCACCACAGGCAAAGAACACACACACAATAAGAAACATATCAGTGAAAATGTTATTGACCTAGAAGTAAATCTACAAATATTGGTTTAAGTGTAATAATTTCCAACACACACAATAAACACACAATCATTCTACTGCAGTTTTCTACAGATGTTGACCAAGGCAAGCCAGAAACGCAGATTAAAAACCTGACTAGTTGCAAGTGAACCCAAACTGTCTGGCTTTTGTGTGAAGTACCACTAATCAGCACAGACCAAGAAGTAAACATGGCCTTTTAAGCATTATTTATTTATTCACTTTGTTAGCACAAGGCTGTTCATTCTTAATAGCAGCTGTGGGAACAAATAGAGTTCACACTCACTTGGACCCCTATTGTGTTGCAGGCTGTCAGGTTACACACACACCAGATAGACTCCACACAGCTGTCTGGGTTATATGCCACATTACTTGTTGTTAATGCTCAGTATACAGTTAAGTATGAGGAAACGTGCATCTGTAAATTGGTGTTACCTCTGAGTCTAGCAGTCAGAGCCAGACCATCCCACACGCATCCCAAGACATTCTGCGTCATGATGAACAAGCAACTTAGCTTCTTCAAAAGATTTATTGAATGTACAAAATGTTTTGTTTTCTATCAGTGCAAGTGAAATGTGTTTTATTTTGACTGCACTAATACAGAGCAACACAGTGCCCTCTGAGTAAAAAGAGATATGATAATAACATGGTTTTTATAACTTAGCATTCTTATTCCTAGTTTGTGCTAGATATATTCAAACTCCTCTGAGTAAAAAAGAATCTCAACAAAACACCTTGTGTCAAATACAACACTTTTGGGCCAAAAGAAAAAAGACATCTCTCCTTAAATGGACTCTGTAGATCAAAATCACTGAACGGGCCACTCACTGGGTGACCGTTGCCGTTTCCAGCTTCAGGGAGCTCATTCGAATGTTATTGTTGCTGCAGACAGATGTGGATTGAGCACAGATTTAAAGAGTAGTGTTTTTCTTCTGTGCTGTAAATTATAACCTGCTAATTGTTGACTGAAGAATAAACAGAGGAGAAAAGAAGAGGAGTTTAATCATTTCCCAATTAAAATGCAGCCAAAGGTGCCTTGTGTGCATGTGTACGTTACTGTGCTCCAAATTCCTCTTAATTAAGACAGAAGCAGATATTATCTATCTATCTTTGTCTCAGTTGTGTTTTATTGAAATTTCTTTTTTTTGTCTGAGGATTTTAATTGCCTTTAATTATGCATATTTATTTATTACACTTTCCATTTACCGCGCATGAACTTTTAAAGACTGCTGTCTGCCATAAATAGAAAACTTTTTCTTTAATACCATTTAATGACTTTTTCTCATTTTTAAAGTACTAGATTCAGCAACAATGTGATGTTTTTTTTTTTTTTTAATTTCAAGAGAATCTTTTATTCTATTCTTTTCCCAATAGTTTGTACCAGAACTAACATTATACTTGACAAATGGGTTGGTTGTTTGTTTTTTAGCAAAGTCACAACGCTGTGCTCAACATTCCCCCTACTGGTGGTCACAGGGGGCACACTTTTTAATCCTACAACACGCTGTAATTAATTTCATGAAATTTTAGCATTAAAATACTGCATCAATTATACATTTAACGTGTGTGTTGACTGCTCCATGTGCGTGCAGCAGATAAAGACGGCCAGAGTCGTCCCCTGAGTAATGTTTGATATGTCAGTGCTGTTATGTCATGCCACTAACACAGAACCTGCTCAGTATTTTGTATGTGTGTAAGGATCATGTACACTTTTGTCACGTGCTTTTACCTTGCTGTGTTTATTCGAAGGTTTCATCAGTGTAGCGCTCATGGGTAGGCTGTGAACCCTAACGGTCTGCTGCGCTGCCTGTCCATTGTGTTGGCTCCTCACACACTGGCTTGCTGGAAATATGCCAACAACTACGCCTATTGTCCCGCTCTGTAAAGAATATAAAAGGCCTGGCACACATACGCACACAGCCACATTCACCTGTCTATCAAAGCCCGCAGCAAAAGCAATACAATTACCCTATAACATGGTGAATATTTACATACACTGCTGATCCTGTTAAGGTAATGCCACTGACATTCAGCTTCTTTTGTGCCTCGCTGATCCAAACGTGGTGAAGTTGCGCCTGAAACAAAAAAATAAATAAATAAACTTCCATTCATTTTAGACATGACAGTTTGTAGATAATAAGTGTGACATCCTGGTGTTTCAGAAGGCCCTGTGATGAACATGGGACTGCATTTCTTGTCACTTTAATCACAAAGATATTCCGCTTAATACATATGCATATATTTAACCTTTTCCATCTCAAAAATGTTAAATAGAAATTATATCATTTTTGCAGAGAGTTTAGATTACCTTATTTGAAGAACTGATGAATCTTTTCACATAATTTTTGAGCATAAAAGTTTAAGCATACAGAGTTAATATATTTTGTCCCAATTATTACAAATTAATATTGTGTCTAATAATTATACAGACAAGTATTGGGCATATAGTAAAATATTTAATCCCTGAATACACAATGTTATTTTAATTATTAGCACATAACATACCCTGACACAATAATTTATATAACTCTTTAGCAGTAATTTATTTTGGTAGCCCCATAAACAGCTCTACTCTGTGAGCTGTCTCTGAGAAAGTTCTAGACCTGAAGGTAAAAATGCACCATAGTGTAAATATAGCTTTAAAGTCTCTGTTTGACTCTGACCAAAAGATAACAGTGACATGTTTTCTTCTTTATACTGGGCTGAAATATTAAAAACTCTCTTCACCTCTTCTCATTGTCTTCGAAAGTCCTTTGCTTCTTCAATTGTCTGTAAATTCTCACGATCTCATTCTGTCTCTTCCCTAACTTCCAGTTTTGTTTTCTTACTCTCAGTGCAGCACCCTTCATATTCTGTCCCTCCCTCTCTCTATCTCTGACCCCCCCCTCCTTGCTGTTCCCCTGGCAGTCCCTGTGATTGACACTTACAAATTACCCGGCGGCAGTGGCATTGTGTGTGACCCCTCTCTCTCATCTTCAGCCTGCCGCCGTTTTGTCATCTAATTACTGTGAATCCCTGGCCTGCTCCCCACTGCTGCATTTTTAATATGCCCCCCACTCTCCTCTTCATCCCTCTGTCTCCTCACAGCACGACCCCCTCTTCCCTCTCCATTCACCTGCAGCCCACTTTACCTGCTTCTGTGGCCAGCACTTGGAGTCTCGGTATATTCTCCTCTAACCACCGCCTCCAATATCACCTCTCCTCCCTGTGCCTCCTCCATTGCACGAGTGTCACTCCAAACCCACACACCACCCAGTCCATGTCATCTGTGGCTTTTTTCTAGTGTCATTAAAGTGTTCGGTAAACATGTTGTTCTTTTCACTTGATCAATAGTTAATGAAGTTAGCAGGACAGACAACACTGACACCAACAAAAGATTTCGGTATGTTTTGTGAATGTCACACAAAGACATATTTTATTATCAGCTAAACTTATTAAAAATAAAAAGTTAATGTGAAATTATGTAATACAATACAATGAAACCACTATAAAAACAATAGTAAATAGTAAGTAAGTTTAGTGACACCTCATAACATTTATTTAAAGTCTAAAGAAGAAATGTTGAGTTACTAATTTGATGTTGGAGTTATGTTAAATAACATTAAGGAGTTTTTCTTTATTATTATGTTTGGGGGTTCAAACTGTGACTAGTTTTAAACATTGTGTTTTTGTCACTTCCTTGCATGCAATTCATAGGTTTCAGTCACATTACTTTTTCTTGTTATGGACACCATTTTATGGTCTTTTGACCATTCAAAAGATTGAACAGCAATTTTTTGAATTGTTAATTGCTATGGCAACGGTCCTAGTTTTCACATGAAACCCATGAACAAAGAACTAAGACTCATTATTAAAATGTGTTTGTCCTAATTAAAGAGTACACAGATTGATGATTTTCTTGCACTCATGGGAGTGACAGTTAATTCCACTCTGTTTCAATGCACAGGATCTGACACATCAATTGTCAAAGTAAATGATTTGTTTACCTCTTGATGACAAAAAGATGACCTCTGTGACATTTGGATGTTTGTCTCTTTTTTCTGGGCACATTCTGTAAAATCATTAAAGACTGCTTTATGAAGCAGTAGGTACAGTGAAGACTTACAAGGCTGAATGTGGACATACAGTATTTCCTCCCACGTGTAGCTTCACCTATAGACAAAAAGTACATATATATAAAAAAAAACAAGGTTAACCTGCGCTGCAACTTGCACTGTGATATGACACATAATAATCCTAATTCCTATCATACCTGGCCTCTCATGAAGTTTCTCCCAGTTTTTGTGTCTGTCTCTGTGTGTGTTGTCTACAGCTCAGCTGCCCACAGCCAGACTGAGCTCCCCCGCCGTTCCCATCTTCCAGCTAGAAATCAGCAGAGCATGGCAGACTGCTGCTACAGCACACAGGAGGAGAAGGAGGAAGGGAGAGTAAAGATAAAGGCAAATAGAAGCTCGTGAGTGCCATAGTTAAAGACGAAGGATTGATCTTTGATAATGAGTTTTTTTTTTACTATCTTGGGTTAGCTTTTCCAACCTAAAAGTTGAATTTAGACTGGTGTGGATGACAGACGCCTCGGAGCTAAAAGAGACGTAGCAGTAGCGGGGCCAGCCCAGCCAGGCTGTCCCTTAACTTGTGGTGTAGCTCCGGGGCGTGGCAGGATTTAGCATGGCCTCATTACCTTGTCACCAGTTTGGAGAAATATGGGCCTCCTGAGAGTGAGCCAGGGACATGGAGTGATGGAAAGAGGAGGGAAAGGTGAGCTGACAGCAGACGAGTGCACACAGAAAGGCCAACCTGGGACCATGGCTGAGGTGGGACCAAAGAAAAAGCAAGAGGTAATGGAGAGAAAAGGGAGGAAAAATATTGGCACAAAGATACAGAGTGGAAGGGTTGGGATGAGGGGCAGGGGGAGTGCTCAAACTAATGGTCTTGCCTGGAGAGATAGAAGTCAATCAATCATATTTAAACAAAAGCAGCAGGCCCAGGAGAATATTTACGAAGTGCTCATTTAATTAAAAGTCCCTTTGCTCATATTTATGGGCCATCCTTCCTTCAAATATTAACCTTCTTGGTCCTGTGAGGCTCTAGACTGCTCTCAACCCTGTACTACTGTGGCCTGCCTTTGGCCCTTCTGCTGGAGGGCCACTTCAGCTCATTCTCCTTCCTCCCAGAAAGTTGGCCGGCCAGTTTAAATGTTGACATTTTGATCAAATATTGTCCACAAAGTGTGTGAATTTTGGTCAGTGCACATAATATAAAACACATCGTCTACAACACTGATCTTTTCGGCCTCATGTATCTACAACCCACCACTAATTAACAACCTCGTAGGAGGGATGCTCTTATATTGGCCTAAAAGCTCTTTACTCTTGACTATATTGTTAGCAGTATTTCTGAACGAAATCAGAAATGTCAGTTAAACATTTTGTATTTTGCCGTTTCATGTACTGTATATTAGAGGCAGCTGAAGGCTTAAACAAAATCAAACTCAATTAGCTCACGGCAACGTTGAAGGTGAAAATGTATCTCATTTTCCTGTGCCTGTATTCCAAACTTGTGACACTTCACAGTATGGCGTTGGCTGATCAACTCCACTGTGTTCTCACTTGTGTTTCACACGTGTAATGTATATCAGAGGCTGCCTCTGCATTCTCCTATTCTCTGTCTTTCTTCAGCTGCTGTTTGAAGCGTGGGACAGGGTTTTTGCTCTCGCACATACACACACATCTTCGTACTGCAGGGATTATCAGCATTTCACAATGTTCTCGGTTTTCTAATGAAACTGAGATCACAGGTAACGTTCACTAAAGACCTTCAAAAAACACTTCACTTTACATAACTGTTTTATGAACCAGTGCTCACTTTGTGGAAGCTCCTTGCGGTATTCAAGCACCCCTCTGAGAAGCACCTGTTGTCAAGTTTGCAGATACTTATACACAATATACCTGCATGTTTAACATTTTTCAGTGGACTACAGGCAACATTTCTGTGCTGTTAAGGAGTGGAAGGACTTTATAAGAGAAATCCAGCCATCACTGCATCAGGATTTATTCACTAGAGGACATAGAGGTATGCACTACAGTTGGTTATGTAATAGTAGTACGTTTAGACACTCAACCCTTCAGACCAGGTCAGTCCAACACTGCCCAACACAGGGATAAATAAAATAAACTAGTTTTATTTTATTTTATTTTTTACATGAAATAAAAAAGGAAAACAAACCTATTACATCAACACTGATTTATATCACTACTTAAATATATAAAATATTTATTGAAATGTAACACCCCTATGGCAATTTGCAGCAGCATCTGCCTCCCTGAAAAGTCACATAGTATTTCTTTAATTGATGTTCATTTTGGCTGGATAAGACAAAGGTAATCTGGACTTATGAGAATGCTGCCAACAAATAGCTCAAGTGTGGCCAAAATATAACTTGGGTGGAAACAAAAAAACATATTTAAACATTTAGATTTTAGAAACTTAATGAGTCAGATTAAAGCACTTAACACATTTCCACACACTTACCCTCTTTTACGGTGAACGTTGCAGGTTCTCAGTCATTCACAACGCTTTCACACTTTCATACAGTTCTCATACAGTATGTTAAGATTTGCTCTCATTGGAAACAGTCAGCCACCATTACATTAAAGTTCAAAGGTGCATGCTGTGCTAACCTGCTACGAACACCTTATATTATTATTCATACCATTGCACCATTTAGTACATAAATACAAATACACAATTCACTACATACCTCGGCTACAGTTGCTTTTTCTCTGAATTGTTTATTTGTCCTTGGTTTATTTCCTGGTGCTTTCAAACTGCAGAATGTGTTCAGAGGTGGACATGAGGCTCAGCTGAAGGCACACAATGAAAAGGGGTTTAATAAATATACAAAGATAAGTGAATAGTGTAAATAGTTTACCATTCATAATTATGTTGTGGTTATATAGAAAAATACATTCATTGTTTTTGTTTTATTGTTGGGTTCAGAAAATAAATGATGTTTTAAAACACTCGGCGCAAACTGAAGAATGTTCAAGCAACAATTAAACAAAAATGGAGTAAAAAGTTGCAGTAGGGAAAGTAAAAAATTGTATTGCATTTTTGTGCCTCATTCAATAATGATGTTTTTGTGTCTTTTTCTGCTCTATTATTTTAGGACCTTTCACCACAGAGTTTCTGACACTGTAAAAGCAAAAACCCTTTGCAACTCTTTATGCAGCATTAACTTTCTTTGTTTCTTGTTATGGGTTCTGAATTTGGGAGTGAAATGTATGAGGATAACAGTAAAATAAAAGCTAGAGGACATATTGGAGATGGCGACACAACGAAACAGATGAAAGTACGTGTGGTATTTGTGTTTGTGTGACGCACAGACGGACAAACAGACTCACACTTGGAGGGAGAGGTTATTGCTGGAAAGCGTGAAGACAATAATGCAAACTGACACTTTAGAAATGAGATGCCAGTTGCCGTGGCAACAGGCCATGGGCTGGGGTCTAGCGTGGAAAGGGTGAGGATGGGTGAGAATGGATGAGAGGGGTTGCAGAGGCCTGTTATAGAGAGTAAATGATGTTTGATTAGAAGTGCAATCATTTCTAAAAAGCAGAACAGCACTAGCTGCTGGTAGGAATGAGCTGTATGTGCTACAAACAGCAGCAGCTATAGACTGCATGGGCTTCTCTTTAAGGCTTTCTCAAGTGTTTTCACTGTCGTTCTTTACCTCAAGGAGAAGAACAAGAGGTTTCCATTAGACCAATGCAACCACATTATGTTTAGAAGATTTAAAACATGTACAAAGGTTTTATTACAGCTGCCGTTTACTGTGCTTTATTTATTAGTATTGTCTTTTAAGCAAAATTATAGTGGATGCTGTGGGGTTTAGCAATAGTAGAAATAAGTAGAGTAGATCGCAGTGAGACATATACAGTAGAATAGATTGTTTTTGCACTGAACATTTCCCTCTGATGTAATGTGTAGAAATATTGTGCACAATGATGGTTTAGTTGTAAGTGAGGGAATCACTCAGTGTTCCTGAAATAAAGTAGCCGCTGTCATGTTGTTAAGTTCAAAAGAAAAAGTATTATTTTGATACTGCCTGTGTATGAAAAAGGACTACACTTTCTGTTGGCTGAATACTGCATTGATTAACAAGAACCACCTGCAAGAAGTTTAACTCCAAGTGAAAATGGGCAGCTTCTTAATTTTTTGTCTGAGAATAAAATAGAATGAAAATAATTCATTACAAAATATTCTACCCTGACCTGGCTCCATTAGACTTGAGCTACAATTTGACTTCTCTTGTTTATTCTTTCTCCAAACATCAGAAAGCGTAAACCATGGTTACTTATTGTCTTATTTTATCAGATGAGCTGGAATTTTCCTTCTCATTTTCAAAAAAAAAAAATTGCTGTGTCCTGGACTGTCAGGAAGAGGGGCTTATGTCTGTTCACCAGTCTTAAAATGATTTGGTGTTGATCTAAGCTCTAACCATCTTTGTCTTACTTTGTCTCATTTGTTTTCTCTCTGTTGTGCTCTTCTGGCAATGAGAGACTGCAAAGCATGTGCTAAGGTGTGTTCATGCACAATGTGAAAGTGACAGCCATTACGGCAAGTGATGTGCAAACATTTGTCATTTCTTCCAGAGCTATTAAATCTTAGTGCATGACAGTTTACAAACATAAAGATCAAATCTGAAATACAGTGTTTTTCTACTTTTTAAACTCGATCTGTCCATATTCTACCTTTTAGATCCTCTGATTATACTGACGATTCTTACACCCCACCTATAACAGGGACTGCACGGTCTCCTATGATTCCACAAACGGAGGTAGTAACAGAGAAGATGGAGAAGTAAGGGGTCAGTAAGATGGCTCAACTAAAACAGGCTGTAATGAAAAATTAATAATGTGAGTCTATATGTGTAAAGGCACAAAAGCCCAAACAGCATATGTATCAGAACATTAGACACTTGTCCATTTGACACAGAAAAAATGGAACACTAGTCTAAGAAGGATATTGGTGGGACAAATAATAATAACATATTATATCACAATCGTGCCTAAAAATTCCACCATGTCCTGAGCCAGCCGCAAGGCCTCTCCCCAGTGGGACATGCCCAGAACCTTTAGGGAAGTGTCCAGGAGGCATCCATGACAGATGGTCAAGGCACCTCTGTATGGTTCCTATAAGTGGCCTCACTGTAAACATATATTAAACAGAAATATAACTTTTAAAAGCACAATAGGAGACCATTGGATTTTTAAAAAGTCTGTTGTTTAATTTAGTTACATTATTGAATTTGCGTAATGCGTAAAAAGGCATCCATCTAAATGCTTCCACCAAAATTCTGGTTTAATTGTTTTACTGACATTCTTTTTGTATAAATTTGCAATGAAATATGATCCCAGTCATCTCTACAAAGCTGACGCCCCCTCCACCAGCGCAGCCCAGTTGAACACACACGTGCCTGCCACATATTCGTCCACATATGTAGATAAACACATGCGCGTGCATACACAGAGGCAGCAGAACTGAATGCGATAAGGAAGTGAAAAATGATTAACCCCGGGTCAGCTCTCAGCCCCAATCTCGGCAGCGCTCAAAGAACATCCTCGCCTGATTTACACTCGTCATGTTCCACAGCACACATTTGCATATATTTATTAAATTCACCACACGTTGGAGAATAAAATATAACGGGGTGGAGGGGTGCAAAGTGTGAGGAGCACAGTGAGTGGAGGAAGGGAACGAGGGAGGGGGTTATTTAAAGGAGGCGTGTTTCTGATAGATTTGCTTTTCATTCATATTCATTTTCCCCTTTCCTTCTCTCACTCGCTGTCTCTGTTTTGTTCATTAACACGGAGGTCAGAGCAAGCATCAGATGTGTCTATTCAACGCTTTAGGGAAAACATTGCTGCTGGTCAGCCTATTGAATTGACCTTGTTATCACTGTGACAGACTGTGTTATTTATCAGTTAGTTAGATAAGACAGCATGGAGGCCGGTGATAGTCTGCAACATGGAAATGAGTTTCAATTCCCAATCTTCAGTGACAAACAATAGCCCTCAGGTGTTTGCACATGTGCTAAACTCAGTTATCTGTAAGTATGGGAAATAGTGCAGTGCAACAACGATCAGTTCCAATTTGGCTTGTCTTTAGGGTTAGGTCTATAAGATGTGTGCATTTATTGGAGGATGGATTTTTGATATTCAAACTTCTCAACAAAGAAAGTCTATTTAAAGTAATTTGTAGAGACTTGCATAGGACACACACAAATTGTTTCACTGAGAAGTTCAAAAATATGCTGTTGACATTTCCCACTGTGCTCTGCATCCCACGTGATCTCTCCACACCAGCTGATGTGAGCAGCTGTGGCATGAGAGATCAATAGGACTGAGACCTGTCCATTGCTTTAATTTATCAGTGGAGACCTGGGAGAAGACACAGGGCGAGAAAGCCATCACTCACTCACAGACCCTGGCCCCCAGCCTGCTAAATGGCCACCAGGACGATCAATCACCAAAGTTCCTTTGATTCAGTCAAATGCATCTGTGTCTGTATATGCTTGGCTGCCATGTCTGTTTGTTAGGCTTCCGACAGTCTTCACCAAAAGGTATGTGCATAACATCTGTGTGTGTTTATGATTGTGTCTCAAGGTATAGTAAGTATATAAATTTCTATATCTCTGTGCATGGAAAACATGAGAATAATGTATACTAATCTAAGGATACAGAACACATTTTACACCACATACATATATTGTAACTGTAATTGTATTTATCATAATTGACTATTGACACTTTTTCTTTAAAGCAACAGAACAACCACAGTAAAAAATAAAAGTGTTTCCTACTTTAGCATACATGCAAACGTAAGCCTTTAATGTTCATAGTATGTATTTTTGGTAAACATTAGCAGTGCACCCTATGGTATGTTTATGCTAATGTAGATAACAAACAGGCCACAAACAACAAACAAAACAACAACCAAAACAACAGCAAAGAAAAAACAAAAGCACAACATTGGCCCAACTCCACTGTAGTGGCAGTCTGCCAGGCAGCCCGCCTCCCGCAGGCCTCTGTCTCATCCACACAGAAACAATTGGCACGAGGGATGTGAATGTCTGTGTGGCTGCCTCAGTCTCTCACTCCCTCTCTCACACCACGAGAGGCACATGGCAGCGCACCAGCGCTCAGTGCCAGTAGACGTAGTGGGGTGGCTGGGCATGTTGGGAGCTGCTTCAGGAGTTAAGCCTCGGTGAACTACAGCTGCAAACAACCGAGCCATCACGAGAGCAGAGACCAGTGGCCACAGGAAACATAAGACATGAGACACACTGCACTCTGTGTACTTCTGGATCTGTGGTCTAGTCTTTCCCCAGACCTCAACATGACAAAAGCACATCTGAATACCTTACCTATTGTCTTGCTCACTCCATCCTTTTGCTTCATTTTAGAAATAGTGCTTTTTACCTAATGCACAAAAAGACGTTTGGCTGTACCTGTATATAATTACAGTACAATAATTCAGTGTTACGTGGCATGAGTTAAGGACACGTCCTAATGGCAAATATTATTTTCTGTCAGTCATCATAAAACATCACAGTTTTCTAAAAACAGGGTTAGAGTATTTTCCTATTTTGCCTGAATGTTGACACTTAAAAGTCTGCTTCAGGTTTTTCAGTAGAAAAAGTTATGTTGGGGCATCTCTTCATTCTACATAAAGCATGCAAGCATTCATTCATTCATTCTATGTCAACCCCTCTCTTGTCCAAACTGTCCCTGTCTACTGAGCCTAAAAATGCCCTCAAAATGTTTTTTTAATGATTAAATCTGAACTGTGATGCTAACTAAAACTTATATCAAACTGTAGTCTTAACCACCACATAGTCCTTATTTGTTTTTTTTTTTACACCATTATTCAACATAACCATAATTTGAAACCCAATTTGTAAAGTGCTATTTAGATAACCTTTTAACATATTGTTCTCACAAATACAGACAAAAACTATTTGTCCAGCCTGAATACAAAAACACACATGCTGTTGTCTGCGTGTGTTTGGTCCCATGCCATGTTTCAGCTGTGCCAGCATCACCCGCCCCCCTCAGGCCTGGACCTCCCGTGTTTGCCACCCCTCTCCACCTCGCCCCCCTTCTCCTCCTCAGCTCCTCCCTGCCGCTAGCCTTTGTGGGCTAATTAGCAGTGAAATTGGTGAATTGCAGGCTCGGGCACACACATACACCCACCCACATATATACAGTGGGTGAATTGCAGGCTCAGGCACAGCAGCGGTGACACTTCAGCGTAGCCAAGCGCCACTTCAGCCCCTGAAAAGCTCCTGAAATGGGCCATGCCACACATAGAAAAGAATGGAGAGGGAAATAAAGAAACTGGGAAGGAAACGGGTAAAAAAGAATGTATTTTCTTTAGTTTCTACACTGCTATTTTATTATTTTACGACCTCAGTGACTCGTACCTGAGCGTTAGGTTTGTTTTGTAAAGTAAAGTCACAAAGTGAGCCACGAGAGTGAGCTCTTTAATGATTTCTGTGATGGACGACACTCATTCCATCATACCTCCATTCCCCACACACCCCATAAATTACCTCCCGTATTAACAGGCAGTATTAAAACCATGCAACGTGTTAGGGCTCTCATTTAAAATTAATAAGTGGTAATTATGGAGGGAGGGAATCTAATGAGGAAATAGCGGAGGAGGACAAAAAAGAAAAGAGGAAAAGGACAAAATTACAAAGATCTGAACTGGTGAGGATTGTCTTATTAATTTTTCTGTAACTGAAAGCAAAATGACTTCATTTGACAGTTTTTTTTGCTAAAAGATAGAGCATGTCTTGCAGCAGACTATACAATAAAGCGCAGTTAAAAAATTAAGAGGATAAGTAGATTGTTGTATCAGACAGGTGTTTGCCCTAAGCTAATTTGCTTTTCTCGTTAACAACAAAGAACAAATAATCCTGTAAAAACTCATAACCGCAATTTTTTTTTTTTTTTTAGATACATTGGAAAAAATGAAAAACTGCATTTAACCTGGAACCAGAATGTTCTCCACTCTCTGACTATACTTAAACATGTTATTCAAACTAAGAGGACAAGAATAGCCACCACAAAACTGAAAGGAATGTAATGTAATTAAAAGAGTTGATATCCAGCCGGTTCCCCCCACGCACTCCACTGCGTTTTCTTCAGGTTGTGTATGATCAATATCAACAGTGATACACTTAATAATGATGCCTTCAGTGCTACATTTCACTTTGTGTCCATTTTGTTTATCAGACTAATGAGCATCTATATTTGTGTTAGAATAATCTGTACATACACACAACATCTGTTTCCTTGTCTGTGTTGGTAATAATAAGGAATGGAAAAATATCACATGAGAAACTGTCCAGAAATTAGAAAATAATTAAAGAAACTCTGAAAAGGATTAAAACAACATATACACTATACAATCTTGTAGCCGCCACAATGGCCTCTATCACTTCAAACACATGGTGCATGAATGAAAAAGGCACAGTGTAGACTTTTGAAATGACCAACTCATCCTTCTTTGGCCCGTGGCCCCTGGGGATCCATTAGTCTCTTAATGCTTTGTCATCAGCACAGGTTAATGGACCTCACAGCAGTCTGTTAAAAACAAGCCTGATCAATACACAGTGTGTGCAGAAACCGATAAGGCCCAAAATAGTCGCTTTTTGAGCCCTAAGTTGTCAGTTTGACCCAATACTTGAATACAGCCACAAGGAATGAAAATGGACTATGATTTGTTGAGCAAGATGACAAAAAAGAAAGGCTCACACTCCGACGATGTTATTCACACATATACAGTGAAGCTTTGTGCATCACTTAAATATTGTCCACCATCTTTCTCTTAGGAAATTGTAAATTGTTTGTACAGTAGTCCTTATAAGCTATATAAAAATGTGTAGCTGTGTGTGAGTGTGAATAAGAAAGCATGAGATGTTAGCCCTACTTTAATTTGACTTCCAAAGTGCGAAAGCTAGCACATGACCACACTCTGTGTTTTTCCCTTAAACAAGTGAAACCGTATTTAGGAGAATAAAAGCGTAAGGATAACATCCAAAAAGATTAAATAAAATAATGGGGAAAAAATGTGATGTTTATTGTTGGTGTAATTAATTTATCACTGACAACAGAGCACAAAGACACAAAGACATGGATGTACAGCATATAATCATCTGGTCCTCATTAACACTGGAGCAAAGCTAAACTTATCCAGCTACACAAGGTTAGAGGGGGACAATGAGCCGGATCCAAACAGTGAGTAAACAAGCTAACACTTGTAAAAGCCAGGCATAAGGAAGCCCACCCCAGACCCCAGCTCTCTCTACATCATTATTTTTCCTTGCTTTCTTCCCTCTCTTCATCTCCAGCAGAGCAAACCCTTGGTCTGATTCAAAGTGTCTGGCACCTATTGCCTAAATCTGGCTTAGAGTGGGGCCGGGCTGAGGAGGAATCGGAGGGAAAAACAAAGGAAGTAGGGAAGGAGCCAGGAGCCAGGAAGACAAGGTGTTAACACCCTTTTCAACACCAGAGCTCCTTTGCACAAAACCAGCACAAGGATCTGTCTGGTGAACCATGCACGTGTGTGTTATTCACAAAGCTCTGGTTTGTGAATAATTTTGACGCTGCAAAGCACAGCAGTTTTGGTGTTTTTTAGGAGATTGATACAGTAATAATTCCCTTCATTTTGTGATTTCAAGTTTTTTCTGATTGTACATTCGATTTTTTTTTATGACAATGCCATGAAAAATCAATTTCTTCGTCTTGGTTTCATTCTCTTCTTTTGTTCCTTCTTGAATGTCTCTCCAATAGACTCGGGCAAATGCTTTATTTCTCATTAGTGTGTTTTGACAGTTAATGAGTGGACTGCTGTTTGTCTGAGAATACAGTGAGATAGAGGGGGGCAATGGAGGGAGACAGACAGAAAGAAGAACGCAGAGAAAGAGATAGCGCATAGGGGTGAAATTCATGTTGATAAATCATGTGGTCAGTAGCACAGGCCTATGTTTATCTCCTGCTGTCAGTGGAGTATGGGGCCTGAGATACTGCTCACACTCACATATCAACAAGGACGACACAGGACTGTTGTTACCTGAGATACCTCGCTTTTTCTCTCCTCCTCCTCTGCCCCTCCCCTCACCCACCCTCACAGGGATGTGGAGGCCAGAGATAGTGCAAATCCCCCCTTTTCCTTTTTTTGCTTTGTCCACCCCCCCAGCCCCCACCGCACCATATCAGTCAGCTGTTTGCACTGATTTCTGTTTGACTAATAGAGTCTATTCTATTGGCCTATTTTCTTCTACAATTTTTACATGCCTTACTAAAGATATTGTTTAACGTGCAGGCCTATAGGAATAATAAGAACTGTTTTTCAGAGTAATTCTGTCATTTAAATGTTAATGTTTTGTAGTGTGTTTTTTTAATTACATATCATAACACAACTTAAAGACGCCTATATTTATTTCCTAATGTACATTTATCTGTTGCTTTAAAGAAAAAGTGTACCGTGTTTTAGTAAGGGTACATACATCTAAATATTTTTTAAATCACAAGTTAACAATATAATTGGATTATAAACATAATAAATTAAATTAGATAATCTAGGCTCAGGAATCATGCTATATGCGTTATGACATTAGATGATTAGAAGTAGTGAGACTCTATTACACTTACAAATACAACACATACAAATAATAAAATAATAATAAAATAAATATAGAAACATTCCCATTTGTGGGTATATTATTTCTGTTACAATTATATATATATACATATATATTAAATGTTAAAGTCATATTAAACAATTCTTTCCACATATAATTGTAATGTTACAGCAGATAAAAAAATACTATATTTAACTTATTAACTTAATAATAGTCTATTTTGTTCTGCTTTTCTCAAACCTCAACTCCTACTTTAGTTACAAAAATGTAGAAACAGATGTTATCTAAGGGTGTCATTGTCACTTACACATGGCCCCTTGCTCTTTCATGCAGCAGCCAGTGCACATGATGCAGTGTGTGCATTATTGTGTGTGTGTTGACACATGCCTGTAAGTGTGTGCTCTCATACTTGTGTTTGACAGTTGGGAGTGTCGCTGTGACACTGTGGCCTCAGTCAAAAGACAAGAGGTGCAGTCTGCAGTCTGCATACGTATGTGTGTGTGTTCGCAACAGGCCGGTGGGAAGGGAGACAGATTGCGTTTTAACAGCCATCGCTGTCATCTCCAACAGCTGTCCTCTTCCCATTCTCTATTCAGAGGACTGTGTTTGCATTGTCTCCCTCATGACCTCCCTTCAAAGACTTGGGGGTTGGAGACTGTGTGAGAGGCTGAAATTACTTAAGAAGGAAAAATGGAGACAGCCCATTGAACAATTGATGGGGAAATGGAGAAAAATGCAAATCAAATCAGAAAAAGCAATATAAGGGAAAGGAGTGAATAAAGAGAGGATAAGGGAACATTAGACCGCACTGTCCTGTCTCCATCTCTTTACCATTCTTTAATTCCTCTTATTCGTCTTCTGTACTCTCATATTATTACAGTTCCACCTCGGCCTGTGCTCCCCCCCTCCATCTTCCATCTCTTACTACTCCCCTCTGGTGCCCTGTCTCTCCCATGTTGTCTCTTATCAGCTGGGGAAGAGATAAGGCCACTATCTTACCATGCCAGGGCTTTGACATGATGCTTTAATGCATAATAAGTTAACACATCTTTTAATCAATGCAGCCAAATGAAGAATTTCTGAAGGGTTAACAGTCAGTCGATGGCAGGTTTCAAGCTAAAAACAAACTGATAAGGTCTTTTCACAGAATCAGCGGGGAGGGCCTGTATAGACAAGTATGCAAATCAGATATACCCCTGCTGTCAAATTCTTAGGCATTGTATCGTTTCTCTCTGCAGTTGTACACACACACATAGAAAAATGTGTGTTAGTCGCTTGAGCTGAAAATCTTCTGTGAAGGAGCTGTGAAATTGTTGACACATCTGAATACCTTTAATCTAGGCTTAAAACAACATATCCATTCTGCCTTGCAAGATCAAAATCACTGCCAGCACCAGCAGATGCATAAACACATCTACAACATATATGTTCCAGTGCAAATGTGTCAAAGTCCAGACTTTTGCATGATGGAGACTTTACTAAATATTGACAGATAACGAATACTTGACTTTGTGCTTGTTTGTCATTTTGGATTTGGAGGTGAATTTATCTCAAAACCCAATCTTAACCATAAGAGGGAAATATTGAAGTGTGAAGCCCTCAGTCAATAACAAATTCCTCAATAATGTTGAATATAGGGTTGCGTGTTGTTTCAATGCATATTTGCACAAAATTTTGTATTGATAAGTTGCATCAAGGGACAGAAGTTGCAAGTACTTTTGACTTTGAATGCTGTGCTGTGTAAAATAGGATTGTGAAGCATACGTTCTTCTTAAAATGAACCAACATACTTTGTGAATGCACCATATTGTGGTCCTGGTGTACTGATTTGGCAAACAATTCTATGGCACATGTAATTTGGCTTCATTTGGGCTCATTATAGGCTTGTTATTTATGTCCCAGTAAACCATCAAATCCTATTTGGAACAGCTCTTTATGTTTATGGCTTGGTTGACTTATGTAGAAACACAACATTTTGATGCCTGTGCAGTAACCATTTGTTCATAATCTGTTGCAATGGCAATTAAAGTGTGGTGCTAAACTTTTTTTACAACTGCAATAATGGTTCTTCAATTGTTACAATGAAGTGTAATGTTTCAACTAAATTCAGAGGTTACTAGGGAATCCTTTCAAAACTACTCCTAGGTCAGGATTTAGACTAATCCAAGACCAGACAGGTTTCCCTCCTGCATCCAACCACCCAATATGCCTTTCACCCAGTCATCATCCTCTGGCTCTAATTTCTGTTCCCCCTGTAAACAGCCATTAGCTCCCCATGTACTCCCTCCCTCTCCTTTGGCCCCTCTTAAGGCCGGTTCATGGGTCAGCCGGGTGACAGGGTCTGAGTTGGGAGATAAGAGAGGCCAGAATGGCATTACTGTGTTCGACACTCAGAGGGTGACACGGGAGCGATGGCTGGATGAAGAAATGGGATGAAAAGGAGAATTGAGCAGCGAGGTGGGGCTAATCTGCCATCGTTTGAAGTAATAACACATAAGTGATAGTCATCGCAACATGGAGAGAAGGACACACTATGAACACACACACACACACAACAGCAGAGACAAACACCACCAACAAACACAGAGAAAGCCTGTGTGTGAGAGTAAATCAGAGCACCCCTCAGCACCCCTCCGTCCTGAGGATATCAGGCTGGTGCAGGAGGGCTCAGCCCAGCTGATAGCGCTCCTCTGAGGCTGGGGGTGGAGTGCTGCGGGGTGACACATGGGTGGGTGTTGGTGTATGTGTGTGTAGGTTGGGGGCTTAGGGACTAGCAGGCGTACCGTGCTCCCTCAGATATGGGGTCAGGGGTTAGGAGGGGCACAGGGACCAGCGCTGCTCTGGAAGCCGATTGCTCTGAAGTGGACCATAGTGACAGTCTAATGTACATATACTGTGATGGGTGCAGCAGTTTTGGTGGCCAGTCTCAGCAGTCAGCTCAGTGGACAAGCGTGCGCAGGTGTAGAGGCTCATGAGGAGAATTTGTCTTCTATTCCTCTGATACCACAGTGATTGCAGATATGTAATCAATTCAAGGTAGACTCATCTTGTAGCAAAATGGCAATTTGACCCCTGCAGAGAGCGGGACTGCACTGACACAGAGTGGTGTATTGTCTCAGGTGCAGAGATACTGCTGAACCACATGCCAGCATTAAAAAGAAAGAAAGCAATTTCCTTTGTTTGGCATCCCCTGGCTTTTTACTTGCGCTGGGATTTGACGACACTTCACTAAAGTTTGGCAAAAATGAATGTTATTTGTCTTGTTAGCGGTTTGTGAGTGAGGGAAGTAAGCTAGTCTTGCCATGACAATTATGATGTGTAAATAACATGTGCTCTTGTTAGTAGCCCGCAGTAGCCTGTGTTAAAAATGTGGCAGAAAATGAATGAACAAAATAATATCGAGACAAACTGCTAGACTTTACAGAGTGAAGAGATTCACGGTGATAGATTAGCAAAAGTTACAACAACTAACTTTTCACAGAAGATTGTTTTGTTTTTAAATCAACAAGAAGAACACACCAGTGTGTTTCTTGATTCATCTTCTTTTGGTTTGTTTCTTGTTTCATAAAGCCCTGCTGATCTCTCATTCTCTCTGTCTACCTTGAGTGTATTGTCTTCTAACTTCTATTCTCAATGCCTGTTCCCTGGTGGCCGCAGTCCCCTCGGCGCTGCTTCTTACACTTCTCCCGTTTTCTTTTCTTTTTTTTTTTTTTTCAAACCTGTGCCTTCTCTCTCCACCCTCTCTCTCCCTCCTGCGTCCTTATCTCTGCGTTGCCGTCCTCAGTAATTATTATTATGTGCTGCAGAGATAATTCGAAAGCTGTGAGTAGAGAGAGAGAGAGAGAGAAAAAAAGGATGAAAGAAACAGTGGCTGTGGCTTCCTGGGCTGTGCTTCTCTTATCTGACCTTGGGCAGAGCCACTTATTGTTAGGCAAATCTCATGTGCAGAAAAATGGAGCGTACAGCTGCGTGGGGGGGTGGGGGGGGGGGGTAGATGGATGGAGGAATGAGACACGTCAGAAAAGAAAAGCTCGAAGGAGGAGTGTTTTACAGAGTGATAGACAAGGAACCAGGGAGAACTGCAAAAATGATGGAAGTGTGAAGCAGTAGAAAAAGTACAGCGTGTGTGGGGGCGGGAGTCAGACTGAACATGACGGCAAGAAACATGAAAGGAAAGTTGCAATTGCAGCAAAGCAAAGTCAAAAATAAAATGTGTAGAAAGAGAGTGGGAAAGGACTGGTTTATAAAAAGGGTATAGATGATGGGGCTATCCAGTTTTCAATGCCTTGTGAAGTCAGACAGAGATCCTAATGTTGAAGAGGACTCATACAATAACAATTCACTTTGTCTTGAGCACAGTGCATCAATTTGTCCATACTAAATTCTACCTCTTCTTCTGCACTCTTTTATGCCTTTCTGTCTATATTGACTATCACTCCATTGATTACAGCTGTGTTTTATCTCTCAGTAACCTCTTCTTAGTGAATAAGTGCTATATCACGGTGTGTCTCTCAGCCTGCCTTTGTGTATAAAGGACTCTTAAATCTTGATTTTATGTACAGTGGGCACTGTAGAGAGACTGGACATCTTCCACAGGGACCCAAGATGCACAGGGAGCACGTAGTAATGTGAAAGAAAACCATAAATTCCCATCAGTGGTCCAGCTCAGCAAGGCTCTGTTGTGTGGCCTTTTCCTCCACCGCTGCTCAGCTCCCTTTAATTACGAGCCCTTCTGCAGGAACAACAGTCTGTCCTTCCTGCAGATTTAAAACAACCTGCTCCTAGTAATTAATCGTCCTGAGTGTCCTTCACAAGGTGCAAAGTGTGGGTGTGAATGTGCCATCATCTACTACCAATCACAAGAACTCACTGCTCAAATGTGACTTTGTTTACTTGGTTGGTTAGCAAGAGGTGTTTGCAGAGGACTGCAGTATTTTAACAAAATTTATTTCAAACACAAATATTGTGCCTCTAGTCAGGTTGAAGTCAAAAGTAAAGCTGTAATAAATACAAAAAAAAACACAAAATACACCATGAACTGACCACATTAAACATTTTTCTGGAGTATATTGTGGGATAAAAACCTAGCCAGCAAAAGGTTGCAATATGAAAGGATTTAATCATTTGGACAGTGGCAGCTCTTTTTTGAAATTTGGAAAATGTCGACTTCAATTAAAAAGAAAATACAAAACATGTTGACAGTTCTTTTTAAAGTTAAACTTTAGCTGAGTATGTGCAGCTTTTGTTATATACTTTACAATACTTTTAAAATCTCATAATTGCAATCTTATTATTTCCAAGAACTATGAACTGTCCGGCAGTGTGTGTAACTGTAGTGTTTTTACAAAATACAGAAGGGAGTGTAATAACCTTTTTAAAGACTTTAGAACATGAAGGTATCTCGTTTCATTCTATTTAATATACTTCTCCTTTAATGCTTAGACCTGCCTAGATCAAGTCAAGTCCAGTCAGCAGATTCAGACAAGAAATCATATGTTTGATATTACTTATGAATTTACTATCTTAGTCACCAGTATTTCATGTTGTGAGAAATGTTGGTACACAGCATACGTTTTTAAATAAACACATATTGGAGTAGTAATTACTACTCTATACAACAAATTTTGTGAGTAATACTGCTATTAAAGCTATTAAAGGCACAGTCTCTTGATTTTATCAGATGAGTGTTTAGCTGCTCCTTATATTTCTCTAAATAAATATGATTTTTTTTGTTTTATGTATTTCTTCATAAGTGCAATTTCCATCTGGCTGTAAACCAAAGAATTCATGTCATTAGCAAACGTAACCACACAGAAATAACACACCGCTATGCTGCAGGCTGCCTGTGGAGAGAAAATGCTCCTTCCTGCAGAGTTTTGGAGGCAGAGTTGTAATCACAGCTTTCAAGGATTCAAACATCTGTGACGACACCAGCAGTATAAGAGGAGACTTTAATGGTTCTAACACAGTAAGCATTATGTTAACTAATGTCTGCCAGTCAAATCTCACCCACATCTTGAAGACATTATGGACAGTTTATCATCTTCACATATCCAGCGTCACCTCATGGCCATGTCTATTAAGCTCTCCTGAAATGTTGTTTGCACTGGTCCTGAGAGCCTGTGCTGTGTCCATCCCCCCTGACCAATGGTCATCTTCTTCTCTGCAGTCCACCCCTGCTGGCTGCTCAATTCAGCTCCTTTCACAGAGGAGCAAACAAACAAAAACCCCTGGGATAATGAGGACACCGCTGGGAATAGCCACTGAAAGGAGGCATGCGTATTGATGTGGACTGACCACTATTGAAGGAAAGGGAATGAAAAAGGGGGTAAATTGGAGATATGTTGAAAAGAACTCTGATCTGATGGAGTGGATTGAGCTGTCTGCTGCAGAGTGAGCGAGGAAAGGTGACAAGACAAAACCCTGATCAGTGACTCAGGCAATGAGATAACCACCTTTGGGCCAATGTGTGCACACTGGTGGTCTGGATTTCACTGAGGGATTCCCACACTGCCAACAGGACACAGGACAATATAAGAGGAGGACATGACCGGACTGAAGTCCCTCATCAGATCACATGATGACTCCAGGCTGGCCAAGCATTCTTCTACACTGAGGGTGCACCAAAACACAGCTGACTTTAAAGGCACATGGAAAACACCAAGGTGATTCAGCAGTGCCCAAATAACAAAGGAAATAGTATATTTTTTGTCAGCCATGGTTTAGACAAACACACAAAGATCCTGTTGCGGTTTGGACATTTGTTTACACAAGGACAATAATGTTCTTACAAAAACAGACACTTTTGATTGACCTGGAGGTAATTTAGTTCTGTTCCTGCTCCGTTGTTGTGTAAAATATGAAGACACCGTCCCCAGTTTCCATGACTGTCTGTGTGTGCAATGACTTTTGTGTTAGCACCTGCAGAGTTTATGTTACCCCTGCTGGTCTGGAAGACCCACTACAGCGTTCTCCACACCTGAGCATACCTTTATGAGCACAGATTGTTTTGATTATGCTTCTGGCCAATGTTTGCATTTTGGTGCCCCTAAAATGGCCCCAAATTCTCTGCTCGCCCAATCAATGCCCCACTAACAACAAATGCCCTTCAAATAACAAATATTTGATTGTATTACTAGCTTAAAATATGTTCTTCTGGGGGTCTAAAATCTGAATATACTACCCATTGTAACTGTGGCCTGCTGTTAATGTACTGTGACAGTGACTCAAATAACTTATATTGCCCTCATTGATTCAATTTTACTTTATTAAAGCACAGATTTGGGTAAAGGTATCAGTAGATTAGTGGGTCATCTTTTTATCTAAAGGCTGAAAAAGACCTTGTAGCATCCAGACCCATCCAGCATTTATTTTAGATTTGTCTTTTGGTCTATATTTACCAGAAACTGAAATACCCCGTTTGCTGTCCATTACCAAACAAAGCCAAAAAAGCTCTATGTATCCTGCTTGAGACGCTAGAGGATCATTATCAGCACAATGTTCACCTGACTATTGGCATTGACTCAGGACCATCACACGACAGAGCCCATTACTTTCACAACTCAACCGAGAAATGTCCAAAATATGTCAGCAGAATACAATAGGCACAATGTCAGTTAAAAAAATATCAACTCAGTTACACTCTCAATGCTATTTTAACAAATTATTTTAGATTGTTTTTATAACATGTGACTAAAGCACACCTCAAACTAATCATCCATCCTTTATTATCTCTGCAGCCAACAATGCCACGACCGTAACACAAAATCCCATTATGCTTCTTTTGTTTTTGTGCTCATTATCAAGGCTCATCAGTAATCCTAAATATGTGTGTGTGTGTGTGTGCAAAGTACATTCCCTGTGGTGTGCAAATAATATGTGCAACTGTCTATTTATTTATGTACTACATTTCTGACAAAATATTTTGAAACTATTAATGTGTTTGTGATCTTCTTTGGTTCGCCATTGTCATTTTAATAATGTCAACATCCTGTAAATAACCGATGAAAGCTGTCTGTGACCTAATGCTGTGTAAAAGTTATAGTCACAGCGTCGTCATGGAGTCGCCATGGCGTCATGTCATAGTGATGTGAAGGCCAGGGCCAGAGTGAAGGGCAGCTGCCAGTGCTGGGACCGGTGAGACAGTTGTAAATGACTGGCCCGATCGGCTCCTTGTAGTAATTATCTAAATGGGCTCATTCAAAACCTCTTCATTGTGGAATCAGTTAATTAATTAGCTGTTTCACTGACAGGATAATGGCGAGAGCATGCTAAATAGATTAGTCTGGAACTTGATTTATTATTGCAAGGCCCCCCACCCAACTCTGTTTATCACCACCTCTCACCCCCTTTTCTTTTTGCCTTGCTGTTTTTCTCTTGTCTTTGGAGCATCTATAACTGCACCCCACCTACTGAAATATCCACAAACACATACAAAGCTGCTATGCTACTAAAGCTTAGCAATGAGGAAGCACTGCTCTTCCTCCTTTAAGCTTTCTATTTAAAAGGTGACGTTATGTAAAGATGAATCATTTTTGTTCTTGTTGTACTCGTTTCCTGCAACAGCATCACGTAACAGTGGTGTTTTTAATAATGTTTCAACAAACTGATTTATAATGCATTTTAAATATTGCATAATAAATTCTAATTGTCAAAAGGATTTTGCTCACCCTCACTCTCAGCATTAACAGGAGCACATTTTGTTACATTGTTGGGTAACATTTCTAAAAGATAAGACCCACACATTCACACATTCACACACTGGTGGTGGTAAACTACATGCGCAGTCCGCTGCCCAGGGGCAGACTGATGGAGAGACGTGGCTATCATAGCAAAGACGGCAACAGCCCCTCTGACCACCGCCAACACCCCCCCCCCCCCCAAAAAAAAAAAAAAAAAAAAATCCCAGAAAGTGTTTTGTGGGTAAAGTGTTTTGCCCAAGGACACAACACCTGTATGAAGTGGGATTGAACCTACAACCTTCTGGTTATTGGATGACCCGGTCTACCTCCTGAGCCCCACAAATGCCGGAGTTCTACAAACACAAAACTCTCTTTTTCCTCCGGCTCCTGCAAAATCCATTTAAATAATTGAGGCTCTAAACAGTTAATAAAAACCTTACCTTTTTTGCATTTCAAAATTCACTTCATATTTACTTTTATTTTATAAACATGACTACTGTGGTGAGACATTGTCTTTTCTGTTTTATGAAAAGCCATGTATACTGTCTGTGGGGCCATAAATAACATAATGATTACTATGTTTTTTTCATATAAATCCTGACCCTGGTCAATGTGGATCAAATGCAAATTTACTCATGAAGACCCTTTTTTCATGTTAAACAAAGCTTTAAATGGGGCATGCATAAAGTGACATATGTATTCTCATATTTTCTCTGCAATATCACTGCTATAGCACAAGTGGCTCAAGCACAATGACCAGTCAGCCACTTAATTATAATAAAAACTATTTAAAATTTCAAGTACCTAATGGTTCCTTATTATTCAGTGTAACATTCAGATGGTTTTAACAATTTAATGCATATTTAGTTGGCACTGATTAACATTTGCAATGTAGAAAATATTATTCTCTACAATTTACCTGGATCAGAATATATCTAGAGCAACCTAAAACTCTAAATGCATTTGTGTAGGATGCATCACCCAATCTCCTGCTGTCTTTCAGTTCATAATATTATCTACATCGAGACAGTTGTGACTCTTGTGTTTGTAATAACATATTAGATCAACTCTTGACCTGTTTCCCTAGAAAAACAACTCAGTAATTTGTTCATGTTAAAATAAGTGCATGAATATTAGACACCCACACATCAGATAAGTTACATGAGAGACACACTGTTCTCCAGTCAGGGGTAAGACGTGGGTTGTCAGAGGGTGTGAAGGGGTATGGGGGCTGGGCATGGGATTATTGAGACACACACAGAAAGAGTGTGTAAAAAGAAGGTGTGATTGAGAGCACTGGAATCACTTGATTAATCAGGAAAGAGAGTAGAGCTCTCTCCTGCCGATGTCCAATCAAAGCTGGAGCAGCTCTGGGCGCTGCACGGCGGGCCAAATCCTCTTGTTGCTCCAGCAGGAGCATGAAAGCCAGGAGGGGAGTCTCCTTTGTCCACACAAAAGCAACCTTAACGCGCTTTCAGCGCAACAAGGAATGGGAGGGCTGTTTGGGGGCTGAAAAACAGCCAACAAGAGGTGCGAATAAGATGCCCATTCATCTCCTGAGCTTTACACTAATTCCCCGACCGTCTCCTTTTCTTCCCTTCGTCTACTCCGCCACAGAACAACAAACAGTGAGAGGGAGTGAAAACACTAGGATCTAGGGGGCTTAGAGCAGACGTGTAATCCCTGCCACTTCTGACCCTTCATCGGTGTGTAAGTCCCTGACCTCCCCATTGAGGGGCCGGGATGTGTGACTAAAAGACGGGTGACCCACCCACACACACTACTATTGCCCCCTACACAGTCCCTCACTCACACATCCCACACTCCAAGCCTTTTAAAGAGTTGAGCTGAGGAATTCAGGCTTTGGAACACCTCTGTGCACTGAAAGGACTGAGTCTGTGAAGAGTCTATAAGTAGGGCCAGGCCTGATCGTGTTTCTATTCTCTCGCCATTTAATTCGTCTTTCGGGGCCATCTCGTTAACACGATCTTCCCTCGCGTTTTCTTACCTCCTTCCCCTCACTGAGACCCCTCCCTGCTCTGTCTTGCCCAACTTCAAAGGTCCCTGCCAGCCAAGGAAAGAAAGTCACCTTTTTCTTTCATTCAGTCTCGCTCATCTCTTCATGTGCTTCTTTTTCTGCCAGCCTTTCTTTCCTTCTTCTCTTTTTGCTTCTTTGCCTAAAGCAGCCGCTGAGAAATCATCTCACTTTCTGCCACTGCTTTGCATTTGAAAAAAGGAGTAATTAGCCAAAGGCTGTGAGAGGAGGGGTGGCGGGCCAACCGAAGGAAGAAGGGGAGACCAGAAGAAGATAACCTCTGCTTCTATTTGCCATTAAACGCCTAGTACCACATCTCGTCTGGCTGGTTTGTAAGTTCTCAAAGACACCGTGACTTCTGATTGCGGTGATTACATTTACAATAGGATGAGAATGTGAAGAACAGTGTTGGACAGAGGTCTGTGAGCCAGTGATTACATAATGTAAAAGTTATAATTCACTTCCATTGGCTAGATGTTCAAATTATCTCAAAAGCCATGTCAGTGAAACAAAGGGAAGTATGTCTTTGCGGCTAAGCTGAGAATGATGGCATTGGTATTAAGGCTACACAGATGTGTTTTTGTGTCACATAGAAGGGTGTGGTTGAGATAATATAGTAAAATGTTTACATCAAAGAAAAGGTTAAAGCAAAGGCATCTGGACTAGGTTTTCAAGGTGAAGACGTCTATTATACCAAGAGACTTTTTCAATTCTGAGATCAACTGGCAGTTTCACTCAAGAAGGAGAACACCTGAATGAAACTCACCTGGGCCTTCAACAACTCTCAGATCAGGAGTCACACTGCCCTTTCAAGGTAACAACTATGAGACCAGAACATCCCGGTCCTATCAGGTTTCGTTTCAGGTCAAACCCCTCCCTCTAGAGATATAAGCTCAGCTCTCTTACCAGTTGATCTTAGAATTAGAAATGTTTCTTGGTATAAAAGTCTTCACCTTGAAAACCTAGTCCAGGTGCGTTTTTTTTAAACCTGGGGAGGCAGTGGCTCAGTGGTAGCGTGGTCGTCCTTCAACCGGAAAGTAGGCGACTTGATTCCCGCTTTCCCCACAATTCATACTGTCGTTGTGTCCTTGGGCAAGACACTTAACCCACCTTGCCTCGTATGACTGTGTAAGAATGTTTAGTGAATGTACTCAGTGTTGGTAGGAGAGGCCACGTCTCTGTCAGTCTGCCCCGGGGCATCTGTGGCTACAGTTGTAGCCTACCACCACCAGTGTGTGACTGTGGACTGAATTAATAATGGACGGCCTGTAAGCGCTTTGAGTCCCTTGGTCCCTTAGGAGAAAAGTGCAATATAAATTCAATACATTATTATTATTATTAATCTTTTCTTCAAGATGATCTGGATGACTAAGAAGCTTCACAGACACGTCTACAGTTATGCTTTAAAATTAAATGGCATTGGTGTGGACAAATCCATCTAAAGACAAGATGGCTTTGGCTACAATAGTGTAGTTATTTGTTCTTTTATCTAAAACACAAGATAATACCAGTCAACATCAGCTGACTGCTAAGTGCTCACAACTTGGCTCCTCCTTAATCAGTTTCTAATTTGATCAGTGTCATGAGGATTCTTGCTGTGTCCTATAGTCTACAGCTAGTATTCTTGCCTAAATAAATGTGGAAGGACAGGGGTACCCTAAAATAATACCCTGCACCCAATCTGTGGTGATTAGTTTTTTTTGGTGTCAAACACATTGTTCCACATTAAACACAAAATGTACAAATTTAGAGAAAATGCATTTTTACCTGCTTGTTCATTGTCTGAATTTTACAAAAGACGGTTTGAGACCAATATTTAGGTGGTAAATGTTTGGACCATATCAAATCACATAAAAAAAAAATCATAAACTTAATTTTAAATAAACAAAATCCTTTGTGAATTACTTTTGAGGTCTCATGGTAGTCACTCATGAACAGATGATTATTTGGCTTGTATAGGTTTTGTCATCCTCCATCGGGCGTGGCAAATGAGATCTGAAAACACATCCAGAGAACAGTAAGCCAGGACGTCCTAGTTTTGACCAGTGGGAAAGAGGCTATCTCAAAAATATAAACCGCTGGCTATTTTTGACTCAGAAGGTTCTTTTTATAACACGTTCAAAGTCTACAAGGCCAGAGTTTGAAGTGCCTGTACAACACACTGTCTGATCCCTTCCTTCATCTGAAAGCTGGCAGGTTCTACTCTTGTCTGTTTCAGGTGGAGAGCTAGTGGCTAACTGTGCACTGTTACTGGAAGTATAATATTCAATGAATCTGCATTCTAGCATGTGGAAACAAGTTTTTGATAAAAAAAAAAAAAAAAAAAGTAACATGGATAGATTATAAAGCACTATTCTAACACAACAATGTTCAGACTAAAATGCTATCAGAGTTGTCTCCATCATTGTATTTCTTTTCAGGAGCATTTGCAGTCCCGATGCTGCTGCTTCAGAACAGTTCGAGTTACTGTCTGTTTCTATAATCGTCGTGTTTATAGCCATAAGGCAGAGATAGCTCAGCCAGAGCATATCTAAAGGTGCAGTGTAATCCTGTAAAATGCAGAGTGGTGAGGAAAATTCATTCTCCCCTAACACCCATTGGGGTCCTAAGCCCTCTGATGCAGCAGATAGGGAACCACCGTTATCGCCACAACACAGAGCAATTTAACACACTTACCCCCACCCGCCCCACCACCCTTCACACACAAAATGTAAAACTAGAAATCAAGCTCATGACCACTTTAGCACACATACAGTACATTTGCACACAGCTGCTGTCAAAAGGAAAATTTTAATGTGCGTTGATGTAGCTCTTTTACAACCTGTCCATCGTTTCTACTTCTTCATAACTTAAATTTAAAACACCGCATTACCACCTGAAAAAGAACAGAGGGACAGAAGAAAAGTGGGGCTTATCCAAAGAAGAAGATCTGGGGACCTTGATGTTGATTTAGTCTGGCTCTCACTGTTTGCGATGTCTGGAATGGTAGCCCTTCTGTATATGCATACTTCTATGTCGTATAGTTATACCGTTTTAATGCATTCTTTATTTTGCAGTTTGTTTTTGTGATCCACAGGCATAACTTGGCAAGTGAGTGAGGATGAGTCCCGCGTTAATTCTTAGCACTAGATGGTGTGCTGTTTATTGTGTCCAGCGTTGACTCAGGGGAAGCGTCGCTTGTTGATTTGGTTGGGTACATCTGCTGTCAGGGCCCCCAGTGGTGGCCTGCTAAACGGGAAGAGCCTGCCTGGCAAAGCATGGTTGTTTGTCTGTTTCCAAACATATTGATCTCCTGCAGATGGGAAAACATTAGCGATAGTGTCTGCATTGGCCCGGCCTAGAGGTGGGTAAATAGCTTTGTCAAGTCTGGTGAGACTTCGCTGCCTTGAAGGAAATGAATAACAGGTGTATTTGCGGAGTGTGCAGGAAGAAAACTTCTAGACAGGGCGCACAGACCCATGAGTTTTGTGGCGGATCCTTACCCCATTTATTAAACGTGTTTAGGAGGTTCGTTTATTAAAGTGGAATATAGTTCTGTTCAGATACACACTTTTATTCCGGTGATAACCTCAATAAAGACAGCATCAAATGATGTTTTATTTGTATGTCAAAGCCTGTTTCTTGCTTTTGCTTTTAATGTCTTTCTGACATTTGGTTGAGTTACCGAAACATGTTGATGTTGCACTTGCACTGTACAGGGAATGTAAAAGTGTTGAAACTACATTCTACACAACACACAAGATATGATGCCTTAAAAAAATTATGTATGTGTCCATCCTTAGTCCATCCATGACTAAGGCTTAGAGGAAATACAAATTTCAACCTAAAGTGTCCATTAATTTCTAACTATGGCCATTTTAATCCTTGTTTCCACAAGTTTAGAGTGAGAAAATATTAAAAGGATTGAATCCTAATTATGACTAAATATAAACACACAAACACACAGAGACAGACTTAGACAGCCTAAGAAAGCCATGGAGTCCAGGATATGAATATTTATAACAGTAGCCTCTTGTCTTGACTGCAGAGCCTGCCAGTCATTGTCAAATAGGACTTAATCTTTTCAATTTCTGGGTGCAAATATTCACATTGGCCACTGTTTGTTGCCCAGATTAATGAGGCTCTCGGCCCATAATCCTCTGCTGCTAATTCAAGTGGCTGCCAGTGCGGTTAGCCAGGAGAGGAAGAAGTGCTGAGAGCACATACACAGGCGAGATTATTTCCACCCTCTGTCTCCGGTGCTCGCTCCCTGCTTCTCCACTTTGTCCTGCTGTGTCAGTTTCACACAAACACCCAGATGGTGTGTCAACAACTGACCAATAGAAAATGTATTTACAAAAATATATGATATATAAAAGTATAACATGTTTATTTAAGGTCACAAAACCATTGCATTTTTTTAATTATCTTTTTTAATGCAACATTTTTTTTAACCAGTGAGCTCTTAAGAAGTAAACAGGAGCAAATGCATTTGTGAATAATTTTAACAAATCTAGAGGAAAATGTGCAGAATTCTCTTCCATTTACAGTTTTTTTTATAAAAAGGCCATGGCACTGAACATTGCTGGCATACAGATTGAGGCAACAACTCTGAATAGATGTTTGAAGACCTTTCCAACCTTTTTGTCAGACATTTGTTTTTGTAGAGACTTTATTGGCAGAGGAGATAAATGTGTTCTTTCAGCTTCCTTGTCCGTTTGATCTTCGTTTCTTTGAAAGAACCAACACTACTTTGATTATCAAGCAGAGGATCATAGATAGTAATAATTAGTCTTGCTCCAGTATACATATGTCCTTCTCTTTTATTGCCACAAACAGCTAGAACGCTGTTTGTGGCAACAAAAGAGAGACTGTACATAAACATGGGCTGAATGTCTGAGACTGAGTTATTTAGACAATACAAGCTTAAATGGCAGATGCCTTGAATTCCTTTCTGGAGGCAATGCTGTTTTATAAATGGAATTGATTTTTTTTTTTTTTTACCTAGTTTTGTCATTGTGTCTTTCTTTTATTCTCACTGATTTCAGTAATTTCATCAAGTAAAGAGTATTTACGTATTTGTATTTTTAATAATACAAAATTGAAATTGTATGCTTTGAGTTAAAATGTGAGATTAATGTAAATATAGGTGCAGACAAAAATATCTTTATTAAAAAGGTTGTATTTCATTATGGCTATGCAAAGTTAAAACATACCGCACCATGCTTTTCTCTGTTCCATTCCTCCTATGCATTGCTGTATTTATTATAAACTGTAATTGACTTGTAATTGCTGCACTGTGCGCAGTGGCTCAGTGGTAGAGCGGTCGTCCTTCAACCGGAAGGTAGGCGGTTCGATTCCCACTCTTCCCATAGTTCACACTGTCGTTGGGTCCTTGGGCAAGACACTTAACCCACCTTGCCTCCAGTGGCTGTAACACTGGTAATTACTGTAGAACAACAATCACACGCATTCATACACCAGTGCTGTGTCACTGGTGTATGAATGCGGACAACGGATGGAAACTAGCTTACAGCTAAAATCTGGCATGTTTACATTCATGTGGTTGACATGCACTGCCCCAATCAAAATAAATTAATAATAAAAAATGTATTGATGAAATATTTTGGACTAAACTGTGCTGTTCCGATATGTATATATATACATATATATACATATATATATGTATGTATATATATATATATATATATATATATATATATATATATATATATATATATATATATATATATATATATATATATATATATATATACATATATATACATACATATATATATATATATATATATATATATATATATATATATATATATATATATATATATATATATATATATGTTATTGTATTTACAGCACAACACTGAGATGCACACAATAGTGGGATGTTAATCATTACATGTACATGCACTATTTGGTCAAAGTTCATGCACAAAAGTAAATTGAACTATTGAGTTCTCTAACCAATGCTAACAAAACTACTTTATATATACTGCAAATATAATTATCCAGTTAAACAAAAGTGAAATCAAAACTCAAATGCACATGGATGATTAGCATAAACACAAACACACTCTAGTCTTGTTTTGTGCACATACACACCTATATGAGGCCTTTGTTACTTCTCCCCACAGCAGGTTTAAGACGGGACCACTTCACATACCCCCAGAACAACCTCATTAAAGACGAAATCAGTAAAATCAACAGTGACAAATAATCTGAAATTACAGTGATTCTGACAAAGATTTTATAAGATGGAGAGCTCCTGCCTCAGGTGTAGTTCAAGTATCTCGCCGTCTTGCTCATGAGTGAGTAAAGCAGTGAGCGGAAGGTTGACAGGCGGATCGGCGCCGCTTCTGCAGTGATGCGGTTGATGTACAGGTCTGTCATGTTGAAAATTTACTGGTCGATCTATACGCTCGTACTCTAACCTATGTGTATAAAAGGACAAGATCCCGGATTCAGACGGCCGAAATTAATTTCCTCCACATGGTGGCTGGACGCTCCCTTAGAGATAGGGTGAGGAGCTTAGAGTATAGCTGCTGCTCCTCCACAATAAGAGAATCCAGCTGGAATAAGACCTAGGACACACTGGAGGGGACCTCTTCGGTATCCCCTCAGAAGAGCTGGAGGAAGTGTCCGGGGAGGGGGAAGTCTGGGCATCTCTGCATAGACTGCTGCCCCCGCGACCCGGCCCCAGATAAGCGTAAGAAGATGGATGGATGATGATTTTCAAAGTTTAGCTTTATTGGAGGAAAAGCAATAATTTGAATTTCAGAATTGTCATGAAAAAGTAGGCTTTTCTGTTTGAAGCCTGAAGGTCAGATGCTGCTCCAGGAACAGTTAAAGCAGATATCAGGCTGACCCTTCTGAATCTTGATCCCTTCTGAAGGTGGATAGAAGGTTGAAGTTACACACTTTGCTTGCTGCCGCATCTCAACGATTTTTAAATGTTACGGAGCCATTCCTATCCAACTTCCTATTTCTCTGTGCTTTCCTCTCCTGGTTACTAACTCCAACCCTTTAACTAAAAGCACCTTCAATCCATCGCCTAGTCCATTAGTGCTGCCAGATAGAGGAGGCTGGGTCCTGGAGGCTGCGTGCGACCCTATTCTGATTAATAGAGTAGGTGAGGGCAAAGGTGCAATGCACACCCCTATTCATTACCTCATTAGGATGGCCCACAGTGAAAGGTGATCTGCCTCATTATATCTCAATGACAGGGGCTGAACTTCACACAGTGTGAGCCATCCACTCAAGCTTTTACTCTTTACAGTAGCCACCTCCCATCCATCGTCTTTTTTACACCTTTCCATAAAAAAGTCACACCACTTTACCCAGTGGTTGACTGCAGCAAGAAACCACCCAGATGAATACTTCCATCCAGGAACCGGATGGATGGGGCAGTGCACCGGTTGTCAATTCACATGTCGAGTTACGGACACAGCTCTGTGATTGTGAGCATGTGTGCTGGTGCTGGAGGGTAATGCTCATTTGCTCATCTGCTTTTTGTCCTATTATTCTGGAGGTTGTATTTGTTCCTACGTGCAGTACATCTATAAGCTTTAAGTATGCTGTTTTATCTGTAACATGAATATATTTGACAATTTAGAAGTGACTGGGTTGCCTGAGGTTTTCTGCATCTACGTACATAAAATTAGTATTTCTCCTGACAGTAGGCAAATGTTAGCTTACAACAGATAAGTTACTTGAGGTATGATAAACTTTAAACTTCTTAAGTGAACTGACTTAAACGAACAGATTCAGGTAGTTAAGAAAAATAGTTGCCTTATTTTTTGCTCTGAACTATGACAACCTTTTTATCTCCTAAGATAAATTTTGAGTTCTGTAAAAGCGCTCTTTCCTGCCTCTGCTACAGGCTGAGGTGTTGTAAAGCCTTATGGCATTGGGAAGGTCTAGTATAGTAGACTATACTACATACTGTACATAAATGTGATTCTGACCCTTCCTATGAAATACATCTGTATGTCCCGGTCCAGCTTTCATTCAGATATATTCCCAGATATCATTTTTGGATCTGATATTTGCTCTACCCTTGCTTAAACCTTTTGAAGAACTTGTAAAAGAACTTAACTAAGTTCTGACAGTTCTTTCTTGTAACCATTCCATTTATTAACACTTTTGCGCACTATTTTGATGTTCCCTTGTAGCTTACCCCCAATTTGTGTATATTTGGACACTTAAACTTGCTTCACCGACACATGTAATTCACTTCTGGCTGTCAAAAATGTGTTTTGTAGATGTAAGTGGGATCCTTTCGGCCATTTATCAGATCAGCTTGTTGTATTTTGTTGCTAGAAAGCTAGGTACCACAGTTAATGAAATCCACCAGTGATTATGGGCTGCATTTCTTTGATATTATCTCTCTCTCTTCCTCTGTAATGTTGTAAGATTTTATTTTTTATTGGGTAACATGGCACAAATGTTTGCGAATGTTTCCAACTTTAAACTTACGCAGTAGACTGGCCCCCTGTTCGATAAGTATATGTGACAACTGCTGGGTTGGGAAACACTAGTTTGACTGTCAAGACTTTTCATGAAAATACTCCATTTTTGTTATATTTCATTTTGTATGCTTATTTTATAGAGTTTATTTTGTTAAAAAAAAAAAAAAAAAAATTATGGCATTTCTTTCAGTTTTCCATAACTATAAGCTATTATAGCTGTTGTGTGTTTTGTTTATGCCTCAATGTGACAAAAGGTACAGCATTAAAAAAAATCCACTAATGACATTATTTTACCTACATATGGAGCCGATAATTAAATTTGTGATTGTTTTCTTTCATGCATGTAGCATACTGCATATAACATGAGGCCGTTCCATATTTGCAGTCCTGGCTGGAGCGAGATAGAGGTGTTGGTGGGCTGAGCAGGACGAGACAGAAGCAGGGAAAGATAGAGGGGAAAGAGAAAGTCCCTGAGGCGTGTCCGGGCTGTGATGGCTCCCCTGACAACCTCCTCCGTAATGGTCTCCCTCTCTTTCTCTGAGTGCTGTGAAATTGCAGGCCGGCGCTCTACAGCTGAGGACTCCGAGGAGACAAACGGCCTTTTAATTCAGAGCGCAAGGAGGTGACAGAGAGGGAGGCCCTAAGGGAGGGCTACCAATCAGACATCCATCATACTAACCTCTCTCTTGGGACTGGCCATGCCAAAAAGGGGCCCTGGAGGTGGTCTAAGTCAGACATGTGTGTTAGGCGTATGCTGGCGTGTGCGCTCGTGGCTGGGGTTGGGGTGACACTGTATGTGTGGAACGGAGGCTGCAGAGAAAGGAGGGAAGGAGGAGGTCTGCTCAGGTGTCCAGGCTGTCACTGTGGAGGGTAGAGGGGTTGGGAAGTAGAGAAGACAGGGGAACATTTTGAGTGACTAGAGGTGTGTATTTCTTTTTAAGTTTCTCTCAAGTATTGTTGTTCCTATTTCCAGTACATTTCTGATGTTTAATATGTTAAGTGGAAACATTTCACATTTTACTTCACCCAACCTACTTTCAAACGTAGCCCGACCTGACAATATAGTAAGTACAGGGTTTCTTAGACGTGTGTCGTTAAAAATATATCTGCCAGCACATTGCATAATAAAAAAAAATTTGAGAGAGGATAGAAAGATACACAGCTGCAGATAATTTATGAAGGCCTCTAAGCAAAGAAAAGGGACTGATGCTCAACCCACTTAACATGTTTGGACCTTGAAAAAAAAATTGTACAGCCGTATAGTAACAAAGTTTTTAAAAAGTAGATAAATAAATACTTCAGGTAGTTTACAAAACAATTCAGATTAAAATTCTTTGATTAGCTGATGATTTTTCTTTTGGATTTTACAGACCTTTTCATCCATATTTTGTGCAGTGAATAACAAGGATCCATACTTCAATAGGTTTCCTTGTATAAAGGATACAGAAAATGCTTTAGTGTCGGGGTTTGAAAGAAGCTAATAAAGACAGGATTTAACAACTGAGGCTGAATGAGTAGAATCTTAAATTGAGTTTGAAGGTTTACATAGGTGGCTAATCTTTATTTTAGTTTTTATTTAAGTTTAGATTGTATCATATTTTTCATTTAAAGTGTTGAGCTGTGAGGCTGTAAACTGCTTTATATGTAAAGTGCTTTATAGGATTAAGAAATGTTTTTTAGACGATTAAAGGCTTTAAGAAATAAAACTGTAACTGGCGGCTAGTAACTGTAATAGTGGAAGGGAAATGTTTTAGTGTAGCTATAGCCTATGTGTAATTAACCATTGTTACTCGTTTGTTCAAACTGTCTAAAATAATCTTTGACCTGTTCAGTTCATTCAGACTGAAAAAAAACCTTTAGGACATGAAAGGCATCATACAAAAAGAGTACCAATCTAAAGGTGCAAAGCCTTGGAGTAAAATACAAACTGAAGTTTGTATGGAGCTGATCACACAGTAATGGTGTATGAGAATCTAATAAATATAGACTTTGTGAATATACAGTATGTGCTATGTGATTCTGAGCCTTATTCAAACATAAACGCCTGCTTCTCTTGTTGGTCCTCGGTTCTTCCAGCCTTCAGCACCATGGACAGCTCTTATATTTTCCGACACAGGTGAGGCTTGACCGGGGCTTTGGTGCAAGCAGCAGAGCACAGTCAAAGCAAACAGGGTTCTTTATCCCTGATCACAAAGAGATGTGGCTTCATTTAAACAAGAGGTCATGGGACACAAGTGTCACACATGGTCATTTTCCCAGTGTGGCCATTTAATCTTACCTTTTGTTTGTTTCATCCTTGCTTGAGTGGTTAGAGGCTAATTTGATTGGACACAAGTCTACTTATAATAGCTTGGACCCATGCTACCTGCAGCAAGGTACATCTACATATCTGGGCAACAACAGAAAAACACTAATTATACTTTGTAGATAATGACAGAGAAATGCTATGTTCCTATACAGCAAACCTAAATAGTGAGAGAAATACATTTTCTCAAAGTTTTAGTCACATTCATTTATAGGGTTAATATATGTGAAACTTTTTATTTAACATGATAAATGTAATAATGGTCTAAAAACTGTGACCATACCACCATAGATACATAACTCTATCATGGTAAACAACTGACAAGATCACAGGTCTAATATGTGTGTTAGATTAAGACTCAAGTTTTCTTAAAAATTTGTGTCTTTCATTTATAATTTTATTTAATTAAGCTAATAGTTCCTAATGTTTCTAATACCTATAAAATGTTAGTTCTGTTTATAGTTCTTGAACTTATTTAATTTTTCTTTTTATCTGCAAGTGTGGGGGACCTATAGGCCTACATAAAAGAAACAATGTAGTACAAAAATAACCTACATTTTTTTTATTCTATTAAACATATTAGTCTTTTTTACTGTTCCCCTTTGTCTGTTTATGCTTTGTTGTTTGCACATCTACTCTAAACGATCTTGAGCGACTCATAATTGCCTAAAATGATCCAAACTTCACATCTAGGCTAATGTCATTCAAATGAAGCATTAAAATGGTCAGCTAATGCTTCAACACGTCCCCTGCTCGGCCTCGACACGAATTAGCCTCGTGCATGTTTGCTTAACAGCAACTAACAAAAAGAGGCAGTTGGTAAATATTGAAATTCCTTTTGATTGGTGGCCACTGTGTTAAAGCACCGGGTGAGCGGGCTCTCCTATTGATGAGCAGCGGCTAATCCATCGCATTTCCCTGTAAATAGCTTTCTGCATGAGAAAAGACCCCCGCCCCCAGGCTCACCTGCCTCAGAGTAGGGCTCCATGTGCAGTGGTCTGGTGTAGCATTAGCCTGGTCCTGCTTTTTTAATTCAGATAAAGAGGTAGGCTAAGCTACAGCTTCGTAACCTTGCAATTATATTACGGGTTTTACGGCTAACCACGAGCAAATATTTTCGCTTTTTAGCCCAGAGTAGCCTAAGTCCAGCCTTGTGTGTGCTGTGCCCGAGAAGCTTTAGTCCACAACCATGTTTTTAGGCGGAGAGTGTCACGGGTCCTCTCGGAGGTTAGGAGCGCGTAACCATGACAACTGCGCTCTGATTGGCTCACGCGGCTACGGGAATTAAGTGGGGCGTCATCCAATGTGAGGCCTGGCCATACCTTGTGATTACTCCGGCACAGTGATGCGCAAGAAAGTGGCGACGCCGAGGAAATGAGTGGAGTCTAAACAAATAAGGTGGTCAAACAAGGAAGAGATGGCAGCCTGAGTGATGCTTTTTCACCGGTCATAGTTAAACATGTGCGCTTTGGTCATTCAGAGCCGCTCCTCTTTTTTTAATTTTTCTTTTTGTTCCACCGAGGATTGTGGATTGTGACAAGTGGCAGAACATCGCTCCTCCCGGAGCAGGACTATAACGATACGTCTGAGGAGTGACACTTCTCTGCCATTGAGTGGGGTCCAGTTTCTAGTGTGACAGCCTAGGTCCCGGCGCCAAGACGTTGTTCCGCGGAGAGCCGCCTGGTGCCAGTCCGAGCAGCGCTGTCCTCGGCGTCCTGCAGGCCGGAGTCATGATGGTCCACTGTGCCGGCTGCGAGCGGCCCATTCTGGACCGCTTCCTCCTCAACGTGCTGGACAGAGCGTGGCACGCGAAGTGCGTTCAGTGTTGCGAATGCAACTGCAACCTCACGGAGAAGTGCTTCTCCAGAGACGGAAAGCTCTACTGTAAAATGGACTTCTTCAGGTAACACATAGGAGATGCCGGACTGAGACGTGTACTGGTCTACTGGCATTAAATATGATGCTACAACAGTGTTCACAATGCTGCTTTCATATTCAAAAAAATGAAAGTGATCATTTGATCCTCAAAGCTCGTTTAATTATAGGCGTTAAAATGATTGAATTTAGTTAAAAGGTAATTAAGCTACTCAATAACAATCACATAGATAAAATACTTGTCTCTACATTTATTACAATTACATAGCCTATGCATTAAAGGATGTAATCATTTATTATTTTTATTGTAAAATCTGTTTAGAAATCCACGGTGATGACCAGACAGCTTTGACTTATGGCCTTTAGCTTTCGGCCTGTATCTTCTCTAAAACACGCCGCCTGAATATAATATTGGGGCTATTTTCAGAGCATTTCACATTTTTAGACACTTTCCAAAACACCATTAAGCAATTTACCGGCTGACAATCTCAGAAAGTGGCGCAAGTAATTGGGAGTGAAGTAAAGCTCCTGTTCACACTCTCATCGTTTTCATAGCCTACGTGCCTCCTTTTGCCTCAAATTGTTAATATAATGCTACTGAGCGCATACAGGCTTTGTTGGGACAGCTATTACTACCATGGCTCAGCCTTGGTCCTTATTTTAACTACATCCCATCAAGGACTGGATCTCAATGGAGAGACATTAGCGGGGCAAAACAGTAGGCTAATTGCCTTAATGTGTCCATTTGTTGTGTAAGTAGCGTGGGGCCTTATGGGAGGCTGGGAGCATGCATGTGAAAAGGGACAGTGGAGTGATACCGTTGCGATTGGGGAGACAAGCTTGCATTAGTGTAAAGACAATAGCGCACAATAGGAGCGCTTGCTTTCACCTGGAGGCTTAAAGCAGCGCCCTGCGGTCACATCCAAGTCCAGCATAGCCCTGAGCCCCACAGTTCCAGAGCTCCACAGTGACCACGCAGGGAACCACCACAGGCAGGTCTACAAGCATCTCCTCACACTGACTTTCACCAATCTGGAAAAATATCCATATGTTGCCTCTGTTTGTGCGTTCCAGTGATGAGTATGTCCCAGCCAGTATTAAACCGGGTGGATATGGATTATGAGCAGATTTCCACGCGCTAAAATGCTCCTACTCTGCCTAATCCCATAATATATCCGGGGTTACAATGTGTTGATTGTCACTAATACGTTTTGCGTGGGGTTATTGTCAGAGCACCTCCATCATAATTAGCTGTTTTTAACAGTGCTTTTTATCTGCAATTCCGACACTAACCAAGGGTAACACGGCAGGCCACAAGTGCATCTTTATCTTATTATGCATTTATAAAATGTATTATTATTATTATTATTATTATTATTATTATTATTATTATTATTATTATTATTATTATTATTATAGCTAATCTGAATATTTAATGAATTTATTTTACAACTAATATATTTTTTCAGATCACTATTATTTTACGTGTGAAAATATTTGTGTTTATAGACCTATGCATTATTGTCTAAAGACCTAATATTTATTATTGTCTAAAGACCTAATATTTATTATTGTCTAAAGAAATAATAGCCCTTATTTAGCCTAGTCTTGTTTTTTTTTTTGTTTTTTGTTTTTTTTTCACGTGTCTTCAATGTTTTCTGCCCTTGTTGTATATTGATATTAATAGCGTGAGTTTAAACATGGACTAACACTGTGCTGGTATTCTTGTGCCAGGCGCTTCGGGACCAAATGCGCGGGCTGTCTGCAGGGCATCTCGCCAAACGACCTCGTGCGTAAAGCGCGGAACAAAGTGTTTCACCTGAACTGCTTCACGTGCATGGTGTGCAACAAGCAGCTGTCCACGGGAGAGGAGCTGTATGTCATCGACGAAAACAAGTTTGTGTGCAAAGAAGATTATGTGAGCTCCGGGGCTATCAAGGAGGTCAGCCTAAACTCAGGTACAACTATATGTTTCTTTTTGTTTTTGTTTTATTTACATTTTGTGTAACCAATATATTTAGCACCCATTTATTAATCAATAGCTCAACTGGTTTTAAATGTAGATATATTGAAAACAAATTATTGTGAAAAGGTGCTATCAGGTATATAACAATTTACATCTGGTCAATTCCACGGAGAGCATATCACAACACAACAGGGTCAGATCCAATATTTGCCTCCGTGCAGGGGTTATTGCTTTGTGTTCCTTACGTGGCTCTGTGGGCATGAAGAGCCTGCGTCCGCGTGCTGCTCCTCTTCTTCAGTCTGTTCAGCTAAATACAAAGAATCAATCACTCACATCAAAATCCATTTATTGCGTTGAATTCCTCGGCTTTATCTGGGACAGATTTCACAGGGCCTGTGTAAATGTGCTTCATTTCTCCTGATTCTCAAATAATTTCAAATTATTTTATATTTGATAAAAACAAGACTTTATAGCAGTTGGATGTCTAGAACCATCCAGATGAAACGTGCCATTATGGTGGAGTCTCGTGTTAAACACGAGGCTCTTTAACGTTCGCCCCGTGACCTTGTTTTTCTGCTCGCGCCCACAGTTTCCTCGTGCACAGACAGGAGTTTATCGCCGGATTTACCGGATCCGATTCAGGACGACATTAAAGAAACGGACAACTCCACGTCTTCAGACAAAGAGACCAACAACATCGAGAACGAGGAGCAGAGCTCCGGGACCAAGCGGCGCGGACCGCGGACCACCATCAAGGCCAAGCAGCTCGAGACGCTCAAGGCCGCCTTCGTGGCGACGCCAAAACCCACGCGGCATATACGCGAGCAGCTGGCGCAGGAGACAGGCCTCAACATGCGTGTCATCCAGGTGAGGCACTGGGACATGCACTATACATCAATCACACGTAAAAGTCAACGCCCATTTAGATAAGACCAAATATAACGTTAGCTCACGGTCTTCTCTACGATGAGTGTGAAAATTATCAATAAATGTATGCCCCAAATTATGGAAATATTACAGACAAATTTATATCAATTTCTAACACATTTACAATAGAATGATACATCTAATAATACAAATAATAGTGATGCAGTGGTAATAAAATGTGTATTCCTTTCTTTCTTTTTTAGAAAACAGTTTTCTTATTCCCTTGTGTTCATTGTGCTACATGGGCAGGGTTGCTAACTTTGGCTGCTCAGAAGAAAAAAGGAATACGTTATTTAAAGACTGCTTTAAACTCAGAAAAAGACCACTTTCTTGAAAATAATATAATTATAAAAAAAGAGAAACATGCAGCTCAATCAAGACCTTATGAAACAATAGAAAGAAATAGTATTCAAACAGACTTGGCTCATATTACGTAAAAGTTATCACAGGACTAAAAATGGGAGACAGAAAGGAGTGACTGGAGCCAAGTTCCAGCCCCAGTTTGAATAAGCTTCAAGACACTTCTGGAGAGCAAATAATAGGAGGACTTTCCTTGAGTTAAAGATAAATGGAAATGTGTAAAATATATAAATAATTCTATGCATTCCATTCATAATAATTGATTTATAGTTCAATTGTAAATGGTTATTGCTTGTCCTTGAATTTGTTATTTTGACATGGCTTGGTGCCAAATGTACTGAATTTTTAGATCTGGAAATGGTGCATCCAACATTTGACTTGCAATGCATGCAATGTACTGCTCAGCCATTAAATGTGAAAAAGGATGGTTATATTTAGATTTGGGTGTGTCAAGCCAAAGACATAACATGTTTTTACATTAAACAAGTGGCCATTTCCTCATTCTTCAAACACACCCACCACAGCCACACACAAACAGATCTGCGCTGGTGCCTGGTTCAGACTATGTCAGGATGATTAGCACTAGCTCTGCCAACTGTGATGTGGCTTTTTGTGCACTCACTGTAATTATCGCTGATTTCACAGATTTGCATAACACCCTCCCCTTTCCCACCTCTCTGCTCTTACTCACTTTCAGCCAACTCCCCCTGCTTATTAAAGCAGACCAGGGCCCCAATATGAACCCCCATCGTGAGGTGCATCCACACGGCTCAATCAGTTCATCGACCAATCAGTCAATCAATCAATAAAGTAAATCAGCTCTCAGATAGGTAGTCCCACCCCTTCATCTGGAACCTTGGATACTCTCAGAGCCAAAATGGAGGCAATGTTTTACCACGTTCCTCCTCATCGTTCAGTGCGTGTTAAACACCATTGCGGTCGACACAGGGAGCCTCATGAGCCATGCTGCTCCTCAGACGCCTGTGTAATCCCTAAGCAACGCTCTCCTGGGGGAAGCCAGAGCATTCCATAAAAATGTACCCTACAGTTAGACGATTGTTCTCAATAAGCAGGTGTCGCTGGGCTGCCTGAGTACAGAGAGCAGCGCCTAAGCAGTTTTAGGTGTTTTCTGTTGTTGTGTGTGTGTGTTTGTTTTTGTTAATCTAGAGCACAGTGGGATTCTGCCTCTGGTGTAGTTTGGTTAGTGTGAACACACATCATTATGCAGCAGTCATGCAAAGGCAAAATATGAAGTGTTATGTATTTATGATGCAAAGAAATTCTTCCATATGGTGTGTAGCTCCTACAGTTTTAAAATCCGTCTTTGTTCCTCTGCAGATACAGTTTACATTTGTGATAAGCCCTTTTAATCCTCTGATTTATAGCTTATATTTAAACTTTTACACATTTTACCTATTACAGTAATCCTATTGTTCAAATGGGGAAGCATTTTTGGACTGACAGTAAAGCAGAAATTTTTTATAAAATAGAATAAGCTATTTACAAGCTCTGTTCTTTTTATTGAAGATAAACTACTAACTCACAAACAGCCCTTCATAGGTTATCTTTATCTTTTGTTTGTTTCTCATAGATATATGGTAGAATTTGTATTACATCTTAGCTTGTGTTTGTTCCTGAAAAAAACATGCAGTGCTTTTCAAGAACAAATGCCTCTGGTGCAGCCATTGATCAAGCTTGTGCAGTAAAAGTAATTATTGGATTCAAATTTGCATGTTTTCAGTGTCTGTATAAATAATTTTCAAAAAGTTAAGTTTGTCATTGTTGAAACTAATCTCAGCTTTACTAAATTACATTTATTTACATTTATTTGTTTTTAATTTTGTCGCTTCACACTTTTATTGCGCAAGAAGCAAAACAACTAAACAAAACTAAGACATGCTGTGATTCTGGTGCCACAACAACAATAACATTAGTCAATAATGACATGAGCATGGCTTTGTGAGGAACACAAGAAAGACATTTAAATAGGGATAATAATGCAAAAAGTGATAACTTACTTTACTTTGTTGTTGTGGTTTGCAGGTTTGGTTTCAGAACAGAAGATCAAAAGAGCGAAGAATGAAACAGTTGAGTGCCCTGGGGGCTCGACGACATGCTTTTTTCAGGGGGCCCAGGCGAATGAGGCCCCTGGGAGGCAGGATAGAAGATGCAGACATTCTGGGACCGGGGGCTTATGGCTATTATGGAGGTAACGCATAACTGTTTTTTTTATTTTTTTTTATTATGACCTAATGATCCCAAGTAAACATAGTCCCTAAACTGACTTCAGAGAGGATTGATTTAGAAAGCATAGATGCATTCAGTCCAAACATAATGCTGCATTAAATGGTTACAATTATTTTTATGGATGAACAAAAAAGTGTTTCAGAAATAAACATGGTTGACTATCAAAACAATTACAACTCTTCATAATCATCCAAACTGTAACAAATAAAATTAAAAGAAACAAAAAGGTATCACTTTACTGTCTTTTATTGCATTATTAATCAATTTTGTGCAAGAGTTATATATGAGTTAATATGCCTCTTACAAAAGAAAGCTGACACATTTTTAACAAAAGCGTTTTGAAGGTTTTTAACGTAGGCTTCATAACATAGATTTGAAGTGTGCTTTGTCACAGAAAACATCTATTGTGAAGAGTACATTAACCCCTAATTAGAAACTGCATAAGCTTTATAACATAAACCTAAACAAAAAGATAACCCTTTATTTGTCTTATGCTGAAACATGAAATTGACAACTACTACTGCTAATACACACACACTACTGTATAAATGTATATTTTCTTTGGCTTTATGAAATAAGTTTGAGTTAAAATAATAGTTTGCTTTTTTCTTTCTGGTGTTTTCCTAATAACAAGTAGCAGAACGTTCCAATACTGTAGAGATGGGTTCAAATCAATGCCTATAAATACTTATACAATATCACAGTGGTGTAAGATGGATACATATGCTGTAGGAAACCCAACACTAGCTGTCCCTGTCATGTATATGAGCCACCATTTGTGATATACAGCTGCTGTTTCTATACAGCTTGTAATATTTACCTGAAGGCCCTGGGCTTTGGGGACGCACCTGACTGGAGCCGTCAAGGCTAACACATGGGGAATGGGCGGGAAAATCACGGGACAAAACCTCTATCTCTGCTTTCTAGGCACCTTGCTTTTCACATCCTTTTGGGCAGCAGGTTTGGCCAGTCTGTATTTCTGAAACTGAGCTTCCTTCTTCCTTATGGTCTTGTGAAAAGGGAATATCTGTGTGAGTCTATTATGGCTTGACAACCCAAAGCCTACTGTCATCCCCTGCATACATATACAGTAAATATGCAGTAACTTAAATCATAGGATGTATATTTTCTGTGTGTGTGTCAACCTTTGTATTATTAGAGGTTATTTATGCAGCTTTCTTAATAAAACCTAAGAAACATAATTTAGTGCAAGTGTGTTTGACAATATTAATCAACATTCTCAGTACTGGGAAAACTATTTAATCCTTTACAAATAAAGCTTGTTTATGTGTCATTTTACAATAATAAATTAGATGTTTGGTCAATGAATGGTGTCAGATCTGAAGTGATGCTTTTTATTATTTCATTATCTTATTTTTATATAATGTTACATATTTTATGGGCTTCATCTAGAGTTTTTTGTCTTGTTAGGTGACATAAGAAATAAACCACGAGTGATGAGAGCAGAAGAGATGTAGAGTTTGCTTGAGACACTAAGCGACTGTGTAACAAGGCTGCCTAGCCCTGTGCTGTCTGCAGGATCCCTTCTATCTCACTCTGCAGTTTTCTCTTCCAAGGGCCAAAATTTCAGCAAGGGAATCCACAACTGGCTGCGAGCCAGATAAATGCAGTGTGTAAAAGGCAAGAGAAGTGAGGTGGAGAGGTGTGGGGTTGTTTATATACACAAATGAGGCTGCTGAAAATTGGACATGATCAATTTCACTTCTTAGGTAGAGGTGGAGTGCTTGTGCACCAGACAAACATATCAGTTTATATACAATGCACTTTAGCCCATCAAAAAATTTGGTTCAAGTATACTTTCACCACTGACTTATGCCTGTGTCTCTCCTCAGAATACCAAGGTGACTACTATGGACCGGGGAATAACTACGACTTCTTTCCGCATGGTCCCCCCTCCTCTCAAGCTCAATCTCCGGCAGAGTCTCCGTACATGTTAGCTTCTGGGCCCGGAGCAATAGAGGGCTCGGGCCACCATCCTTCAGATGACCAAAGGTTCACGGACATGATCTCCCATGCAGAAACACCCAGTCCGGAGCCGGGTTTACAAGCTGTCCCAGGGGAGGCATATGGAAATGGACCCAGTCCCCCATTCTCGTTAGCCAGTAACTCCAGCTATAGTGCTCCCATGTCCCACCAAGGCCAGGAAATGGGAGAGACCACAGCCTGGTAATGGACAATACCTGGACTCAGTACAGGTCTAATCTAATTCAGGAGATTAACTGACAGAAAACATATTGTGGAGTAATGTTGAGATTTCTATGAAAGGGTTTTTTAAAAGAGGGACTAACGTTCACTGGTCGTGAACTGGTACTTTAAGTTGAATTGGAGGACACAATAGCTTCCTGGAAAAGGTCCTTGCCCTTCCTGGATTACTGGACTTGAAAAATGACAAATATTACTGCATCCAGCAAAAGTGCCCTCACTTATCCCTTGATGTTAATGAAGGTAACGTATGATGCTGGAGTCACACAGATGAGAGAAATGCCAAAGGGGACATCTTCAGTTATTTTTATTTCTCTCTTATTTTTACTTTTTATGAAAGATTTTCTTCTGTTGCTTTACATCTGTTATTATTGCTGAGGTACTGCTCTACACTCAACACGATCAAAGACAAAGAACTCGATTTGAATACATGCTTTAATGCCCTCGTAGAAACACAATTGGGGCAATTAAGACAAACATTTTCTGTTTTAGGTCAATTGAAAGGTTGCTGCTTTAAATATACTGGACATACAAATCTCTGATTTTGACTTCATTTTGCAAAAACCTTTGCTACAATCTTTGCTCGTGGAATGCACTAAATGCATTCTTGATAATAGCTTAAATAAAAGATGTATGTGCCATTATTCAAAACACACCATTATAAAGACACTTGTACTCACTGACTGTGGCACACACAAATCTCACACCCATCCAGGCGGCCCTGATAGCTGTGCTTCGTGCACTGCTTCACCTGACCTTCCTTTTGTTACTGTCCCTTTTAAAAAACATGTTTTAATGGAAATGATTTTCAAAAGAACATTGAACCCATAATGGAGAATCTCCTTCAACAGCTGAGGTCTCTTTCCTCTAAAGAGAGAAAACAAAAGAGGGGGCAGACAACATCTGTGACATTACCACAGTCTGCGCTGAAGCACTCATTGCCATCTAGTGGCCACGTTTTAACACATACAACAGCAGTGTATCTAGTGTGTATATGGAAAGCTTTGTACTACTGAGGACAGATTCTTTATTTTCTCAATTATTCAAATAAATTACTCTACGGTTTTAGGGCCAAATGTGTCAGGGCTCCGATTTGAAGAATTAGCCTTTGTGGGGCTGGCTCAAAGGGGCACAATATTGTCTTCATAATGCTATGGCTGAATAGAGTGATACAACCCAAGTTAGGTGATACTATTCAATTCAACATGTTTTCTGTTTTTATATTGCATTTCAATTTAGTTTTTGTTCTTCTGGCACTGATGAAAAAACATTTTTTTATCCAACATCTTACACTTGTAATGCTGTTTTTCACTGATCAGTGGATTGTACTTGACCAGCTCATTTGAGGCCATTATGGATTCTGTTGGACATTGTGTAAGATTTAGAAGAGCGTGTCCTATTCTTGATTTACAGAGGTATTCTTGAGTACAGCATCTGTTTTTTGATCTGTAAGTATATGATGAAATGTGTGTGTGATGCCTGAATGCCAAAGCCTGAAGTGTGAATATGCTTGTGCGTGAGAGTTTGTTTGTGTGCACATTTAAAAGTGAAGGGAGTATGTCTGTATAATTTCTATGTACATAGCACTGGTAATAAAAAATCTCTTACAACTCAAAAGAAATGGCTTTGTTCTTAAATACCACAGCTCCAACTGTATTTGACTTGACTGCTCTGTGCTCACTAGCTCTGGTATAACTGTACATTCTGCTCCCGCTCAGTGTCATTTTACATAACAAAATACCTCACTGGAAACATTTACACATATGTACACACTTGTTTGAAATCACACCATGTATTTGAGCTCTCTGTATTGGCTGCTGGTGAATGTGACAAAGTAGGAAAAAGAACTGCAATAATATGTACATTTTAAATTCAAACAACAAATTTTTGTTTTACTAAAGCATGCACTTTTTATTTATCTATAAATCTGATTAATTAAGAATGTTTAAGACCTAGTGTCTTTCCTATCCATTTATCTGACCTCTACACTCTGGCCCTTACCACTTCCCTCAAACCCTGGTATAGAGAGACTTTGTACTTGGTTTAAGCCTTTTTTCTCTCCACTCTTGCCAAGTGCTTGCACAGGGAAATATGTATGACCGAACAGAAATGGAGAAGGTTAACTGATAGACTGTTTATGTTTATTTAGTTGATTTAGAAAAAAAGATTAAAAGGAATCTTGAGGTGTTGACCTTTTAAGTACAATTTGAATAATGATACAATAATTAAAATACATAATTGATCATAACGTGCTATGATCAATCAAGGATAATTGAACTCTGTGCAAACCTTCAAACTGAGGTGGACTAATAGATTGTAAGACCCTCAGCACAGGTTGAGAAATTCCCTGAATGTATGAAACTGACTTCAGATCAGTGCTTCTGGGTTGCCCAATCTCCCCCTGGGTCCCTGTGACCCCCACCTTCTCATCCCTTTATTCCCCTCTTTATCCCCCTCTCACTGTGGGCCAGGTGGGCTCATGGTGGCCCGGGTCTGCAGTCATTTTCCCCCTGACTGGTTTTAATGTAAAGGCTAATGTGAGCACAGATAGGTACACACACACATGCTGAGGAGGATGTGGTTTCAGCACCAGCCAGTCCATTACCAAGAAGTGCTCCATCCTCTCTTATATTTATTTATTTCTTGTGTGCTCCCTGTGTTTACTCTCTGGAGTATTTCCTTCACTTCTATGTTTTATTGCTTTATATCTCCAGTTCTGCTTCTCCAGCAGAGAGCAACTCACACAGGGAGGAGTGAGAGAAGGAGGCAGGTTATTGGAAATTAGCCTATACACTGTGAGGGTCCATAAACAAATCAGCAGTAGGCCTTTATACACATGGCTCAGTGCTTATACACACACCCATACACTCAGCTCACACACCAAATGCACTGGGACTGGGAAACCTGCACCAAACAGCCCTGGTAACCTTCACCTTTAGTTCACCCAGCAGCATCTGGTTATCACGACCACGCTCACACATCAACACATAAATGGTGCATAGTGAGGCTCTACTGCAGGCACGCACAACAGTCCCATTAACATCAGTACTTTTGTAATGGATGTGTTTGCTGTGCTGCTCTGGGAGAGAGAAGAGACCTCGAGTCGCTGTTATAAATCACCCACTTGTTTCCCATCCCCCAACACATATTTGTTCCAAACACCATTGTGGGGACTTAAAATGACCCAAACCTATATTACTGTATTACCCTAGCTTCAAGCCATCCTCACTTTCACAGTAGAAAACATAAAGTGAATAGATGTACTGTATATTTGACTTTTGAAAACACCAAATGACAGTACTAATCATATTAGCATTCCTGATACACTATCCCAGCTCTCCACAGAACTCTGAATTACATTTCGCTGTTGTGTTTATTAATATTTTGCAATAGAATTGTTCACACCAATGGCCAGATGTTTTAACACATTCATTAGCTGTATGCTGTCATCACTACATGGGACTGCACACGCACACCAACACACCGTATACATAAAACTAGAGCTGTGTTGTCCAACTGCACAATACTTACTGCCTCAAGGGGGTGTGGTTTGAAGAGGGGATCCTATTATCATATGAAGAGAAGAAGACATCATTAATTTCCGCCACATAGTGCTAAGACACAACCATGTTTATGTACCACACACACTGTGTAGTATAAACCACTACCACTATTTGCCCTGGCACAACCTTACAGTATAAACTTAAAGATATTTTTGTGTATTTCTCCCACAGATAGTATATCAGAGCACAAGTGTGGCAGCAAAGTTACGATTCCTGAAAGAGATTTCAGGCAACATGGTCAGACAGATCAGGGACTGTCAGTGTGTCATCCTGAGATTTATCTCGAGCTTCAACAGCCTTTTCAAGGTTTACAAGAGAGATGGTCGCCATAAACTGATACATGAACGCAGTAAAACGAACACAAAAGAAGTAAGCCATGCATAGCCTGGCTGTCAGTTGCAATGTTTATGCACCCAGGTTGGCACCTTAAGGACGCTTTATGTCACAACTGTCCAGGACAGCGCCTCACTAAATTCAGAAATTCAAAATTCCCTCTAGTGACTTTTTCCATTGACAAATAAAAATAGTTAGATACTTGATTTAGGATTGTAGCAACTTGAATGAAAGAAGGCATAGTGACTGTAAGTGTAGGCCTACAGTATGGCAAAGAGGGATGTGACAAAGTAATTGCATCTTGTCAAATCTCACAGCTACAGCAACACTTCATCTTTTTCTCTCTTTCTTCCCTATTTCCCCTCCCTTTCAAGGCTGTCACTGATACTATGACAGCAACCGTACAAAAGAGAAAAAGACAAAAGAGAATAAGACAGAAACTTCAGCTTTAGTAACACACAGCCACAGCGCCTCCATGTGGAGTCATGTCACAATTGCACACCAATTATTATTATTATTTTTATATCATCCATAAACTGTTATAAAAATGAGTTGTATGTATTTTGATACTAAAGTGAAATTATTTGTAATAATATATTTGTACTGGATGTTTTATTGCAAAAAGTGTTGCAAGGCAGAAAGAATATTTAAATGATTCTTTAAAGACATTGTTTTAGCAGGAGAATCAAAGGAATTCAAACACTGCCGTAACCAATGCCAAATTACGTGTCATAAAACTTCTTAAAACATCTCTGTTTTTCTCCAGCTCGGTCATTCCCACCACAAGCACACACCCACCACTGTAGCAGATAGACATCAACACTGAACTAGACTGCCATGCTATTATTACCCTGGGTACCAGACTTATATAGCTGTCGTGTCTGAAACTGACCTCTCCAGTCTCCAAACAATGGAGGCAAAAAAACTCATGAGCAGACAAGAGTTTCAATTACAATAGAGTCTTTATTTCAACAACAATAACAACCTGAGCACGTTCTCCGCAGCCATACTGTTCTGCTGAGCGCAGAACCTGGGTTTTATACATTTCATACATGTCACAAATTTATGAGAAGAAACTTTATGAACTGCATGGGCAGAAAAAAACTCCTTCTGGTAGAGACTAATCATTCCTCTTACTTGATCTACATTCTTGACCCATGTCCCAGTTTAAGGTGTCTGCCCGTGCCTGGTTCCTATGTCTTAACCAGATCTTCCCTTGTATGTGTCTGTGTGTTTTAAACTAATTATGTTTAAATCCATGTACCCTGACATCATGTTTTATCTTTTCCATTACAGTTTTTCTCAAATGCTAAAACACATTTCAGAAATGTTTCCTCCATGTTTCCTAATGTATAAACACAACACCCTTTTCTAAAGCTACATAAACACAACCACACCTTCTCACTTCAAAACTCAAACTTTCACACCAAAAGAGCAGCTCAAAGCTTTCAAAAATGTGAACACTATACACATCATTGCACACCACAGCAAAACAAATGAAAACACAATGCTCAATTTGTGAGAAGGTTCCTTGTTTCATAACTGCCAATGCATATTTTTAGAAACTTTACAGTAATCTCTGCAGAGGATTAGGCATTAAGATTTGTGAGTTTCATATGAAGAGTATAAATCTATGGTAAATTCTGCATGTACACTACTGTAACACAACTCAATGCAAAAACCAAATCTATTGCACACAACAGTACTCTTGAAAACATGATCAAGGTGTGAAGTTTTTTTATTTACTTTATTCACACCACACAAACACCACAATCACTGTGCGGCATCATGTCGCTGATCTGCATCGGGCCACATGCCAGGCACCGCGGGAAATGCCCTGGAATGGCAAATCCATCCTTGGAAGGCCTCCACTGGGATGTCAACACAGGCCAGCTCCATTGCCCTTAGGAGGTTCTCTCTAGTGTATGGTTGTCTGTCATAAACCTTCCATCTCCACGATGAGAAGAACTCCTCTATAGGATTCAGGAAAGGGGAGTAGGGTGGCAGACAGACGTTTAAAAAGTGGTTACTGTTGGTGGTGAACCACTCTCTGATTTGGTTTGTTCTGTGGAAGCTTACATTGTCCCAAATTATCACATAAATGTGATGTGCGGCCCCAGGATGGTGTTGTTGGCAGTCCAGGAGGATGTCTATTAGCTTCTCTAGGAAGGTGAGGAGACGTTGGGTGTTGTAAGACCCAAGAACAGTCAATCAGGTAGCAGTATTGTCCAGAAGTAATGTAGGCCACTGAGCAACACAGTATGTCCACTAACTGTACTGTACATGGATGTATACTTACACATACTCGTAATGTAGGTCTTTGTGTCGCGCAGAATAGCGCTCAAAGGGAACCCTATAGACCTGTTTCATCCGCATCTTTTGGCGCCGGAGAACTTGGTCTATTGTGGCCAAGCTGACATCATCAATGCTCTCAAAGTCATTATTGGCAATGACTTTGCCTCTGATCTCCCTGAGTCTGATGAGGTTGTTCTCACGAACAATATCCACAATGAGGGTTACTTGTGCCGCTGTAAATATGGCAACCCTCCCACCTCTATGTGGCATTCTTTCAACTCTAAAGAAAGAAACGTGTTGTCAATTGGCATGTTTTACAAAACAGTAACAACTGATTTGAAACCAATAGACTACTTTCACAGGCTTGTAAAATTGTATTGTGGCAAAGAAAGCAATAGAGATGATAATGGTTGTCACGGTGAACCTACTCAGGTTTGGACTCTTAGTCCTGCTTCAGCCATTGTCATGCCATGGACAATGACATGGTCAATGACTGTTGCTTGCATCTCGTCCGTAATGATGGTGCGAGGTTGTCTTGCTCTCCCTCCTGGACCTTCTCCTCTTCCTCGTTGGCCTCTTCCTCTCCCTTTATTGGCCTCCTCCTTTTCATCGTTGGCCTGCTCCTCTTCCTCCTCTGATTTGAACTCCTCTTCCTCGTTGGCCCGCTCCTCTTCCTCCTCTGATTTGAACTCCTCTTCCTCGTTGGCCTGCTCCTCTTCTTCCTCCTCTGACTCGAATTCCTCTTCACCTGACTCTGCCTTCATCCAATGTGTTTGTTTGGAATCTTTAGCAAACTGTGCACTCTGAAATTGCTTTTATACATGCGGTCACAGCATTAGCAACAAGTGTCTTCAGTTTTGAGTCGTTGTGTATAATGAATGACACCAGGTGTGTTCATTGTGTTCAAATATTGCTGACTGTGGCAAGCATTTTGCATCACATTGAGCTTTCATTTGAGAAGAGTTCTTTTGCAACTTGTGTTTTAGCAAAAAAAAAGTGTTAAGATTTATGAGAACAGAGGATTGTGTTTTGTCAATTGTGTCTTCGTGTTAAATGTGTTTATGATATTGGAAAATGATGGCTAGATTTAGTAAATGTGTTTAGACAAATAGTCATTTGGTTTAGAGGATTGGCATTTGAGAAAAACTGTAATAAACTGTTAACAACATAAATATCATACAACACTTGATTATAATAAGTCATACAAAAGCATAAACCATAAGGAACATAATGTGAGCACACGCATACTTAAGTGACTAAATAAGTACATGGAAATTAAATACAAAACATCAAAAATATGACACTACAGAGCTTTCAAAGACACTGATTATTTTTACTTAACTCCAGTCAAATGCTCAGTCTCTGTCATTACAGTATGTATTTTATATCCTTATCATAAAGTCAACAGAGTGCCAACCTTTCAACCTTGGGCTGTTTTAAAGCTTTTGTGACACACAGCAATGTGTGGTCACATTGTTTTAATTTTATTAAGCTATACTATAAATGTCATGGTAGTGTAGCCTTCCATTTTCCACCACAAGGTATTAGCACCCTGTGAGAAAGTATATGTGCTCTTCTTGCCCTGCTCTGTCAGCAACTGATCCGTGTCTCATTTTATTTATTTTAAAGGTTTTTAAAGTCCACAAATACATTAATCTCATCCTATCAAAGTTCTTGCCCTGTAACATTGTTGAGAAAAGTGGTAAAGCCTGTTCAAGAGGAAGTTAAAAACTTTTTTAAACAAAATTTTTAAGTTCTCTATTTTTCTAACTGTGTTTCCTATTTTACATGTTGGGTGTGTACTTTAAATGTGTATTTTAGTTCTATACAATTTGAATTCCCCTTGTATGAATTGTGCTTTATAAATAAGATTGCTTGCCTAGAAAAAGGACAACTGGTAATGCTTTGTTTTTTTATGATATGTAATTTCCACAATCTTTATGATGTTGTGGTTAATGATAAACTGTAATGATATTTGTCCAGTTATGTTTATTTTAGTGATAGGAGTTTGAATGTTTTAATATATATAAATGATTGCAATAAATTTACTTTTGTGACATTTTTGTCAATTGTTTGTCTCATTTTGTTTATTTTACAGACCTGTAATACCTGCATCACTTCCTTATCTCAGTCTATTATTACTTCATCATATACCCACATGCTTTCCATTGTCTGCTGACAATAATTGTGCCTGTTTTTTATGCACATTTGAACTAAAACTATAATTATCAATCACATAAATGATCATGATAAATTTATTTACAATGTGTTTTACATCCAAGCCAGAGCATGTTTGTCACCAGAATTTAGCTGAATAAGCAGTAAGTGGTTTTAACCGCAGACAGTGTAGCTGAGAAATATTGTTGTGTTTATTACAAAAAACTGAGCTTCTAATCAGTACAATTCACGAAAACACTGCCACTAAATGGTGTTCTGTCTTAAAAAAAACTCATCATAGCATTTTTACCACAATGTTGTATGAAGCATCAGTATTCTGTCAGTCAGGCCACAGAGATTCCTAACAGCATGAAAGATGCTTAAGATGCAGCGTGTCACAGCGAATATATATATATATATAAACATTATGACTGTGTATATATATATATATATATATATATATATATATATATATATATACACAGTCATAATGTTTCACAAACAGGTTGGTTTGCTACAAATATTCTGTTACAACCTTTCTTTGCTACAATCAGTGTTGCAGCATAATTCATGGTTTAGCAACAAGTCTCAGCCACAGAGACATATAGGCCTAAGTAAGACTTGAGCAAATAATGACTAACTGGACTCAAAACAGAAGGTGTGGTTCCTTATTTGATAGTGTTAGGCTTAGAATTTAGTTTGTTTTTTTTCAGTCTGGAAGAACAACGCCTGATTGTAGCAGTGATACTAACATCTCACATTAACCTTTAATGACTCTCACTGTAAGACGAGTAACTAGTCACACTGCCCTTTTTAGTTAACGACTATGAAACCAAAACAGCCTGGTCCAATCAGAGTTAGTTTCAGGTCAAACCCCTCCCTCTAAAGATAAAGCTTGGAGAAGAGAGGAAATGTATTGACCTTGAAAACTAAGTCCAGATGCCTTTGCTTTAACCTTTTCTTCTTAATGGTTAATAAAAAATAAAAAATACCAACCCTATGCTACCAGAACAGTACAGCGTACACTAATCCTTTATAAAGCTAAGATGATACCAGACACGACTTATTGTCTTTCATCATGTTGTCACTAGTCTCCTGTTAAGATCTGTAGAGTCATGATCAAATCAGCCAGTGCGTGTGTGTATGTGGTATGTTAACAACTTATAAAGGAAGTACATTTAGGGTGCGTTGCACAGCAAGATAAGGATTGCAAATACTGGCCGACTTGAACACCCTCTGCCAACTATGGCACTTTTGTAACTTTTTTTTTAGTATTTCCTTCTTGTGTTCCTGTGGGTTTTTCCTCTGTCTAAAGACCTGCATGTACAGGTTATTTGACAGCTCTAAAATATCTCTAGTGAATGTGAGACTGAATGGTATTCTGTCAGTGTCTGTCTTTAACTGGCCATAGGGTGTACCCTGCCTAAGTCCCAAAGTAGTTGGGACGGGCTCTAGTCGCCTAGCCTGGCTCCGCCCTCCTACGTACTTCCGCTCAATTTCATTTCGCTTTAGTACTTAGTCTGGGATCGCTGTATATTCTTAGGTTTCTAGAAATCAATTTTTTGTAGGACCAATCAGCGAACAGAGGGAGTGACTTGTTGTTTCCAGTCGGTTTCGGCGCATGACATACGTCACGACCACACGTTAGCGATTGGCTATGGCAGATCCTGTGACTCTGGGCAGATCCAATAGTTTTAAACTTCAACAGAGTTCCCGCATTCAAGGAAGTAAACGCTTGCCAATGGAGCGAGGCCAGACTCTCTGTACAAATGAAATGTACGAGAGTCTGGTAGAACCAGGCTACTAGTCGCCTGCAACCCTTAACAGAAATAAGTGGACAAAAATGAATGAATGGAGATTTAATATACATAAACACTATTGTGAAGGTTAAACATATCAGCTGGAAACAGAAACTTTTTTTAATTACTTGAGTTTAATCTGCTCATCACTTTAGCTAAATGTGTAACTGAAAAACATTTACATTTATTCATTTAGCTGACGCTTTTATCCAAAGCAACTTACATTGTTCTACAGTAATTACCAGTGTTACAACCACTGGAGGCAAGGTGGGTTAAGTGTCTTGCCCAAGGACACTACGACAGTATGAACTGTGGGGAGAATGGGAATCGAACCGCCTACCTTCTGGTTGAAGGACGACTGGCTCTAACTACTGAGCTACTGCTGCCCCAAAACACAAACACAAAATTCACTGCAGTCTATAAAACACATTCTGAAATAAACACATGTGGTTTAAGATGTTGTATTGCTTTCATGTATACTCTTTTACAGAAAGCAAGTAAATATATTGCAGCAGCAATTTATTTAAATATATTCAAATGAGATTCCACCTGAGTAAATCTATCTCAACTGCAAACAGATAGAAACAAATAAAGTTCACCCCAATTCTCTATCACTCTGGGATGTGTACCTCTAACTTAGTAACAGTCTGGTGAAGCTAAGGATTGTAATACGTTTTGTTTTTTCTGCAGATTCTCCTCAAGGCACTGAATGATGATAGGGTCCACTTTGGGGTCAAACTTATTAGCAAACCAATGACCATACTTCAGTAACCAGCGCATTTCTCCAGCACCATAAATACACACACTTCTTATGTGCTCCCCTGTGCAAAGTGGGTACAAGCTCTCTTCCAGGTAAGACCACTTGACCAGTCGTGTCTTACTTTTGAGGTCTGTGATGTCTGGTTGCGATCTTGGAATCTCCCCTGGGACACCTGGTAGGCGCACAAGCGTAGCCCAGAAATGTTCATCTGGAGAGTATGTGTCCTCTGACCAGACCAAAAAATCTTTGACCACATCCGAGGAGTTTATAAACTCCACAAAGTCTCGTGACAATGTGAAGTAAGCATTGCCAATAAACATTTCAATGCCATGCGGAGGTGGGGCCTTCTCCTGGTCTGTTTGCACGGGTAGTTTGTGATATTCAAAGTTGGCATCTCTGAGGTCATGATGATACTTAAACCTGTCCTGTTTGCTCGGAGTGGGTCTGGATGTTTCTAACATGTTGGCACCATTTAATTCAGTAAGTTCGGCCACTAACTCAATGTTAGACCTAAGGGGAAAGTCTTGGCCACAGAGGTTGATTATATACTTCCATTGAACTTTTGACCTCAAAAGGTCTGACATACAGTTCAGATCGGCTTTTAATCGACTCATGCTTGCATAAAAGACAGACTCTCGGTTGGTAGCAATAATAACATTCGGCAAACAGTGGGCCAAGCCTTCCATTGCTAAACTGAACTCAACAGAAGACTTCTGATCATAATGAATACAAAATACATTACTTGGAGAATACAATGCTTTGATTATTCTCTCCACCATCCATGCATTTTTATGCACAACTAATGAATAAGCGATTGGGAAATGTTTCTCCTCCTGTGAGATGCAGACATCTTCATAGCCTCTCGACTTTAAAAATGTGTAGCAGTTGGAGGTAAGTTTAACCAGACTTTCATCCTTGTCTTCCAGAGCTTGTTTTCTTAGGATTAATGACCTCCCCACTTCCACTGGGTCCATGTCATATATAGCTGAACAGTCCACATTGTACCTGTGAAATAGCTCAATGTTGTCTGCGGTTATTACATGACTGACGTCGCTGTGATTATAGCTCAACATCAGCAGGACACCAAGGGCCAACAATGACACCAGCCAAGGTAAACCCCTTCTCTTTAGTCTCATTAGTGCATATCTTGCCATTCCTTTGAAGAGAAGAAATTATATCAGGAGTGGGACGCTAACATTTACAAAAACAGATAAAGACAAGCCCATTGGCCAACTTTACTAAAAGAGAAAAAAATCTTACCCGATAAATAAAGCAGACATTACTCTTTCCGCTCCAATTTTAACACTTTGAACTGCAACTTGAAACCCTCTTCAAGGTCCACACGCTGTTGCAGTTGTCTCCTGTGACAGAAGACATCCGCTACGCTCGCTCACAGCGGGTCGATCTAAGTATCGATGTCAAAGTCAGTAGCAGATCGATAGAATTTATATTTTTCTCTTCAAATTACTCGAAATTCCTCGCTGAGTTTCTGTAAGCTAAATTTCTGTCCCAGTCCACATGTGCAAACAGCGCTGATCTCTTATTACTCTGCTGTCTCACTTTGCCCCTCCCCTCCTCCCTTTTCCTCCTTGTCCCACTTCCTCCTTGTCTCACTCGGTTGTAGCAGATGCCGGACGGAGCAGCACATTACGGTCTGTCAACCAAGCTACTTACTATTAAAGGATCTACTTCACAGCGACAGACAAAGAAACTGCTGTCTGTGATGTGTGCAGAAAAGAGATACGCTACTGTGGCAACATCACAAATTTGCATAAACATATAAAAGCAAGCAGCACACTCCAAAAAAAAAAAAAAAAAAAAAAACTCAAGCTGCAGAGTAAACGGAGGAGTGAGATCCCACACCCAACGCAGTTAGATAAAGTGAAACTACGGATTGAGTGATCTCCTGCATTAATTTATGTTGTTTTTCAGAGTTTAGTAATCAAACATTCCATTTCAGCTGACTGACTAAATCTTAATTACTGTCTACTGCTGGTGGAAGGTCATTTAGTCTAAATGCTCCTCAACTATGGAACGCGTTGCCTCTTACTCTGCGAAACATCTCATCTGTGGGTGCATTTAAGTCCCAGTTAAAACATATCTATTCAACAAGCATTTTGGGTAATTGCAACTATTTGTCTTATGTGATATATGTGTATATATAGATGTATATGTAAGTGTTTGTTTGTACTGTATTTGTGAAATGTAAAACGACCTTGTGCTATGGAAAGGCGCTATATAAATAAAACTTCTTCTTCTTAATTGTTTTACTGATATTAAAACATATAAACTTATTTAAAGACATAATGTGTATCTTAAACTGAAAAATAAATATGGCTGAATATAATAATCCTGTTGTGGTAAAATGGTCTATTATTTAATAATCAGGAAATTTTAAGTAGAAAGTATCGGCAAGACTGGCCCTATTTTTACTTGGTATCGGATCGACACCAACATTTTCAGTATCGCCCACCTCTAGCTCATAGTTTATGTGGTACCGGAAGAAGGAATAGTAACTCATGACCTAATCTGCTTTAACAAGATGAAAGTAGGAGTAAAGCAGTACCGACAAGTCTACGCTATTGTCTCCATAAATCCTGAATCTGCTAATCTAACATGTTAAACATATGTCCGATGTGTTGACAAGGCAGGCTTCTGTTGGAGTGAGATAACAGCCTACTTTTAACCAAATAAAGGCTAGTCTATTCAGAGAAACACCAGGAAGTTAGATTAACCATCTTGCCAAGTTCTCTGTGCTTTACCAGTAATGTGTTCAAGAATCTGCTTAATGTCAGAGTAGTGTTGCAGCTGTAAAAAGTTAATGAACTAATAATAACATTAGCCCTGTATTGGATTACACAATCTCTCTATTAGCCTGGTTTCCACAGGCTGCTCAATCATTAATCACTCTTGACTTTTACTTGACTTTTGATCAACGGCTATATTTCCGTGACGGGGTTTAATCGGCTAGTGTTGTGTGTCTAAGCTGTAATACAATGAACCAGCATTTACACGACTTTGAAATATGTTGACGTAGCTTGAACGACACTCCTTGTTTAAACTATTTAGCCTACTATGTGAATAAATGTGTTTCCTGTTCTCATCTAGGCCTGCATCCTGCTTGGTTTGATGAAAAGACTGGGTCTGCCACTCATTACAGATGGATTACAAATGGAAATGTCATGACTCACATTACCTTAATTCAGTTCAGCTCATGAGCCTAGTCTACTACTTTGGAAGAAGGTACATAAAACTTAGCTAATCTCTTTCCCTTTCCACTTTCCATTGTTCTTTCTGCTAAAAAACATAAAAATACAGCACAAAAAGCTAAGGTAGCTACATATGCCGGTACAGCCAGTACTTGGGCCAAAGTTGGTTATTTAGATACTTGGCTAAACCATGGATAACGAAGAAAAATATTGTATTCTTTATTATTGTCATCATGAAGTGATTCTACTACAAAGGCATGCAACTCTTATAAATGTTTTCACACAGTTTTGAACATCAGATATATAGTTACTGTTTTACAGGATGGCATTCCTTGTTTTGCATTTAAATTAACCAAGCATTACATTTTTCTCACAATGAGTTGTATTGGCGGGAGAAGTTTACATTAACACCTGTGAACAAAAATAAAACAAACCAAATATGTTTCTTATTTAACAAATAAAGTGTATTATGTTTTAATATTTTTTTATTGTGGCACATCAATAATTAATCATATTGGTTGAAAACAAGTCTAAGTTTTGTATTCCAATAGGACTCTTATAGTATTATGGTTGGGTGATATCACAGCAAAGTAACAACATCGCTTAGACACTGGCCAGTTTGCATAGAATGACAGTAGAAGCACTGATGATGCTCTAATAACAATGGCCCATCTAGTTCTTATGTACTTTAAGGTTATATAAGCTCTTAATTCACCCTGTACACAAACGACTGCCAAAGCAAACAGCGAGTATCACATACTGAAATTTTCCAATGACACAATCATTCTCAGTTTGCTTACAAAAGATATAAACATTAAAGTTAACAAATCTGAAATTAAGTACAATCTTGTACTTAATGCATTTTAAAACAAAATAAATTATATTTGTTCCCAGAAATGTTGGCACAGTCTCAATTAAGGGTTATTTATTTGGTTTCTCAGTTTCCGTGGGCTAAACATGTGGACTACATATGCTCAGAAATCACTCAGCGCTTACACTTTACACTTTGGTGTGGACAAAAATATAATGCTCCTTTTTTGGAGAAACCAGAATTGAATCTTTTTTCAAATACAGACATACAACCTGGTTTGATAATTTATTGGTCAAACATAAATCACAAATTCTGAAACTGATCAAAAGCGTGAGTGTGCGTAATGGGTGTGCGCTCAACAGGACAATTCTGAGGAGATAGCTCTAAAACAGGGTCAGGAAATTGCTATGGATCCCCCATTCTCTGTGATGAGTTTATTTTTTGGTTGGGACAATGCATGTTGATGAACATACATGAAACTCAGCCACATGAATGTAAACATGTCAGATTGTAGCCTTAGGCTAATTCCCATCCATTGTCCCCACATTCTCACACATTCATACACCAGTGCCGCCAACCTTCCAGCTATAGAACGACCGCTCTACCACCTGAGCCACTGTGTTTCAGGTAATGCCCTCTGGTAGAAGGTACATGGTTCAATTCTGTTGAATAGATACAAAGCGGGCCTCAGCATGTCATATTGCAATATGTCTCAGAGCAGGCAGTAGTAATAGTAGTGTTTATGATTTGTGTATTGTCGATTAATTTTCAGTAGTGTGGTATGAATTGTATAGAAATTATTGTTATTTTATTATTATAAAAACAAATTTGTGACAGTGTTGTTAATTGACTGTGCACAGTGTGTATGAATTGATTGAGTTATGCTGGTCAACAATTGTCCAAGAAAAAAATCTCCAATTGGAGACAATAAAGGTTTATCTTATCTTAGTGTCCTGTACATAAAAGGTATTTTGACTTATTGACCTGACAAAGACACTGTTCAGGCAACACAAAGAGAACAGTGTTTTCATGAAATCTGACTCATATATTCCTTTTTTTTTAAGTGATTCAAACTGGTTCTGCTGGTTTCTCTTTATAATGATCTACCTGCTGCTACAAGATCAGCAGATTCTGTAGACATCTTTAAAAAACGCTTGAAAACATATCTCTTTTGTCAACACCTGACTGACAAACACTGAATTCTTAACTTCCTTTCTATCAATTCCTTCTTTTAATAAATAAAACAAAAAAAATCTTTCCTATCCTTAGCTTTGTATGCTGTGCTAGGTTTTAACTGACTAGTTTTTGGTGCACTTATGCTTTTTGTTACCTTGTGTTGTTGAAATTGCTTCCATTGTTTTCCTCACTTGTAAGTCGCTTTGGATAAAAGCGTCTGCTAAATGACTAAATGTAAATGTAAATAATAGTTGTTCTGTAAAGATTAAAGAAATAAAGTTTCAGTTGTCTCAGTTTAGAAATTTGGCATCAAACCTCAACACAATGTCTTAGGCTGTATAATCGATAACATGCTAGGGAATAAAAATACATGTACCTGTGCACAAAAACAATGTTGGTGGCCTGTTACAAAGCATCTAGAGCTCAAGGATGACTCCTAGAGGCCTCTTTAAAGACAGCATGAAGAAACAGCTACAATTACCAGTCACACCACATATTGAGTTTGTAACTTGTAGCAATTATCATTATTATTATGTTATCATTTAACATGCTGTTGTTGTATATGATATTTTATTTATGCATTCACATTGAATTATAGTAATGCAATAATAAAAAATAAAATTAGAAAATAAAATAATTTTAACAATAACGTTGCAAAATTATGTCTATTTTTGGTGTAATTATTGATTGGTAGAAAATTGTTCAAAAAAATTAGGTTCCGTGATCCATCTTTTGTTTTTCTCCTTTATATATATATATATATATATATATATATATATATATATATATATATATATATATATATATATATATATATATATATATATATATATATATATATATATATATATATATATATTAATAATAGAAATATTGTATACGGTATACACAGTATACAGATACAAGAACAAGAAAAACAAAAGCCAGTATACAATCAAAACATTTAAGGTTTGTACATTTTGATAATCTTAGTAGTTATTTATAAGTTTAATATAAGAGAAAACATCTTCAAGAAAGTGCGCAAATGGGGGTCTTTGGTTACTGTATTTACACTCATGAAAAGTTGCAAATATAATGAAGGTTTATAATAAAATAGATACTTTGCTTTCTGAAGAAACAAAATATTATGTATTCCCACTTCTATAAACATGGTCAATAATACATCTGCTAAAGTCTTTCCAAAATCTGTTAGAGTATTGACCATTGGCGGTATGGTATTGACAGAGCCAGAGGAGGGGCTGAACAGTTTGAAGCAGTTTGTATTGTCTCTTTTTTCGTATTTTGTATTTAAATAGTTATAAGGAATCACCCAGACCCTCCACGTTGGAATACTAATAGAGTCTTTCTGGAATAAGTCACGTATGTTCTTATTGTCATTTTGGGGATGACAAACATGTTTTTGGTTCTTCTGTGAACCCCAAGTGAACCCTCTCTGATTCTCTCACCCGTTGTAGGTGCGTCACACAAGTTGACGTCACAATTTCCGAAACGCCATGACGGCTAGTTATGTTACTGTAGCTAGCTAAGCAATTTACATTAGAATATTATTATCATTACAATGACGCTTTTATTAAGGTAAGTCTATTTTTATTGTTCAATAAAAGAGGCAGAGATGGTCAATTATAATTGCCTTTATATACGAGAATCAAAACGACCTTGTCGAAGAGGTTCCGAGGGGGTAGGGAGGCTGAGGCTAACGTTAGCTAGCTAATGCTAACAAACGCCCATATTTACTGTCACACAAAATCAAACTCTAGGAAGTGTCGTATTTACGGTAATGTCTGCAAAAACTGAACGAGTGTACGTTTATACCTTCAACTGAAATGACAGAAAGCTGAACAAGTTGTATAGAATGAGTTTTAGTTTAGGACTAGCAATCAGTCAATAACATTAAGCTGCTTTGGCAGCGTGTTACGCTCAATGTCAGTCTTTTTTTACATTTACAAATGATTGAATGATTGAAAATGTTTAACGCATCTCATTTTTTTAAAATGTTGGTGATGATATGTTTTTTGCCATGTCTTTTATTACAGGTGAGACTGACAAACAGCAAAACTGTCTCCTGTAACCATGTTGGCACGTCTATTCAGACTTCACGGCCTTGTTGTGGCTTCCCATCCATGGGAAGTAATAGTGGGCACTCTTGCTCTTACAGTTTGTTTGATATCGATGAACAGCCTGACAGCTGGTAACCAGATGTGCAGCTGGAATGAGTGCCCAAAACACCAAGAGGTAAAAGGGGCAGTGTGGCAGGGTATGCCCGAAGATTATGTTTGAAGACATTTACTATTTAATTATCTATGAATTTTGTTCCTACAGAACACCCAAAGCAGCAACATTATTATCCTAACAATTACACGCTGCATGGCCATTGTTTACATCTATTTTCAGTTTAAGAATCTACACCAATTGGGATCAAAATATATACTAGGTCAGTGAAAGTTATTATTTTTTTTTACTTTTGTTTTTTACTATTGTTTTATTTTGGTATTCATATTTGGATTTGGTAATCAAATTTTTATGTGACTGCTACCATGTGTTCTCATAATCTCATTCCAGGTATTGCGGGGTTATTTACAGTATTCTCCAGCTTTGTTTTCAGCTCTGTAGTAATACACTTTTTTGGAAAAGAACTAACTGGCCTCAAGTAAGCGTTTCTACATTCTGTATTGATCACTGCTATTAGCTTTTACTCTGATTGGTAATAATTGTCTAAAATCATGTTGTTCAATGTAGTCTATTTTTTATTTTATTTTTTTAAAATGGTTTGAAATGGTTATCCACTTTGCCCTTGTCATTTAACTTCTGCAGTGAAGCCCTGCCATTCTTCTTGTTGCTTATTGACCTCTCCAAAGCCTGTGCACTAGCCAAATTTGCGCTTAGCTCAAACTCTCAGGTACTGTCCTACAGTCTTGGCTTGTTCTGACGTAGGATCCAGTTATCAAATATTCTAAATGCACTTTACGTATACAGGAGGAAGTGAGGGAGAACATTTCTAAAGGCATGGGCATTCTGGGCCCTACTTTCACTCTGGATGCGTTGGTTGAATGCCTAGTCATTGGGATTGGCACTATGTCAGGTTAGAACTGCTCATATTATAACCTAATTATGAATGAATGAAAGTAAATGTAATACATGATGTTTTTTTTTTGTTTTCGTTACAGGTGTGCCTCAACTGGAGATTATGTGTTGTTTTGGCTGCATGTCTGTTCTAGCCAATTATTTTGTCTTTATGACCTTCTATCCTGCATGTGTCTCTCTTGTCCTTGAGGTAAATATGTCATGCTGTTAAGATTTTATATTTGATGCAGTTAAACAATCTGCCTTCTTATTTCTATTATTTATTGCCTATATTGTCCATACAGCTGTCCAGGGAGAGTCGTGAAGGCCGCCCCATTTGGCAGCTAAGCCACTTTGCACGTGTAATGGCTGAGGAGGAAGATAATAAGCCCAATCCAGTTACGCAGAGGGTTAAAATAATCATGGTGAGAAGTAATCTTACACTAAAATAAACTGCTATAAAGCAGTGTTCAATTTTCTAATGTATCTAAAACTATGTATCAAAAGATTATTTACAGGCCAATTCAAATTTCTTTGTCCTCTCAAGTCTCTTGGCCTAGCCCTAGTCCATGCCCATGCTAGACTAGCAGCTGAGAACCCAGGACATAATCGGACAGTAGAGGGACCCATCTCCAACACACTGCACTCTGGTGGTACCACACGGCCTTTTAAACTCGCCAGGTTAAAAAAAAAAAAATCTTTTTGTCAAAACTTGTTTGTTTTGATAATTAATTATTAATTAAAGTCTTTAATTAAAGTAATTAAAGTCAATTCTATTGGTCTCCTTTATTCTTTCAGTATGGAGCTAGAGCAAGTCATAACGCTCAGTCTTGCTCTGCTTCTTGCCATGAAGTATGTATTTTTTGAACAGACAGAGGCAGAGTCGTCTCTGTCACTCAAGAGCCTCAGCTCACCCTCTCTTCACAAACGATGGAAAGAAGAGGACTGTTGTAAGAGGGACTTTCCAGTTCAGACAAAATGGAAAGCCATAAACAATAGCTCAGCAACTAACACTACCGCTGCAGCTGGCACAAACCTACAGGTGTTGTCAGAAGCAAAACAAGACACAGGTAATGTCAATTATTTCATGTTCACTATGACTATTTTATTCAAACAGCAACTTCATCTATCCATCTCCTATGGTTTTTCTAGAAATATTCCAGTTTCCAGAGACTTCAGAGGGCAACAGCTTTGGTGTTGCGTGTGAAAGAGATCGGCTTCCTAAGTCAGAGCCTCGACCTCTGGAGGAATGTATGACTGTTCTTTCAGATCCTTGGGTAAGTTCACAAATCCAATGGACTATATTTGTATTAGCTATCCAAGGTTGAAGTAATCATTAATAGGTGCTTGATGCTTTACAGCAAGGTGCCAGTTATCTTAGTGACATGGAGGTAATGAACTTGGTCATCTCACGCGACATCCCGGACTACAAGCTGGAAGCTGTCCTAGAGAATCCTGAAAGGGCAGTGGCCATCAGGAGGGAGTTGCTCTTGTCCAAACTACCTTCTTCCTCTGCCTTGACGCACCTCCCTTATAAAGACTATGACTACTCAATGGTACTGTCGGCATGAATAGTGACAAAACACATTCCTACTTTGATAAATGTGTGTCCATATTGTAGCTTTGTTGCAACTAATATTTATCCTTTTGTGTTGTTGTTCAGGTGATTGGAAATTCCTGTGAGAAAGTGATTGGGTACATGCCAGTACCAGTTGGAGTGGCAGGTCCTCTTCTGTTGGACAATCAACAATTTTATGTTCCTCTGGCGACTACTGAGGGGTGCCTGGTTGCCAGCACTAACAGAGGATGTCGAGCACTTTCTGTAAGTGACAAATGTCTTGCTCTAGTCTAGTCACAGTCTGTTGTAGGATGTCTGAAAAAATATACAGAAAGGGTTTTCTGCTTGCTGCTAATATTGATATATGTTTATTAAAAATTGTGCAAAATATCCGACGAGTAGGTTACATATGCCAGTTGCACAATATAAACATTAGCGACACTCATATCAACAGCATGACTGCATGCTCTCATCAAGAGGATTTGTGGACAATGTTTATACATAACAATTTACAACAACACTGAATGTTGCTCTTGGGCCACCAGGCTCTGTGTAAAAAAAAAAAAAAAAAAAAAAAAAAAATAGATTTTGTTCACAGATGCCTTCTTTGATAAAATTAGAGAGTAGCATGTCTCAAAGGGGCTTATCACCCACTGCTGGAACTGTTTATATAGAGTATGCTCTTTGTGCTGTTTCTGTCTAGCTGAGTGGTGGTTGCTACAGCAGGATCCTGGCTGACAACATGACTAGGGGTCCTGTGGTGAGACTATCATCTGCTTGCCTTGCTGCAGAGGTCAAAATCTGGCTCGAGAGTCGTAAAGGTTTCAGCATTATCAAAGAGGCCTTTGACCAGACCAGCAGGTTTGCAGAAATAAGCATTACATTGCAAAAGTATTTAGTAATGAAACAGTGTTGTAAGTAACTGAATATATTTAATAAATAAATAATTGTGTTCACACCTTCTAGGTTTGCCCGCCTTCAGAAGTTGTTGGTGGGTTTGGCTGGTAGAAACCTATACATTCGCTTCCAGTCTCAGACAGGGGATGCCATGGGCATGAACATGATGTCCAAGGTGTGATGGATGCCCTTGCTAATTAATTTTTAAAAACTGGTTATGTAAGATTAACATTTAGAGTTTGTTACTAAATAATTGATATTGTTTTCCTGTCCTGCCAGGGAACTGAGCATGCTCTGCAGAGGCTCAAGCAGCAGTTTCCAGACATGGAGGTGCTGTCAGTGAGTGGCAACTACTGCACAGACAAGAAGCCTGCTGCTCTTAACTGGATTCTGGGTCGGGGCAAGTCTGCTGTGTGTGAAGCTACCATCCCTGGCAAAGTTGTAAGAGAGGTAAAGAAAACAAATATTTTCTTTCACATGTCAGTTTTATTCCAATCTATAAAGTTAAACCAACACTTATTGTTATACATGTGTCTGTGTAGGTACTGAAGAGCAGTACCGCTGCACTAGTTGAGTTGAACATCAACAAGAATTTAGTGGGTTCAGCCATGGCGGGCAGCATAGGAGGCTTTAATGCTCATGCAGCTAACATCGTAACTGCCATCTATATAGCCTGTGGACAGGTAAGCCATTAAGAACTGTAAGTAATTAAATTTTATTTATATAGCTCAATATCACAACAACAGCCATAGAAAATGAAAGAGAAACCTCAAGGAGAATGTCAGAAGGAGCGATTAACTTCCAGAACAACCAGGCTGTGTCAGGAATGTTATTTGTAGTACATTCTAAAAATAGTCCATTAAATATACAGATAAATGAAAATGAATGAAGGCCAGCTGGGGTCTGGTCATCACTAGGACATCTAACTGTGGGCTAGGCATCAGCTAGAGTATCCACTCTCCTAATGGTTAAGTAGGATAGAGGCCCAACTTGTGAATTGCAACAAACTTAGTATAAATCTAAACAGAGAGAGGAGGACAGACACATAGACAATATAAGCTCTAGATTAGGTCTAGAATGGGTTGTAGTTATAAACTGCTGTCTTCCCTGTTCCTATGTATATGTGTTGATTGCAGGATTTATCAAAAATAAGTTTTATGCTTACTATTTCAAATCTTGGAGGTGGTGTATCTAAATAAACTTCTCTAAACTCTGTTTTTGCATTTAGGACGCAGCACAAACAGTGGGTAGCTCCAATTGTATAATGCAGATGGAGTGCACTGGACCAGAAGGAGAGGATTTGTACATTACTTGCACAATGCCCTCAATAGAGCTGGGAACTGTGGGAGGTGGCACCAATCTGCTACCACAGAAAGCTTGCCTAGAGGTATTGCCAGTTTTTGGCTTGAGTTTAAACCATCATTATCCACTTTGATCTACACTATTTTTTAAACATTTTAAAGGGGCCATTCCAATGCAAAAAACACTTTCACATTCTTTCAGCACTTATAATTGTGTGTGTCCTGCCCCGTTCTGAGTGCCCCAGCCCCAAGTAGAGGGATTACTCTTGGTGTAGAAACCAAAAGCTAATGGAAGCTACATATCACAATAACAAGACGAAAATACATTGACCGATACATACAGACTTTTATATATCACTCCTGTCCGTGGGAGTACATACATTAAGAGTCTTTTTTGTAACAGTTAGCATTAGTTTGCCCATTTAGCTTATTATTTACCAGAGAGCTGTTCTCACCCTGGGTTCCTGAGTTTCTTCCTGGGACTCTTGCTTGCGGTTAGACTCAGGCTCAAACATATAATCCACAAAGCAAACAAGGTTTAAAACCCCCCAAAAAACAAACTGTAGTTTTAGACGTATAGCACTACACGGTAAAAGACTACACAGTATTGACGCTCTGGAGAGAAAATGGGGGCGGGACATGAAGTGCTCTGTTCATTTAATGGGTAAGTGCCCAAAACCGGGGCTTCGGAGAGGGTTTTTAAGAGTCCTGTAAAACCTGCACCATGAGACATTTGATTGAAACCTTGTGAAATACACTTCACTGGGAGCACAAGGAACTGTTAATTGTAATAATAACCTTTTTAATATATCAATTTAACCCTTATTCCAGATGCTTGGTGTCCAAGGTTCCAGCCCAAATCCTGGTGAAAACAGCCGTCAGCTGGCTCGTGTAGTTTGTGCCACTGTCCTAGCAGGGGAGCTCTCCCTGATGGCTGCTCTGGCTGCTGGACATCTTGTGAAAAGCCACCTGACTCACAACAGGTACAAGGGGTGGTGGGCACATGATCTGAAAAGTGTTATCTTTTGTCTAAATTCCCACTGAGACCTTTATGTTTGTCTTTCTCATCCTAGATCTAAAACAAATTTGTCAGGAATGCAGAGTGCCAAGCCAGACTGCGATGTGAAACTTGCTGATGGTCCATCTTGACAAGTGAAGGAGTCTCTTCTGGGAGCTAAATTCTTTAGGGAGTGATATGTTTTTTATGGGTTGTGGAAAAAGACTATTTAGACACAAGCATGTGAACATCGCAGCCAGTTATGTATTGCTCAGATCTTGCATCTTTTTATTGGTTAGTTGTTACTGCATCCTGAATGTTGGAACTGTGTAACAAGCCGATCCTCTTGAAAGCCTACAATTGTTGACACTTACCGCTGGATAAATGTACAATTAATGATGTGCCTCCAAGAATGGATATGGCGATAATTTAAGTGTGTTCTGTTTTCAAATCAGACACAAAACTTAACATCTGCTAGTTTCAGTGGTGAAAGGTTTGCTAGAAGTTTGCCAAAATTTAACATAACATAAAATGTGGTTTTGGTATGGTTTTTTGCTCAAAATGCCAAAATTCCACCAATGAGTGGGATGTCAGTTTTAAAATACTGCAGGGTAACACTTGTACAACCACTTAAGAAATCAGGTGCTACTGTATACCATGTATACTGTAGTGTGGCTCTTCTCAGACCCTTGATGTTTTTCTGCCAAACTGTTACAGGCTGCTTGTGTTCTTTAAGAGGAAATCTAAGCCATACAATGTTTACTACTGTATACTATCATGTTTGCAGAGCTATTAAGAGTTTTAATCCACATTGACTTGGCTTATGTGACTGAAGATTGTGCTCCTGTCATGTTTGAGATGGGCAGTAATAACCTTACAAAGGTTGTGCCTTGGCATACTATTTAATGTTGACAATTTGGTTTATTAATTTAAAAATGTTGTTTATATTAAAATACAGGTTCCTCTTTTTGTATTGCAGTTTTTTCTATGAACAAGATTACATAAGAGTGAAGGCAAAACTTATTTTACTTTACAAACAGGGCAAAAGACGTACCACAGTTGTCACAGTATATTTAGTTGATCCCATACATTTGGTACAGTACAAATCACTTACATATTAAACAGAAATGCTCTTGTAATTACATTCATTTACCAACGTCAATTATGTTGTATTAGAAATCAGTTGTGTTTCCTCTGAATTAATTTTGTCTCATTCAACTTGAAATGAATTCAATAGTGTCAGTCCATACGTCTGGCTTTTAATAAATAGTTCAATGTTAGATATTGAAGGCAAAACTGTTTAAGAAAATGGTATAATTTCTCAAACAATTTGTGTAGTTAAATGACTTGAAAATGAATCTGACAACTTTTAAATACTGAAACCAGGGCTGCACAATATAGTGCAAATTTATTGTTTTGTTTCACAATTGCGTGAGCTGCAAAACAGGCCAATCATAGCATTCCATCAAACTTTTTGTGCAACCAATAAGAAAGTTAGCGGCACCAGTGTGAGTGGTGTAATATTCAGCATAGTTAATGTATATTGCACATTTCCCTAATATTGTGCAGCCCTAACTCATGCAGACATTTGCTGGTAAACCAGTCAACATTTCATTCATTAAATCCAAGTGCAGAAGAAAACAGCCATGAGGCGCTTCACTACATATATAAGCTCATCTAAATGACTTTCTAAGGCATTTGGGCTGAATTTGCAGAGTTGTTACTGGTACCAATTACAATTTATATAATATTTCAAAAATACTGTATTTGTTATGACAACACAATATATTAGGAATGACACAAATACAATGTAAAGCATTAATGTACATGAGCACTGTACATTAATTCAGCAAAAAACTATTTCTACACATCCCTCCATCAGTACAAGTCAAAGTTTGCTTCATCAGAGGGATGAAGTTCAAAAGGTCAAGTCTTATGTCATAGGGTTGAAAGCTTGATGACAACCCTCTGGACTTTTTAATTTTTCACAAAATCTATGAAATGTTAACCAAATAGGAACTACAGTATAAATGCTCATGATAAATTGCATATCAACAATCATTGGTATTTATTTAAAATTCATAAATGTCTTACTTTTTACATTTATAAATTAAGATTACTTTTGAAAAACACTTTTAGTGTGCAAATACTCAAGAAAGGAAAGAAATAGCTTGGCCTAGTGCTGCATTCTGCTATAAAAGCAATTGATATATGCAGTGCAAGATTTAATTGTTATTTTTATTTTTATATATATTTTTTTAAATCATCAGGTGACATGAAATATATTTTATATGCAAAATGTTCTGTTCTGAATAAAATAAAATGGCTATTACTGAAAACAGAACAACCCAATTATTTGCTGAAAATGATCCACAAGTTTGTTTTTTTGGTCAGTGCCTTTCTTTCAATGTGAACAAAACTGAAAAGATAAAACATCTTCTATAATAAATTTGCAGGATATGAGATTATGATACCGGTTTCTTTCAGAATAAGATGGGTTTGCCAGCAGTTTTTTCCTGAACATATGAAGTGAAACGCTTCAAGAACTTGGGGTATTCCCTCTTGGCCACTGCCCTAAGGACAGATGCAGGAGCCCAACCTCCTGGATTCACTATAAAAACAGAAACCACAAAAATTATAGCACACTTCTTAATATTCTGAGGATTAAAACTATAAAATAATTGATATGAATTCAATTCACATACCATTGGCAACATAAGTGATTTTACATGTGATGTTATCTCTGCTAATCTCTTTATCTCCCTCTGGTGGACTGACCAAGGTCTGGCAGATTATGGCAATATTGATTTTGGCACGGACACATCTGTTGGTTGCCTGTAGCATGTAAAAATATTAAATGATGATGACACATTGGCAATGTATTTTAAGATTTACAACTACCTATGACCTAAAACAGAGGTTCACCTGTGCGTCATCATGATCCACTGAGAAGTTACAGACCAGCCAGGTATCAGGGTCATTCTCATTGTTGGCCATGATCTTCCTCATGGCAGAAAGATAGAGCACATCTCTCTGAGACGCTGGCCACACTCGCTGCAACACAGGCATAACTGTCAACATCAATTCTACACACTTATATTGAGTATAATGATGGACAATACACTTAAGCTTACCTTGTGTGTTTGGTAAATGATCACTGCATTGTCTGACAATGTCTCCACAACATTGAAGTTTTCAATTGTAGCTATAAAAAGGGTAATGTTAAAAATTAACATATATTTAAATAATGCTAAAAGTATTAAAAAGAACTAAGTACAGCTCCTCTGCTGCAAATACACAAGTTACATTTCAATACACTCACCTAAAGTATTATTAGGAACACATACTAATACTGTGTTTGACCCCCTTTCGCCTTCAGAACTGCCTTAATTCTACGTATCATTGATTCAATAAGGCGCTGAAAGCATTCTTTAGAAATGTTGGCCCGACTTTATCACTATATAATAAATCAAACCTATTGTATAGAAATTATATATTAATCATTGAGGAAACACTACAAATATTTTAGAAAGTCAATTGAAGTAATAAATTCTCCATAATTGAATGGAGAACTGGCTTAACAGTTTCCATTGTCACATTCATTGTGCAGGGAGAGTGTGTCTCTCTGTGTCACATTCCTGATCAATACAAAACTTGAGCGCACACTCAGGACACAGGACAATGTTTGTTATTCATGCAGTCAGTAGATAACAAAAGCTGCTGTCTCACTAAAACTATGTCTGCTTTAATCTGGAGATGCCCAACACTGGCATGTGTGTGACAACAGAAAAAGTCAAATTGGACACAAATCTAAACAGCATGCAATAGTAAATCTGGCGGGCCTGACCTTATTTATCACTGTGTTACAATAAGGAGTTATCTGCTAATAACATTCAGTGTCAGATAACCTTCAAATGTTTTTAGTGTATATATTTCAAAACACAGTGTTACATCAATATAAAATACTATAAATAAAATAACATAACTTACTCTCCCAGTCATTGCGGTAGGCAGTGTCCCAGAAGTAGTGGCACACCTCATGTCCAGTCACCCCCTTTACTGAATGAGTGGCCTTCAGTGGGTCCAATACAATCCCATTTTCCTCCACCTCTCTTCTGTATACCTAAGCCAAATAATTCCAGATGTATAGTTCAATCCAAGCCACTGTCACACAACATTCACTTTGATTTGTTTACATTTGGTTAATGAGCTGTCTTGATTTACTCATTGTTTCCACCAAATAATAAAAAATGCTGTTCAGCTTCGTATGGTGAATCTAAATGATTTACAGTGTATTATATTAATTTTGCCACACTACTGTCACAATACATTGAAACTGTAATAATAAGTTGACAGAGAATCAAGTAATAAAAGTGCTTTACAAATAATATAAAAAGACAACATGTGTCATACCATGTACATTGCCTGAACTGCGATCGAACTTATCCTAAATAAATAATGTTGGAATTACGGGGCAAGGCAGAGTTTACTGCTTAAAATAGCACTATACCATACTGTACAGCTTGAAGTTTATTCTTACTATACTCAGAAAAACATTGTATTACCTTCATTTCTCCCTCTTCTATCACAAGTTGCCAGTTGGCATCTCCACCAACATCTTGTAAGGAGTAGGTTATGTGATTCTGAACCATCTCCTCTACCTTAAAACAGAACAGAGACAGAAGATGAAGATTTGAATAATAAGCTCATTCATGTGACTCAATTGAGTCTTTAAACCAGCATACAATCCAGCGGCCTTCCTTTTGTAATTTACTATTTTGTCTTCACAGAGACTTAAAGCCACACTTAAACCACACTTCAGCCTATAAAGGATTAGTTGCACAGCAAAACCAAGACATTTATATTTCTAAGCAAATAAGGAACAGAGGAAGTGTGGCTGCTTAAGCTTCAACAGTAAGTTACCTCTGTGCTGAATCTGTGAGCATCATGGGGAGAAGTCCTGATTAACAGGGGAGGGGAGGACTGATTAGGAGTCTACAAGAAAGGTGATGAACAATGAGCAAGGGTAAGACAAAGTCAAACTAAGGAAGGTGACATGGAAATATAAGAAAGTAAAGAACAGGAACAGATCAAAAGTGGATTGATAAGGTGGTTTACATGCAGTATACATTTTTTAAAATCAATGAGATGACAACCTTTTCAGAGAATCTATGGGAGCCAGTGCCTGGGTGGACATTTCCAGAGGAAACTGGGCTGGGTCTCTGTATCCTTGTCTTCTCTGTCTGTAAATAAAAAATACAAATCAGAAAAGAATTTTGCAAGACATCCTAACGAAAGATTTAGATTCTAATATAGCATCAAATCAACAACTACCTGTTCTTCAATTTTGTCTTGTCTGTCAAGAGCAGCTTCAACTGCATCAAAAAATTCATCCTCATTGATGAGGCTGTTTGGACCTTCCTACAGACAAAAAGGCAAATATTACTTAATGTGTGAACCTTTTATGGTTTAGTAAAAAGGATTTTACAATAACTTCACCTCAAAGTCTGGTCCTCCAAAGTGAGACTTTTTCTTCAAGTCATTCAGGGCAGATGTATAGCTTTCCTCTATTCTTCGCCTCTTTTCCATCTCCTACACAACAACAAAAAAACTCATTAAATAATAGACAAACTATTGCAGAATATAACATAGTGCCATGTACAGCATCATCAGCTATACACAATTTTATATATGCATTATATATTTTATTTCTTTATACGAGAATGCAGCATTTCTCACCTTATCCAGTCTTTTTTGCCAGCTATCCTCTCGCTTCACCATAAGGTCAATACAGTGGGACAGAGTAGCCAGGATTCCAGCTGTGGTTGCCTTGAATGTGATGGCCTCACCCTTAAAATCTATGCCATTGATTCCTTTAGGGCTCAAAGACTGGACCACTGGACAGAAAACCGCAGACCCAATTAATATTTCAACAAATGCATGAGTATATACAATGTAAGGTCAGTGTTAGTGTTTAATATTCTACATTACTTACATTTTTCCTTGCTGCTATAGTTGTTGTTGTTGTGGTGGTGGTGATCAAACTCCCCATCTGTTCGAGTGTTGAGAAAGTCATCCTCATCATCCTCCAAAACTAAAAAAAAGACAGAAATAAACATTGAAACTTTGCAAATAGTTACAACCTCCCTATACAACTAGTATAGAAAAAGATTCTCAGTCTCATAACTTCACAACTATGACTACTGTACAGCAAGCCATTAGAATGACTTCTGAGCTGGACAAAAAGACAATGGTCTGTTTTTCTTTTCAAAATGGGCAGAGAGGGTGAGAGACAGAGAAAGGGAGGTTAGGAGAACAAACAATGTGCTTCATTCACTGTGGTCACCCACACAGTGGTGGCTGCCATGAACATATGTTCAGCCAGCCAAGAAGTGCTGGAAGGGCTATAGAATAACTACTTTCAGACACACAGAAAACACCCCATTTTATCCAAGTTTGAAAACATGTTTAAGCCAACACTATAAATATTTTCATTTGGAAACTCTTAAAACCTTACAAATCACTGCCATAATAATTGTCAGTGTTGAAATTAATACATGTCACACTGTGAAGGATGAATCAGCAGTCCGATGCATGTCACTCTTTGCAAAAAACAATCTATTGAGGGCTACTACGATACAACTCTGGACAACAACATGCTCAGTTTCAATCTCTGCAGTGTCAATGTAATAAAAAACAAAATTGGGACACTTTGTGTTTGTTTTGAGAGGTATTAAGACAATAAGTGCTCGCATCTTACGTTTGTCTCTTTGCAGCTCATCCTTAGACACAGCATCTGCACAGCTGTCAAAGTACTTCTGAAGTGTGTCAACCTGTCTGCACAAGATGTCTCTGAATGTCTCCATCTCCGCCAGTTTTTCCCTCAGACTGTGTCCTTTCTAAAAGATAACAAGCATATTACAAAAGCTATTGTGGAACAAAATGCAAAAAGTGCCCGTACATGTACTTAATTAGTGTGGCCTCGGTTGGAAATGCAATACCTTAAAGGAGGAAGTGGAGGTGGCAGAGTATCCACTAGTGGCTGAAGTAAGAGATAGCATTGAGCCATGTCTTCGCAGACTGGACTCCGAGCCATATCCAGAATCAGCCTAAATGACAAAACAAATGTGGGGACATATAATGTCACAGCGTAGTAATGAACAAATAGTAGAATCTTAAGACTTAATTTAAATATGTGACAGCTGCACAATTTTAAACTAAACAGTTTACATTTTGTATTAGGGCTGCACGATATATCAAAAAAATATTGCCATCGCGATAATATAATAATAATATATATGCAATATCTGTATCGGGGAGAGGTGCAATAAATAAAACAATTTTTTAAATAGAAAATGTGCCAAGCATTTGTGCTTGACAGTTAAATAAAAAAGCCTTTGTTCACAGTGCATTTAACTAGATCAGAAGATTATCTTTTACCTGTTTATTTTAGTATGATCGTTACTTTAAAATTTTTAAAATAGCTAATAAATCTAGCATTTCTCAAGGGAAATGTGATATCGCAAAAAATATCGTTATCGCAATATTCAACAACGATATCGCATATTTTCCCAATATTGCGCAGCCTTATTTTGTATTGTTTTCCTTTGATAGCAACACTTTGCACATTACTGTGACAAAAATGTAGTAAAACAATACAACATACAAAACACCAACAGGCAACCAGCAAGCGCCTGCTCTTACACAAAGGTCTCAAAGTAGAAGGTCACAGCATCAGAGACAAAGAAAGGTTCAATGCCAACAACAATGAAAAGGGTATTCCTGCACAATCGCAGGCTGCGGTTTCAGGACCGCAGATCCCTGACCCTAGCCTTAACCATTAGTTTTTTCCGGCCATAACCTTAACCAGACACAGGGGGGCATGCACATTCAAGGGGCTTAAAACTTGGGGGTGTTTCTCACAAAAAAATAAAAACTAGGGTCCTAGAACTGCGGCCCTGAAACTGCAGCCTACGGTTATGCAGGAACATACTATTGCCAATACCTGCAGTTCACAAAAAAAAAAAAACAACAGAAAAATGTCCCTTTAAGTAATAGTTCCACTTTGAGCCACCAGGGGGAAGTAAATGCACACAAGTGCCGTTTGAAAAGCCTGAGGTTACTTTCGGTCAGCAACCAAGAGTAGCTTGCATGTGTTCACATGCTGCTGCCCTTTAGCCAACATACTGCTACCCTACTGACTCAATCAGCACAAATAGCATTATCTCGCTACCTTGCTAAAGGGCTACTTTTAATTTCTGTCATAGAAGAACCTCTTTGATCACCTCTAATGTTTAATAAAAAACCAGAGGTGTCAAGGAATTATAAAAATTAACCATTAAATTTAGGCTTATAAATAAAGAGGAAACATTGGCATCCAGGAAATGTCAAATTAAAATGTTTGTGATTTTATCCTAGAAATGGTTGCATGAATGTAAAACATAAACAAGCTTTTTAGTCTTTCTCAAAGTCTTAAGTGTTCAAGTATTCTAGCTCTAGTGTGTTGTGTTGCCTTGGAGACACTGCACTGTTGAGTGCTCTGAGTAATGTGGGGAAGAAACTAAAGCAAAGCCATCTAGGAAGAAGGGTTGTGAGTTGTGACTAACTGTGGGTGGGTCGGTGGTTAGTGGGGGAATGCAAGACTGGAATGAATGATGTGAGCAATGAGGGAAGTGGTGGGGATTTCCTAAACTACAAATAAGCAGCATGTGTTGTAGCTGCTGACTGAAGGTGTGTTGGTGGGTCCCTCCCCCCTCTATATCAGGTATGCTCCAGAAGGCTCGGTGCTATCTTTGTGGCAGGGCTGCTTTGATTTAGTCTCTTGAACTTGCAGAAACACAGCAAAGACATTTTAGTGATGATGTTTACCCCAGAATACCACATGTTATGTTTGTGTGCGTGTAAATATTTTGTAGCTTTTTAAATTGCTGCATCTAATGTCCTCAGCAGTTGCTGGTCTCTGAAACCTTTTTCTCTAAGTCTGTATCAACATTAGGGAATTGCTTTCACTTTTACAACAGAACACAGACGGTCTGGATTGTTATTTTGTACTAATATTTTTCACAAACAGTGTGCTGAAGGCTGGGCTGTGGGACACGCCTTGATGAAAACAGGACAAGTAAACACTCAGGCTTTAATGGGATTGTTACTTGCCTTTTTTTCACCACAGAGTAACCCTTCAGAGGTGGCCACGTGTAAAAGAGGATAATGCCAACCCCTGGGCATCTTGATAAAAAATACTTTCAGTCAAGTGTACCCCATGTTAAAAATCTGCACATGAGCCATGCACCAAATGTAAATGAACTTTTTTTAGTCCTAGAGTCCTACACACTAAAACACGCACCAGGTTTGGAGGGATGCGTATTATTCCCTGGACAGCTCCCTTGTCCATCGTCCCTTCTCTGATACTCTGATGAAAACACACACATTATACCATGAACACACACCCAATCACAAATGGAAAATGAACAGTGAGTTTTTACTGCTTTGTGCATCACTTACTCTGTGAAGCTCAATCGAGTCAATCCACTGTGCTCTGCGCTCTGGGTCTTGTGCTCTGAGGTACCACACACTGTCGTTCACACTGATGTCCAGACGGCATTCATCAAACTCATGAACCTAAAAACGCAGAAACAAAAGAATAGGTCGGTTCATTGTTCTTTATCTCTTGGTGCCGTTTTAGTAGCTGTGAACAACTCTTCTTCCTTCTGGAAACAAGATAATGTGTGCCATCTAGTCATCTATTGTACTGCTTTGACACAATTAACATAAAATACAACAGTACATTTTCAATGGTTTTTATAAAATGTGTACAGAAGCAACTCCTTGCAGGTTTACTGTATTTCCACAGCAGTTCACTTAGATTATACACCAGAGGGATGGCTGCATCCATTTTCAGACAGTGTCCCATAAGAAAAAAATTGGCAGATAACTGACCTTTTAAGGCCAATTCTGGAGAGGACCATATACTTAATAGCTCTCCAGTGTACTGTCTGTGATTGAAAAATGCATCATTGGCATGTCTGAAGTGTATAATGATGTCTGTCTTAAACAGGTTATGAGTGTGATTTTGCTGCAACACCAACACATGGACAGCACTTGGGGTCAAATATTTTCTAAGGCATACAATTAATTCAAATTCAAATGAATCTCAAATCTCTTTTTTCATTTACCATTTTACTGCTTTGTTTACATGTGAAGAATGTTTCTTTGTGTGCACCTCTCAGCCAATCACAGCTAGTCTATTTCACTGTTAGCTAGAATTCATTCAAATGCCAAAGTTACCTTGGATTTAATTTTTACTTACTGATGAGTTTATTTATTTTTTATTTTTATTTATTTATTTTTTTTACAAACAGTTCCCCGGACATTATAATGCATAAGCCTTCTAAAAGTTACACATACTATACAGTTAGTTTGATGTCATTGTTAGCATTAAAAAGTATATGAAGAAGGAAATGCTTTAAACCCATACTTGAATACAGTTTCTTACAATTACAATAAATAAATAAGAGTTCTTTGATTTCATCAAGCAGAAGAGAAGATCCAAATGATCGCACTTCAAAGCTATGAGGTTGTGTTAGGCGGGAGTTAAGAAACTTTACAGTAGGACAGTAAGGTTACTGGGAGCCATGGCTACTCTAAACAATAATCCATCAGTGGAAGGCAATTGGAGCAGCCGAACATGATACAAAGTACTCTACTTCAGCGTAGACCACATGTAAAAGGCAAAAAAATACCAAAGTAGCAATTGTAATATATTCCAATATAATGATAAAGAAATATAAACTGTTTGTGGGACTGTGTTAAATGTGAGATCCCAAACAAATATACACAAGATTATTTTGACAAGTTCCATTGTGTCAAAACTAAATCACTACACCATTAACGAGAAAGACAGTTATTACCTACACATTTCCAGCAATGAGATTTATTTTACCTTTCAGTTATTTTAAAATATTCCTAGAAACACCATCTTGTATCATCAAAATAAATGACTTTTTAGCTCTCTTCCATCTTGCATAAACTTCCTTTACAGCTTTAAAAAGGCACCTCTTCTGTTCTCTCCCATTTGGTTTCTTTTGTGAAAAAGAGTACATGTCTGGAGTCACTGTTGTACAAATCAATGGATGGGGGCTCTCCTGGAAAATCCTTACACAGCATTAAAATACAAAAATGGTACAATTGTATTCTCTGCTGATTCAATCAGGAACATCTTATACAGAAACTGAATAGGAACCCCCTCAAGGAAACACTGAGTAATGGTGAAAGTTAGGAAAGGAAAGAGGAAACATAAGCCAACATGGATGACAGCAGCATTCAAAACACTGTTGTAATTAACACAAATCACGTTTGGCCCTGCTCTGTCCCTGTGTAGAGGAACTCACATGACTTAACAGGAAGAGTCCCATATCCTGGCTTGAGACACTACTCTCTATTTAAGACACACATAATACACAAGTAAAAAAAAAAAAAAAAAAGGGTGTGTGATACACAGCATTGCAAAACACAACACCTCAGAGTAGAACAAAGTAATTATTACATTGTTTTTGTGGTTGATGGCAGGCGAAAGACGGATATAAAACTCAAGTTGAGGTATCACTTCCTTATAAAGTAACACAAAGACACATTGATCCCAGTGAAAGTTATGAAAGACAAAAAAGGAAATAAAAGGTTTGTTCAACTGTATGTACCTATTCAACATCCAAAAGACTAACAGCAATTTCTGCACAATCTGGAGTTTACTGTTGATTGCATTGATATTATTGTGGTTCTTTTACTTTGTAATTTCCTGTTCATTTCATAATAAGCCTCATATTCATTAGATAGATGGCCTCCCTCAGCCTAATGTGGTCGACGTGTCAGTAATCTTTTTATCTCATTATGTTTCTATGGCGTCAATATAGGGTCACATTATTTGTAAATGAAAGAAATGAATTGGAATTGTAAACCTAAAAGCGTAAACCTTAGCTTACACAAAGAAACGTAAAAAAAATAAAATAAAATGGAATGACTATTATTTTTAATTGTAACTTTTGGATTGTAAAAGCAATCGATAGGGAGCATAAACAAGGTTTATATTACTAAAAAAGTTTTTTTCATTTACCTATTATTATTATTATTATTATAAATATTAAAGGCTACAGTTACAATTTCATTTTTATTTACATTTTCCATTTTTACTCAGTTTTGTAAGGGCGGCCATTTATTGCAATATCCTCAGATTTCCACCAGAATGATAACTGTAGTGTACCATGAGGTTAACATAGGCATTGATGGTTACACTTCAAGAAATACACCTGACAGCAAAGTCTGCTTTACTGTGTTTGAATGGTCACTTATTATTTCCCTTATTACTGTTTGAAGACTGCATTTTAGCAAATAAATGACTTGCAGGTAAATAATGGTGAAAGATGAAAAATGTGAATTAGTAACATATACATGCAAGTCTCTTTCTCTTTTGAATAATGTGCTGAAGTTTATGGATGTATTGTATCTACAGCGTGTTACCCTCAAGCAAAACATGAGACACAATCATGAGGTTGGGAGTTTGACCTGATGATAAAAATACACATACAAAAAGTTGTGATCCACTTTTTTTTACTGTTTTGCAATCCACTTATGAACCTGTTATGCATAAAGATAGTGAAAAAGAATGCCATAATGGAATCCCAATTTATAAACACTGTGTGTATTGCTAACTTGCTTACACAGTCAATGTTCGGTCAATTCTGAAGTATAAGTCAGCCAAAGGTAATTTTAAATTAAACTTATGACTTGGCTGAGACGTGAACGGTGGTAAAAATGGCCAGATGGACAGTACCTTGCATCTGAATCACATCTTGTATCTCCATATGCCAAAGTTCTCAAAACTATGTGAGGATCAGGAGACAGGAAAGGCAGATAGCTATGCGAGTAGAAACAATAATGCCTGATTTTTGTTATTACACGTGAGTGCTGCTGCTATTTGCAAAACGATTACATTACAGTCAATATCAAATATCACAAATCAAACAACTACAAGATATAGAAAGACAACAGAGACTAACCTTGAATAACTACAACTTAAACCAGTTGGCCAGTACGCCACAAACAGACAGTATTTCACATAACTTGTATAAGCTATTACAATGTTTTGGATGTGTCTGTCTACTTTTGTATTGCCCACAATCCAACCATGAAAGGTACACACACCTGACAGGCATAGTTTAGGTGTTGACATATTTTAAAGTACTTAATCAGTCTAATGCTACGAGTGTGAGCCACAGTAAGCCTTCTGTTTATAAGCTGGTTCTCTTAGCCAGCACAGCCCTCCGCTCTTACAAAACATCCGTGATTGTTCTGAAAGAATTCTTGCCACACAAACTTAAAGCACTGCAAGTTCAGTGTTGAAGTTAGACTTTAAAAAAATTGTACTTACAGTAATAATAGCTTTGCTAAGGCATAGGGAACCTCGACAGCCATACTCTGTCTCATCTTGAGACTTGTAGTAACTCAGCGTGTTGTTTTTCAGTACTACCCAACGGTCCTGCCAGCCATGGATGTAGTTTGTCCACTGGAGAAGAAAAGCATATATGTGGTAACATAGACATAAGAAACACACATATCATTCACTTTTTAAACAAAGGAAATAAATTGTTTAAATAATAATAATAATCTTTCACTCTTTATTTTGTCTTTTAATAAACAGAAACAGTGTGATTTCATACAAGTAGTACTCATTAATCCTCACTTCTCTGCAATACTAGTGACGTGAACAAGGATTAGTATGATTGAGCAGGTGAGCTTTTTGGATGCCTAATCTCACAACATGCTTGATTAGCAGGTCAGTCTACAGTCTGTTTGTTCAGCGACAATCAATGGAATACAAGAAAAGCTTGCCAAAACATTAACTCATTAACACTGGTGATTTGCCCAATTTAAGTGAGCAGAGAGTAACACTTGGCTAACACCCTCTTCTTATGGTTTACTCACAGCAATAAGCCCGTGACATGTTTTATGCTCATATAACACTTTAACACAAGTTAATTAGGTATAATTATTACAACAAAATATCACAATTCACAAAGTAGGGTCTAAAGAATAGTAACTGAGCAGTTTTCTACTGTGTTCAATGCAAGCTCCTTTGTATTTGCAGTGCAGGATCTAATAAGATAAAATAAGATAAGAGGACAATTGAGAGGTACAGAGGTAAAATTCACTTGTACAGCAGCTCTTAGACTGGTTAAGTGCAAAAAGTAACAGAAAGGTGGCCATGCAATAGAATAAAAGCAGCACTGTCATTATAATAAAATATGAAGGTTAAAATAAACAAAAACACAAGCTATTTACTTATTTACAAAGTAAAGAAAAGAGGAAGAAAAAGGATATTGCACAGTATTTTCTGGGTTATTGTTTCACAGGTGAATTATAAAGTCTAACTGCTGCAGGCTCCTTCCTAGTTTCTGCTGCTAACCACAGCTAAGGCTTTTAGTGCTGCTATGGACACCCTTTCCCCAGACAGACTTGTCATCAGTGGTTTTAAAAACGAATAAATGAGTGCAGACAGCTGTCAACATAACAGCAGGAAGCGACAGTGTAAAGTTCGGACTGCATTAGGTGGACAGGCTCACCTTACTGAGGACGTCGCTGAGCTCTCCAATACCAACAGAGTGTCCAGGCTCTTCTCGGGGATCCAGATCTTCCTCTGATCCGGAGGAGTTCCAGCTTTGATTATCTGACATTTTCTAAACCGCAAATAGCGTGTGTGTAAGCAAAGAATTGAAATGATACGGATGTCGTCAGATAAAACACTTAACGGTGGCAGAGATATTGAACAGTTCAAGGAATCATGGTGTTGTTATTGCCGCGCAGGAAAGCTTAATGCGGAGGAGCTAAGCAGCTAGCTCTAGTTAGCTCTGTCTATATTAATATCCTATCCGCGTTTGGCTAAAGCTATTGCTCGCATTTAGGGTACAACTGCGTACAAGAAGGTAAATTAAAATACTCTGTCAACGCTGCCCTACAGTCTCCGTAGTTTTTTTTTTTTTTTACGATGTCGCGCACTGGAAGTAACAACAGTCGGGGAAAAAGCGTAGTTCTGTCCAGCATCGACTCAATCACCAATGTTGACCTACCACCGACTTTCACACAAATGTTTAGACCCGAGCAGTGCTTGTTTTCCTTAGGTTTTCTTTGGTAGACCACTGACAGCTGTCCGGATCAACGCCATGTTCTGCTGAGGGCGCGCGCATGTTGTAACTTGTGCTACGCAGAGGGCGCTGGCTCAGGCCGACGTCACGTAATCCACTCCTAAACCTGCTCGGGCTCCTCCTCCTGTTTAGAGTTTATACCTCAAAATAGACCCCAGCAGAACCTCAGCTGTAGTCCGTGTGATGCTCCTGGAAGGGCACCTCTTGGCCTAGTTTTAATCCTAAGTAGTGACTTATTGTGAGCATTTGTTGCTGTTTGTATCATTATTTCGTTGATCATTAGGCTACTATAACATGTTGAAGGCTGTGTTTGAGCCAAATAGATGGGGTATTTTACATATATAATATAGTTTGTTGTCAGAACTTTTTATACTCTTAATGTTCAGCATGTTTACCAACTGTTATCTAACTGAACGTATAGACATATCAATTCACACGATGAAAACCACAAACCTTTAAAAGGAACATAACATTCTAACAAGGAACAAAATCACACAAAAAGAACAAAGCTAAACCAAAAGAAAAGAAGAACCATAAGTAAAAGCATGCACAAATGGTGTTTCATCCTAAACCTTATTCAAACCTGCTGTTCTGCATTCACAAATAGTTTGTTGACAACCCAATCCTTCTTTAAAATAACTTTGTACGAATCCGACTAAAGTGCACTATTACACAAGGCTAGCCTAATATATTGATGAACACTAATACTTTTTTGATTATTAGTGTCATGCAGTTTAAGGAGTAGGAAAGAATTTATTCTTTAATTAAAACTTGTGCATGTTGTTTTACTGGATTGCATTGAGTAGTTGGGTTCATTATGGCGACATACAAACGGTTTCTGACTTAATGGAACTGTGATTCATCTAAAAGCAGGAGCCTAAGGCCATGACTCAGGCCCAGCTGATCAGGTGATTAAATCACATCTTCTCTCAAGACTGAGATTGTTCATGGGTCAGCAGCTCCAAATGTACTAAAGGAAACCCTTCTTTTACTGGCGTTATCGTCATGTGCCTTTGTGAGCAAAGATGAAACGAAAGTCAGTTGTTTCACAAGAAACATGTGTTTCACGAGAGGCAAGACTGTAAAAATGAGAACTGTCATTTGGAAACTAGTAATGAACTCCCTATGCTCCCTTTGTGCCTGCTCTCGAAGAGCAGGCACAAATCGCCCTCTGCTGGTGGCTGCAGAGAAGTTATTTTTGCCCGTCTGTTTTTGAAAGTATAGCCTAAATGTAAATACATTTATATGATTCATTGGTTAAGCTCTTGAATTATGCTTTATGTGTTATGTGTGTTTTGTTTAGATTTTCAACTTGCCATGGTGAGGCACCTGTGACTCTAACCCAGACGGTCTGACATGTTTGTTTACAGCCTGTGTGTGTCTGCATATGTCATATGTGAGTATGCTTTCATGTATACACATGTAATTAATTAGTCCTTTATTTAGCAATCCAAAATATTTCTTAACTCAGACTGCATAGATCTGTCAAAAAGGCTCAAACTGAAGAGCTTATTTTATTAAGAACGCTATAGGTAACAGAGTCCAATATTCATTCAGTGAAGAAGTGTCCAGGTGAGGATTCATGCATTATGGATGTTATTTTAATCTTCCCAATGGATTTGTGTCGACAGAAGATAAATATAGCAAACACTTCTTACCCTACAAAAGTAAAATGAATGACAATAGGTGTTGCATAGGATGTCTATATATTTTTATGCCTGCTTGTAATGTTACATTTGGAACTAATTGAAGGACTGTGTACACATTCTGGGGTGTCAGCCTATTTTGTACGCAGACAAACAGCAAAGAAAGTTACAGAATAAACAACTTTAAATCAAGGGAAACGTATCAAGGCGTTATGAGAATACAGTGGTATATATTATCACCACTAAGATGCACTGTAATAGTTTCTTTTGTTACTTAAAACTCACCTTTGACTGTACACAGATATTTAGATGTGATTTCTCTTTATTTAAGTATAAAATGGCAGTGCTTAATTTGTGGGAAACATGGGGCAATGTATTCTCCCACTTCCTAAAACGGGACCGGGAACTATTTGACAGGATCTGGCACCTTTTTTTTTCAGGAGAAGTTTTTTAAAGTAAAAGATAATGTGACCTGTCTTCAACATTTTTACTTTAATTTATAAATCAGCTTGTAGAAATTGTTCATTTGTTTGTTAAAATGGCATCATTAGATACAATAATGTAGTTTTCATTACAACATACAGTATATACAGTACCGTTTTTCACTTCTCGATGCTGGGAGAATACTTCCCCTATTATTCTCTCTGTGTTTCCCCACCTTTACATATTAGGCACTGCAAAAATGGTTAGTACGCTTTATCCTGTGTGTGTTGTGTCATGGACTAAATGTGTAAGAGCCATGTTTTTCCTTCTCTTCAGAGGTAATTAATCAAAAATTAGTTCAGGAAGAAAAAATGCTAAAGTTAGCTACTTTCAAATGAGATTTAAAATAGTTACCGAGTAACAGAAGAAGAAGCTGTTGTTATTTTGTAACCTGCACCACACTCTGGAGTCTGCACTCAGTTTCTCAGTTGCATTCATTTACACCTAGAGCAACAAATGAAGCATGTGTCGTGCTACATTTGTAAAGTGTTTTCCATAATTGATTTACAAAATCAAACTTTGAGGATGGGCCACTCAGCCACGGAAGCACGTAAAGCCAGAAAATCAGCCGGTGCCATTACAAACCTCATTTGGCTCTTTTTTTTTTTTTTGTAAATTGTGAGCCTATTTTACTGTCTGTTATTTGACTCAGTACATTTATGGGTTAATTACAGCTGGCTCATTATGTTATTCTTAAATATGTTTAAACATAAATGTTGTCATGGAGTGTATAACTAGCAGTAGGCCAATAGTTTCATGTTCTGACTGAGAAGCTTGCAGAATATCCTTACATCTTTCTAATGTCAATTCTGTGACAAGTTGACCCCTCAGGCTGCCTTAACAACCAGTTTAGGCTGAGAGTCTGATCATTGTTACAAGAGTGCACATTTAGATTTTTGGTAATGTGTATTTTAATGTCTGGTTAATGAGTTGACTCTTCTGCAGTCATTTTTCATAACCCTGAGCTGGCTAAAAGATTTTTATAATTTTTTCATTGAGCGTGCAAATTAATGAAACACAAACAAACTACAAAATGACAGGTAGAAAGTACTTTGGCATGTAGGTTTAATTTAAACCTAGACATCCCTAATGTGGGGTGTGTCCCATTTTTATATGCACTAAATTATTTTGAGATTGCCAAAACCTTTGTGGCCATAAAAGTGGAGCTGTGGGTTCAGCTATTCCAATGAAGTTCTGATGTGTCATCTACCTTACATATTTGCACTCTTTGCTCTTTTTCCTCTTTTGTATATTATATTTCTCAAGTAAGAAACTATAAATAATAAATAAGAGCACTTTATTGATCAAAATACTGTATGAATAACACAGTGGGCTTTAAAAGTTAAAAGACTGTTGTGTTTGTGGAGTGTTTATTCATGCACCTTGCTCGCCTGCCTCCATCCATGTTTTAAAGATAACAGAGCAGAACGCAGGCTGAAATACAGCTCATTTGTCAGTGACACAGGAATGCTGTGACCTTCCCAAGACAGGCAGCCTTTGCCAACTCAGCAGTTACTCTTTTCAGGGGAATTATAGTCATCATTCGCATGAGTGAGAATGACTCCCCTCTCCCCACTCAGCTGAGAGGTACACTCGCAATCTGAAGCATGTATGAGGGAGTCACAGGCAAATGAAGGGGTCTGTAAAATTTGAAATGTTTGCACATACTCTAAAGCAAAAACTGTGACAAACATTACTGCTGAAATGTAACCATGATAGTCAAAATACTGGGACATCAAGAAATTTAATTGGGTCATTTGTTTGATTCTGTGAAAATCTCTTTTTTTATTTAACTTTAACGCACAAGTTAGACAGTTCACCACTTACAGTCTTCCATTACCTCTTCTAAGGATCTTGGTTGCATCCTCTTTTAGGTCCCCATATTATTACGTATATAACCTTATCATAATAGAGTCTTTTTTTTTTGTTAAACAATGTTGTCTTACTCAAACCTCTTTTTTACATTCTTCCAATTTTAGATTTGGCTTTGTCTCTTTAACACAAAGTAGAATTAGAGACAATAACTTTCACACATAAAACATGATAAGTCAGAAAAATGTGTTACTGTTTGTAATGATTAAGATAAAGTGAATGTCAATCTACCTACAGTTTATTTGAATGTTCCATATACGGGTTCATTTATCAGCATAGGGCATTTTAGTAAAATAAGATAAGAAAATGTATTGCATTTGGAATGATTGGATTGCAAATGTGATAATGGATATTTGCACTAGGTCAAAGTCTGGTCAGCTGGGTCATGATTTATAATAATAGGCCTATAAGTCAACGTGGGCTTCTGCATTTCAGTGTATCTTCAGGTAGACTTTGCCCTTTTTGCTTCCAATGGAACAGGCTGTGTAAAAATCACGCAATTATTGTTACTTATGTAACAATTGTAATGGGAAAATGATCTGTTCCTCTTTAACATACTCTGTTTGTTACTTATTTGTGCTGTCCTTGACCGCAGTAGAATGATATGCGCAGAAACATCTGTGCTACTGTTTTTAAACTGATACACTTGTCTTATACAGAGACAACTCTGTTTTCTGGGAAAACCAGTAAAATGCTTATTCATGTTAGACGGCTCACTCTCTGAGAACCAGTGTTTCATGTTTCTTATCTGCTGTGATTTCAGTATAAATTCTAAGCCTGCCTAGTTATTATTGGGATTGTTCATGTAACTCTGTACACAGACAGACTTGTATGTCCATTCCTCCTTTTGCAAAAGATGACTCTGAACTCTTTTTCCTTTTTCCTTAAATAAATCACCAAAAGACATCTGTTGTTTTCTCTCAAACTTATTCCACAATAATATATTTATTTTTTCAACGACACAATCGTGAAATGCCTGGTGTTAACAGAATAAAAACTTTGTCTCATCTTTCATTTCCCATAGGTTAACCCAGTCACTTCTTTTTTATAAATCTCACTTTTGATTATAAATACAGTACATTACAAATAGAACCAAGACAAATGGCACAAGGTGCAGGAGCAGACACTTTGATGATTCTGTGCTCGACTGTTTCCAGAACGGTCATAAATCTGTGGCTGCATTGGTTCGAGCACTCGATTTCAGAATAATTATCCCTATTTACAACAGAGTGTGTCTTTAGTGTATGAGTTGTTCACAAAATCCCTTAGATATTAGACAAACAAAAAATTATGTTGCATTTACACTTAGATTGTATTTGTCAAGTAGAGTTCCTAAAACATCCTCAAGTATGTTTATGAGTTTAAACTGAATTTCAATTTCTTTAACATTACACACTAAATCGTCTCTCATTTCTAGCAAACTACTACTCATTGGACACAATGAGCCGGTAAGGCCAGGGTTCGGACCGTGAAAACATTGCTTGGAGCAGTTCAAGATGGAGTTTTTAAACTCACAAATCACGCCTACGTAGTATTTTCCTAAAAAGACTGTTATTCATTCAATAGCAGGCTCAGTCAGGTTTTTGTTTTTTATCTAATTAAATATACACTATATCTAGAGTTCATAAAATATTTTTATTTCCTGAAAAAATAAATAACTGTTCAGAAGTTTGCTACATAAGAATTTTAGGAGCACATAATCTCAATACAGAAGACATTATTTTTAATCAAAAGAAAGCATAAAGCCAGAATTACTTAAACACATATTTTTACCTTTGCATATAAATATTCTTTTTTTCACACGTGTCAACATTACTTTGCTTTTTTGCGCTGAAACATCTGAATGCAGAACAGCTTTGGTTTGATTGATTCTGTTCCTGTAATGGCTGCAGTAGGTCTGTAAGCACATTATCTCTGCAATAGCTACTGTAAAATCTGTCCTAATGAGTGGGTGACAGCAGTGCACAGCCCAACAGATCCAAACAGTGTTCTGGTCAGAGAAAAGCTCTTCCAGTTGCAATTAACAGGGATTCCCACTTGGCATTAACCTGTCAACTTTATAGACGAAAGTGCTGAGACAAGGATTAACTGTAACTGGCAGATTCACCCGAGGAATTCCCAGCTTTGACTCATCTGAGGCTCTATTCTTGTGTGATACATTTTAAGTGGGACGAAAATCCGCCTGCCAGGAATCTTTGCTTCCCTTCGCCACTCATCTGCTTCCTGTTTAAAACCAGGAATCCTTGAGATAATGATGTTGCATAACAAACAACAAAAGGGCTGCTTACGTATCTTGCCAATTTAAGAATCTTTGTATTCCCTTCCCCTTGTCTGCAGGTACAAGGCTTCTTCTCAAATCCTTGTCATTTCTAGGGCTTATGAAATGTGATATGGTAGAAATTACATATTCAGTCATACGTAGACGTGGGATGCTTTATTTAAGGGAATTATAAAGACAATCTTTCATAAGATATTGACTGCTGAAGCATGTGCTAATGCATTATGTTTTGAATAACCCAGCTGCCTGTAGTGTTTTCAATTGACATAAGAATCACAGTAATTTACAAATAATTAAGTCGACAAGTGTTACACAAAAGCACAACAAAATTCTACATTTTAGGGGTGCCTCTTGGGTTTCTTGGCATACCACATGCACGGGAGACCCAGGGTCTATTCCGGCTCGGGTCCTTTGCCCAATGTCATTCCCTTCTGTCTCACCCTGTTTCCTGTCTATATACTATAACTACTAACAAAGAAGGGCAAAAGGCCAAAGAAATTCTTAAAAACATTATTCAGTGACAGGGAAGGATATAGTAATGAATATAGGGATTTGTTTAATGATTTGATATCCTCACTTTGACATTGTCTAAGAAAACAAAACTGTTTTTATTATGCTTCTTGCTGAGTCACAGCCACTGCAGATATGTTGTTGACACTAAACTTTCTCCTCGTGTGACTAGTAAGTGATTTTGTTTTGTAATAGACTTTGATTTGCTTTACCAAAAGCCACTGTACATTTATCCTATAATTGTTTATTAGATATGTCCCATACTTACTGTGACTTTTTCAGATCCTCACAGTCAATGTAACTTGAAAGAAGCTATACTGCCAGAAATATATATTGCCAAGCATGTGACCCTGTTTTTGCTCTCACTTTGTTTACTGGCCTTGTGATATTTGGTATGTTTTTCATTCAAGTGGAACGTAACAGGCTTCATTTGTCTTAAGCCGATTTTGTAGTTTTGTTGGCATACACACTACTGTTTGTTTTGCTTCTCTTTACATTCCTTCACTTTCTGTTTTGAAAATGGTTCAACACCAGCTGCTTGAAAATTCTGCTCTATGAATGAATGAATGTGTATTTGCTTTGTATTGACTATTCAGAGAAAAAAGTGAGTAACCTGCATAATTACATGCTGGTCTGACTGATGTGCCCTGGCTATACCACCGCCCACTCTTGTCTCATGGCATTAACTTTCACATGATAAATCTTACACCATATTCATGACAGCATCTACACACTCACATAGGCCGACACACAACTGACATTTACAATATTTGGAATGAAAATGCATACGTGAACACTCCAATATGTTTGTAATTTGAATGTGATGACACAAAATAACCATACTATTATGGTATTATAGTATTGTAAGTCTTTTATATTCTTTTATATTCATGACACTGTTCCAAATTCTTATGATTCCTCAACAACATTCGAATCCACATCCAAAGTGTGGATATTTGACTATTTGGGTCACAGTGCTGCATGGACCCAAATGACTTAACATTTTGGCATTTGCAAGAGGCTTGGAGACAAAGGTATGTTTTTTGAAGCCATGGCACATAAAAGGGTGAAGGCAATTCAGGCTGTTGTCATGAAACTCGCCAGGGTGGAGAAAATTATCTTCATCCTCATTATCCTTATCCCAGCAGTGGCTGCTAATCAAAATCATGTATTATACCACCTCTGTTTTGGCCCCATAAATAGAAGTGACTCACAAAAGGAAGCAGACTCTCCCTTAACGGGAAAAGCAGTTCGAATTATCTCTAGTGATTCCAAAAAAAGATATTTCTTTATTTCCTTACACTCCACATCTGCATCCTCGGACGTATTTGCCTTGAGTGGCTCTCCTCCTTGGCCTCCTCCTCTTCAGCTCCGTTAAGAGATGTAATTAACCTTGCTTTAACCTGGAGGGATGTTTCATAGGCTATTTGTCTTGTTACTTAACCATTCAGCAGTATCTCATTTGTATGTGCCGTTCCAGAGCCCTGGACCACAAGACACACCTACAGTGTTGCATTCAGTGAACATGTCTATTCTATGTTCATGTGAATGCGTTTGCCTTTGTTTGTACATAGAGGTTAGGTCCTCATCAATGCACAGCAACAATGGAAACACTGTGGAGCCATGGGCTTCTTTTACAAACACATTTGTACCTGGCCGATGTTATTTAACTGACAACCAATGGTCCAATTATGTCTGGATGGAGTTGGTAGGATTTGGGAATGATTATGTAAAACTCAAATCAAAAGGGTAGTCTATCCCTTTTATAGTAAACTAATTATTTCCTACATTTTTTAGATACTGGTGCCTGAGGTGAGAGATAAGTGTGCCTAATTACAGGGAAATCAACACAGAGTGCATCATGAGGCTTTCTAAAGCAGACCTTGTTGTCATTTTATACAGACTAAGTTGTATAATTAGAAATCCATTAAACTCAACATCAGGTGTCCAAGAAAATGGATGAAATACGACTCCTCTGTAAATTAGTGTGAATGGTATATGTCTTCAGGCCACCGGGTTTGTACAGATATATTTTACCCATTGCTGTTTATTTTAAGGGCCCTGAATCTGCCCTCTTATCTGTCTGTATATGAGCATCTGAAGGGTTGAAGGCTGCTCTGCTAAACTCCTGAGAGTTCACTTAATACTGTCAGAGATTGAGCTGGTTTTGATTCAACAGACATTTCTAACAAGGTGGTCAAAATCATGCTTAGTTCTACATACCATAACATAACTCCTTTAATCCAGTTCTGATGGTGGTGATTTAACTTCAATATTTGTGACTAAAGATGAAACGGCAGAATTGTTTATTTAAATAGAGTTTCTTCTGTTGTAATTTATTTATTGCACCTAGTGTTGGTATCAGGTCTTTTGTCTTGTTTTGTTTTACTTGTGGTGTCTCAGGCCCATGGGCTTGTGTTTGAAGCATGACACAATAATAAAATTCCGTCATTCTGGCAGCATTTTCTGATGTAGCCACAAAGTCAATGCCTATATTAATCCACATTTGGACCACACTTTCTGCAACAGGGTCATGGGGTCATGCAGGGCTGACAGTAAATCAGGAAAGAAGGACCATCCACGTGAACTAACTAATCTATTGCTTGTAAATGTTCAACAGTATAGCCCTACCTAGCTTGATAGTGTTATGCAACAGAAATCGAGGTAAAACAGATCCCGGATCGTTCTGCATCTCTCACTAAACTTCTTTCTCGTCACTCTCTTTTTTCCGCGCGGATCTCTTTATTGAAGCCCAGCAGCATGAGCGTGACTGTGCCATAAGTGCGCATCCCTCCTATACCCGATCTGATAGTGAAAGAGGCCTATCATCGATTTCATTTCAGTCTGCCTTCAGTCCGGCTACACCCCGCTCCCATCCTCCCTCCCCATCATCACACACCTCCCTCCTCAGCCTCCCGTCTCCCCCTGAACTGCAGCAGAGCCAGCGCTGCATCGGAGAAGAAGAGGAACCCCGGCGCGATGCCTATCTCCCTCTGATTAGAAAAGACCACTCGAGACGATTACAACTCCTTAGAATGCGCCTGCTCCGTCTACGTGGTAAGTTATTTTCTACTCTGCTTTGTAAAACTCTTTGAGCATCTTCTTTGACTGCGCCGGAACGTAGATGGTATCATTGTAGAGCTTTGTACATCATTTAAAATGCAAAATGGAGTTAGGAGATGTGGGATGCACATCGAGGATCCAATTTCGGAGAGTTTTGTAAGGACAACCAGTGTGTATGAATGACGGAAAAGTTACAACGAACTTGTGAAGTTGCCTAATGCACGATTCTCCATTTAGCCTGTGGTTTAAGGGGGGCTTGAGGATGTTAAAGTATGACACAAATTATATCATAATCCCTCCTGCTAAAGGCACCTTTTAAAAATAAGTTTATGAATTTAACATAAGAAATGAGGTGATTTTAAACCCCTCTTAACACTTTTGGTGACTCCTCTTTGCTGCTGGTGCTGATTTGGGTTTGGTTTGGGGGACGGTACGCTGAGAAGATGAGTGGTCGTGGCAGGGGGTACGGAGTGCTTTCCCCTGCGTGTGCACACACATATTCAGAGGCAGTGGATCTGCGTGAGCTGCGCACAGCTTCAGTGGCTCCATTCAGGAGGAGTCGGTGCACGATGCATCGTGGAACGCCATCTCTCCCCAAACAATGAAATTAATTCTCCAGCAGCAGGACAGGCCAAAATCGAATTAGCCCACGGGACGAGACTTGCGTCAAAGCCGGCGCGGTGATTGACGCTTGGTCTGTGCCTGAGCGCAGTCTGTGGAGTAGCTATAGAGCATCGTGCACAAGCTGCAGTATAGTGAGACAAAGAGGAGGGCTGTTTCGTGACGCTCACAAGAAAGTTGAACTGCATCAAATCACCTGGCGTTTGTTTAAAACCAGTTTAAACCCGTTTATTGCTCTCTATTATAGCTTAGATTAAAGAGATATGCAACCCACAGCCCATACAGTAAATTATTGTTTGCCCCAGGCCTCTATACAGCTCAATGTTTGCTTTAGCTCAGCAGATGACAGCAGCAGGCTTCCATTCATTCTGTTTAACCAGCTTGTTTGGTTCCTGCTTATCTCAACTCCATTTACAGTTGATAAGAAACGCAACACATTGCTGACTGCCAGGGTTCTGCATGACATGTCAGCTGGACACAACCAGATACAAACCAGAAGTGGACTACAATATGGTACAATAATGGTCCTTATACCTGAACTAGGTGGACTAAGGCTGTCCTAGGCTATCAATTTGTAAAATATATTTTGTAGTCAACACAGATCCCCACAACCAAAGTCACAGTTTCTACCAAATTGCATTGTGGGAATCCACTGAGGGACCCCCACAGCAGCTGCTGAAGCACAGCAGTCGGTAAAGCCTTACAGTCATCATTATGTTCAGGCAATCAGCCAGCTGTATGTGTGGCTGTGCTTCTACTGTGCTCTAAAAATCAGAATTTCATTCAACATTTTAACATTTGTGATTAAGACTACAAATGTTGCAGTTATAATTAAAGGTCTAGTAAGTAAGCCAAACTTTAAATCTACAGTGAAGAGACTAAAACAAAATGTCTTATTCAATCCCACTACGTGACAGAAATACATTAAATTAAATGTTATATTGCCACAGAAGAGAATCAGCTGATTATTTTATTTTATTTTAGTGTATTTTAGTGTCTAAAAGTATATCTAATGAGTGAGATGCTCGTGCACCTGTGTATCAGCAGGAAATCGAAACATTCCCTCAGTTGCGGTGCATGAGTGCATGTAATGTTTGCCTCTTCATCTGCACTCAGCACATCTGTGAGCTTTAAGGCATTAGAAGTATGTGTTTATTCATTAGTCTGATTGAGGCTCTACTTCAATGCTCCCCCGCCAGTCATAGGCTCTCAACAGCCTCTTGAGGCCAAGTGGTTAAAGTGCTTGTTCATCACTCTAGTTCCCCCTCAGGAAATACAGCACATGTTCATACTGATATTAAAATAGATATTTTACAGTCAAAATGGAAAATGTTTTTCTATTCTGAGGCTACAACATTAAGGACCAGTTAAGATATTGTTCTGACAGACTATTTCAGACCTAATCATTTAAAAAACACCTAACAATTTTAAAAACAGTAACAAAAACTCGTAATAACTTTTACTTCTACAATACAAAGTATACAAATAATCAATTCAATGTACATGGACTTAGTTTATGGGTAAACCTTTGCAGAACTTTGTGGACAGTAAATTAGTGGTTTCACATTTGCCCAGGTTAAATGACCCTGCATTTGGATGCTTAGTGTTGTTAAAGGCTGAAGTCGGAGACCTCTCCAGTGCAGCATCTGCCACGACTGACACAGATTTATTCACATGATGTGGATAAGCACAGTGTCTCTGTGGCCATCTGTGGACGGCACACAAGACCTGAAGGCTCAGAACACACCACTTGTGTTCACATATTGTCATCCACAATGTTGCATGCAGCAACTCTACAGTTAACCAGCGAACACTTCACAAAATTTTCTTCTAATCTTGAAAGCTTTGTGGTTCTGTGTAGTGCATATACCTTCAGAGAGATGTGTGGGTGCATATACTGCATTAGTGTGTGTTTGTGTATATGATTAATGGACGTAGCAGTATGGCAGCAGCGGGCCATGACAGCCCAACTGCGAGGAAATATTCTTTCTCCCCACGTGGACTGCTGATTCGGAGCTCACAGGAATTTTGTTGATTGCTAAAATCACATTATAAAGTTGTTGTAATAACCCCAATCACAGCATCACAGTGTGAGTTTAGTGAAAATGCCAACAAAGAGAAATAAACACAGCCGTAAGTGATATTGGGCAGCTGTTTTAGACTTTAACCATGACTCATAAGTGGCATGTGTTCCCTGAAATAGACTGGATGTGATCTTTGAAGAGTATAATCTGTATAGCTCCAACTGGATAGATAGTTTTCTAAATGTCATCAGTAATGCCCATTTGCATGAGGAGAACGGTATTGTGAATAATAAAATGCCAACAGAGGAGAATTATTTCACAAATTCTGTCCTGCCATCAAGACGATAACTTTGAAATCCTCACCAGTCTCAGATGAGAGAGAGAGAGAGAAGAGGATGAATCAGATGGAAGAGTAAAAGAGGTACAGGTGAAGAAACTGACAGGCACGCCGAGGGAAAGCATTAATCAGCATGGAGCTGTTGAAAAAGGCTAGGGATTATACGCAGAGCTGGCAGCCTATTACATACAGTTATTCATTTTGTTCATTTATCATATCCCAGTGTATTTGCATAAATACCTTTTGATGGTGGCCTTTAGTTGCAAAAGATTTTAATCCATGTTATATTAGTTTATTAGGACATCTGTCTTAAAATAAAAAATATTTGTATCACAACAATTTCATTCTCCTGTATTTAGAATTTTTAACCTCGTGAGGAGTGGGGCCTTTCAGCATAATGTCCAGTTAATTTAACCATAATAATTTTTCTCACTCATTAGCTTGTACTATTGTACGGACAATGATTTACTTCTTTCATTACTTCTTTGTTGTAATTGTTGTAACAGAGCTAAAAAAACAACAAAAATGTTATGTTTGACAAAAAGACCATAGTCTAAATGACATACCACTCCTGTTCTTGCTACAGTTATAACAATAATGTTCTCTCTGAGGCTGAAAGTAAATAATAATAATAATAAAAAAAAGATAAAATAATCATCTGTTTGTGCACAAAATTAGTTAGAACTCATTTCTTACTTCATTTCATTGCTGCATTGCACCAAAAGCTCTTGGTAGCTTCATGCCTCTGTGGAGCTCTTATGTTCAAATGACAGATCCCGGGGTGATGTTTAATCTAATCTTGCAGAGCAAAGGTGAACAAAGACACCATACATCAAGCTGCCACGCTCTATTTGAGCACACAGTCCCAACAATTCACTTTAACCCCAAGTGCTGCAGAATCATCTCTGTGTGTTGTAATGATCAAGGGTGTTGTGAATGGAACATTTCAGACGTGTTTTTTTTTGATTGCTACTCTGATCCAGCGTGTTGACAGGTCTTGTGCCCAGAGACAGGCCCCTCAGGGTGTTCAGTCACACGTGTGTGTGACGTGTGCGCCCAAACATGCTGCAAAAATGAAATGCCATGACAAGAAAGATGTGTGGAAGCATGTAAGACCAAATTCACACAATTTGCTAATAATAATATACCACCTGCATTATTTCCAGTGCCAATTTAAGACAAAAGTTATCTTGACGTGTTTGTAGTGAGGTCCATGATGCTGAGTATGTATAAAAAACAAAACAAAAAAAAAAATGCATTGGCTCACATCGACACTGCTTGGAAACCTGTGTTTTTTAGCAACATTTCTGAAGCTCAGAAACATACATTAAACAACTATATTTCCACAAAAGTCAAAGCCTTATTTTTTAAATTTGCTCCAATCTGCTCATTACTTTACTTTTTATTCCAAGTATCCTCATGTATTTCAGTCACATAAAGTATGAGTGACAGTTTTTAGTTGGCTCATTCTGGTTTTCTGCTTCTCTTCCACAGACTGATGCTCTCTTCTGCCGAGCACTAACAGGACGACACTTTCTCCTTTTGACAACAATAGTCTCCATTTTTGACGGCTCCTGTCTGATGGATTTGTGTGTGCTGCAGATAACTGGATTTTGAGATTCCATCAGTAGCACACAGATTGCACATAGTTCATTTGGTCCTGGGGATCAGGCCTAATATAAGATTAAACTAAGTGCCAAAATGGATGAAACACATAACAACAGGACTTCCTTGGTCAAAGGTGCCAAGGACATCGCTAAAGAAGCCAAGAGGCATGCTGCCAAAAACCTCAACAAAGCTGTAGATCGTGCCACAGATGAGTACTCCACTCAGCGCAGCTACAACCGCTTCCACAACGAGGATAAGGAAGAGGACTACAATTACGGTCAGCAGGATGGACACAATAGTGAAAACGGGGACAACAATGATGACGGGGCCTCAAGTGATGCCACAGAGGGCCACGATGATGAGGATGAGATCTACGAAGGGGAATACCAAGGCGTGCCAGCCTATAATGATGGAAAGCCACGGGATGGACAGGTTGCTCTGGGGCAGCCTGTCTCCGACAGCCTCAAGAGCCGCAAGGAGCTGGAGAATGATAGACAGGCGGACGAGGAGGAGCTGGCCCAGCAGTATGAGCTGATTCTGCAGGAGTGCGGACACGGCAGGTTCCAGTGGCAGCTCTACTTTGTGCTTGGCCTGGCACTCATGTCTGATGGAGTGGAGGTGTTTGTGGTGGGGTTTGTCCTGCCCAGCGCAGAGACAGACATGTGTGTTCCAAACTCTGGTGCAGGGTGGCTTGGTAAGAGTCTACACTCCAGTCAAAATTAGTTCAGCGGTGTGTGGGTGGCTTACCTGATAGGTGCATGCATATGGCTAGTGTTTGAAACCTAGCTTTAATCTTTGCTCACCTTAAAAGTTCCACAAGGTTTTTTTTTAACTCCCCCAAAAAGAAGGGAGCCACTCAAGAGCTCATAAATGTATAAATTATATGAAGTGCATCTGGAAAGTATTTACAGTGCTTTACTTTTTCTTTGCACTTTTTTTGGTATGTTACAGCCTTATTCCAAAATGGATTAAATGTATTATTTGCCTCAAAATTATACAAACAATACCCCATAATTACAACGTAAAAGAAGGTTGTTTGAAACCTTTGCAAATTTATTGAAAAAAACTGCACATTTAATTAAGTATTTACAGTGTTTGCTCAATACTTTGTTGAAGCGCCTTTGGCACTAATTACAGCCTCTTTTTTGAGTTAAATGCTTGGGAGACCTATTTTTGGGCAGTTTCTGTCATTCTTCTTTGCAGAACCTCTAAAGCTCCATCAGGTTGGATGGTGAGCCTTGGTGCACAACCATTTTCAGACCTCTCCAGAGATGTTCTATTGGGTTTAAGTCTGGACTCTGACTGGACCACTCAAGGACATTCACAGAGTTGTCCTGTAGCCACTTTTTTGTTATCTTGTCTGTGTGTTTAGGGTCGTACTGTTTGAAGATGAACCTTCGCCCTAGACTGAGTGCTCTGGAGCAGGTTTTCATTAAAAATGTCTCTGAACATTGCTGCATTCATTTTTCTGTTGATCCTGACTAATCTCCCAGTTCCTGTCGCTGAAAAATATCCCCACAGCCTGATGCTACCACCACCGTGCTTCACTGTTGAGTGGTGCCTGGTTTCCTCCAGACGTGACACTTGCTAGTCAAGCCAAAGAGTTTGTTTTATCAGACCAATGAATTGTGTTTTTCATGGTCTGAGAGTCTTTAAGGTGCCTTATTGCAAACTCCAGGCGCGTCATGTGCCTTTTACTGAGATGTAACTTCCGTCTGTCTCTCTAACATACATGATGATTGGTGGAGTGCTGCAGAGTTGGATGTTCTTCTGGAAGGTTTTCCTCTCTCCACAGAGACACGCTGGAGCTCTGTGCTCATAGGAACCTTCAATTTTGAAGAAATGTTTCTGTATCCTTCCCCATTTCTGTGCCGCGAAACAATCCTGTCTCTGAGGTCTTCAGACAATTCCGTGGCCTTCATGGCTTGGTTTGTCTCTGACCTGCACTGTTAATTGTGGGACCTTATATATATCGACTGAATTTACCTCAGGTGGACTCCAATCAAGTTGTATAAGCATCTCAAGGATGATTATTGGAAAAAGGATGTACCTGAGCTCAATTTAGAGTGTAATGGCAAATGCTTTGAATACTTGTGCACATGTGCTTTTTTTTGTTTTTTATATTTAATAAATTGGCAAAGATTTTAAATAACCGTCTTTTACGTTGTCATTATGGGGTATTGTTTGTAGAATTTTGAGGCATATAATAAATTTAAGCCTTTTTGGATGTAGGCTGTAACATAACAAAATGTATAAAATTCACATTATGTAGCAATTGCCTGAGCTTCTATTGAAAAAAATTCAAATTTTGAAAACATATTAACATTGATAACATCTTTATGTATTCTCATTAATTTTGGAGCTGCCAGCGAGTTGTCATGGCACCAGGTATTGAGATACATGAGTAGGAGGTGTGTTCAGCCTCAGGAGCTAAATATTTCCTTCACTTGTAAAAAGTTGTGTTTGCGTGTTGGTTATTCGTGTTGGTTGTGACCTGAAAACATTAGTGTGTTTTTCATATGGGCATTGTGACTGCATAGTAATATATGTATGAGCACATACAAAAGCCTGACCTGTTTGGATAGCAGCAGCATGTTACATTAGTCAACTCAATCTCACCCATACAGTGAGTCATGGCTCTGTGGGAGATGCCAGGCGCAGAATAGAAACAATGAGTCACTGTTGCAACTTCTCTCACATTGCATCAATACCTGTGTGTGTATGTGTTTTAAATGCACTCCAGGTGCATTTTACAATTTTTTTATTGTAAATGTCAATATTTAAGTTTCTGGAAAAATTAATAAATAAATAAAATAGATTTACTTTTAAAGATTCACTTAATTGGGTAGATTGCTGATTCACAGTAAATGTTTCAATGGAAGAAATGCATACATACATTACATTTTCAGTCTCCAAATGTATCAACTGAACATTTGGCATGAAATATGACTGACTTCATTTTATAAATTGGTAGTTGATGTGTAATTTCTCAACACACTGTGTTACAGTGTTTATTGATTGTGTGAGACATGCCCATGCATCTTGTGGCCATGATGCAGCACACTGAGCTTTCAAGGCGTGTTATACTAATCAAATTCTTAGTTTTAATGGTGAAAAATAGCTGGCCCTTTTGTCATATAAAAGAATAATGATAATTGCATTGTGCGATGGGTTATTTGTCAGATTATTTGTCATTATTACTATGCATTGAGACTGAGAGAGACTGGGTGTTTGAATCCTCTGAGGAGCAGCTCCAGCCACTGTCCCAGTCTGTGCCGGTCCCATAAAATAAATTAAATTGATAGTTTACTATAATCCATCCATTTGTTCCATTTATCCATTTTTGGGATACAGTTTCTTTACCTCCCTGCTCTGGTTAGGTCCTATCTCTTACCCCCCCTGCTGTAATCCCATTCTTAGAGTATTACAACTGTGCAGACGATCTGAAGATATGGTCTCTAGTTAATCTCTGCAGCATTGTGTTTCGCTGCAGTTTAGCTATGGTAGACTGGCTCTCGTCCCTCCCTCTGGAAACAGGGAGAGCTGTTTCCTATCATTGCTTTCCCCTTCCCTTTCTTGTAGGGCATAATATTTCCTGCACATGTTTCTCTAGATTACCAAATGTGGTGTTTGGTAGATTTTTAAACCAATTAAACAAATTCTCAAAATGAAATTACTAATTTTGTTGTAACATTCGATTTGTAGAGCTTCATGTGTGTGAAACATCAGTAGATGTTGTGGTGTAATTAATACAGCACAGTCTCTCCAGCTCAACCCCCTCCTTGTTTGTTCTTGTTCTTGTACTTGTTCTAACTCACCTGTCAGTCATACACACTCCTCTGGGAGCTTCCCTCATCTGGAAATTCTAAAGCACTTGCATAAAGCCTTTGAACGTTTGGATCAAGCAATTTTTTTATCTTATTCCTCAACCATAAATGTGTCTATGTAGAGGTTTTCACTGGTGCATAAAAGCTTATTTTGGAGAAAAAGCAAACAGGAAGTCAGTTTTAATAATTTGAGACTTATTTGACATTATCTCAGTGGAATCCATAACAGGCTGCACAATATAGTGTTAAAAGAACAGTGTCTGCTGGGAGGTCTTGCTTAAGGAAGACAGTAATCCTTGTCTGTAATGTTAGATGTTGGAGCTTACATGGTGTGTAAACATGCTCAGCTGAACCTTTGTTGAAAGTTGTTGACAGCATTGTCTAAATTATAATGCAATGAGGAAATAGTTCAATCAGTCAGCACCCTTTGTCCAAATAACCTTTTCGTAACTTAAATGATACAGTCTATAGTTGAAGTGAGGCTCTGATGGGAGAGATAAGTCAACGGGCTGCTCACAAGTAGGAAAGCATGCAATATGTGGATACCCAACCTCTCATCCAGCAGCATTCATTTGGCGGGATAAATGAAGCAATGGAATGAAATGGGTAAATTAACCCAAACATGGGGACAGCTGGCCTAGCTGTGTAGTGTTAAGAAAGTGTTATACACCCATACAGTAAAATACCACCAGGAAGACTGAACTGAGTTTTTATCTTACAGCTTTTGATGTCTAGAGAATGAGACAATGAGACTTTGAGATAGTGTGCGGGTGCCAGCAGATTGACCCTCCTGGGCTCATTTACATAAAAGGCTTGCAGTAACAGCCCCATGTACGTATGATTTAAGGTCTGACCTACGTTTAAACCCTGCCGGAAATCAAAGACCCAATCAGATTCATTGTGTGCTCCACATGTCCCTTCACACCGCCCCTCCTATTTTGGTAAAAATATACAATAAAGCAAGTCAGAAAATTAATGAGCTGTTGTCCTTAGATAACATGGTGTCAACAACATGCACTTACGGTGTTAGTAATCCTAAGAGTTTCTTCAGTCTGATATTCACAGTGATATTCATGTGTTAGCTTGTACACCCATCCTATATGGTAGCCTCTCTGATGCATAGATACATCCATGGCTGTCACCTGAAATGAATTACCAGGTCTCAGCTTCATGTCTGTGCAGCTTGATAAGGGCCTCTACTTCCAGCATATCGGCCCATCACCACAGACACTTTTCTTTGTCATGTCAAACAATCACATCTCCCTGGCACACATTTGCATTTTTTATTAGCAACTACAGAGTAGAGTGGATTATTTACTGCCCCTCCTCACCACCACCTTCTCCTTCTTTGCCTCATTCAAGAGTGGCAGCAACAGTCATAAAAGACAGATGTCTGGACTTTGAAAGCAGGGATCAAGAAGCAGTACTTAGAAGAGAAAGTAATTTCAGGCCAATACAAGAAACCAGCAGCACATGAGCATGTGGTTTAATCACTGCCCTGCAACATGAACATCAGATGTCTTTATTAGATGCACCCAAAATAAAAAAACTAAAATATAAACATTTTTTCACCATGCAAGTTCCACTGCAGGTAAGGTCCAGGATGTCAGTTTTTATGATGGTGGCTGCTTATAATGCATATAATCCAAAATGCCTTGTACTGATGCACCCTGTTCTTACATTTATACAGTATTTCATTATTTTTCTTCATTCTTTAATCCAGGTTTCTGTTGTTAACTTTAACTGTTGCTCATACTAATGCTGTCCTCAGCAGTATCATTCATTTATTTCTTTTGTCCTCTGCTGCAGGCAGCATAGTGTATCTGGGAATGATGTTTGGAGCCTTCTTCTGGGGAGGCTTGTCGGATAAAGTGGGCCGCAGACAGATCCTTCTCATATCCATGTCTGTCAATGGCTTCTTTGCCTTCCTGTCATCCTTTGTCCAGGGCTACAACATGTTCCTCTTCTGCCGCATGGTGTCTGGCTTTGGGTAGGTTCACTTGTCGTCCTTCCTCCTGTCATTATCTGGAGAGCACGGAGAGCAGTAAAAGCACTGTGGAGCTGATGTGGTGCTGCCCACATCATTCATAAGTGACACACCTTTGCAACTGCTCAGTGCTGCTCATGAATGACTTGCAGAGGTCACTCAGCTTTCAGTGCAAAGGCGAAAGCCAGTTCCTGTAGCAATTACAGTAAGTGTACAAGCCTTGCACCATTAATCTGTTGCTACAGTAAGGTCTAAAATATAAGCGATATTTTAGACCTAATTATTGTGGTCATTCTTTAGACTGATGACGCTAAATGTCACGTCCCATGTCAAATTTAAACAAGGCTTATTCTCTATCTAGGTATTTTTACCTTTTCTCATTGCACTGTAATGATTTCTGCAGCATTGTAATAATGCCTGTGCGTAACTTCACTGAGCTGCGTTTTTTAGCATTTCTTTATTTTATTTTAGAGTTAACTTTGACTTGATTAATAAATTATTAGTGCATATGAAGGTGTACATTTATGGTGGACACAAGATTCTCTACAATGCCTGGATGCTGGCATGTACTTGAGAAAATTGCCCACGTTATGGCATATCTTATAATTGTCCTATTTATTTTAATACTGTATGTTATTGTTTCATTCAATTATATACATTTTTTTATAAGATAACCAAAATGTTTTATCTGTCTATTTATGTATAAATGTATGTCTATTTGTCACATACATTACCTTATTGTTGAACAAATAAAGACTGAGACAATAATAACAGTGAGGCACATTTGCAGGATTGGTGGAGCTGTCCCAATAGTGTTCTCGTTCTTTGCTGAGGTGTTGGCTCGGGAGAAGAGAGGGGAGCATCTGAGCTGGCTCTGTATGTTCTGGATGATTGGAGGGATCTATGCTTCGGCCATGGCTTGGGCCATCATCCCACACTATGGTGAGTGTTAGTGGAATCACACACGAGTGCAAAAATAAAAAGAAATGTTGTAAGCAATTAAGCTAAATAGTTACTGGAGTTTTTCTAAAAACATCAACCTATTTTAATTCCAGTCTAGTGGTTGGTTTCAGTTTAGACCCTACTTAAATTTCCAGTACCACATACAGAATAGTATAGTAATAGTTTCCACATGAATGTGTAGTTTGGCCTAAATTGAGATGTTAGAGATAAGGTTTACAAGACCAATGATACAAAGTAAATGAAATATGCACATACTTACAAAACATGTTGATATCTTGCCCACTTTTTTTGCAAAACTGTAGTCATTGTGTGTGTTTGTTTGTGCTGTATATATTATATTATAATATATACAGTATATTATTTGCCACTATATTATTTCTATTTGTTTTTTTAATATACAGTAGTTAAACAGAAATTAAAATTAGAACAGCTGAACTACAAGAGGGCAATATTTTAAGGCATTTAGCATACTGAGAAAATGAGATTAAATAATATGACCAAAACAAGAAATATTTATTCCTCTCTAAATTCAAATGATGACAGACCTAGAGTGAAGGCCTATGTTACGGCTTATGTTACAAATTAGTAGCACTTTGGAAGTGCATGTTAACATCTGTTTGTATTTGACACTATTGCAAGCATTTAGCTCCTGATGATTCTCCTCGCTGTCATAATGTAACAAACACCACAGCACCACATGGTGAATTTACTCAATAACATCCATTTATGCAGTTTATTTCAGAAATGAAGAGCACTCAGCGCACTGGGAAACACAAAGCAGGTGGCAGTGTAGGCGGGAGCTCTAACAACTACAGCAACATGGAAAGATACAAAGCAAATGCCAGACTATTTATAGCATACAAAGAAATCTATCAGTGAAATTCACATTACTGGTGTCGGATATTGTTTGTATTCAGCGAGTGTGTTTATGATGGAACAAATAGGTGTGCACTATAACAAAGATCATCGTGTATAGTATGAGAGTGCAGTCGACAGAGGAGAGGGATGTCACAGGATAAAAATGAAAGGAGCAAATCAATCCGTAGGCGTGTATGAGGACAGAGGAGCATGTGTGTGATTTATGTGTCCAGGTCAGGGACAATCGAAAGGTGAAAGGATTCAGCACAGGGCTTGAGGCAGTGTAAAAAAAAACAAGACAAAAATAAAAGAAGGCGTTTTCTTTATTGTCCATACAGAGCTCCATGAGCATCCAGATGTAATGAAGTGTCCTCTTGGCCTCAAGCCATTCAGCAATCTTTGCCAGGAACAATAAAGCAAATGCTTAGTGTCACTACATCACAGGACGTTATTAGAAAAGAGAGGAGGATGTAGATACTGTAAGCTGACTGTAAGTTTCTTCTGCTCAGGAGGAGACAGGGTATGTACTGTATGAACCATAGATAGTAAATAAAAACTCATAAACACACAAATTATAAGTCTTATTTTAGGGCTGACACAAAAATAGCAAAATAAAATATTATATAAAGAATATCTATATAATAATGTATAAATTGTCAATAGAGCACAGTAACCTTGTAATTTGTCTTCAGTATTTTTTTATTACTATGAGAAATTGTACCCTTATACGCTTATACATAATAATAATAACTTTGAAACTGTTTACTGTTAGATTACTTACTTTAAATGGATTACAAGTACAAAACCAAAACCAAACACTTTTCCATTTACAGCTCTGTGTGTGTCACTGTCACCACAAACTATTTGTTCGAGTTCAAGTGAGTAAGCTAGCCCAAGCTCATAATTGAGGTCAATTGATTAGACGCCAGTGTTTTAACACATTCTTTTTTTCAGGATGCAGTGAAGTGTGGGTAATAGTTTCCGCCTCAGTGCTCTTTGCATTGACTGGTGGACAGAGGCCAAAGCGTCTTGTGTCTGTGCCTTTTATTACTGTATGGCAACAATACCATGTAAATGTATTGTATGTAAAGAGACTTCTGTCACCGATTTGACATTTTGTGTATATGGCACATGGATGGGTGTATACGGTATGCTCCTCTGCCTTATGTTTGTGTGAGAGATGCACTGATGAATGACCAAGGACATTCTGTGTGTGTTTGTAGTGTCTTAGCCATGCCCGCTCTGTAGCGTAAGGACATAAATCTTCCTGAGTACTGTATGTGAATCAGTCAGCCATCCTCCTCTAGTCCATTACAGCTATAAACCCCCTAATGAGGTTTGCACTGGTTCAGACCAGAGCAGCCCTACAGGCCACTCACTCTTTCTCTTTCACATTTTATTTTTAACAAAAGTCCTGTCACCTATGGTTTGCTGGGGTTTGGACTTATTTGAGCTGATCATCACTTTAGTTGTCTCTGTGATTGATTCTCTTCTTTTAATTACATTTTTGTTCAAAACTTCATCAGACATAATTTCTACTGCACCAATGTGCACATCAAAACAAGTACATCCCCAACGTTACAATGACAATGCAATGAGAACATTTAGCAGATCTCTGTTTATACATACACCACAGATGAGTCCAAGTCTGGGATGAGACTTCATGATATGTATTCTTGATGGCTTGTCATTAATTTAACCCAGAAGGATTACTTTACAACCCTATTTTTTATCTCCTGCTGTATGGTGCTATGAGGAACAACCATACTAAATTGTCTCAAAACATTATTCATGTAAGTAGCACTAGAAGAAGCAGTTGATTTTGTTGTACAGATTTCTGTATTGAGGCTGCACTGTGGTTCTGAAATAACCTTTCTTTACTTCAGAAAGTCAAGTATTTGTACCTGGATGTGCTGTAAGAATCTAATCTCAACTGAGAGACATTGTCCATTGTGTAAGAAAATGACATAAGCACTCAGGGTGCCTCTTTACTCTAATAGTTTCACTATATTGATGTCTCACCATCATTTGGGACTCTGCGTATGTCTCTCAGGTTGGAGCTTCAGCATGGGTTCGGCCTACCAGTTCCACAGCTGGAGAGTGTTCGTGGTGGTTTGTGCGCTGCCGTGTGTCTCTGCAGTCGTGGCTCTCACTTTTATGCCTGAGAGCCCCCGTTTCTTCCTGGAGGTATGAGAAACACTGCAGATTGCACCATGATGTCTTTTAATGTGCACACCTACTGATGCTAAAGAACATTAACGCCCAGGTGCAATAGTTTCATTTAGATGTAGGTTGAAGAGTGTTTTGGGCAACATATTTCTTCTTTAGATAAATGTACATTAAGTGTGCAGCTGAAAATTTGTTCCACGTTGAGAAATAGTTTTTGTGGATATTTTGGTTGCCATCTATTGTTGCTAATAATAGGTGACCGTTGTTGTTTATAAAGCCATTATAAAGTGCATAAAATACTGTATAACCAAAACAATGCAAAAGAGCAAATTAACAAGGCAACTGAGAATACAATAGGAAAAATGAACATCAATAAAAACAGTATGTCATTAAAAAAGTAATTAATACAAATTACAACAAAACAATCAAATACAACAAAACCATTTGATTCGTTTTTACGTGAAAAATCACAAAAAGGACACAAAACATTTATTATTAAAACTTTATTTTTATTTTTAATTTTTTGTGATTATCCTCATCATTTAGATTTTGACAGCCTGTCCTGTTTTCAGATGGGTAAGCATGATGAGGCGTGGATGGTGCTCAAACGCATCCACGACACAAACATGCGTGCCCGTGGCGAGCCTGAAAGAGTCTTCACAGTGAGTATAAACCTTCAGTCTGGATTGCACTGCCCTTTCATCAGTTTGGTGAATACGCAGTGTCTCCATCAGCTAACAGTGCAGCATCTCCCCCTGCAGGTGAACCGCATCAAAATCCCCAAACAGCTGGATGAGCTGGTGGAGATGCAGACTGAGTCAGCTAACCCAGTTGTCAAAGTCCTCTTCAAGATCAAGTCAGAAATCAAAGGGGTATGACTTTTTTGTTTATTTTAATTGTTTTTTTTTTCTGTTTCATTTACTGGCTGAGTTACATGTCTTCTCTCCAAGCAGATTTGGTTGACATTTCTGAAATGCTTCGAACCCCCAGTCAAAGAAAACACTATTAAACTGGCTGCAGTGTGGTTCACTCTGTCTTTTGGGTAAGACTTTGTAGATATTTATATTTACAAACCTGCTCCAGGTTTAGCTCTATTCTGTTCATATTTGTGGTGTGTTAAATGCCACTTTATAAAGCCTTCAGTAATACTTCTGCTTCATTACTTCTGCTTAAATACTTTATTTTATTAAAGCCTTTATTCAGATTTACAGTGCACACATTGGGGTCTGTACATCTACTATGAATTAGTGCAACCTGTTACAAGTGGAACATTTTACACTCTCTGCCTAAATCAAGCATGTGCAAATTGAGGGTTGGGAATTTATTTGCAGGGATTTATACATAAATAAATCACAATTGCCAGACGTATTATAAATTAAGAAAAAATATGCCTTCTTTCACAACACACCAGTTTAAAAATACTTGAAACTAAAACTTATTTTTTGCTGTGTTCAGATATTACGGCTTATCTGTGTGGTTCCCCGACGTGATTAAACACCTTCAAGCAGACGAGTATGCCTCCAGAGTGAAGCTCCACAACAATGAACGCATCGAAGACTTTACATTCAACTTTACCCTAGAGAACCAGATTCACAGGAACGGACTCTTTTTAAACGACAGGTAAAAGGGGAACACGGCTTTCATGGTGCCATAGCGGTAAAAGTCATCCAGTGCTGGGATAGCTCTACTATTTATCATTCCTGCAAACAACACACAGTTCCTTCCTCCTTTATCTGCTGCACCACCAGGAAATTAAAAGACTTATCTCTCTCTCTTTCCCCTCCTTCTTCTTCTCTCAGCCATAAACAAACTCGTATGTTGTTTCTTTATGAGTCTTACTAAACAAAGCTGCAGACCAGAATGTATGTTTAATAAGAAAAGATTATATGAGGCCTGAAATACAGGAGAGAGTGCAGTCAACAGATTTTACAGGTTGATAAAAGACTGACAAGAAATGTACAGCAGCACAAAGCCAAACACCAGTAAGCCTTTAAATCAACAGAAAATCAATATGTCTATGATCGGCCTAATGATACAACTCCACAGACGAGACTTAGTAGTGATAGAGTACACTTTTCATTGCTTTTCAATGACAACTTCTTTTCTCTTCAGGTTCATCGGTATGAAATTTAAAGCCGTCACATTTATCGACTCATCCTTTCTCAACTGCTACTTTGAAGACGTCTCCTCTGTCGGGTCCTTCTTCAAGAACTGCACCTTTGTAGACTCTTTTTTTTTCAACACAGGTCAGTCCACACCTCTGTACTCTTCCTCTTTCCCAGACTCCAGTCCTCCGTTCAGTACTGAAAATCCCATTAAGCTGACGATGCCTTACGCATAAGTCTCACTCAGCCTTTCTGCCTTCTTCTGACAGTTCATTTTGCGTTTAAAGTCACAGCTTCTGGCTCCCGAAGAGATGAATGGCTTTAAGCATTTATTGCTTTGCTTTATGTTTCTAAATTACTGCTTAACCCCCGATCCCCGGTGCACATTGCTTTTCTACACACAGAACAATCTTGTATTTAACCAAAAAACTAAAAAAAAAGCTTGGTGTCCTTCAGGGCTCAGTAATTGATATTAAACTGCTACAAGCTTACAATGGGTCTAATTGGAGCACGTTTTTAAAAAATCTGCATATGCACCGGAGGTATAACAATCTGTCACTAGAAGTGCAACATAATCATTTCTTACGAACATGCAAAAGTAAAAGGAGCAACAGTGAGGTGTTTTGAATGTTAACAGAGATTTGCAGCTGATTCAGAGCTTTTGGGAGCGTGAGGCAGAAACAGTTTCCATCAGTGCTCAGGAAAACGCTTAGGTGAGGTCTATGAGAAGTCTTTGCCCCCAGCAAATCTGAACTGAAGAGTGTTAGTAGATCAGACTTTATTGATATGCTGTTTATGACAATTGCAATAAACAGCTTCAGAACCATTTGATCTTACGATAACATTTTTTACAGATATTGACGACACCAAGCTGACGAACTCGCGAGTGATCAACAGCTTGTTCCACCACAACAAGACTGGCTGCCAGGTGACGTTTGATGACAACTACAGCGCCTATTGGGTCTATTTTGTAAACTTCTTGGGAACACTCGCTGTACTACCGGGAAACATTATCTCTGCTCTCCTCATGGACAAAATAGGACGCCTCAGTATGTTAGGTATGATGTCAAGAACAATATTACTGTCCGCCGGCGTCACGTTCACCCATTGGCATTTTGTGAATATGCTTCGTTTAACGTTTCTGCAGTGTCATTTTAAGGTTGGGAGTCTAAAAGAATATGTGATGCTGTGATTTACAGGAGGCTCCATGGTTCTATCAGGCATCAGCTGTTTCTTCCTGTGGTTTGGCACCAGCGAGTCTATGATGATCTTCATGTTGTGCCTCTACAATGGTCTGAGCATCTCGGCCTGGAACTCTCTAGACGTGGTCACTGCCGAGCTGTATCCCACAGACAGGAGGTACATCACTTGATATTTATTTATCACTGTTGCCCTGTCCTCATCAACGAGTCTTATTTATCTCATCTGTCTGTAACGCTGCGTGGATAAATAAAATTAATAAATTGCTCTTTTGTCTGCTTTTTAAAATCATTTAGAAGATATTAATGAGCTAAAAATGCGTTAAATCAAAACTCCAGCATGGCAAATACAGAGTGAGTGTCATTAGTGCTAAACAAATGTTAGGTCTAATCGAGAGCATCCTAGCGAACCACAACCATTACTGCGATCATTTATCTCTGCTGTGTAAAGCACGAGAATGAATTGTGTTGTGGCCTTGTTTCCAGGGGCACAGGCTTTGGCTTCTGTAACGCCATGTGCAAGCTGGCCGCTGTGCTGGGGAACCTGATCTTTGGCTCGCTGGTTGGCATTACTAAAGCCATACCCATCCTGCTGGCGTCATCAGTGCTGGTTGGCGGCGGTCTGATTGGGCTGCGGCTGCCAGACACACGGGCCAATGTCCTCATGTGAACAGACAGACATATGTTTACCAGGTATTTACTAAGCATTCAACCAGAGCAATGTTTTTTTTTTTTTTTACATTCTTTTATGTGTTAATTTCGGTTCTATCACACATCATTAGTACAGTTTGTGAATAAATACCTGGTAAAGCGGGGTTATAATGCAGTGAACTGAAAGAGCTGAAGATATACAGAGTGTTTGTTTTCTCAGTTCAGTGGCATTTTTGCAGAAATACAATTAACAATAAAACACAGAGAAGCATTAACAGGGGTTATAGATCTCTGTATATCAGCAGCTCAGAGTTTTAAAGCTACACACATGCAACATGTAAACACATGTCAATGATGCAAAAGGCTTGGATAGTTAAATCCTCCCATTCACTTATTAAATCCAGCATACTCTTTTTGATGTTATTTCTTTATATTTAACTACTTTTGTACATCTATTTATTTAATAATTGATGATATTTATAATATATTGTGTTTCCATGTTCACGCCTGAAACTGAAAGTACTCCTTGACTTCTGTTTCAAAAACTGTGACTCTATTTATTGTTGAGGATATACAAGCCTTTTGCAGCTATTTGCAAGAATGACAAGGCCATAAAAACCAGTAATGATACAGTAGTTTAGTCTAAAACTGGCAACTTTAGCAGCTACATTTCTAAAGTGAAAAGAAGTTTACATTTTGTGCTTTTTACAGTAAGAGACTTTTGAGATTAGATCCCTTCTGTCTGAATGCTTCCCTATACCTCTCTTGTACGTGTTGTGTTAGTCTTGTGGCTCCAAAGGGCTTTGCTCTCTGTTGCAAACATTTCTGAAGCAGTCTTCTAAATGGCTGCTCTTTCCTTGTCTGTCTGTCTGTCTGTCTGTCCTGCTCTCCTGTCCTCTTGCCCTCTGCTGCTGCTGCTCCCTTTGAACTCTAAGGCCTTTCTTAAATGGTGTGCCTCTCTCCTTTGAGCTTGTCTATCCTTCCAAAACTTGCTGGAATCTTTGCTGCTCTGCTCTGCTTTTCTAGTCCCTTTCTCTTCTGCAGTCTGTATGTGTGTGTGCATGACAGTCCGTCCAAACAAACTGTTAACAACTGTCTTTATGTTGTTTGTTCTAAATCAATAAGACTTTACAATTTTGAAACATGAGATAAAGTGAAATCAAAAGCCATGCTTAGCAGCAGTTGTTTGGGAAATAAATGATTTGACTTCTTTGCTAAGACCCTACAAATCTCTTAAGGAACATCTCTAAGTAGCCACTTTAGAGGTAAGCTTGCTATGATTTAATCTTTCCATTACTTTTAGGCTAAACCAGTGCTGGCCTCCTGCAACTTGTTCAGAAACTCTTTTCATCAAACTTTTGGCAAAAAAGCAAATATGCTTTTCCCACTGCTGGATATTATCTTTAACAAGCCAGTTCAACTAAATCCTAAACTATATTTTGTTGTTGTTGTTGTTGTAGTGCAGTGGATGTGCAGCTCTGGGATAACTGCGCCTAAACTGTAAATGTAAATGTGGCTTGGTAAACTGGCTCTTCAAACCTTCAATCAATTGCTGCTGAAAACTTTCAGAAGTTACTGCTAAATGCATTGCCTCATTTGAGCCGGTGAATAAAATACATAATAATGCATATAATAATTACAATAATAGAATATTCTTTTATTTTTCTAGCTAGCAGTCTTGACTCTTTATTCTGTAAAGTGTAATAGATTCTTTTCTATTTCTGTGGGCTTTAAATCTGTTGCTTACCTGCATCTTTCCTTCTCTAAGCACACTCCAGACCACTCTTTTCCGTAAAGTGGCCTTGCATGCTTGTTGGTGAAGTCCTTCTATTTGTTGTGTGTCCGCCTTTCATTTTGGTGTTGTCACTGTTCCTTTTTCCAGGTCAAAGGTGAATGTATCATTCTTGAGTGTTGTCCGAATAACTAACTCTGCTGTGTCTGGTGTTAATGCTGAGTGGAGGTCATTCTGAAAGAGCGTGTCACTGGAGAGATGATGATACAAAATGTTTACCAGTGACGGTGTTCAAATCTGAAGAAGTTACCCATTAAGACACAGATGTGGATTTCAAAGCCCACATTTTACGCTCAGACTTGATCGCCTCAGCATCCAGACAACACAGGTGTATGTAAAAACGGTCCTTGATATGATTTATTTTGTTAAGAAAATGAATGCAGCTTAAAAATGAATTCTTCTGGTGTCTAAACATTAAATAAAGACTTTCATTTGAACAACCTGAGTGATGCCTTTTTCCAAAGTATACCAGGCCACATCAGCTGGCCCTCTGGGTGCCCAGAATTTCTGTGATACCCCCTGAGAAATGATTAACAAAATTGGTGTAATTTCCTGTGCTTTGGAGCATTTTAGATTGTGTTAAAATATTTTAGCTTCCCAGAATTTGAGTAACACTATAGGTTTACAATTTTAGATTTTATTGGCCACAGCTAGATTAAAAATAGTTTGAAGCCCAAACATTGTTTATAAAACCAATCCTTTCTTGACTTGAGAGGTTTCAATAAATCGGCCTGACTAACAGTGTTGGGAGCATATGGTTTGAAACACCAACTTACACTTTATAAAGGATTACATATGAATAGTTGAATGTCTATGTCCATCCCTAAAATGTTCTGTTCACTGCACTGAGGCGGCGGCCTCACCATCACAGATCTTATCTCTGCTCCTGAGCCACACACACTCAGGCTTTTACTATCGTTTCTGTCCAACAAATGTTTTCACTGTGTCCGTGACTGTCTTAGTTTTTAATCATTATCACAGCTGCCAACTGTACAGATGAAACTGTAAATATAGCCGCATCTCCACAGGGTTAGTTAAGATCGCGCCACGGTCTCCGAGTCCTTTCTCACAATCACAGATGTGAGGTCGGTATGGTGCTGAGAGGGACAGAGGAGACCAACCGACCATTTAAAAAGAATTGAGAGGTTTGACCTCTCCCCTAGAGACTGAAAGTCACACGCTTTGGTTGGCGCTTGACTCAGAGGGAAACGCGTTTAATCAGATAATTGGTGTTACGCATCGGATGTTTTTCGCTCTGCATTTGTACTTGCGTACCAGTATGAGCACCGCTGTTTAGCGTTACATTTCTTCTTCTTTCATATTATTCACTCACAATAAGATCTATGCGGAGACGGGTCCCTCCGAGCACTTGTTACTCTATCAGTGCGTCATGTGCGTCATGTGCGTGGTGGGCGGAAGCGGCGGCCCAGGCCCACACCCACTGAACGATTATGAGTGTTTCACTTTGAAAGACAAATGCCACATATATTACGTACATTCAATAAGTAGTAAAAAACAGAAAAAAAGACATATTAGCCACATATAATCAAGCTAAGCATTAAATTGGCATTCATTTATTTTTATTTTCAATAGCTTGTACAGCAGAATTGCAAGCAATACTGTAAATTAAATCTTACTGTCTTGTTTTACTTTACACAAATGAAGGTTGATGAACGTCACATGATCCGTCAAATGAAATCTCATCATTTCTGCTATAATGGTGTAGTTAAAGGTAAAAAAAATGTCTGGCACAACACAGAGAAAAGGCATTGCTCTAAAAAAACAAACAAATATAGTGTCACTTTATAAAATATACATTTTAATCATTGTTCAAGCTGAAGAATGTTGACAACATACAGTATGTCTCTGCTAATGTTATTTTAATCATATTTTGAAATAATAATCTTTTAGATTTTAGTTTAAAAGTTTAAACATTGAAACAGGTCTTCTGAAGTAGAAATGTCTTGCCTGTGGATCCAGTTACAAGGGTTGTATTTAGCTGTATCCATTCAGAACAATGTGCATTGGTATGTTCCATAGGACACGCTGCACTAGAAACATATGTGCCTTTCTCCTTATGGTATAGCATGCAACGGTAACAATCTGAATGTATTCTGTGATTGGTAGCTTCACCATTAACTGATATCATTAGTTAGCGGAATGCTGACTGTATTGGTCAGTTAAAGCTGACTTCGGCTGAACGAAACCGGATAAACACCTATCGACTATAGCTAGAGGAAAAAAACCTTTATTTCAGTCTCTTTTCAAACCTTTTGTCTTTGTGTGAGTAAGCTGCTGACACACATAGGCTTCCTGTGTAACTCTAAATGGAAACCCAGTACCAAATAAGAAAAAGCAGAGGTTAGCACTATCCTCTTGAGCAAAAAATAGGTTAAATAAGAAATGTTAAAAATAAAAAGAAACGTTTCTCTTTGGATTCCAGCCAAAGGCCCACTTCATTGATTGTGTTAGCCTTAGCCTCACACTGATATGCTGATGGTCTTGCTCTTGAAGGTTTTGAAGTAAGTGTTGGATCCAGTCGAGCGGGACATTAGCAGAAACAGGAAAGGGTCTATTGCTGCATGGAAGCAACACAGACACACTGCCACATTAAAATACCCATACAATATCTCTGTCCCATCAAACAGCTGCAAGTAGTGGATGAAGTGCAGGACTCCAGCTGGGATGAAACACACCAGAAAGATGAGAAACACCAGTAAACTGGTCCTAATGTACAGGGCCCAGTCACAATGGGACTGGTTGAGCTCACTCAGGACTCGAATATAGCACCCCACAGAGACCACTAGAGGAATGAAGAGGCCAAACACGGTCAAAGCCAGGCTGTAGTACACCAGAAACCTATGGGAGGAATATCCCAGAGGTAAGACATCATGGCAAGTGATGATCTCCAACTCTGGGATCATGTAGCTCTGCTGTACCAGAAGCTCTGGGACTAAAGCAGCACCAAAAACCAACCACACGGTCAGAGTAACCCACGCTGTGCACATTCTCTTGGGCATTCTTTTGTACAAGAATGGGTGCACCACAGCCAAATAGCGCTTCACACTAATACAAGCCATCGTCATTGCAGAACAGTACAAGTTACCATAGAAACAGGCTGTGACCACTCGACAGGCAGCCTCGCCGAGCAGCCAGTGGTTGCCATGGAGATGGTATTGAGCCTTGAAGAGGAGGGAGAACAGGAGGAAGAGATCGGACAAGGCCAAGCTGCAGTAGAGGATGGCAGACGACACCTTCCGGACTTTGGAGGCAAGAGAGCAGAGGATGAACAGGTTAGCTGGGACGCCCACAGTCAGCACCAGGATGTACAGGACCGGGATGAGTATGGTGCTTACTGGGCCCTTCAGGTACCTCTCCGTATGGTTACTATGTAGTAGCAGAGCTGGGTTTGAGGTCGGAGGTTCTATACAATTCACATCCAGTAAGGACTCCCGAGTAATCAGGTTTCCTATAAAGGTTCTGGGTAAAACGCAATTTGTCTCATTTCTTGTTCTCGGTTCCTGAGCTACAAACAGAAGAGAAACAAGTAACATCATTTATTTATTTAAAGCTGAACTAATAATAAGAAGATAGTCTATTGATATGTTCTATCAAAGGTGTTATCAAAGTAAATCTTTGTAACTTATTCTTTTTTAAATCTTGCTTTACTTTTACAGCACCCTTGAAAGCTAGTTTTTACAATTCAACTTACTTTTGTCTTGAAGTGTACCTCTGAGACACAAAAAAACAGTTATGACAAAAAGTAGAAGTTTATCCATTTCTTTAGCTGTCCTTTTTTCCATTGTCCGTTTACAATCCCTCTGTCCACGTCTTTAGATGACTAGTGATTGGTGTGGCTGTTGATAAAAACTGCTTCCTCGGGGCTGTGACAAGAATGTGGGCTGCCTTCGGTTGCTGTTTTAACATGCACAGCGTGAACTCATGAAGTTACTTCCTACTTAATTCTTGTCATTCAATACTGTTCAAAGATTTACAGCTATATAAATTTAAATGGTTTATGTGTGTTTTGTATTGTTTTTACAACAACTTTGTATATAACTGCATTTTTAACAGCAGTATGCATTTTAAAAAGCCGTTTGTTTTATTTCCCACTAAACTGTGAATAAACATTTGGAGCATAATCTCTGACAGTTTGACATGTTTTCCAGATTTAATTTTTTAGACGTTTTGTTGATGAGCAGCACGTTTGTTGTGTGTGTGTGTGTGTGTGTGTGTGTGTGTGAGAGTGTGTGTGTGAGTGAGTGAGTGAGTGTGTGTGTGTGTGTGTGTGTGTGTGTGTGAGTGTGTGCTTGTGTGTGCATGTGTGTGTGTGTGTGTGTGTGTGTGTGTGTGTGTGTGTGTGTGTGTGTGTGTGCATGTGTGTGTGTGTGTGTGTGTGTGTGTGTGTGTGTGTGTGTGTGTGTGTGTGTGTGTGTGCGTGTGTGTGTGTGTGTGTGTGTGTGTGCGTGAGTGTGTGTGTGAGAGATAGATCATATAGGGCATATGTGCCCTCAAAGATAATGTGGTTCATTTGTTCTGATATTGTGAAAGGTACAGTTCGCATTTATATATGTATATATATATATATATATATATATATATATATATATATATATATATATATATATATATATATATATATATATATATATATATATATATATATATATATATATATATATATATATATATATATATATATAGTGCCATTTACTGGTAAGTTCTTCTTTCAGTTGCTCTCAATTTTGTCATTTTTTACTTCTCAAGGCCTGTATTGTTCTTACAGTTTCTAAAGTGAAACAAATAAACAACAGGAAATTATGTGGTGAAGTCAAAGCTGCCATGGGTCTAATCTCCCACAGTCTGGATCCTGCCTCCTCTTATGAGCAGAAGTTAACTGGTGTTAGTTTAGGAATGTCCTGCCAGTGAGCAGCAAGACACTTTGTCCAGCTGCACTTTTCCTGGAAACATCAAACAGCTGTGAAAAAAGCCCCTTAAAACTGTACACACATACAAAGGAATGATATTTTTTGTAATATTTGTTTGGTTTAAGAGGAAACAGGTTTAGTCTAGCAGTCTGATACTAAACCCCTGTGGATATCCGACAGTCAGAAAATATGCGTCACACTCCCACCTCTTCCTGTCATTATTGTCATCTGACATAAACTCTTTTTCTATCTAATTGAATTGTCTTTCGAAAGTGCTGTTTTTTTCTGCTGAACTTTTATGTCTCCAGATTTCTCAAAAGACTTTACTTCATTAAGTCAAAGGTTTTCATGATTTTTTTTTTATGTAACCAGTGTATGTAACACCTGATACAAAGGCCTATTTAAAATACAGCCATACATCAATTTTGTGCCTTTTTAGTTACCCTGTTTCTTACATAAGCTACCTACCATCTTAGTTTTCCAACTGCAAAAACATGTATGTAAGGTTTTATATATTATAAATATAAGAACAGAACGTCAAATGTCACATAATTTTGGGATATTGTGACTTGTATCCGAGTTTTCATTTAGTCTAAATAACAATCACCATGAAAGGAAATCTGGCTCCAGTCTAATGTTTAGTCCCAACATTCATTGCAAACCCTCTGTAAATATGATTTTGATTGGACCAGAGCTGGACTCCTTGCTGTGTAACAGGAAGCTTACATCACTCCAGAGGAATTCTGCAGAGCGCTGCTGATTGGTGGAGCGGCTGGATTGGGACTGACTCTTGTTTAGAGCGGAAAGAAAAACGCTTGAACTTTACAGACTTATTGCTACCAGATGGATAATCATTGGCAGACGGGGAAAATACGCAATTCATTTTAAAGAGATTCTGAAGTAGTTTATGAGACGTCTTGGTAAAAATGGTCCCACAGTCTCTGCTGTTCGTTGTGCTGTGCGTTCACGTTGCTTCAGCTGCATTTCATAACGGTAAGACGACTTAAAACTCTCTTTACTGGGGTCTTAATGCGCTCCCTTTTTGGCTTTTGAAATTGACATTGTTTCAAAAGTTCTGTTTTTTTTTTTTTTTTTTTTTTTGTACGAACGCCTGCCTAAGTGAGGAAAATTAAGTTAAAGTTCAGTTGCTTGTTCATAATTTGCAAAATGTTACTAAGGAGAGAAAATTCATACACACCTTCATTCTTCTGAAATGCTTTATTACAGTTATTATTCACAATATGAAGGTCGTGAGCTTAAACCCCGGCTGACCCAAACATTCTCAGCCAACTCCGGCCTTTCAGCATGTCCTTCCTGTGTTAGCATGGGTTCTCTCCTGGTACTCCAGCTTCCTCCCAGAGTGAATGGTTGTCATTGGTCATTGTCCAGGGTGAACCCCGCCTCAGTTTCTGGGATAGGCTCCAGTCACCCACGACCCCTAATGGGATCAAGCAGAAGAAAAGGAATGTGTAACTATAATTAATAAGAATGAGACTGTGTTGATGTAGCAGCTCTAGCATGTTATTTAGCTTAAAGTGAGACATTATGCAAATTAAAAACGTTTAGGTTATAAATATTCACATATCTATTGTGTGCTGTGTATTAAATTGAATCCTTTGTACCCTCTTTCCTTATTGTGGTTCTCTGTTTTGTTCTAGGTTCTTCGGGCAAAGGTCCAAGGACATTTTCCTTCACTAACAACTTGGACAGAAATGAAAAACTGGACCTTGATAGCATTTTATCTGAAAGTTATGAATATGGCTCCGGTGGCTGGAAATCTAACTTTACTAACAGAAACAAAACTTTTGGTCCGAACATCACCGAAGATGCTCGCCTGTTCCTCACGGGGCCTGTGTCTACTGTCCTCTTACCCTCATTCTACACACTGGTGTGTCTTATCAGTTTGCCAATAAACCTCTGTGCAGTGCTGGCCTTTGCCAAGAGGATTCGTCCCAAGAAACCAGCGGCCATATACATGTTAAACCTGGCCTGTGCCGACCTGCTCTTAACCATGCTCCTCCCATTTAAGATTTATTACCATTTTGCCGGAAACAACTGGACATTCGGACCAATCATGTGTCGTGTGGTGACTGCAGCATTTTACTGGAACATGTATTGCTCTGTTCTGCTCATATGTTGCATCAGTGTGGACCGACTCTTTGCTGTGGTCTATCCCATCCAGTCTCTTACTTGGAGGAGGCCACAGTACTCAGTCATAGCTTGTGTGACCATGTGGATACTGTCCTTCACTGGCTCCGTGCCCCTACTTCTCTCCAATCAAACCATTTACTTAAATGAATTAAACATTACCACTTGCCATGATGTTCAGATGCTAGATGAACTCAAGTGGAAATACAAAATTTATTTTATCACCATCTGTTGCACACTGTTCTTCCTGCCTCTACTCATCTCAGTTGTGTCCTACACTTGGGTTATCTGGTCTCTGAGGAAGGTCTCCCGAGGGATTCCAGGATCTACACGAAAAAGGACAAGGGCTGTGGTGATGGCTGTAACTGTGCTGGTCATCTTTGTGCTGTGTTTTATGCCGACTAACGTTATCATGCTAGTACACTACCTGCAGTTTAGTAATACGTTCACCGACAGCAATCAGGCCCCAGAGAGCTCATATGCACTTTACCTGGTCTTTCTGTGTTTGGGAAGTGTCAACTGCTGCCTAGATCCCATGGTCTACTACTTTGGCTCATCCCAGTGCCAGAATCAGCTCGCCAGTGTGATGAGGTGTGAGAAGGAATCATACCAGTCCAAAGCCATTCTGTACCTGAAAAGTACCACAACAGAAAGTTTTAAGATTAGCTCTTCCTCAGAAACAGACTCTTCTCAAGCCAACCTCAACAGCCAATACAGAAAGCTGTTGGTCTGAAGAACTGTTTTGTGCAATTTTACACTTCCACTCTAGGTTTTACTAGACTATGTTCTTAAAAGTATTTTTATTATGATGCTTGACTAACAAAAACATATTAGCACCAAAGCCACTCTTTGACTCTATGGCACATGTATGCTTATGTAAAGCACTGTATAACTGCATAAAGTGTGACAATATAGTTAACACAGAAATCACTGAAAATACATTAAGTCAACAAAAAGTGAAGAGAATTTAGAAGTCTGTGAAGATTAGATAAGGGTTTCTATTCCTTAATGGATTCCGTTGAACTTTTGTTTTATACTTTTGCACATTTTGATGGAAATATATATAGTAGCTCATGAGTTCATCTGGTTATTTGTGATTGTATCCATTTTCCTTGATGTGATAGAAAAAAGGGCTACTGTTGTCATTTAAAGGCATTATTTTATACATTTTAAGGCATTATTTTATACATTTTGTTCAGTAGATCACTTAATATTCAACAATTTAACTTTAATAAACAGATTTTTAAATTGACTAAGTGCTTTGTGGAGTTTTATGCTGCTCCCTGCTGGTTAAAGTGTGTAGTGAATAATTATTAGTTCGGACTTCCTTCAAACAGCTGTCTGCTAACCCAATACAACACCCTTAGCCCTATCAGTTGGTAGTTAATAAAACCCATCTCACCAATCATTGTGGTGGGTTAAGATTACATTTCACAGTTTAGCTCAGTTATTGCATAGCCACAGTTGGGTCACGTATTCTGACAGCAGCTGTTACTGTCAGGTTTGGGGACTTGTATTCTTCCTTCCTAAATGCCAGGAAAAGAAAGCTGCTTAAACAAAAAAAAAAGTTTGAATCAATCAATGTGTCTGCCTAAGTGTTGATTTAAGAAACACTAAAATGTGCAATGGCGCCCCCTGCAGTCACAGGTCTCGGTTGCAGATAGTGCCTTAATTGACGCTGGTCTTGTTTTTTTGTTTTATATCTTGAGCAATTGACTTCAATTCATTAATAAATGTTTGGTTATATTGAGTCTCATGTTTAAAGCAAGTTTAAATTCAACAATTTATTGACATAAACGTATCAGAAGGCATAGACCTTCAGGTATCCTATCAAGCGTAAGAAATAAGTTATGTTGTAGCCTAGTTCGTGGACAATGATTTTATGGTTCAGTTGTCTTGGCTTTATAAGTAGCCTAACAGATATTTACACGAGCACCTAAAGATCTATTTACCTGTTCTCTGTAGAATTCCTAGATATCTAAATCATCCAAATTACTCAAACGCGTCTTCGTTTCCGGGCTGTGGACAATGTCACGTGACCGGATGACATCACTCAGGTGTAAAAATTAGCTACGCTTGTTGAACTCGTGAAGGTGGTTGGTATCACTGGCTCTGGCGCGGCCACACCTGTATTTCCTCTTCACTTTCATGTTAAACCCAGTGAGTTAACTTTAATCCTCAGCCATGGCTTTAGTCTTTCCTCGACGTCACCAGCTGCTTCTTCTGATGTATTTATTACACAGTTGCGTTGGAACAATTGTAAAAGGTATGTTTTCTCTCACTGTTTTCGCCTAGGCTAGCTACTTTGTTTGTTCCCTATTATTTAAAAAAACAAATTTGTTGTCTTACAGGTGAACAGTGATACAGGATATGTTATGTGTTCTTTAAAAGAGTGTGGCAGTTTTTAAACAGAATTCACGCAAATATTAACAGAGCACCACAGAGTTTTAGACACACGTAGGCTAGCATGATCTCGTAAACAACCATTGTAACCTACTTCTGCATTTAATGTAACAGTTTTATTTCACAGAGAACAGAGGCTTTTTTGGCAAAGAAACCGAAGATGGAGTGGAGGTCACATCTGAAGCCAAGAATATCCTGAGCAGTAGCCTTACAACTGTCTTCCTCCCAGTCGTCTACATCATTGTGTTTGCTGTAGGGATGCCTGCAAATGCCCTGGCAATTTGGGTATTCCTCTTCAGAATCAAGAAAAAGCATCCAGCTTCGATTTTCATGGCAAACCTGGCTCTAGCGGATCTGCTCTTTGTCATCTGGGTGCCGCTGAAAATAGCATACCATTTCAACGACAACAACTGGATTTATGGAGAAGGCTTGTGTAAAGTGCTAGTTTCTTTTTTTTACGGAAACATGTACTGTTCCATCTTGTTTATTACTTGCATAAGTGTGCAGCGGTACTGGGCTGTGGTTCATCCATTAACCCAGGTGCGGAAGGACAACTGTGTGGCAATTGCCCTTTCGGTCACAGTCTGGGTAGTGGTCTGGTTGATCACCGTCCCTCTTTATCTCTACGATCAGCAGGTCAAAGTAACAAATTTAAATGGCATCTTCACTTGTCATGATGTCACAAAGCCAAGTCAGAAGAAAATGGCAGCTGGTTACTTTCTAACTATGGGAATACTGGGATTTGTTGTCCCTTCTGTTGTCTGCATCATATCCTATGTCCTCATGCTTAAGGCTCTCAGGAACAACATGTCAGACCCCACTATTGCCAAAAAGCGGAGAAAGGCTATTGTCCTGATCATCACAGTCCTGGTTATGTTTTTAGTTTGCTTTGCCCCAAGTAATATTATGTTATTAGTCCACTACATTCTCCTATTGAGTGACAATCCACACAACTTGTATGGCTTTTACATCATCACCCTGTGCTTGGCCAGCCTCAACAGCTGCATCGACCCTTTTGTTTACTACTTCATTTCAGAGGATTTTAGAAATCACATAAAGAATACATTCCTGTGCAGGAGCGAGAGGACTGTTGAGAGGATGAGGATCTCTTTCAGTGCCCTAAAGTACTCAAAGAAGAGCAACACCTACACTTCTGACACTTCAAACACAAAGAGCACAGAGTGCTAACTGGTGACTATTGGTTTCTCCCCTTTTTTTTCTGTTGATGCATATTAAAAAATATATTTGAGCAGGCATTTTTAGAGTTGCTGAATTCCCTACTCTCATGTGAAATATATTGCACTTTGATCATGTTTTTTTTATTGTTTGCTTTTGTTGCTGTAATGAAAAGTTTTTTTTTTTTTGTTTTTTTTAAAAAACATTGAAAAAGTTAAAGCAAAAGCATCTGGACTCAGTTTTCAAGGTGACCTGAGTCTGCAGTCCACCTCAAAGAGAAGGGGCCTTCCTCTGAGGACGGCAATGTCCAACTTTTGGCCAGAGAGGCCAGATGTTTTGAGACAGGGGTGAAGGAAGACATTTTTGTTAAAATGGAAAAGCTCTCTTTGAACAGAGGAGTTGGCCTTTGATTCATGTTGCCTAGTATTTACAAGTGTTCTGAAACCAACACCTGACTGGAACAGTGACACTAGCAACCCACCTGAGCCTGTAATGACTCATTCCTCTAGAGATAAAGTTGATCTGAGAACTGAAAGTATTTTTGAATTAAAGACAAAACGTCTTCACCTTGAAAACAAATGCTTTTGCTTAACCCTTTTCATCAAGATGACCTGGATAACTGAGAACCTCCACAGACTTTTTTTTTTTAAACATTTTTATTTTGTAAATTCTTGCCTTAATTTATGCCTTTTAATGATGGTTTTATTATTGGATATGTAAGCAAATTGTGTTGCTGTTAATAAAAGTTCTTAATACATTTTCCACAGAATGACATTTTTCTTATTTCAGAGGTCAAACCTTTTTTTTAAAACTAACATTGTAGTTTGCACACCGTTTGCATTGAGCATAAACTGTGCTCATTTGTTTAAACTCTTTACTGTCCCAAAAATGTAATATACTATCATGGTGTCCTTTGTAGTACGACTCTTTATTAACCTACCCAAGGTGAGCATGTGTTTCCACTTCCCCTGTACTTGAAGTTATTTCACCCATAACGTGAAAATCATGACGGCTTTTACAGGAACAGCACGTAAAACCGGTGGGCGGAGTCAAAACAACCTGACACACACAGGTAGTCTCGGGGTGTGCCCTGGGACTGAGGTTAGACCTGTCGTCGAGTGTTTAAGGAGCTCTGCTAGTGAAATACCGAAGCAGAAGTCAACGACGATCAGTGAAAGTAGGCTACACAAATATGGACAGGATTCGGCTTTTTTCGCTTCTGTTGGTGGTGTGCTGCTTCTCGGCGTCTAATGCAAGTAGGTCACTCGAGTAATAAGTGCTTCTAACTAATATTCTCTTTTCTAACTTCTTTGTCTCAAAGGGCGAGCACACCTCAGCTACTTACCGAGCTACTGACAGAATTATTCATGTTGTATATGTCCCATGAATAAAAACAGTAGCCTACTGTTTTGTAAACGTCTAAGTCCTACAATACGCCTAATTTCAACCAAACAATGTAGAATTATTCGAGTAGATTGCTACAATTAACAAAACATAATGGTGTCAAGCGTTATCTAAATGTTTTGGGTAGTTGGCATGCTAATAAGACTGTGGCCTATAATACTATAGTAATGATTAGTTTTAGCCCTACTTCTTTTTAAAATTCATTATTTCTTTTTTCAGAGATCGACGGACGCGGATTTAAGGGCATCGTGGACCCTGAAAACTCAACACTAGTTGATGTGGATGACGCAGCAAAGGTTATCCTCAAGAGTCAATTAACTACAGTCTTCTTCCCAATCCTTTACATCATTGTGTTTGTTGTGGGGCTGCCTGCCAACGCCATGGCCATCTGGGTTTTTATATTTCGGGTCAAGAAGAAGCATCCATCGAACATCTATATGGCCAACCTGGCTCTGGCTGACCTCTTGTTTGTCATCTGGCTACCCTTGAAGATAGCATACCATTTAAACGGCAACGACTGGACTTATGGAGAACCGCTATGTAAAGTCCTAGTCAGCTTTTTCTATGGCAACATGTACTGCTCTATTCTCTTCGTTGCCTGCCTTAGTGTGCAGAGGTACTGGGTTGTGGCCCATCCACTCTCCCATCAGAGGAAGAATAACAAAGTGGCCATTTGTGTCTCTGTGGCCATCTGGGCTTTCATTTGGCTCACCACAACTCCACTATACCTGTATGAGCACACCGCCAAGCTTAAAGATCCCCAGATTACCACATGCCACGATGTGAACATCATTACGGATATCGATAATCCATTCCCTTCAATCCAGCTCCCATACTATTATTTCATCTTTATGGGATTGGTTGTGTTCCTGGTCCCATGCGTAGTTATTATTGTGGCTTACATTTTGTTACTCAGAGCACTGGGAAACAGCATGGAGGAGAGCTCAGCTTCCAAGAACCGCCATAAAGCAGTAATGTTGATTGTGATTGTAATGGTTACATTCTTAGTATGTTTTATCCCTAGTAACATCATGCTAGTGCTGCATTACTCACTGTTAAAAGACCAGATTGCCAACAATGGCTACGGCTTCTATATCTCAACATTATGCTTGTCCAGCCTGAACAGCTGCCTGGACCCGTTCATCTACTACTTTGTGTCAGAAGACTTCAGAAATCATGTGAAGAACACACTGCTGTGTCGAAGCAGCAGAACTGTGGAAAGGATGAGAGTGTCTTTTAGTTCAATGAAATACTCCAGAAAAAGCAAGTCATACTTCTCTGACACAGGAACCACTCAGACCAGTTCATGTTAGTCAGAAGAAGAAAACACAGAATTTCAGAAGGGACTCTGTGTCAACAAGCAAGTCAAAAAAAACAATGCAATAGATCATTATCTTATTTTGGCCATTTAGGCCATAGTGCCTGGCCATGGTTCACAAATGGAGAATTGTATGACCAGTTCTTTTAATGTGAGGATAATAAAACTGTATGTGAATTTTTATTTTTATTTTTATTTTTTATTATTTTGAAGTCACAGCCTGTTGACAATGTTACGCTAAAATTACAGGTTAGTAGTTATGACTGATAACTGTGTTGCACTGAAGACAAATTTGTCAAATGGATAATGCAGAATGGATAGTTAAGAATACTTTCACAACCCATTTAGCTTTTCTTTTAAGGTTTAACCCAATCAAAGGTTGTAATTTTTAAACGGTTACGTCAATTAATGATACAATGTACATGTAGTTTCTGTGAAACTTGCGCAACCAATTTAACGGGTGAGTCACTGGGTTTGTTTTTGTGATTCTCCCAAAGGAAGACAATACTGACAGGACAACTTTGATATTGTTTATGACAATGAAATTAGTCTATTTTTTTTTTTTTTGGAGTGAGAAAATGAAATGTAAAGGTTGCCGACTTGTGGGTCATTTATATCTTAATGTTTTTATGGGACACCCAGACAGAAGAGTATCCAGGAAGGTGTAAATTTTAGAGCGAGCTGGGACATGTTTTAGTGATGATCTCACCAGGTTTCCATGGTTTCAATGCTTACCAAAATCCAGCTATAAATGACAGAAACTGATAAGCAAACTTTACTTTCTAAGTGTGTAGTTTTCAAAGTAATTTTATTATTTTGATTTCTATTGAGCTTCTGTCCAAAATATGTGTTAAAACCTTAAGTTTAGCTTCAGTTGACTTGAGATAAGATCTGCTCTACTGGCAGTACTAGTAATCTTTTTAGTCAGTTAATGCAAATGTGTGTTTTCTAAACCTGCAACAAGGTGACTGGTGCTAGCTTCCGGTTTGTGGCAAAGCTTTGGGGTTAATAATTGATGTGGAGTGTCAGCTTACCTTTTGTTGGCTTTGTGAAGTAGTATGCCTTCTTTTCACTTGTGAGACACAGAGCCACTCCCTGGTCATGTAACCCTTTCTCAGTTCAGACTATGTGACTGAACAATAACAAGTATCACATTAGTTTAAAGCAGATGTTTCAACCCACCTGTTTGGTCTGTTTTAATTAAGTATACATATATAAACATGTGTAATGGAATATATTTGTGCTGATTTTATGATACTAGATAATAATTGTACCTTTTGTTTTAAAAAGCCATCTGCAACGTGGTGCATAATGTCTGTGCTTATTGCTGCATGTGTTTGTGATTGTTTGCCAAACAAATTTTATTTACTATGGAAATGATGTACATTATGACTGTTGAGATTCAGTGACAGTTTTACAAGGGCGGGTTACTGGAGCCATCTGAAAGCAGTATTTGTATTTCATGTATGGTGTATTTTTGTAGCCCGTATGTAAATCAAATCTTGTCAAACCGGATTTGTCTGCCTGGTTATGACTCACAGGAGCACTGGAAAACATGAGTCTCCATCAAGATTTAGATGCTGCACTGTCGTTCGACAATATCTGATAACTTCTACTGCATTTTCTTTATCCATTTTTTTTATTTGATATATATTGTTTACTTCAAAAAATAAAACAAATATATACAATATGATATGAAATATTTGAATAACTTCACAACATAATTTTTCTTTTGAGTTCATTTACAAATTCCTCCCAAAAAGAGCACTGTGCTTCAAGTGAGACTAAAAGATTAGTATTGCATCCACGCATCATACTGGGATACAGCTAAAAGAACACTATTCTTTGTGTGGGTGTGAGTGAGTGAGAGGGTGAGCATCGGGAAGAGAGAGGAAAATGTACGTGCTAATGTCTGTGTAATCACTTTGGCAGATCTCACATGGCTTTTTTTTTTTTCTACCGTCACTTGCTGAACACCCGGTCAAATTATCACATAGATCTGTTTATACTTTTAATATTTCAAAGAGTCCCACAGATATAAGAATCTGACCTGAGAATGGCACTGAAACAAAATAAAGAACAGCACATGAATATAAATGGTAAATCTCTACAAAATTGAGATAATTGTGCACAGTGCAGTAGAAAAGAATAAAGTATAACTATTTACAACTATTTACCATGTATCCAAACAACTGTATTTTTATATTGTGCCGCTAAACACTGAAGAATATTCATTGTATGTTAGTGGGTAAAACACAAAAGTAAATAGTCAAACAACTGAATCTGTTGAAGGTAAAGGCAGAAAACTGACCTGTTGGGTCTAGAAAAAAACAAGTGCAGTGAAATGTGAGCAAGTACAAAAGAGATACTCGGAGTAAAAGAGAGACAGAGTTATTCAAAGTTCTTTAGTCTTGGCTTTCATCTCATCTGGCTCTCCTGTGGCACCATTGCCAGAGGGACTTGGCATTAAGTTTGTGCCGGCAAGCCAGTCCCAGTGTGAGAAGAATGGGGCGAAGTTAGTGCCGGGTTTTTGGTGATGAGTGTCATGCTTAGGTGCACCGCCCCAAAGGCCGAAAGGCACCAGCCTGTGCATGGACCATGGAAAGTCATAACCACAGTGGTCCTCCGTAGAGACATAGACATTGAAGACCATGAAACCCCATGTTGTAAGACAGTGGCACTGGAGCAGGATAGGATCTACTGTGGCCCAAAATCCTACGCTGAAGAGCTCCCAGCCAGACAGATACTGGGTGACGAGGCTGAAGGGCTGGTTGTACTGGTGGTGCACAGCGTGAAAGGTGCGATACAACCAAGGGACTCTGTGGTGCAGCAGGTGCCAAATGTAATACTGAAAGTCAAAAACCACTGTGCAGCCCACAATGCCCAGGAGGAAACTCCAAAGAGTGGGTGCTTCTCGTGGTAATGGCGTGGGTGGCCTCCAGAGCCACTGTGCCACCGCTGCTGGGAAGATATACAGCAGATGGTTGTAGATGGTGAGGCATAGCGTGGTCCAGATGTTCGGCCATGTGATGGGCTTGTCCGGATGCAGCCTGCAGCGGTTGATGCAAGGCCAGGTGGGAGCGAGCAGGTCCAGGGCAGTGTAAAGGACAATCAGAAAGAAGTAAGTGGTTACAGACAGGACCACAGGGAAGAGTGGGCTCCTGAGGAGGTCGTGGTGGTTCTGGTGAAGGTAGTCCCAGGCAGGCTGCAGAATTGAGCCATGGGACAGGCCTCCAGTCACGTTGCCCACATCCGACATCCAGGATAAATCCTCAGTTCTGAGCAGCCTGCCTGTACTCATCACTAGCCCTCCGTTTGCTGTTATAAAGAGGGGCAGATCCAAAAGGGATTATTATCTAACAAGGCTCAGGAGTGGACAGAGAGGTTGTAAATGAACCAAAGATCCAATCAGCGTCCGTGTGTAGGTTCAGCAGCATCAAATTGTCTGCTAATGCTGTGCCAAATTGGACTGTCTGCCTGTCTTTGGCTCTTATGTATGTTGAAGCCCCACCTCCACCCTCACTTTCTGCATTTTAAAAGAAGGCACTCTGTAAAGGCCCTTTTTCATGGGCACAAGGACGCTAGCCAGGATTCGGGAGCTGGGCCACAACAGCTCCCATTTTTGACCCAAATCATGGAGAGAGAGCTTCCGTTTGATTGTGGATTTGACTTTGACACAGAAGATAAAGAGGAACTGTTTTTAAGACATTCCCTTCAAGAAACTAAATGAAAGAATTAAGTGGCTGAGGGCCAAGTCTGTTAGTTGTCATTGTTGATTAACATGTTAATCTTAATGTATTTTTACACTTACTCTAAGATGGTCAGACAAATACAATTGCACAGTCATACACATATCACGGGCCCTCATTAATCACTTTCAAAACTGACAGGGATTCAAAAGCACTTCCTGTCTGATGCTGAGCTGAGATTTTGTTTACTTAAAACGGATCAGCTCTACTTTTTTTGGAGTACACCCAGTAATTATGCTGAAAGCCGAGAAATATTTTTTCAAAAGTGCACCCCAGAGATTAATTATTCAGTTACTATGATCCACAATAACAAGTGATCATTGCCACACCAACACCATACTATATGTCTGCTTGTTTCACCTCAGACTGTGCTGTGCCTTTATGTGCTATTTGACTAGTGCTTATGATCAGCCAACAGAGGGCAGTAAAACTTTACCTTTAACAAAGACAGTCCCAATATTTACACACAATCTGGAGTACTGGGTATTTATTGTATGTCCCACTTTATGTAACAAATACTAATACTAGTAAATAATAGACACGAGCAGCAAATAGAAACAGTTATTACAAGTTACAGAAAAAGTGCTGAGTGGGCATTAAGGCATGGGTCAGAAAAATATGTCAGTCATCGTGGCTTATTGATTCCTTTTATACTCTATAAATGCACAACTGCAATAATAATGCTGATTGCACAATAATGCTGATTGCACAACTGCAATAATCACGGGACTGTCATACAGGTTTTGGGATTTTGGTACGCTTCTGGTTGGACAGGATCTGATAAAACAGGTGGGATGTGTCTTAGTTTATTATGTCTAAATAAAAGGTGTGTATCATTATGAAGGTCATAGATAAAAGGTAGCTTATGTGAATGAGAATTTAGCTTGCTTCTGCCTCTCATTCAATTAATAGTATGTTCAATCATTATAGAAATAACTTGCAGTGTGTCACTGAAAAAAAAAATTGTGCTTTTCTGAAAACCTAAAACATAAAAGTGTCACTTACCTCCATGTAAAGGAAGTATGTGAGGAGAGAGGACAATGTGTGAGACTTCAGACCTCAGGTTCTTCACACATTCATCACAGCTCATGAGAAATAGTCCAGAACTGCATTAAGGGTTCAGTGTCTATGTATGTACAAGAGAAAAAAAATGCCTACTAAAATCCCTGTGGCCAGTAACAGAACGTGAGAGAGATGTGACATTTGAAGTGTAACCCTGTGTTTGTTGAATGGAAAATTGTCTGTGAGAATGCATCTGGGAACAAATATCTAAAAGTAAAACTCCTCTGGACATGTCAGGAGTCTTCAACAGTTGTTTGATGAACTACATCAGCACTGAAGACAGAGTGTAAGGTGCCTGAAGAGTTAAGGCCAATACATACTCCGCGAGAACAAGAAATTTGTTCTTGTTCTTGAGTCAAGGAACGGCTGGTATCAATGGGCTAGGTGGGCAAAGCCCCTCCTGTCGTTTGTCTTATATAAATGTTTTATCTTAGTGGAAGATATTAGGGAATAGTGTTTATATTTAGGATTGCGCTAATACCTTTAAATTGCCACAAAAACAACAAAGGGGGATTATTATTTTCAGGACAATTTCTCCAGGACTTCAGCACCAATACGCTTCCTTATTTGGTGATTGACAGGTGTGAAGGCCTGCCCCCTCATATTACCCTCATATTACAACACTTGGTGCCCAGAAACTTGAATTAGGGCAAAACAGAGGGATGTACAGTAGGCTGTACTGTACTTTTAAGAGAGCGTGAGGAGGGTGTAGTGATAGAAAAAGCAGGCTATTATTATTGAATGCAATTAGCAATAGCATTATTTGTTGCATTTAGTATTACCATGAAAGCATAAGAAAGGTTGGTAAGCCTGACCTACCTCCTCTATTTCCAAAATTCTCCTCTGTGTGAACTAGGCCTACTGATTGATAGTAATTTTTTTTGTTTTTGTTTTAGTCCACCCAATAACACCAGCACTGTTACCGGATAAAAACAAATCTAATTTAGGCTTTTTTGTTGTTTTTTTTTTTTTTTTTACATGAGAACTGAAGCACTTTTAAAGTTCCTGTGCTCTTGACATTGTGTTACTACCAATGATTGTAAAAAATATGGACGTCTTCTGCCCATTGCTCCCCTTTTCACCAATATTGTCCTTAACACAGGGCAACAAAATGGCGGTTACATCTGGGCTTTTCTGCTGTTACTGCATCGTAAAACAATAGTTCTCAGAGAGCATAATTGGACATATTAATCAAAAATTGCACTGGTAAAGTTGCCATTGGGTTTCTCTTTATATTTCCACTTTTGAAGCCTGCCCTCTGGTGGACAGCGGTATATAGCTAAATGGTGGCGCTCTTACTTGAAGACTTTTTAAGGGATTTCATGAGAGTGCTGTTTGATTGGAACTGGACACTGAAGAAGCCGAGAGGACAATGGTAGATCAGTACCATCCTTGACAATCTCTGCTGTTGCTAGTGAAGTTCTGGGTGGCAGTAGCTCAGTAGAGCAGTCGTCTTTCAACCCGAAGGTAGTTGGTTCGATTCCCACTCTCCTCACAGTTCATACTGTCGTTGTGTCCTTGGGCAAGACACTTAACCCACCTTGCCTCCAGTGGCTGTAACACTGGTAATTACTGTAGAACAATGTAAGTCGCTTTGGATAAAAGCGTCTGCCAAATGAATAAATGTAAATGTAAAATGAAGTTTCCGCTTGAGGATAAATAAAGTGTATCATATCTGATCTTATTAAGACAGTTAGTGTGTGGACGTATCAATGGTTAAAGTCCCACTTGTGTGCATAATTGGTTGTTGGGGGAAACTGTTTCATCACCTAAAAGGATGGAAACTTATTTTCTCTGGTAGTGAGTAGCAGTTACAGGCACCTTCTAATGAGTAACATCCCTCAGGTGTCGTCTTTGGGGGATGCGGGCTAAATTGAGTGTTATTCTCCACTGTGTTATTATGCCACACAGGCAAGGGAGGGATGACTGTGTTTGAGAGGGAACGCTCACACCCAAAATGAAATCCTGCTGCTGCTAAAAATAAATGCCACTGTGTTTATGACTAATAGACAGAAAGGTAAGGGATAAAAGCAAGATAGTGCTTTACCATCAATTCTAAACATTTTCTTACAGCAGCAAATCAAACATTTGACCTCACTTCAGATAACACCACATGTGCCAAATTGAATGAACAATTACATTTGTGGCTTTTGTTCATCGTTTTCAAAGCAACACAAGCAAAGACTATTTACTGAACTTAATCTGCTAACCAAAATAACTTTACTATATAAACAATGCTGTGTGGATGAGTCAAACGAAATGTGCAAATATGTGATGAAATCATGATGTGCACTCTCCTTACATATGGCAACGTGGCACTGCAAATCTCATCTGTCACTGCTGTTTTTGTAGGGCATCCACAAACATTTAAATGCATCTAACTCTATGTTTCTCTTTTTTATTTATAATGACGACACAATACTTTATGTGACAGCTGTGTGCCCCTCCCCCGGCCTGTGCTGCCTCAAGGGGGAAAGGCTGACGTGTGAAGGCCCATGCATGACACAGGGTAGGGCAAATCCACCTGGGGATGTAAGGTTACATTGGCACATGTTTTGTTTTTCACTTAGCTGCATTGATTAAATCTTAAAAAGGAAGACTGCTGCCACTGGCTCCTCACCTGGGGAATTAATTATCGCCTAAAAAAAAATCATGGTTGGCCCATTTAACCTCTCTTCATTTCCTAAAAAACAAGCTGTGCAGCAGCTTCCCTTCTCATTTTGCTGTGGGACACTAACCAGGTAAGGACCCCTCTGTCTCTTAGTCTAATTACTGACTACTTTGCTTTAACGCTAACATGAAAACTGTGCTCTTCCAGAAAGCTTTAAAACCTCTCCCAGTGTCAAGATGCCGAGCCAGCTTGAAGGGGCCATGGATGCTCTGATAACAGTTTTCTACAACTACTCTGGAAATGAAGGAGACAAATACAAACTTAACAAGGGCGAATTGAAGCAACTGCTAAACAGCGAGCTGACAGACTTCCTCACGGTAAAGGGCAAATTTTTCTCTTTATTCATCTAAATCTGTTGTTTTTATGGGAATTATTATTTATTCCTATGTTGCCAAAATTTGCCAAAAAAGTGCTGTAGCATGACCTACTCTTTTTTTGTCCAAATGAACAATGCAAATATACTTTTTAAAGATTTATATAACATTGTATGACGCATAGCTAGTACCTGACAAAGTAGAGGGGGAAATCTCATGATTCAAGAACTGACCATTTTGACCTTGTTGAGGGAAATTGTTCTCACATTGATTGTTATCCTGCTGTCTAAGTATAACTGCTGCTGGTGCCTCTCACATCATAGCAGCATGAAAAATAAAGGATGAGGTGAAGGAGACAGATAAAGCCATTTCCGATAAGCCCCTGTTCCTGACTTTGTGTGATAGCAGCGTGCGCAGGCCTGCAGTTTTATTTGATTGACCCCAACACACTGAGCAGAAAACGGCCTATGAGTGTAAGCGTCCATGTCTTCTGATATATTTTTCTTTTTACTTCTTGTCCTTCTTCATGCCGACTGAGCCTCAGGTGCTCACACATCATCATCAGTGGCCCACGTCGCTGCCAAATATAGACAAGCCATGATGTCATCACATCCCCACAGGCTACAGTCACCTCTGTAGACAGATAGACAGTGGGATGATGAGAAGACACTTGCGCTTCACACTCAAATATCAATTGATCACGGATGACCTGACCGTACAATATTTATATAAGGTATTCTGTAAGTGTAAGTGGTCAGCTAGCTTTAAAACACGCCAGATTTTGAGAATTCCATTAATTTCTTTTGCTGTGCTTTCTCACTGCAGTGTGCATCCTGTTACAAGGATACTTTTAATTATTAAAAAAATGTCAAACGTAAGCCAATAACTGCAACTTAAAAGCCAGAAGAAGAATCTCTCATTTCTCATTTAAATTACTAACGTTATCTCAAAAATCACTGTTTCCTTGGAAAATAAAAGGGAAAAGCAACAGATGTGGTGTCTGGTCAGTGGTGCAGTGCGATGCTCTATACAAAATGTTGTGCATTACATGGGAATATGTAATAGTAACATCAAAACCTTTGTTTTTACAGTGCAATAATTCCTTGTATTTCCTTCTGATAGTCTCAGAAAGACCCATTGCTGGTGGAGAAGATTATGAATGACCTGGACTCAAACAAAGACAATGAGGTGGACTTCAATGAGTTTGTGGTGCTGGTGGCAGCGCTCACTGTGGCCTGCAACGACTTCTTCCAAGAGCAGAAGAAGAAATCAAAGTAGATGTCCTTGGAAATCAACTTAAAACAAGCACAACTCTAATTTTCTATGTCGTTTGTGGTTATATTTATAATTTACAAAAATACACATGTCCCAAATGCAGATTAAAATACTATATAAGCAATTTAATGTCAAGTCTACTGTACATGACATCCTCCTGTAAGATGTTAAACCATGCCTGACCTATCCATGATGAAATATAAAATATGACCACATTAACTCACTATAGGATCTAGACATATACAATGCCCCTAAATGTTGTCTATTGTGATGGAATTGTGTTTTTTTTTTTTTTGTAAAAGGGTAATAGCGTCAATATTGTGACTTGCATATTTTCCTTTTAGACATCTTTGTCAACTTGTTGTCAAATTTGTCTCATTTGTCTTCAGTGTCCCATTAGAGATTCTGAAGCTGTAAATGTCAATAAGGAGCATTGAAGGTGCAATGTGTTGCAATAAATAATTCTGATAAATGTTTCAAAATGTTTCCCCACAGCTTTTTTGTCCTCAAGTGTGATAGATTCATGTAAATGTATAAACCATAAGAAATGCTAACGCTCTTTGACCTTGGGAAAGAGGGTGAAGGTGACTAAAGTTAACGGTTCAGCCTTCCCTCTGAGAAATGAGGACTACACTTTCCTTTATAGTATTCACTTGCTGTCATGTGGAGGAAAAAAAAATTCTGAGGCTAAAGTTGTCACAGAAGCAAATAGTGGTGCCTTTATGTGCACAGATGGTGATTGCACAAACCCTTGTGCTTACAATGCAAATTGGCTGTGATTGGCTGTAATTGAGCACGGTAATCACACTTGCTCCCTTGGGAGGATGCCATGCAGTAATTATGTTTTTGTTCAAATTATAAAAGGTTGCTATCAATTCAAAATGCCATTTGATAATTTATAAATGTGGATACTTATACACCCCCTCACATAATTACCCCCCACCAAATATTCATGCTGTTCTCTACTTCCTGTAAACGTCATGTTCTACGTCTTGAAAAGGTTGGAGTCATGTATTGTGAGCAGCAGCAGTAGGATCATTATGTTCTGTGTTTGACCCTTTCAAAATGTCCTTTGTAAAGAGCATCGAATGTGTCAAATCAGCAGATAAAAAAGAAAATATTACATTTTTAATCCCTCAGAGAAAAGTATTAAAGCAGTGCACAATGTATGTGTATGTCATTGTTGGACACGAGACAATGTCTCCACACTTAGCGTGTCACTCAACCAAACGTAGCTGCTACCTGCAAAGGATATCTTCAAATGCGCCCCAAGTCTTTATCTCGTGCTCACATGCTGTTTCATCACTGTGTGCGTCACGGTTGGTGTCACAAGTCCTCATTAGGACTGACCTGACTTTGGCATTGTTTCAGCATTGTCTTATGGTTTATAAACACTCCAACACAATGACAACTATAGATTTGTTTAGTATAAAGTTGCTGTAATTCAGATCTATTGGAGAGGAGGATTTCAAATTCAAATGAACAAAAGCCTGAGGTAAGGTTCACATGGACTGTTAGGACACAAAAACAGCAAATTCGGTTTGAAGAATTTAACAATGCCTGTTGAATTGTGGCAAGAATAGCCAGTTTTTCAACATTGTTTCCAGCTGGAAAACAATTTGGCCTTGCCTTTATTATTAAATATGCTTAAGATGGCTTTCCATCATTTATTCTTTCTCTTGGGATTTACTGGCTTCTGTTGTGCATGATTTATTAAAAGCCTGTTGGTTCTCACAACATGTTATTATACTTCATTAAGAACATAACAAAAAAAAACATTTATCTATAAAAACTGCTATTAACTGTTCCGAACATCAGGCTTCAGAAAACACCTCATTGACACATTTCTATTTATTTTGAATGACATAAAATTCTGTGTGTTCGTGTTTTTGCACACTATGTGCTCCTGCTGTGTGATTGAAAAATTATTGATAATTTGATCTCTCTGAAATGCCAGTGTCAAGCCTGATTGAGCTTATGTAAAACAGTTTTATCATCATTCTCATCTTCATCATCATCACAATCAAAGTGTCATTCATTACACATACTTTATTTAAATTGAAGCTAAATGCTTTGTTGTCTGCGGCTATGTTGTGTAATAATCTTGAATGTATTGTGTTGTCTCAATCTTATTAACGCATGATCGTGTTTCTTCATCAGTTACTCATCCCTGAGCACAGATGGATGCTACATTTCCTAATATAGTAACACAAAAAACAGCACATGTATTAAAAACATGCAAAAATAGACTCCCACAAATTTACAAGAACTGTATATATCCTAAAGAGGATAAAACCTCAGCAGCATTGATTATGTGAGAATTTATAATTATTATTTGCACAGCAGTATATTTCTTGTATATTTTGAATAAACTTACACATTTGTATCATTTAAACTTCATCAGAAGCTCATTATTAGGCCTCCTCATCTCCAGGCAACATTTGCTAAGACAACAAGCATTAATGGGTCAAATATTCTTTACTCCTTTATATTTTATTTGTATATTGGTTTTCAAAAGACTGAGATCATTTTACATCTGGTATTTTAGAAAGACAACATGCTTTCTGATTGAATCATCTGGTTGTTTGAAACAATTTCAATAAGAATTCAACATATTAAATACGAGTTCTTGACTGACTGATTATTTTAAAGCCAAGGGTAAATAAGTGTCATTGGAGAGAAGTCCCTGCCTGGATGAACTGTATCTGTTGAAACACCCTTAAATGTAGGACAAAGAAAATAAGAAACACAATTCTTCATTGTCTGTAAAAACCTGTACATGCTGGATGCTATAAGTGCTGCTAATGGAAGATGAAGTCAGAATATTACTTAAACACAAAGATGCAAGATTTATTTTAATTTTTTTGAAAAAGTCACTAAAACAATAATTTGATAATAAAAAAATCATTAAAATCTCTAAAATTATGTTTATTTGAACAAGATACAATAAAGATTTTACATAGCTAAGTATTTGTTTGGATTTAGATTTTGTGTGTGTTGGCTCATGGGCTCAAAAAGAGAACACTTTTGCTATGCCTTGTCATGCAGTATGATTTTATTACAAAAGGTAGGTTTTCATACAAATACATATCATGGAAATTAATAGTTCCATTATTCATTCAACAAAATAACATGAAGAAAACATTCATTTTTGCATCATTTTTTTTTTAAACATATCAATTCATAGAGCAAAAAAGTTTATCAACTGAATAAATACACAACATAAATACAGTGGTAGGTCCACCAAACACAATGTGTACGTTCATCTTGTTACAGCAAGAACAGAAAAATGTGGAGGGAAAAGTCCAGAGAATTTGTGTGCAATGGCACCTGTAAGACTCACTAGTCTGGATATGCTATTTATAATCAAACACATTTAAAGGTTTAAAGTGAGATAATACAGATGTGAGTAGGGGTCAGTTACTGAAACAGAAGTCTTCCAAGCTGTTGAGTTTGATGGTCTGCAGCTCCTGGCTGTTCAGATGTCTGTAGTGGAAAGATACTCGGTTGATGAACCTCCCACTAGAGACCATCCTCACAACAGTGTTCTCACAGCCAATCTTCATCTGGGCTGAAGGATAAAAACAAGCATCGTTTATAACCTTATAGCATACTCATTAATTGTATGATGAAAAGAGGTTGCTCACTAGGGCCAGTGAAGGAGACGCAGAGGTCAGTGATGGGCAGAAGTTTGAACGTGTCAATGCTGTTTCCTCCCAGCAGCTGCACAAAGTCTCCAGTTTCCGTGCATCCAGGCATCAACCTCTGTTTGGACCAAAAAAACAAGTTACTTTGTTTCACCTTTGTCTAGTGTAGTTTGATTCAGTTTTTGTCAAAAAACAGATTCTGTCAATGAACTACAGACACCAAAAAAAAGAAGGCATACATATCTTTTACACAGGACATCATTTCTATTAACATTGTACCCGACATTAGTTGCAGAACCCACTGAAACCATGACAACTCAATTAAGCGCTGGCTTTTATATAAATATATATTACTGCCACTTTAATATATAGGCTAAATACTGCAACTAGAAAAAGCCCATAGTTACTTGCTGAACTGACCTTAGTTATGCTGTTGTAGTGCCCCAGGCTAAACTCAGAGATTTCTATTTCCACCGGATAGATAATGGAAAAGCTGCAGTTTCTGTGCTGCTGAGGGATCACCATCGTGTAACTGCCCTCTGGTGACTGAGAGATTACATTACAAGCTGCAAAGCAAAAAAAAAAAAAAAAAAAAAAAAAAAAGAGCGGCGTTAGAAAAAACATTGTTTAATTATTTTATAGGCTCTATACACATCTCTCAATATACAGGCATATATATATATTAAAGATGGACGTAGAGTAAATAAAAGTGCTATAAAATTACTCACGGAAAGGGTTGATGTGTTTTCTGACGGTGATAGTGAAGCTGCTGCCTGCGTTTTGAATACGAAAAAATAACATAGCCACGTTCTGGTTGGAGCGCACACTTCTTCTCACAGAGCCAGAGTCACAGTAATCCACATAGCGCTCGAACATAGGCAGAGGGTGGTCTTGGGTGTTGGGGAACTTCTCTCCCTTCATCACCCAGCCATCAAACACCTGCACACATAATCATGTCATGTAATCTTAGCCCGTATACATGTCAAACAACAAAGTGCACGGGTAGTAGCCGCTGTTATAATCACAATTAGATTATACTGTTGGACTAAGCAGGCTCAGCTGTACTTAATGCTTTTGGGTCAGAGTGTAAGCTTCAAACATAAAGCCTTAATTTTGAGCTACTTGTCCTGATTGTAACAGCACGTGCGCTGGGCCTTATGAAGCCAAAACAAACTCAACATATATACAGATAATGATCACAATTTTAATATAAAATTCTGGATACATTGAAGAATTTATGAACAAAAATGAAATAAAATATTGTAGTGCGTTACAATTTCAAGACACCACGTAGCGATCAAATTCAAGGTTCAAACGTACCGTGATGAAATCCCCTCCCTTGCAGTCGATGTCCACATTGTCGTACTCCACGCTGAGGACTTCGCTGGGCTCTGCCATTAAGAACGCAGCGCAGTTGAGCTGAGGCCGCTCTGCTGTGAAGGTGAACTGCCCCTCCACAGATATCATGTCCAGACAACCTGCGCAAACACATGGACCAACAGAGTGTCTGTAATGAAACTAGAATATTTACAGAAGTTGGTTCAAACATAATAGAAACGTGTTTGAAACTTGTCATTTGTGTTTTAAGTTTTTAAAGTATGATATGACTCACGTAAAGTTCGGCGATAGAGAAGCTCTTCTGGCATTTCCCTTTTGAATTCCGCGTTAAATATTGAATACAAGTCATCCTTTGATATGTCGTTATTCTGTAGAAAAGAAGACGCTTTCAGGTTAAAGTTAAGTCAAGTTAAAAGGTAAATCAAGAGAAATTGTGAGAATTACCTCTATGTATCTGGAGTCTCCCTTTAGCACAGATAAACACAGGACCAAAAAGAAAAGCTGCTCTCTGAAGGTGCGCTCCATTACGCGCATGGTGCTGTCACTGGAGTGGATAGAAAGTATAAGCAGTTTCTTTCGTTCGCAGCTGCTTTTATACCCCTCAGTGCCTGGACCACTGATTGACATGGTCCATGTCACCTACCGAGGGACCTCAGCCAATTACGTGTTTGTGACGAGGGCTAGGGGCGAGGAGGCGTTTTAAACCCCGTGAAGGAGACACGAGCAGCCAATGCTTTGTGGAGTTCAATGACAATGAGACCTCGTTTCCTTTGGGCAAACTCACCAACTGACCCAAAATGCACATGGCATTAATGCAGCTCTGTTGACCCCAATGTTTCATGATTCTATACACACCGTATTTGACAAAAAGAAGATTGGACTATTCAACTATGGCATGTAGGACTGCTGCTTGGATATAAATATAAATGGTATCCTTTTGATGTAGCCTACTTTAGTACAGCAATTGGGTAAAAACTAGAACACTGTGACACTCACACAGGTAAAAATGATTAAAAACGAACCATTTTATGAAAGAAGTATTTTACATCTCTAACTATAGCTCTCAATGTCTCTCAGTCAGACAACCCAAGATTTTGACTGGCAGGCTTCAGACCTCTCATATATACAGCTGTTAGAAGTGGTTTGTTTTGGAATGATCCCATCTGGACACTGTGACACCATACGCTTTAGCTTCCACAGACCTCAAACCTCATCTCTTTTGTAAGATAAGATAAGATAGGACTTTATTGAGGGGAAATTCAGTTGTACAGCAGCTCTTAGAAGTAGTCAAAGTGCAAAAAGTAAAAGAAAGGTGCGCATGCATTTGAATAAAAAAATTATATTCAATCTCAGCAGCTAAAAATATTTTGAATAGAATACAATGTGAAGGTTAAATTTAACAAAAAACGAAAGCAATCTATATACATATTTACAAAATAAAAGAGGGAGAAAAAAATCTAATAAAAAAAGGACATTCACAGAAGGTTATTGTTACAAATATAAATTTTAAAGTCTCACAGCTCTGAGGGTGTCTCAGTCTGCCGCTAAAGGAGCTGCTCAGAGCCTCCACAGTCTGGTGCAGGGGGTGAGAACTGTTGTCTCTGATGGATGTCAGCTTGGCCAACATCCTCCTAATATACACCTCCTCGATTTGGTCGAGTGGGCGGCCCAGGACAGAGCTGGCCCTCCAGACCAGCTTGTTTTCACCAGTCTCATCCTGTCCCGGTATGTGCAGCCCGCCCTCCAGCAGACCTACCACAGTCATAAAAAGTCCTTAACAGCAGCACACGCTGAAGAACCTCAGTCTCCTCAGAAGCTGGCCCTTCTTGTACCTGGCACTGGTGTTGTGGGACCAGTCCAGTTTAATGTTCAGGTGAACACCCAGGTTGAAACTGTCCACTAACTCAATATACGAGCCCTGGATGTTCACCATTGTGTCAGGGTGATTTTGTCTCCTGAAGTTGATCACCACCTCCTTCTTCTTACAGGTGTTAAGCTGTAGGTGGTTGAGCCCACATCAGTCGATAAACCAACCTGTACTCCAGGTCGTTCCCCTCAGGCAAACAGCCAACAATGGCAACAATGGCAGTGTAGAGGGTGAAGAGGAACAGTGAGAGTACTGTTCCCTGAGGGGCCCCAGTGCTGCAGACCACCACATCAGACACACAGTTGCACGGCCTCACGTGCTGTGACCTGTTGCTGAGGTAGTTGATGGTCCATGCAGCCAGGTGTCTGTCCACATCCACCCCAGCATCCCTCGCAGCAGCGCCGGCTGGATGGTGTTGAAAGCATTGGAGAAGTAAAAAAAACATGATTCTCACAGTGCTCTCAGCGGTCTCCAGGTGAGTCAGGCCCGGTGCAGCAGGTATCCACCCCAATGTTAGGCCGGTAGGCAAACTGCAGCGGGTCTATTGCTCTGTTCACCACGGTGCGAAGGTAGCTGAGGATGAGCCTCTCCATTGTCTTCATCAGGTGGGAAGTCAAGGCGACGGGTTTTCTAATGTTCGGCTTTTTAGTGTGCGCTGTTTTAGGAACCAGAACCACACAGGAGGTCTTCCACAGGACGGGGACCTTCTCCAGGCTGAGGCTTAAGTTAAACATGTAAGAGCTGGTCTGCACAGTCCCTGAGCAGTCTGGTCCTGTGTAACATTTAGACCAACATTTTGGACCAATGTGGACCACTTCCTTTACAGTGACTTTAAATGTCTCATACTATAGGATACATCTTTAGTGTTTGTCTGATGTCTGTTGTAAAACCGGAGTTTTTTCTATTACATATTGTATTGTAAATGCTCTAATGGAGAGTATAGTGTTCCCATATTTGTTGCATTCATTAATCTCAATGAAAGATACTTCTACACCCACATAAAACACTCCTCCATTACCTCCAAAATGTTTATGAAGAAACTGTAGTTCATAAGCAATATTTGTTCCTGTTGAAATTAATCAGCACTAAAAGGTCAGATTTTTTGAATAAAAACACTTTATTTATGTGCTTCTGACTTTCAACCTATTACCATCCCTCTGATCCTCCTTTGGACACATTTAGGAAGTGAGTGTAAATATGCTGAGCGGGAGTGCCCTTCATTTAGCTCTAAGAGATGGGGCTGAATGGCAGTAGCCATTGAACACAATGAAAAACTTTCATTAGCCATCATTAAATTAAATGCACCTTATCGTGTCCTAATAGGAACTTATGTACATTATGCTTTTGTGGAGTGTGCTTCAGTAAATGTGACTGTTCAGATATGCTTTTGGAACTGGGAAGAATGAGTATTTGTATGAGTAGAGGGAAGTGGCCACTTCCATCCCATAAAAGCATTCAATTATATTGCAGCGTAGTACTTACCCATGTCACACTACCCCTATTAATTGCCTGGTAGAAATAATCAAGCACAAGATAATGTTTTTGTCAGAGACATTTCATAAATAAATGAAACAGACAACAACCTGCTATGAGTTGAAAATGCTCCTGCTGTGAGTCACATATGGTGCACTACTCACACCTACAAGACCAGAGCCATACAATGTTGTTTGTCAGGAGTTTATTAAAGACAGTCACAAATGAATGCAGAAAGCAGATAAGAGCCCTTTGCCGAAATGAATCCCATGCGTCCTGATCGAGTGGAAACCAAAGGAGAGATTGTGACTTGACATTTGTGTTATTTCCTTCTGACACTGATCAAAAGACACACATTCAAAATAATTGCATGGGATCATAAGCCCTCAATAGAACAAAAATTAATACATTGTTGAAATGATAAGCATTAATTAAATTTCAAAGTGTCAGGCCATTTTTGACATTTTTTTTAATATTCATTCATTTTTTCCTACCGTTTTGTCCTGTTAGGGGTTGCGAGTGACTGGAGCCTATCCCACTAGCTTTGGGCCTGAGGCGGGGTACACCCTGGACAGTGGCCAGTTAATCGCAGGGCTGACATTTAGAGATAGAGACAGACAGCCATTCACTCTCACATTCTCGCCATTTTTGCCATTTTTTTTATAGTAGAGTTATTATTACATATACCTGGTATGGATCAGGGACAAACCTCCCTCAAAATCAAACTGGTATAAATTTCTTGTTTATCCTTTTATGTTGTCTTGGACCTGTGCTTTGTTAATCTGTGTTTTGTTTGTGATTTCTTTCAAGTAAATAAATAAATAAATATAAAACGTGTGTATTATTACACTTCCTGTAAGGCAAAAACAAGGGAATATATAAACAGTCTTGTATTGAAGTGGAACATAATCAGCCTGGGCATGTGCTCATGTTGTGTGTGTGCAGCAGAAGGATTCAGTTCAGCGGAGTATAATTCAGATTTACAGAAACCGAGGCCTGCTTATGTCATAATAGGGTAAGCTACACATTCTTGCAAATTGTGCAGAAGAGACTGAAATCCATTTTCCTGGTAAACACGATGAGAGCCTATTCGCCGTAGGCCTTTAGACCACTTAGACTCCTTCCAACAAATGGTTCTGTCATACAGCACATTGTTTTTAGTCTTTGTTTCCTCTTCACTTATTTAATTTACTACTAACACATTGACAATGATGATAATATGTATCATATGGTGAGGCTTT